>CAWUFW010000722.1:1890000-3090000 GCA_963921515.1 Calotriton arnoldi
GAGAGGCCGCCCTCCCCAGGGCCCTCAGGGGGCCCGGCTGGAGCTCCTGAACCCAGCTAAGCAGAGGGAGGCTCCCTGGGCACTATCGAACCCCGTCCCCGGCCCCTGGCGGAGCGGCAGACCGGGAGACGGAGCCCAGGCTGGGAGTGCCCTCCCCGGCCCCGGCAGGGCCCCTGGACCCCATCGGGGCTCCCGTGCCCAGAGGCGCAGGGTGGGGCCTCCCTGGGCCCGCGGGCCCCCATCCTGGGCACCACGCCACACGTTGGACTGGGGGATGGAGCCCCGGGCTGGGGGGGGCATCCTGGCCTGTCCAGCTGCCGGCTGAGGACTGCTAGGCTGAGAGGGGTTCCGGAGTACCCTGTCCCTAGTAATCCGGAGGAAGGGTACCCTCCTTTCTGGTAACCTGTGCGCACCGCGAGACTGAGGGGACCCAAGGCGCAGACGCGCCCGACCTCCCGGAGCCCTGGCTGGGATAGGGGAGGCAAACGAGCCCTCATCGGGACTTCCAGGGCAGCGCGGCCATCTGGTTGCCCAATTGGAAAGCATTGTGCGCGACCAGATGGCCGAAGGGAATGGCGTGACCAGATGGCCAGGCCCGAAGGACGCCAATCTGCCCGCCCCGAGCCTTCGCGGGAGGGCTCCCGCCTGCCCTTTGGAGGACTCGGGGGCTCTGTGTCCCAGGGGCTCGGAGACCCCAGCAGGGCCTCGGGCCCGGGGCTGCGGGTGGGGGTCCCCCGTGCACCTTGACAGGTGGGCAAAGCAGGAGGGAGGCCTGCCCGGGCCCGACGGACCCCCGTCCTGGGACCATGGTGGAGCAGGGGGACAGAGCCCGGTCCCCTAGGCCCGGCCTGAGGATCCGGGCCGGCACGCGCAGGGGAGGCCTCCCCAAGGCCCGTGTCCCGGGTGCCCTGCCACGCGGCAGACCCGAGGATGGAGACTGGTGTGGGGAGGGCACCCTCCACCCCAGGGCCACCAAGGGCCCTGCCGGAGCTCCCGAACCCAAGCCGAGCTGGGGAACGCCCGACAGGCCCCGGGCCCATGGTGGAGCAGAGGACAGAGCCCAGTGTAGGGAGCGCCCGGTCAGAGCTCCCGGGCCCGGACGCCCAAGGAAGGACCGCTCGGTCCTGATGGAGCCCGTCCCGGGCACTTTGCCATGTGGCAGGCCGGAGGACAGAGCCCCGGACAGGGGGGGAGGTTTTTCCCCGGCTCTAGCCCATCTGGTCGCCGGCTGAGAGCCCCCAGCCCACAAGGGGTTCCGGCATACCCTGTCCCTAGTAATCCGGAGGAAGGGTACCCCCTTTTCTGGTAACCCGTCCGCACCGAGTGACGGATGGGACCCAAGGCGCGGACGCGCCCAACCTCCTGGAGCCCTGGATGGGATCAGAGAGGCAAACAAGCCCTCATCGGGACTTCCGGGGCAGCCCGGCCATCTGGTCACCCCATTGGAAAACATTGCGCGCGACCAGATGGCCGAGGGGAAAGGCGCGACCAGATGGCTGGGCCCGAAGAGCGTCAATCTGCCCACCCCGAGCCTTCGCGGGAGGGCTCCGGCCTGCCCTTTGGAGGGCTCGGGTGCTCTGCATCCCCAGGGCTCGGAGACCCCGGCTGAGCCTCGGGCCCGGGGCTGCGGACGGGGGTCCCCAACGGACCTCCGACCCGGGGTCCCCCAGGCTCCTTGACAGGTGGCGAAGCAGGAGGGAGGCCTGCCCGGGCCCAACGGAACCCCATCCTGGGACCATGGTGGAGCAGGGGGATGGAGTCCGGTCCCCTGGGCCCAGCTGGAGGTCCCGGGCCGGCACGCGCAGGCGAAGTCTCCCCAAGGCCCGCGTCCCGGGCACCCTGCCATGCGGCAGGCCCGAGGACGGAGCTCGGGGTGGGGAGGGCACCCTCCACCCCAGGGCCACCAAGGGCCACTGCTGGAGACCCTGAACCCAAGCTGAGCTGGGGAATGCCCGACGGGCCCCGGGCCCATGGCGGAGCGGAGGACGGAGCCCAGTATAGGGAGCGCCCGACCAGAACTCTCAGGCCCGGACGCCCAAGGGAGGCCCCCCAGGGTCCAATGGAGCCCATCCCGGGCACTTTGCGACACGGTGGGCCGGAGGACGGAGCCCCGGACAGGGGAGGGTGGTTTTTGCCCGGCCCTAGCCCATCTGGTCGACGGCTGAGAGCCCACAGCCCGGGACGGGTTCCGGCGTACCCTGTCCCTAGGAATTCGGAGGAAGGGTACCCCCTTTTATGGTAACCCGCGCACACCGCGAGACTGAGGGGACCGAAGGTGCGGACGTGCCCGACCTCCTGGAGCCCTGACTGGGATCAGGGAGGCAAACGAGCCGTCATTGGGACTTCTAGGGCAGCCCGACCATCTGGTCGCCCCATTGGAAAGCATTGCGTGTGACCAGATGGCCAAGGGGAAAGGCACGACCAGATGGCCAGGTCCAAAGGATGCCCTGCGCCTCAAAGGAAGGGCTCCCGCCTGCCCTTTGAGGGCTCGGGGGCTCTGCTTCCTGGGGGCTCATCAGAGCCCTTAGCTGGGTCTCGGGCACGGGGCTGCGAGGGGGGCCCCCGACGAAACTCTGACCCGGGGCCCGCAGGCTCCTTGACACGCAGGCGAAGCGGGGGAGGCCTAACCTGGCCCGATGGACCCCCGTGAAGGGCACCCGGACCCTCGGCTGGCCGCAGGACATGGGCTCCCGCACCCCAGGGCCTGCCGGAGCCCAGGCCCCGGAGCCGGTCCCTGCTTCTGAACCCAGACAGGCCGGGGAGGGGGGGAGCCTCCCCGGGCACCAGGGACCCCCGTCCTGGGCAGACGGACCCTCGGCAGGCTGCAGGATGGGGGCTCCTGCACCCCAGGCCCTGCCCGAAGCCCAGGCCCCGGGCCCGGTCGCTGCTTCTCAACCCAGCCAGGCCGGGGGGATCTGGGAGCCTGCCCGGGCACGAGTGACCCCCGTCCTGGGCAGACGGACCCTCAGCAGGCTGCAGGATGGGGGCTCCTGCACCCCAGGCCCTGCCCGAAGCCCAGGCCCCGGAGCTGGTCCCTGCTTCTGAACCCAGACAGGCCGGGGAGGGGGGGAGCCTCCCCGGGCACCAGGGACCCCCGTCCCGGGCACACTGACCCTCGGCTGGCTGCAGGACGTGGGCTCCTGCACCCCGGGGCCTGCGAGAGCCCAGGCCCCGGGCCCTGCTTCTGTGGAGGTGGGTGGTGGAGCGAAGCGGAATTCCACTGAATTTTTTCATAACTCTGTGGAACTCAGCGTAGTGGCACTACGCCAGCTCCTATATCCCTGAGAACCTGGCAAATGCGATCGACAGTAACACATGGTGATCTGCACTGCAATTGACTCTTCATGCACATCATATTTCAAATGTGGTCATTTATAAGACAAGAAATACAACCCTGCAGCACCCCTCCCACTGCTACAATCCGCTCCTTACCGCAAGGACCCTCAACAGTAGGGCTACATATTTCGCAACAAGAGATTGCGCCCATTGAATGTAATGCACATACCGTTACATGCATCTGTACCTAGTGGGCACAACCCTTAATATCATGGTAAACCAATACGTAAATCAATTAGTCCTGCTGCTCTAGTTCACTTGTGGAGTTCTGGCCATCTGCTACATGCTCCGTTGCTCGCTTGTTGATCTTTGCACACAAATACATTCATACATACAGACACATGCAATCCCCAGCACACAGACAAACAAACACACTTAGACTTAAATTCAGAAAAACTTACCTGAGGCAGGCCCACGATTTCTGACACTCCCATATCTCTGCAGCAGCCGGAGGTAGACCTACGAGCTTCCACCCAATTGGAAACTGGAAAAGGGTTGAAGGTATTGAGGTAGACCTTTTTTTCTATTCCATATTCTGATTGGGCAAGAGGGCGTGTGATTGGTAAGCCCTGAAGCTCCATTATCTGACATGCGGCACTGCGTGACGCTGGTGCAGCATGTCAGACATGTTTTGTGTATGTGTTACGCTGGGCTGTAACAGCTCCCGCCTCACACATGCACAAAACAGGTAGTGGAGCCCTCTTCTGCTGCCAACCTGACATTACAGCATTTACATGCAAACAAACGATCTGTGAGATTGTTTGTTTTCATATAAAAGCTATAATATGCCAGCAGTAGTGGCTGAGGGTCGATGCCCTGGCGCCCCCTAAGGGCAGCCACTGCTGGTGCGCAATCTCCACACTCGGGGCAGAATTCTGCCCTGAGTGTAGAAACTCCACCCCGAGTGTGGAAACTCCACTGAGTGCGGAAACTCGGCAGTCATAAAGATACTACTCGTAACTTACCTTTGTGAATACTGAAAAGTAGAAAAGTTAGACTTTTGGTCTAACTTTACCTTCGTGAATCGGGCCATCAGATCCTTATGGGAGAGTGCATTAGTTATGTTCATGGTCTTAAGAGTACCCAGGCGGATGTGACAAATAAACATACCCGCAGGATTTCATTTCTGAGATGCTTGTAATAAATATCAACCTCCCCTTCCCCAAAGGCCCTGATAGCGACAACTGATTTCAGATCTCTACTTAATTGGCTTTTGGAGAATTTGAGGATCTATTGGTTGTGCAAGAAAACCAAGAGTCAGGATCATCTCACACTCTTCTTCTGCGATCTCTGGTATGGGCTTTGACAACTGGCATGATTGTTATGCTGTTGCGAAATAGGCAACGTAATTTTGCAATGTACATTTAGTTAAAACTCTCAGTTTTCCATTTTTACTGATTTCTACATGTACTGTGCCGATATCTGTATTTATGTTAATAACAGAAAAACAGAACATAGATCTTTATTTGAATGACTTCTATTACTGACTGCCCAGCCAATAGCGTTAAAAAGAACCTTAACAATGTGCAAATGGGTTTGCAAAACAAAGCTAATATTTATGGATGAATGTTGTTGCCAGGGGCGTAGCTTCAGGGTGGGTGTTTGGGGTGTTACATCCCCTAATAAATGCATTCTGTTGTACGTATCTGGGTACAGGTACTTTAGGTCGGGTATGGTGAATTGTCTGTTGGATTTCACTTGGAATCTTTGCATACACATGCAGACAAAACGCATGCATACACCCTCTCTCTTTTAAAGTTCTTAAAAATGGTTATTTTACAAAATTTTAAGTACCCCTCACAATCTGCCATCCTCTCTCTTCCTACTGCTTCTTAAGCCCCCCCCACCCCCCACGTGCCCTGCTTCTCATATAATGTATTTTAACCAGCGTGATTGTTGGGGAACTTGAAGCTCACCCCCACCCCACCACCCCCATCTTACTGACCAGGCTATGCCCCTGGTTGTTGCGCTATACTTGGCTGCACATCGCACTAGAATCAGGCAGGCATTTAAGTTAGATTACATTTTTATTGGTGAAATAATTGAGCAATTTTTAAGTCACAACTTATTTTTTATTTTTTTATTTTACAGAACACAAAAACACATATGGATACATTCTGATAAAATGAGCAAAAATAAATATGGATGAATGCTGAAGGAATCACGAAGCAATACGTACGATACAAACAGGATTGCTACATGTCAAGAATGATAATGCCAAGCTAGGCGTGGGCGAAATTTTTATTACAGCGGAATAAAAGTAATTGGAATATTTTCGGTAATTTCCTCTTACTCTTTTGATATGAAATTAACAAAAAATACATGATTATGCCCATTTGCATAATTATGAGTAATTTGGCACAAAAATCCTACCACAGGAGGACAGGAACAATGAACTTAGCGAGCGAGAGCAGCTGATGGCTGTTGCTGCTCATGTTCTGCTGCATTTAGTTTAGCGCTACTTTCTTAGTTCAGAAAGTCATCCTCAAGTCCATTTTGAACGCAAAGGTGCATTTTCTGCAAAGAAAACAGCACTACATGATGGGTTACGCTCCTCGCATGATTCTGCGCAAGCTCACATAATTTTGCTGTAATTTCACTTAATTCTGCTACAGCAAACTTCACGAGTTATGCCCTAACTTCCCAGGAACACACATTTCAACATATTTTCCCCAAACAGACTGAATTATCCATCATACAAATGAATTAGCAATCTTGGATCAGGCTTTGCATTATCAATATCAACTTATTTCCTATATGTCCATTAACAAGGCATTTGCATACTTAGAAATGAAAGGGAGACCCAGAGTAGAATTAGCTAAACAACATATAACTCCCTCCCAATAAATTCTGTCCCTTACTTACATTGTGTCAGTTCTTGTTCAGACTTTTCTATTTCCTTCATAGAAAGTGTGAAGTTTTAAAGCTAAGTAGAAATCTTAGAAATGTCTGAATCCTATGCACCTGCTTTATTAAGATAGTCAAATCGTATTGGCACATTTCGCCAGGGGGTTAGAAATCCAAACCCCTTTCAGGGGGGAGGGGTTGGGGGAGGGGTAGATCCACACCATAAGGCTTTCACAATATTTTGTCTTCTAAATGACCCCCAAGAAGCAAAACAAAAAGCTCAATAAAAAAATCTCAGGCACTCATTCTCAAACTCATCCTAGTCTAGTAGAGGGGCATTAAAAGGACCATGCAAAGGGACTAAATATAAAATATCTTTGCAAAATTCGTTGCCTTACGTGTCTCGAGGTCACTGCTGCTTCCCAGGTATGACTATCCTGCCATGCTCTTCCTCCTTTTCTGCCCGGGCGGTTTTGACTGCCATTTTATTTGCTGTCACAGTTGTGGGTGGGTTTGGGTGCACCCACCTTTCTGGTGATAAGATGACTGTGCAAAGGATCTTGTGGAGCCCAGCTCTCCACTAATAGCCCATGGACTTCAGGAGTGGTCTGGGGCCCACCAAAGACTCCATCACTACCTTATACCCCAAGGAATGCTGCCTGGACACCTTTGAGGGCACCAGTAACAAGATCAAACCCTGGAGCCACAGAAACAAGGCTCTACAGGAGATCACCCACCTTCCCTACAACTGCTGCTCATACAAACGGTAAGCGTGTTCAACCATTCTTCCACCATACACAGGGATATATAGCAGGAAGGAGAGAACCAGGTCATGTGCCTTTTGGGATCCAGATTCCATTCTGATCAAGTCAGGACTGTTTGCCTGTTTACCAATTACCTATTTCTAATGGCCAAGACACACAACATCCACCGTTGTTGTACATTACACATGCACAGAATCTTTCATCCGCTTGCTACTACTCTTGTAGATACATCCCAACATGCCACAGCTCCTATCATATGGCCACATATTCTGCCAGGTCACTCAGATGGTCTAGCTCACTCTGCAGTAAATGTCATAAAAATCCACGTACTCTAAACAAACATTTAACACCCTAAAACCTCCACAGTGTTAGCAGTATGCAACGGGTTTTAATGTTGGGTGTAGCTGAAACTTTGTACTCCATGAAGGTTGATGAAGACCCCAAACTTCGCTGAGATGATGTTTAGCCCTCCTGGCTCTATGAACTGTACTACTTCCATATTCAACTTGTCCCACCCACAAATGGGGAGGTATCTGTAAAGCCCCTCATAGGTACAGCAGGGAACTGGAATGGTGCATGCAATCATGGCTGGAGGGTAGCGCTGAATTATGGGAATGGAGTGATGGGGGACTCCAAGAAAGGAACTTTGCCAAAGAAGTGGACTCATGGAGCTGCTGTTTAGCGGCAGCAGTCCACTTACTCCACCGTGCTGCATTTGAAACAGTTTCCTGTTGTCAGAAAGGGTTCCTAAAGCTGCCCTACAAAAAAGAAAAAAAACTTTGCAAGTTTGCGCTCTGTGAAAACGTAGTAACAGGTTGCAAATGATGTGCTATTTTATAAACCAATGACACAACAAAACAGTAAAAGAATGCAGGATGAACAGGACAACCTAGGATATTTTATAACCCTGAAAAAACGGCAATGTTGTGGATTAAAAAAAAAAGATCAGTTTCAGCCATAACCAGTAACCCAAAAGCCGTACAACCCCTCTAAGGACTGCCCAACCTGTAACAATGTGAAGGGGTGGGATACAGCCAAGGTACACGTGTGAGGTTAACACATCTTCCAGATTGGCGGCAGGAGTATTAGTGCCAGCATATAGGTTTAACGGAGAGCACAGCCTCGAAAAACATCTTATGAATTAAATTCAATGCACTCTTCAAATCACAATGTAGCAGGGTAGTGCAGGGTAGTGCTTTAAATAGGCATGTACTAATCAATTGTTTGTGCGCGCACAACCAGAATATCTATGTAGATTAGTTCTGTGTTCTATATTTCAGATGTGCTCCTGGGGTAGCGTACTCCGGTCCAGTACGTTGTATAATACGTGAAACTGCGCACCCTGGAATGGGATGCGTTCCCCTAGGCACAATTGGACCCCGTGAGGGGTTCCGTAGTTAGTGTGAAATTTTCTATATCCAATTTAGTTGAAATAAAAAGATCATTCCAAGTTGTTTTATGATCATTCCATTGTTTTTAATCCACGATTCTTGTAATACGTGTATTTTTCAATCCATAAATAACCTTGGTATTTGGATTATAACACGACTGTCACATTGGTGTTCCAATGCATTTTGGGTAATCTACCCTTCATCAGGGAACAAAAGGCTGTAATTTAATCAAAAATAAAATACTATGAGGAGACTGTTCTCGGTCATCATGTGTAACTGTACATTACTTCATGTGCAGTTCATGCTCTATTCAAGCAATCATGTGGTGAGAGTGCAGAGCTACATTAGGGTGCTGGTGATAGGTGTGCTCATGGTTAATGGTGATATTATGGTATTTGTGTCACGTGGTTTTAAAAAAAAACGAGAAGTGCAAAGGATGTTAACTTTTCGCTGCTAAGTGCCGGTACAAACCTCTATGCAGCCTGTCGTATCTCGGTGATGAAAAAATGCCTGAAAGGACGTCAGGCCATGCATGTAAACGTTCTGGTAGTTCACGGTGTGTGAGTGAGTTAAGCGTGCGCCACGGAGTGCGTTGGCCTGCCATGCAGTTAACCTATTTAAGTGGGTTATCAGGTGTACAGCCATGCATTTTCTCTGCTGGGTGCCAGTACGAATCTCTAGCAACAGATCGTATCTCGATGATAAGAAATGCCTGAAAGACGTCAGGTCGTACATATAGACGTTCTGGTGGTTCAAGGTGTGTAAATAAGTTAAGCGTGCGCCACAGTTGCGCTTGCATGCCATTCAGTTAAACTAGGGAAAATGAAAAATGTAAAGTACACTCACGGGTGCAGTCGCTGCGTGTGAGTTTAGCAGGTCCGGTAATGTGAGGTGTCAGCGGTGTATGTGCTGGTTAAATCGCTGTGCATAGTAACTGACATGAATGTAGGACCACCGTCAGTGAACAAAATATATGGCGGCCATATTGTAACGGAGTGTAAACCTATTCAGTGAACTGGTTGTGTGCCTCATAAAACGAGGGAGGATGAATGTGAAAGACTACAAAAACATGTAGAAAACACTGAAGTGAATGCAAATTGCAATAAACATGTGAATAACATACTCAACAATAAAATGCAAAGAAAACAAGAACGTGGAAAATGTGAACAGAACGAGAAGGTTGATGTCCATACGATTTATGGGATAGATGGACAACTGTGAAACGAGTGTTCAATCAGGGCCCGGTTAAAGATAACATGAATATTCCATACGTTCATTCATTCCAAATGGTTTCAAGGTTCCCAGTTGCTTAATCCAGGCGTTTTCTCTTTGTAATAAGTACTTGTTGTTGTCACGGCCCTCCACCTTAGTGATGACTTCCAAAATTAAGAATTTTAATTGACAAATATTGTGTTGATGTTCAAGAAAATGGCTAGCCACAACTGATTTCATGTTCTTGGTGCGTATATTAGATTTGTGTTCATTTATTCTAGTTTTTATTTTGCGTTCAGTCTGTCCGACATATGCTTGTCCGCAAGGGCATTTTAAAAGGTAAATAACGTTCATGGTATCATATGTAGCTGTGACTCGCAACTTGATTTTGTTACCTTTGCGCGGATGTGTTATGATTGATCCAAGGATTATGTTATTACAGTTGTTGCACAGTACTGTGCCTTTGTAAAGAGTTGGGTCATCTTTTATGGGATGTTTCAATATTTCTCCGAGATTTTTGCTTCTCTTGTAAGCAAATATTGGTGGTTCCTTGAATAGGTTTTGAATTCCTGTTCTTGCATTAGTATAGGTCAATGTTGTTTGTTGATGCGTCGATATGCTTTGCTCATCATGGAAAATTTCGAAACTACTACTATCCGGTTGCTTTCTTTGCGACTGGTTTTCATGAGTAATTCGTTTCGGGGTTTTTGGTGACTACGAAGTTTAGCTTGTTCCACTATGGCTGCGGGATAACCTCTAGATACGAATCTTTGTTCCATCTCATCTATGCGCCTAGTGACTTTAGTTGGGTTGGATACTATTCTCTTCACTCTGAGCATTTGAGAGTATGGTAAGTGCCGTTTCAATGTGTCTTGATGAAAACTGCTGTAATGCAGTGTGTTATTTCGATCTGTGGGCTTTCTATAGATGTCTGTTTCGAATCCGTTTTCAGTCTTGGTGATTTCCACATCCAAAAAAGTGATGCGATGCTCTTGTACTTCAAATGTAAACTGGATTCTCTCATTAATGCTGTTAAGGTTGTTAAGAGCATCAAGTAAATCTGACTTCGGGCCGTTCCATAACATGAAGATGTCCTCAATGTATCTAAGGAATAATTTGCTGTGTACATTCCATGGAAACTTGGTTAAGATGTTTTCTTCTTCGAATCTTTCCATAAAAAGGTTGGCGTACGCCGGCGCGGCGCAATTGCCCATGGAAGTCCCCGACATTTGGAGAAACCATTGTTCTTTCCATTTAAAATAACTTTGGAAAAGGGTGAAATGTAATAATTCCATCAAAAATATCTTCATGTCAGGGTCGAGATCGGTGTGTAGTAAAGTGTGTTCTATGGCTTCAATTCCCAGATGATGTGGTATCGAGGTATAAAGTTCTTTAACATCCATGGTGCATAATAGAATGGATTCATCTGTGTCAACTGTGATTTGCTGTAGTTTTGTCAAGAAGTCTGTTGTATCTTTCACGTAGGTTTTCATTATCATCATGCTCGGTTGGAGGTACCGATCCAGAAATTGTCCGATGGGTTGATGTATGCTTCCTTGGGTGGACACGATTGGCCTGAAGGGTGGGTGTAAAGCGTCCTTGTGTATTTTGGGTACCATGTAAATTGTAGGGCTTCTTGGGTTGTCCTGTATTAGAAATCTTTTGGTTTGTTCATTAATGGTACCCTTTTCCCAACCTTTGTTGATGATGGATTTCAACAGTGTCATGAAGGCATCTGTGGGGTTTGTTTCCAACCTGGTGTAGGTTGTTTCATCTGAAACATGTTTGTCAACTTCACTTTCATAATGTGTGATATTGAGAATCACTATTGCTCCACCTTTGTCTGCCATCTGGCAGATAATGTTAGGGTTATTCGCAATTTTTCTGAGAATACCAAATTCTTTTTGTGTGAGGTTGCTCCTTTTGTTTCTTTTCGAATAGTTCAATTTAGTTAAATCGTGTTTTACTAAGTTTTCAAATGTGTCAAAGGTCTTGTGGCTGACTGGTGGCATGTATGTACTTCGGGGTGTGAGTCCATGCAATTGGACTTCCTCTGCGGTGCGATGATCTTGAAGAACGTTTTCAAAAAAATGTCTGAGGCGTAATTTACTCACAAGTACTGAGTACCTGCACTTTTTAATTTTAAAGGGAGAGTACAGGCACATCTCCGCAGGGGTGCAATACTTTTAATGGGATAGTACCAACACTTCTCAGTGGCAAACAGTTACTCTGGGATAGTGAGTGCCTGCACTTTTCTACTTCCATCTCAGGCACTGGTAGCAGACGACTGTCAAGTACAATTGCCATTGGCACTTTATTTTAGAATGGCACCCAATATATGTCCCAGGAGCAAAACAGGAAGAGCACTGAGGGCGGTGGGAGGAAGGGGTACAAAAAGAATGCAAAAAAGACTACACATAACAATATCAAGCAGTGCAGAGCGTGTACGCAGGATGTTTGTATAGTTACAAGATTGAACAATGCCTTCTTCTGATGAAATGTTTAAGGTTTTGTTTCATTGCTGTTTCTCATGCTGAACACACTCACTATTTGAAAAGGAAATAAATAATGACAACTCCTTCAGCGACTTAATTCCATACACAAAATTCATACTTCAAGACATTGTTAACCTGCGCCCTCCCTATCAGCTAAATCACTGCACCCATTATTAAACGCTCACATTTTTATGGATGTTGCTAAGCAACCCAGTTCTGCTCCAGATACTTTTAAAAGACAGCTTGCTTAGACGTCAGAAAACATATGTGTACTCCTGCAGCCAGGTTTCTGTGCATCCTCTCCAATTGTTCGTTCTGTTGTCTGTACGTGGGCCTGTGATTCTGTCCTCTGGAAAGCTCTTGTTTCGAAACCATCTCTCAATTTTTGTGGTGTGGCTGCCTCGAACACACTAGTCGCCACAGGCTTAGGTCCAGTGGCTCCAGGGTTTGCTGGAGGGTTGGTTCAAAGGATCAGGACGCACTGTAGAGTTTTGCAGTGCTTCACTCTCATGACCTTTAAATAAAATATCTCACTGCACACTAAATATTATGGACATCCTTACACTCTAAACAACAGTTCCACAATATTATCAGTGCGCATGGAGTCAAACTTCTTCCACAAAACTGGGTGCAGCTGAAATGTTGCCCTCTATGAAGGTGGGCAAAGAATTCCCACTTTGCTAAGCAGTGGCGTAGACAGTGTGCCTATCATGGCGTTGTTTAATTTGAGCCCGTTGTTTCCAGTGCTCAGCACCGGCACTTAATTGGTTTCGGGTTCTGGGCACCAGCACTTAATTGTCAACACCGCACTTAGGACAGTCTGCCACATAGTGGCGCTGCTCATCTAATTTAGAGACGAACAGGACAATGGTTGTTTAAGAATACAATGTACATTAAAAAATACTAATATCTGCCTCCCCAGCCATTCCTTTATCTTTGGGGAACTGGAATAATGTGAACTGTAGCACTTGCAGGCGAGAGAGATGATTAGTAGTTGCTTTAGCAGCGATGAAAAGGGAGATGGATGGTACAAGCTGCAGTGGCCTCCTGGTCAGGGTCCTGGCACTTATTATTTTACAAACTAAGCACTGCATCATGGGCCCTACTGCAAAGAAGGAAATGCCCCCGGCTGCTGCTTGATTTGGATATTACAGCAATAATCAGGGTTCAGTGGGCCCCATGGCCCTTTGGGACCCGGTGTCACTGCACCTGCTGCACCAGTGGAAGCTATACCGCTGAGGTGATGTTCCACCCACCCGGCTCTCAGCAGTGGGCTATTTGCCAGAAGAGGGGCATCCTGCAGTTTTCAGGTGATATCTAGTGCAGCAATTCACCCCTCCATCCTGCTCCTGTTTGAGATGGTATGTGAGACCTATCCATGCCTCACCTCTTGCATTCACTCACTACCTCAGTGCATAAGTCTTTGAGGAAATAGTATGCAGAGGATGCACCAAAAGCTCACATACTAGTATCCCAGGTTTTGCGTGGCTGTGTCCTTACTTTTATTTCAGGATCTTTTCTATCCAGTACGATGAGAGGTCCTGGAAGACTGATTAATATACATAACGATTATACACGGATGTCGTGGATAACACAGAAACAAGGCAGGAGACTCTATTTTAAAGGTTCAGATGGAGCAATCAACACAGTTCTTGCTCCTGATGAGAAACAACGAGCAAAGTGACAGAATGAATGCTCGAGTTAAATCTAGCCACTTGCAGTCGGCCTGGGGCACATTCCAGACCATTTGTTTTCCCTGATACCACTCTAGACAGAGACCTGCCACATGCAAATCAGTCTTGGCCCTGCTCTAATATGAACAGTCCAGCCAAAACTTCCAGAACAGGTCCTTTCCAGAGAGGAACACGAGAAACCCCAGACCAGTCTCAACCTACTCTGGTCTCATCAGTGAGGTATAGCTTGAATCCTGTGGCATAGTGAGTACGGAACCCATGTCAGGGCATACCCATCACACTTAGGGAATCTACTGCAATTGTTCTGGGCCATTGACCAGGACATTTTATCCACCCACATACTGTGCTGCTCTAGACAGAGACCTGCCATATGCAAATCAGTTTTGGTCCTGCTCCAATAGGGACAGTACATCCGAAACTGCCAGACCAGGTCCCCTGGTTTTCGTCAGTGAGGTGTAGCTTGAGTCCTGTGGCACAGTGAGCAAAGCGCCCTTGTCTGGGTATACCGGTCACCCTTAGGGCACCAAATGCAACAAATAACAAGGTGATGGAATGAATTCTTGAATTAATCTCAGAGACTAACAATCACTCTAGGCTGCATTCCAGACCATGGTTTTTCGCCCACTATGTCACTCTAGAGAAATACATGACATAGGAACATCAGTTTGCTCCTGCTCCAATAGGAACACATCCTGTCTAAACTGCCAGTCCAGGTGTGAGGAATTGGGTTGTTGGTTGAAGGAGGGGGTGATCCCAGTTCAAGCAACAGCTACAATCCCTGTCAGGGTGAACCACTAAAGTCACTAGATTAACCTGTGCTTAATCCTTGGTAGTTTAGCACAAAAAAGCAGTCAGGCTTAATTTAGAGGCAATGTGTAAAGTATTTATGTAGCGCACAAACAGTAATAAAGTGAAAATACAACACAAGAAAAATCCTACACCAATTTAGAAAAATAGAGTAAATTTAAAAAAATGATCTGACATCAAAATGACAAACATCTAATCAGTTGAACTGAGTTGTGAGTTTTTAAAGTTTTTAGTAAAAACTAGCACCTAAAAGATCAAACCGCAGACATCTAGTCAAGCGAGACCAGGTCAAAATCTAAAAATATGGCCGACCATGATGGAGCGCGGGTCAGGTACAAGAAGTGGATTGGGCCCGGTCAGCGCTTACCAACTTACTTTGAAGAAATTTTAAAGAAAAAGTTCTGTTAAGGTAAAGATGAGCGGGGCAGGGCTGCTGGTGGTGTCCGAGGAGGGAGTGTTGTCAGGGAGTTATTGGACGAAGTCGCTGTGAAGATTTCTACATTCAGATTTAGTCACTTTTTTGGGAGTAGAAAATCTCCAGCGGGACAAGGCAGGAGGCTGTAGCCGACGAGAGTTCCAGGAGGCCTGATACCCCTGTGGTGAAGGACTGCTGAAAAGGATTAGCTGCCGCAGAAAAGAACGTAACAGGAGCAGCCGCCAAGTCAGATCAATCAGCGATGCACCTTGGGCAGTTAGACGAGCAGGTTGGTCCCAATCATCTCTCAGGTCTCAGAGCAGTCTTTAGCCAAAACTTTTCCAAGATCCCAAGTTTTGGATTTTGGCTATCTGGGCACATTTAGCACCACCAATAAGGGTCCAGAACTTAAGGGGCACCTCTTGGGGGGTTAGGTCACTCAGGTTAGGTCCAAGTGTGGGATCAATGTGAAGGAAGCCTGTTAGGTCCCTGTGGCTCTGAACAGGAGGCCAGCAAACTACCCCTTGCAGTGACTCTGGTAGTCCTGGGTTCAGGTGAAGAAGCAGGGCTTCAACAGCAGGGCAGGCCTCTGAGGGTTCAAGGCAGGCACCAGGCAGCAAAGCCGCCCTTCCCGTTGCAGAAAAGCAGTCTTGTGAAGTACCCAGCATGCCAAAGCAGCAGGCCTGTCCTCTGAGAGTCCTTCCGCTGGTCCAGAAAGTGAACCGAAGAGTGGATGTACAAGTCCCCTTTTTATCCCTGGTGCCTCCTTTCAAGTATGAGAAGTTTCCAGAGGTTTCTTTTTGAAGTCCTTGGAATTTCCAAGCTGGCTGTATGGACAATGCAGTGGTGACAGGTCCTTGTGTAAAGGCAGAGCACAGCCTATTCAGTTGCAAATGGGGCTGTGCACAGCTTCACCCCTCCATCCTGCCAGCAGATGGCCAATTCAGGCACACCTAATCCCTTTATTGTGTGACTGTTTGGGAGGATTTCACAAAGTCCAACTGCCAACTACATCCAGTCATGTGACCTAGGACAGGCGGCAGGCATCAAATACCAAAGGGCAGGAAAATGCCAACTTTCTTTTTATTTATTACAGGCAAAATGTATACAGGCACACCATTGTTAATGTCCTGATGATGATCCTATATCTTTTGTAAGGATCGAAACGCCGTCGACTTGTTGTACGCCATATACACCTCTTTATTTAATACTTATTATGTGTAATGGTGTCTCCACTATAATTTGTTTGTCCTACCAAAATGTGTCTTATACAAACAATTTACTCTGCCTGAGCCTTTTTGTTTCATGTTGTACGTCCTTCCCACTAAGTTGGATACAGGCTTGTGTCCCACTTTATTTGTTTCTTGCTGAATTTTGTGTATATTTAAGCAACTATATATTAAAAACACCTGTCCAGCTGGACAGCTGTAAAATATAGTACTGATTGGGTCTATATTTATTGTTTGCTCTCATTAATCCTTGTCTAGGGACCATTGTCTTTAGAAAAAACTTTCTAAAAGTGGCATTTTCAAAATTGTAATACAAAATCTGACTTTACCATTAAAGAGGATTTTTAATTACAATTTCTCAGACAACAAACATGAAATGCCTACCTGCTCCCAAGTTACCATGGAATAAGGCAACCCAATGTTATCCTATGCTACAGGTAGACCTCACAGTAGTGCAAAACGAATTTAGCAGTTTTTTAACTACCAGGACATGTAAAATGTAAACGTACATGTCCAACCTTTTAATTACAATGCACCCTGTCCTATGGGCTACCTAGGGCTTACTTTAGGGGTGACTTGTATGTAATAAAAGGGGAGTGTAAGGCTTGGCAAGGGGGTTAAATTGGCAAGTCGCATTAGCACCTTAAAACTGCATTCAGGCTGCAATGGCAGGCCTGGGACATGTTTTAAGGGGCTACTTAAGTGGGTGGCACAATAAGTGCTGCAGGCCCACCAGTGGCATTTCATTTATAGGCCCTGGGTATATGGCAAACCACTCTACAATGAACTTTCACAATACCACCAAATTATACACCTGCTTTGTGGACCTGAAAGCGGCTTTTGACATGGTCCCGAGAGAGCACTTATGGTCAAAGATGGTCAAATGGGGCACTCCATCAAAGCGGTCAGGACGGCCGCACTCATTAAATTGTGTTGGAGATTGAGAGCGGCACAACCAGACTCACTGGCTGCATTATCTGTACAGAAATAAACAACCAGCCCACAACCAAGAATGCCTGGCCAACGGTGCTCCAACAGGCGCTAACCACTCTCAACTTGAATGAAGCGTGGGGCCTAAACACCAGCTTTTCTGCATTCAAAAAAATCGCCAATAAAGCAGCCAAACTACAAGCTTGGTCACTCAACAAAGCCGAGATGGCGCGGAAGAAACATGGATGGATGGTCTTGCAATCCTATACGAACTGGGGTCTGCAACCCTACCTCATAAGCTACATATCCCCATCAATACAGTACTCTCTCCTCCTCATTCGTTTGGGAGCTTTTACATCAAAAGACCAGGTCCCACCGTGGAAACAAACCTGGTCGAATCCCAACTGTCCGTTATGCGGTAGCTTTGAAGAGACTGTATTAAATTTTCTGTGCATCTGCCCTGCTGTCAGCCCGCTGAGAAGGAAACTATTACTACCAGCCCTTGGGGCTCTTCAGATAAGATCTTGCCCACCCGCGGTGATGACTCTTTTTGAACAGTCAGTCGCTACAGCTCTCTTGTAGGGCAACAAAGCTCCTCCAGCAAGTGAACAAACAGTAGTGGGGGGGAGTGCGAGGTCTGAGAGAGGTAGCTTGGTGCATGGGAGGAAATCTTAAGCTACCATCGCACAGCCTTCAGCCAAGCAACAATAGTACTGTATCACAGTAGCAATTGGGAGACTCTTCTTTTCTTTTGTTTTTTAACTGAATCGTTACGCACTTGTAAGCACACTGTATAAACTAATTTGGTGCCATATCTAGTGCAGAGCTGCCGGGGAGCCCTTCCTAGTCTCAGGGTACCGTCCAGACTAAGCTTGGCTCAACATCGAGGGCACCTCGGCAAGCTGTGCCATTAAACAATCTCAATTTATGTGGATTTTCATGGAATCTGCGAGATAGCTTCACCCATGTTATGATTGGCTGTTACCCGGAGAGCTTTGTGTGCCCCTAAATAGGGGTTAATGTTTATTATGCCGTTATTGAAAAAAATGTACGCTTAGTGAATTGTCTGTTTTATCATATGGTTATGCACAAGCACTTTGTTGGCAATCAAGGCACTACATCTTTTTCATCAGGATTCGTTCCATGCTATGCTAGACAGCATTTTTTACCCTGTGAAGTATATTGTTATATTAATTGGTTTTGCCCAAGCACTTTGATGGTGACTTAAGTAGGCCACTTTTTAGTTGCCTTAAAAACACTTGCATTGTCATGGCAGTTTCTCCTATTAGGATACCTTTCTCCTTCCGTCCCCATTATGGACATTTTTCTTTCTTTATTTGCTAGGAGACGCTGTCACCCTAGTCAGGAGTTCGATCCTACTACTGCCCACATTTTGCTGTTCACTATCCCTTTTTACCCTTTTTTGACTTGTGTGTCACCCCTCCTTTTGTAAAGTGATTTGAAATGCCGTTATCATGCATAGTTTTTTTTTTAAATGTAATTGAAAAGGTTTTAATTAACCAAAGAATAAAGATATCCTTCTAAGCCTTACAAGGGACTTATAAGTAAATTAAAATTTGCCAATCAGGTGTAAACCAACTTCACCATGTTGAGGGGTGCGCAGAGTCCTAAGGCCAACATAAACGAATTTCAGCAACAAACAAAAATGGAGGGAAACAGGCAAAATGTTTGGGGGAAGACAACCCTAAGACTGACAGGTCTAAAAATAGGTCTCCCCAAATATGAAAACAAGCAAGCCCAGACTGGTGTCAACCTACTTAGGTCTCGTTAATAGTGAGGTATAGCTAAGTCCTGTGGCAGTGTGGGTACAGGACCCATTCACCGGTATGTCCATTATAAGATGTATACTGCAACAAGCAAGGTGAGAGAAGGAATACTTGAATTAATCTCAGCCATTGATAATCACCCTAGGTCACCTTCCAGACCATTTTTATTTCTCTGCTAAGCCAATCTAGACAGATACCAGCCATATGAAAACCAATCTTGGTCTTGCTCCAATAGGAACTGTCTAATCTTCACTGAAAGCACAATTCCCCGTCAGATGGGAGCACAAGCAACAGCAGAACGGTTTCGACCTACTGAGGTCTCGTCATTGAGGTATAGCTTAATGGATTCAGTTGCGTCCCAGAGTAAGCACAGATATCTGACATTAATTCATGCAGTCCACCAGTCACTTTTTTGTTTTCCTCAATAGATGAACAGCATTTAAACCACAGATTCTGACATAATTTTTTCCATCATTTGTTGAAATACCGCTTAAGCTGATCCCAGGCCAAAAGGCATCCTCCAATATCTAAATGTACCCTCTGGTGTGATGAAAGACATCACATACCTACAATTAGGATGTAGTATAATATGATGATATTGATAAATCTATAATCGATAAACATCACTCTCTTCAAGTGTGCTCAACATCTTATTTATGTTTGGCAATGGGTGAGGATCGATCCAAATGCAGTTGTTATGGTCACGTAAATGGACACATATACATATGTGCCAAAACTATTAGACTCAACCACTTAGAGGATTCTATGGGCTCAATTATCCCTTCCTCATCCAATTGTCATGATTAAACCTTAAGAGACTCTCTTAATGTCAACAGAAAGTTCCTTTCCTTATGCACCTTTGGCAAGAAACCTTGTCGCAAAACAATGAGATGCATGAACCCTTTCCACCTGCCCAACTTTTACTGAAAAACTTCTAGAAATTCCATCTTCCAAACATCAACAGCTGACATGTTCTACACAACAACCTGGTCAGGACAGTTGGGATTCAAAGTAATTCTTTTGCTCTCCCCACCCAAGCAACACTTTTCCCTCCTCGACCACATGCACTTTACCTGCTGTTCTCCATCTCTTAAATTGCAGTTTTCCTTCAAAATAACCCACAACAGGTGAACTGACACCACAATAACCCACTGGAAAAACATCAGATTTCATCAATGTTTATTCTATTTCAACATTTGTTAAGCCTTCCAGTCAATTAATGTATACAGTGAGCAAGGTTCAGCCCACATGTCAACCTTGACACCCATGACTTAAATGTAAGCTTAGATGGGTAATAAGGTTCCACAGCATTCACACCCCTTTTAATTTCCTTAAATTGACAACTGTCAATACTTCATCATCTTTCTTGTTAACATATTCAATTAACTCCACACTCTTTGCTAGACGTGGATAGGCACTTAACATCCCCCTTCATAATGGCCTCATACGGATGAGAAAAATGGACCGTTTTCTTAGAGCAATAATATCTGGCATTGATGGCAAAACAGTTTGATGCAAGGTGTTTCATATTACCACATCTACAATACTGTGATGTAGTTTTTACTGTCTGAACTGTTCACTATAATAGCATAGTGGTTTTCTTTCCTCCTTGTGACCACATTCACCTCTGAGATCTCACCACCACAGTCATTCACCTTATCCTTAACTTCAGATGTTTTTTGATTCAGCATTTTCAAGTGCGTTCTATCTCTTAGCAATAGTAATAGCTTTTTCTAAATTAGGTCCTTTGTCTAAAGTCAATAGTTTCTCCTTAGCTTTCAAATTTGAAGTCATGTTTATTAATTAACCTCTATCTCATCCCATAAATCTTTAAATCTGCAGGTGGCTGCTAAACCTCTATACACCCCACATATTGTTCTCTCATTGCAATTGGCCTCTCTGGAAAAATTATGTCTTTCTGCCACTATATTTAACTTCTTACAGTAGTTTCTCTTGTAGCACACAAAGTGCTCTCCCATAAACATCATCTACCTCCAACTTCATGTTGCCTTCCTCTGATCTATCAGGAATAGGCAAACTTTAATTACCTTCCTACCTCCACAACCCAGATTGTGTCTTAACATAGCCAGTTTACATTTCAACACTAAAACATTATCATCAACTTCTTCCAAATAAGTCTCAGAAGCTTCTTTCTAGTCTTCCCAAGGCATAACTGTTTTACCTGGACTCTGAAGAAAAATTGGAGGAGCTACTACAGACTCCATAATGTAATGACAATATAAATTTGGGATCTAAGAAAATAATGAATTAACACAATAAAGTAGACACTGTAGTCTATTAGAAATGAATGTGTGAATACATAGTAAGGTAATACAGTAAACGTAGTCACTGTTGTCTAAAAACATGAAGAATTGCTTTGATTTTAATGTGATATTCTTTGTATTCCTTGTGATAAAGTCTTTCAAAGTTCTTCTTCTCTGTTATTTGCCTTCGAAGTCTAACACCTTTCCTACTGTTGCTTAGACTGAAGTGGGAATAGTAAATTTAGCTTCTTCAAAGTCCAGCACTTTCCCTACTGTTGCTTAGACTGAAGTGGGAATAGTACCAGACCCCACCCAAGTCCAACACTTTCCATTCTGTTGCTTAGACTGGAGTAGAAATAGTAAATCTAACCCTTCTGAAACCCAACACTTTCCCTACTATTGCTTACACTGAGTGGAAATAGTAAATCTAACCCCTCTGAGGTCCAACACTTTCCCTAATGTTGGTGTAACTGAATATTATTATTATTTTTAATATTGTTTGTTTTTATCTTTTATTCTTTTTTATTTTGGAAAACATTATTTTGAGTAAAATGAGTTTCTTTGTTTGGGTTTAATATTCTGCTATTTAATACATAGGTGAAATTAAATATTACATTTTGTAATATGTGTTTTACAATTTATTTTTATATAATTATGTATATATTAAAACAAATTATTAAATTTTTAATTTGCATATTTAATGTGAAATTGTAAATAATATTATTTTATGTATTTGTATAAATATTTATAATAGGTTGCATTTTATGTTCGGCATACATATGTTTACTATTCTTAAATTTTGTTCAGTCTTAATATTTCAAGTGAAACATATTTCAAAAATTGTATAATTATTGCTTTTTTTATTGAGTCTATCTATCTAGATATATATATATCTAGATATATATATCGATCTATGTATATATAGATATATATATATAAGCTGAAATAATTAATGAAAACTATTTATTTTACATTATATTACTTTTATATATTTTAATATTTGTATTTTTTATTTAAAGTCTATGTATATTAACAAAACAATATTTTGACCTGTTTTTGGACGAAATTTCCTTCCACGATATTTTTAACTCTCTGGGGCATATTATCAAGCCCCTATCGCCACCACAACGTCACTTTTTGTGACGTTGTGGTGGCGATAGGGTCAGCTCCCTATTATCAAGGCAGCGTTAAGCCAGTGCCCCTTTCACGCTAAATTTAGCGTGAAAGGGGCGTGCAGTGGTTGTTGCGGTGGGCGTTCCACCGCAACACCCATTCACTTCGACGCTGCCACCTATTATCAAGAGAGGCGATAACTGGTGGCAGCGCCGAACTTAAGACCAGGAAAATCCTGGTCTTAAGGTGGCGATATGAGGCGAAATGCTTCATTTCTCCTTCGTATTTTGCTTTTCCATGTGTGCTGCCTTGTGCAGCACACATGGAAAAGCAAAATGCCAAGGTTTGTTTATGTACAGGAAGGTGTCCCTTCCTGTACATAAACAAACCTTTTTTTAAAATGCCATTTTGTAACTTACAAGTGTGCTGCATGAAGCAGCACACATGTAAGTTACAAAATGGCATTTTAAAAAAAGGTTTGTTTATGTACAGGAAGGGACACCTTCCTATACATAAACAAACCTCCCTGCTCGCAGACACCCTTGCACTCTGGTGCAAGGGTGCCTGCGTTGGCGTTAAGTCGTGAGGCTTAGCGCCATCGCAGGGGGAAACTCCAGGCTGCACCATATCCTTGGTAATATGGTGCAGCCTGGTGCTTCCGAAGTGGCGATGAGAGGCGTTAAGCCAAGGAGGCTAACGCCTCATCGCCACTTCCTTGCTAATATGCCCCTCTATTTTTATGTTTTCCATTATATGTATAGCAACATAATATTGTGGTAAACAATATTTTTGGCACAATATTTTTGCCAATGATAATTTACAATATTCAGTTAGACAAACTCTCATTCATCATCTGTACCTCCCACCCGCCATCCCTGATTCTCATCCCTACATCTGACCCATCACCCCTGCTTCTCATCCATCATCCCTACTTCTTATCCATAATCCTTCAGTCATCATTCTCATTCCTCTGCCCTCAGTCATACCAAGACACTTTAATTGTTCTGAAAGACCCTTCCACAATGATTGGTTAGCAGCAGCCAATCAAAGTTAGGACAGATAGCTGAATTCTATTGGTTTATCCACTGAAAGAATGCTGCCTCAACTGCACATGCTGGTTGAGGACAGAGGAAAAGATATTTAACTGTTCTATTAAGTAAGTGTTTTCTATTTACACACATGCCTCTGGGAAAAGCTCAAAGGATTTGATGAAGACAGAAGGCCTACAAGGCTCGGTCCATAAATGAACAATTGGAGAAAAGGCTAAATCAGTTTATCATAAACATTGCCTGTTTTTGGTTTTTATGTAACATAGAGAAGGTTTTGATCTGATGCTGCCTTTATCTGAGAGAGCAGTTTTTAAAGTAAACATTAGCATAAGGGAAAATGTTAGCCAATTAGGAAAATGTCTCTCCTTCGTGTTGTCTTTTCTCTTGTAATCATGCTGCATTGAGCTGTGTTTGGCCTCTTCTTCCCTGTTTATCACATATATTGTTGTTTTTCAAAATGTAACTTGTTGAGCGACTATTTGCAATGACATGCATCAAATTTTAATAGACATCAAATATACATATATGTGCCATTTGTAAATCTCATATATTCTCTTTTTGGGACTTTCCCAGCAAATTTCAACTTTTTGGCATCAATCCTGAGTGCAGAAATACCAGACCAAATTCTACCAGCCAGAACATCCAGCTGTATATTTATTTTGTGATTGGGCTGCAAGTGCTGCCCAGCCCTGATTATCGGCCACTACCTGATCCCCAGCAAAGATACAGAGAGCTTGTGATGCTCCCTGTTGCCAAACCACATCCTTCACCATCATCCAAAAATGAGAGTGGGGTCTGGTGTGAGGCTGAATATGGGGGAGAGGGATAGGGAGGGTACAGACGGAAGGAGTGGAAGTGGAAGTGGAGCTTTGCAAAGTTTCCAAGGGTGACAGGGGAAACAGATGAAGGAATGTTATGTCTGAGGATGCTATTGCATTGTTGAAGAACATGAGGTTACTGCAGAGGTCCTTGGAAGGAGTAAGTGCTGTTAGTAAGAGGCTTGCTCTTGCCATTTATTCATATTCTGGAAGTGTTCTCAGATGCAGTTCTCAGCTACCAAAATTCAGCCTTGGAATTAGGCTTTCTTTATCCATCTTGATTCTTAGACTCAAGATGTACAGATTTTTGTAGGCACTTGTTTTTAGTAACTTTTGATCCCTTTTAGCTAGAATTTGTTTTATTCCATAATTCCAGTAGCCCTGCTTAGATGTGTTCTCATCATCTTGTTACATTTTCCAGCACAAGTTCATGGTGTTCACCATCATCAGTTCCATGCTTTATCATGTGATGCATTTAAACTACTATTAGGAGCAAGCTATAAGAGGGATGAAAAAACACATGGTATTTCCCCCTTTACTGGAGTAGCAATACTGTGAGCATCAGTAACTCTGGGGAGAAGAAATACCCTTGGTTAGTTTTTGGGGAATAACATGCCAAAATCGGTGTTTCGGCACTGACTGCCAAGTGTTTTCATCCAATAATTCATGCAGACACTTTGTGCAGGCAAAGGGCCTCATTATGAGTTTAGTGGTGCAGGAGCGGGCGCAGTGGCGTAACGAAAGTTGAGGGGGCCCCCCCTGCAAGGTACACGGAGGGGCCCCCGCTCTGGATTTAATCCAGAGCTCTCAGGCCTGAGTAGTGTGCTACTGTGCTGAGGTGGCCCCCTGCTGCTGGGGCCCCCTCTGCGGCTGGGGCCCCCCCGCACTGCGGGGCTGCGGGGGCCTGTGTTACGCCCCTGAGCGGGCGGTTCACCACCGCCCTGCTCCCACACTGCCAAACCCAAACGCTTCCCGCCGGCCAGATTATGATACAAATCGTTATCTGGTGGGCAGGCAGTGTGGCGGTCCCGTGGCGGTGCAGTAAAAAGGCTCAATGAGCCTTTAATACTGCCCCATGGTGGGACCGCGACAGCGAGTTCCAGCACGGCATGGACTATAAAGTCCATGCCGTGCTGGAACGGGGGGGTGCTTGCACACAGGGAGGCACAACATGTGCTCCTCTGCATGCACCTGCCTTTGTTTTCTCACCGCCATCTTTTACATGGCAGTGCTGACCGCCATGTAAGGCTCATGGTCGGGAAACTCAAAACATGCATGGCAGTGCCGCAGCAGCACCGCCAGCATAGTCTGAGCCGCTAATCGCCACGCCTCCACCAGAAAACGCGGTTCCCTGTCACTTGCAGTGGTCTAATGGTCATCCGTCAGCCAAACTTATAAAATAGCGGTCGGACCGTTGGTGTGGCGGTGGCTAGACTGCCACCGCCGCGCCCCCGCATGTCTGGTGGTCCATACACCTCCAGACTCGTAATAAGGCCCAAAGTGTGCAGGGGGAAAACCTTAGGACCTTTGGCTCTTGTAATGCCAATGGGGCCGGTAGATCCAATTTCCGGCCCCATCTAAATGACTGAGGCTCACAAATGATGTCCATAATTACCTCTGCACATGTGCTTGTATTGCGACAGCGCCTTGGGTGGAAATAAAATTTGGTGTTTGTTGTGGGGGGCGGGGGGTTGTTGCGGTGTGACGGCAGGAGGTGTGAGGAAGATGGGAGAGGGTTGATGGGGTGCTAACAATTATGCTGAGGTCACTAAGGGCTGATTACAAAGTCTTTAATGGGGACCCGATTGAGTCCAAGTTGGATGGAAAAGCTGCTGATTGCATGACATTAAATCAGGCAGAGCCCTGCTGCAGCCCTCGGAATATTGGTGCCCCTGGCTCACCTCGCCCATGCCCAAGGCCGTTCCTGCCTTGGATACTAAGGTCGACAGTGCAACTAAAAGAATACCACAATAGCGAAAATGTGCAATGACCCACTGCTAGTTTCAGTGCCTAGTCTGTTTTTGTCGTTTTTCGGTGCTGGCTAAATAATTATGTCGTCCTATGGGAGTATAGCAATGATGAGAGGCACCAGGGTGGAGTCTGAAACGCGCTGTGTCAGCCAAGTGAACGGCTGAGTCACAGTAGCATCATGAGCCAGCTGCGCTGTCGAAGTACAGTGATTTAGTGTGTCCCATGGACTGCGGATTGGGAGTGTCGTCTGAAGTGGTTTAACATGTTCCCTGATTCATCTCTCGTTCCACTTGTGACTGTCTCATCCAGCTTCCCAAATCAAACTTTAAACAAAACTCTTCCCCAAAACCTTCGCCCTACTTCCTCACACAGCTTCCAAGCTGTGAAAGAATTAGCAAGAAATGCCAGTACACCAGCTGCTGGGACGAAAGCACACATGTGAAATCAAAGAGTACGGATACGTTCCCTATGCAAGTCATATTAGGAGTCTTCACTTTAGGCCAGATCCGTTCAGTGGAACTATACGCATCCTAGTTTTCCACCTACCATTTTCATAAATGTATCTAATTTTTATGGACTCACAAAATCCCAATAACTAAGCCAAGGAAATCTACACAAATTGTAAATTTCCTGGTGTGTTCCTGTTCCTCTATGCTTAGTAATGCAGATTGGCATTTGCACATTTTTTCTTGTCTGTCTATGTTTTTTCACATGGAAAACCAAGGGGCATATGTACAAGGAATTAACGCCGCCTTAGTGGCACTTTTCCGACGGTTCGGCGGCGATATTTTCATCGCCATATGTAGAAGCTGTCGCTAACCTCTGTTAGCGGCAGTTTTCCGGCGAAAATGTCCATAGAAAAGATCGCCACTTCTGTTAGCGATAATGACATGCAAGGGAGGCATTCCCGTGCAAAAACGGCCGCTAACCCCACTTCGTGATATTTACAAGGGAATTCTTTAAGGTAGGAGGACCAAAAAAACTGCTTCTAACTGCAGTTAGAGGCAGTTTTTTAAGACCAGAAAATAGCTGGTCTTAAAAATGGAGATAACACTTGGGGCCTCATTTCAGCAGGTTTTGGTGCTGGACAGCGCTGCAATCAATGTTGCTGCGCTGCCCTGCGACAAAACTACAGGGCAGGAATGTGCACCATCAATAAGATAGTGCGCATTCCTGGGCCTCAGTCATGAAAAGTGTTGCAGCGCTGCGACAAGACAGCGTTGCAACACTTTTCACTACGCCCTTCTTGCGACACCATGGATGCGCTGTATTCACTGGACAGCGCTCCATGATGCAAGTAATGACAGATACGTCTGGAATCTTGACGTATCTGTCTGCGCTAAAGTCACGTTTTCTGCAGTTGTGTCACAAGCATGACGCAACTCCAGCAATGCATGGGGCCAGCCTATCCATGTGGCACTGCGTCACCCTTACGCCTGCCATCAGGCAGGCGTAGGGTACTGACGCAGTGCTGCTCTACAATTGTTGCAGTGAAATCTGATGGATTTCACTGTGCCACTCCTATGAGGCCTTGTCGCGTGAGAACGCACACCCTGCATACATCATACCTGATGCAGGTATGATGTGGCACAGGGCTTCACAAGGTCACGCATATGCCTAAATGCGTCACTTTGCAAATACGGCGCAACGTGGTGCTAGATTTTGCCTGGTCTTTTCTTGAGGGGTGCCAGGGTGTCAGCGCAGTTGGAGATCCATCGGTGTCAGTTGCGCGCTGCGGTGTTATCGCCTGTAAGCGTTGGCGGAGTGGTGGAGCTGAGGGAGTTGACGAGAAGTTCTTCGGTGGTCTTGATCCAGCTGTGAGGGGGGCGATGATGGCGGTGGTGTATGGTGGGCATGGTGAAGACGTGATGTGTACAATGATGGTCGGTCCAGGAGAGTCCGGTGGTGTGGCTGTAGTTGAAGTTCCCGCTGGCGGAGGAGACGTGCTCGACCGTGTGTCCTGCTATGTGGCTTGCTGCGGTGACTAGCTGCTTGAGTCTGATGTTGGCGAGCTTCCCCAGGAAGGGGTGGTGTTCTGGTCACTGGGGTTGTCCAGGTGGAAGTAGAGTTCACCGAGTAGGATGTCGTCTGTGGATGGGAGAGCTTGGGGTGCAATGAGGTCTACAATGGTATCGGAGAACGGGGGCCCATGGTCCGGGCAGCCTGCAGATGAGGGTGCCGCAGAGGATGGGGTTGAGGTTGGTCCGGATCTGGAAATTGAGGTGTTCCATGGTCACCGTTGGGTCATTAGAGTGCGTGATCAGTCGGAGTGTGCTTCTGTAGGTGATGGCAATGCCTCCTCCTGGACGGTCGGGGTGGTCCTTGTGGGTGATTTAGTTGCCATCAGTGATGGCGATGGCGATGTCCGGTCCGGAGCAGAGGTTGGTCCTGGCAGGCGATGTGGCATCCAGGGTTGATGGCAAGGAGGGTGCTGGCGTCATAGCGGTGGAGTGTCCGAGAGGAAGGGGCCTTGGTGCTGAGCGCGGTCCAGGGGCAGACGGACGCAGACAGGCTTGCCTATGGTTTGCCTTTGGCATGGGAGACGTCCATTACAATGCAGGCATTACATCGTAATGCCTTTACAACGCAACTACAACAACGCAGATGCCTTTACATCGCATTCCATTCCAACGCATTGTGAGGTTAGTAATGGTGTTTTTTAATTTTTTGGGTGGGTATGGGTTTCGGGGGTCAGAGATGAAATTTGGGGTGTATTATGGGGTAAAATATGAAATTTGGGGGGTGTTTTGGGGTCAAATATGAATTTTAGGGTGTGTTTTGGGGGGTCAAGGATGAATTTCAGGGTCCAGGGTGTGTTTTGGGGTGTCAAGGATGAAGTTTAGGGTCCAGGGTAAGTTTTGGGGTGCAAGGGTTAGTTTTAGGGTTGCACTCACTGAAGTGGGAATAGTAATTTTTTCATCTCCGCTATCCAACACTTTCCCTACTGTTGCAATATGCGTAGTATTAGAATGCATTGTAATGGAAGGCGATGTAATGGTATGCGTTGTAACGTCATATATACCTTTGGCACTGCGCCCGCCATAGAGAAGTGCTGCGGGGGGACTGGACAGCTGGGAGGTGGGAATCGCCCGAAAGGACACTGGATAGGGCGGGGACGCGGGGGGGGTGTGAGCGGGTGTTGCAAATATTTAAATGAAAGACATCTGACCTTGAGGGCGGGTCTCGTGTCTTCGTTGCTCCTGTTCTCCTGAGTCTGCTTGAAAGCAGTATGGTGATGCTACTCTGTCATTGCGGATGAGCCGCCACTGGGGGTTCGTCACACCAGGTGCTAGGCCTGGGCGACTCGACGCCCGGTCCTCCTCTGCTACGCGTTCCACCTTCTCTTTACCTGGACATTGACACCGTGGCGCAATCAGCTGCACTCTCTCCAAATCTGTGACTCAGCCAGCAGGAGCCTCAGCCAGGTGGGATTTCACAAGCCTGGGTACAGCAGTTGTGGCCAAGTCCACTGGGGAACCTCCAGATGCAGGTGATGCAGCAGGGCCCCCTTAGGCGTGAAGTTGCAGCGCTCCTACCACACAAGTTCAGCGCAGCTCAGGGGCCTCACCCTCCACAGCATCCGGTCAGCACAAATTCATCCGGCCTGTGATGCAGAGAGGCGCCACCCACCGTTGGTAATCCCCTCCGTGCACCCCGGTGTAATGGTGGATCATAGTGTGCGATGCAGACCTCCCTATGTTGGTGCGCAGGAGCGCCTCTACCATTCACAGCTCCAAGGGGCTCAAGGCGGTCAGCAACCTGTCTCCGTGTGCCCTGCCAGACTTCACCACCAGGCCGCGCCTCAATGTCTACCACCACGGCTCATCGACTCCACAGCACCTCCGCATCCCACTCCATGCTCCAGACGCAGGTCCAGCGAGGCATCCAGGCTCCAGACGCAGGTCCAGCGAGGCATGCAGGCTCCAGACGCAGGACCAGCGAGGCATCCAGGCTCCAGACGCAGGACCAGCGAGGCATCCATGCTCCAGACGCAGGATGAGCGAGGCTTCCGGGCCCCAGGGACTGTCTGCGCTTTCAAGGTTTTGGATGCCATGGTGTTGCAAAGAGTGCGCAATGAGAAGTGATGCATCACTGGTGTTGCACCGCGATGCGCCTCTTTTCATGGATGTAGCCCTGCATTTTCTCTTCCCCTAGGACTCTGGCTGGTCATTCTGGATGTTGGGGGGCTTGAGGGGGTTGTTGATCTGTGCTGCAATTGGCCCTGGCTGCTCCATTCTGCATTCCATTGTTTTTTTTACTATTTTTCATTGGAGGTCGACTGATAGGCTATTTTTGGCTATAGAGGCAAAAAAAACTCACGTTGGGCTGACTAACGTGCGTTTTTTTGCCGCTAATGGGCCTTTCGTTAGTTTTCGCCCGCTAACGCCGGAATTCCTATCACAATCATGCTAATGTTACCTGAAGTTTTCACCGCTGATCCCTGAAGCTATCGCTATGTAGCGACGTCTTGTAAATAGGTTGCTAACAAGGCGATAGTTTTCAGCGGTACACGGCGGTAAGAAAACTGCCGCTAACTAGCGTTAGCCGTAGTTATCACCAGTCCTTGTACATATGCCCCCAAGTTTCCATGAGGCGAAAGTCCCTTCGCAGGACTCCATTCAAACATGGGGATATCTGGCACTCATGTGTGTACATTTACTCCAGCATCTTTCTGCCACTAAAGTTAAATGTAAAGGTGTCTAACAAAGGCATCTAGGAAAGTTAAGCAGTACATCACGTACATACACATTGCTGCAAACTCACTTAGATTATTAGAGGCCTCACTCCGGAAATCAATATGGATTCGGCCATACAGTCTTGGGAACCTCGCTGTCCATCCCATGTTCAATGATGGCCATGGCGCAAGCCATAGTTCCTTACGCCTATACAACTGCAAGAAAATGTACGGCCTGTAGATGTAGACAAGGCCTTATAATGCTTGAGCGATGGTTGATAAAAAACTTCTATGGAAATGCAGTGTCCAACCCTAAGTACATATTCCTAGTGCCTCTCCCTTCCTCAAGTCTTATACATACCATCCTAACATTATCCCTGTATCATTGTCCTTTATCCTATTCCAGTGAATTTATTACACTATGTAAAAGGTCAATCATGAAAATTATGTCTTTCTTGCAAAAGTCTGAAGATGTAAGCTGTTCACCAACCATCATCAAAGAAGTGTGTCTACGTCCATCCTGAGACAATCCATTTGGTTGTCAGTCATCAACCTGTAACTGTGAGGTGGCGGGGAGCTAAGTGTTAGGACGAAGCACCATCGTTCTAATCATCTCATTATTCTTCACTGCCCCTTCGCATCAGCACGTATATGCACACCCACACATAGCCCACTCATTGTGTAAGAGGTGGCACTGGGAGACTGCAGTAGCGGGGGAGAGAAGAACAGACACTGTTGTCTTTGTGGAAGGTGGCAGTGCACATATCAAGAGGCTCCCCACATGAAGCTGGACGCTTTTGCCAAGCCAGGTCTGCTTTTATGCTGTAGGTTGATAGAGTACAAGATTTTAGGTAAAATAAATGCCATAAATTACACTAGGAATTAACACTAAAATGCTTAATAGAATGAAATGTAGGAAAATGTGCCTTTTCTTAAACTTACAAAATTAATGTGCAGCATGATTTTCGCAGTAAGCACTCATTTGTATTATAATTACACTACGAGGCCAGACTAGGCCTCTTCCATTTTCTACCTTTCCGTTAATTTTCTTCTTTAATAAATAAATGCTTTTAGGAAATGATGAACTATGCAATATTATGTGATAAATGATTCACACTTGAATTGTTTAAACATGTCATCTTTGTAGAATGTGCTGCCTTTAAAAATGTATTTCTTCTTTTCCTAAGCTACATGTTCTCATCGTATTTAGTTAGTTTTCTAGCTGCCACATATTCACAATGCTGAGTGCTGAATAGTATATTAAAACAATAATGCTTACATGAAGACGTGAATCACATGACTTAATCACGTAGGTTACAACTAAAATGTTTCAGCCTTTAGAATAGTTCATTGTTACAGTGAAGTACTGAATAGCTAATAGTTTAGACTGCTGGGTGCTCGTGGGAACTCAGAGTGACGCTAACGCACATGTATGTTTAGCAACTCAGGGCCTCATTTATGAAAAGTGACGCATCGCTGCGAGAAAACAGCTATGCATCACTTTTCATTGCGCCCTCCTTGCGACACCAATGATGCGTCATATTTACAGTATGACGCATCATGTCGCAAGGAGTTACAGATACGTCAGTATTTCTGACGTATCTGTAGGCGCAAAAATGACACATTGCTGGAGTGTGTCACAAAAGTGACGCAACTCCAGCAATGGGTCATTACACATGGGCAAGTCCCATGTTAAATGTGCCTGCGTCAGTCTTACGCCTGCCACGAGGAAGGCGTAAGATATTGACGCATTTGCGTCCTAGAAGTCGTGCAGTGAAATCTTATAGATTTCACTGCGTCACTTCTACGACCCTTTCTTGCGTCGGAACGCCCCCCCCCTGCATACATTATACCTGTCACAGGTATAATGTGGCGCAGGGGTTTACAAAGTGACGCATCTACCTAGATGCGTCACTTTGTAAATATGGCGCAACATAGCGTATTTTTTACGCCGCTGGTCACAAAAAGTGACGCACCGGCGGCGCAAAAGTGACGCAAGGGCCCATAGATAAGCCCCTAAGTTTAAACTTGTAAATAGCACCTTGCCGACTTAGTATGTTTACCGTGGGAATGAAGGTAGAAGCAGCAGCCCATCGGACGATCCGTCCTCATTGGCTTAAGATGACCTAACACCAGCATAGATCCCTTTTCCCTTAGCACTTTTAACCTATTCACTGTGGGCTACTGCTGACGTGATTTCTGTTGCCTACTACTTTGTGGGTGTCTATTTCTTTAACGGTTACGGATACTGTTGTGACTATTTTCTTAACTTAACTTTGAACAGTTGTTACTGCGACTGTTTGCTGATGCTGATTTGGGAGAAGAGACTCGGACGACTTTCGGGAACTACTCTTCATGAGGAGTTCGACTTCAATCTGATTCTATTTCAGTGCTCCTTTAAATCTTGTTCTTTTCCAACAAAGGACTCCTTATGGGTTCTAGTAGGTTAGAATCTGCTTAGAGTAGAATAGGTCTAAAATTCCTTTATGGAACACACTGTCATTTTCTTGATTGACTCTAACCATGATTTTCTTGATATTTCTTTTTTGTGTTATAATTTTTTATTTGCATTTTGAAGAATGTCATCACAAGAACAATAAAGATTATAACGCCTTACAATGTGTATTTGTTAGACTTGGCATCTTTTGGCGTGTTTCCCCTGAGTTTTTGCTTTCTGACCTCCCGGTTTTGACTCTGTTTTGTGCTGGTTTAGTGTTTCTGCGCACTTTACGCACTGCTGATCAGTGGTAAAGTGCAAGTGCTCCTGTAAGAAATGTGTTATGGATTGGTATTTCCATGTTTGGCTATTTGATTTATGTGTCAGTCCCTAGTAACGTGCACTGAGTGTGCCAGGGCCTGTAAATCAAATGCTGCTGCTGGGCTTGCAGCACTGGTTGTGCCACCCACCAAAGCAGCCTGCAAAATGTGTCTCAGGCCTGCCACCGCAGAGCCTGTGTGCAGTCTGTGACTGCCATGTCGACTTGGCAAGTGCACCCACTTGCCAGTCCCTAAACCTTCCCTTTTGTACATATTAGTCACCCCTATGGTAGGCCCAAGGTAACCCTGTGGGCAGGGTGCATTGTAGGTAAAGGTAGGGCATGCCCTGGTGTGCGTGGCATGCCCTGGTAGTGAATTACAGCCTATTTCGTTTTTCACTATTGAAAGGCTACCTGTCCCCCATAGGCCAGAATGGGCAGTTTTGATTATTACATCTTATAATCCTAACTGACTCCGGGAACATGGTAGAAATTTGAGTTTAGTATGCCTGAACTCAGAATGATAAAATACATCTTTTAGTGAAGTTGGTTTTAACATTCTGTGTTTGAAAATACCACTTTTAGAAAGTAGGTATTTTCTTGTCTAACTATCCAGGCCTGCCTCTGCTAGGTTGTGTATTCCTTGTCTGGAGTTTGAGTGACAGGGCTGGGGGATTCCAGGAGACAGAATGAGTCCGCCCAGTGGTGAATAGAGAGATCTGCATCTAGATGGGAGGGAGGAGTTGCACCTGGTTCCTGAATAGGACTGTGCCGGCCCCCCACAGTGCTGGCTCCATCCCCTGTGGTGCGTCTGATGTCTCTGCCCTGCACTGTGAAAGAAGAGAAGGAATCATGTCAACAAAGAGCTCCAGGGCTGTGCTTTCCCTCCACAATGCTGGCTCCACCTCCTGTGGGGCGTCTGATGTTTCTGCCCTGCACTGTGAAAGGAAAGAAGGAGTCTTGTCAACAGAGTGCTCCAGAACTGGTTTGGACTAGGCAAAGGCTTCTCTGCCTCCAGAGAACAAAGGAATTTGGGATATAAATATTGGGGCCCTGACCCCATGAATTTAGATCTCGCTGGAATCAAGGAACCTGCCAAGAAGAAGAGCTGGAGAGCTGCTAGGAGAAGTACTGCCCCTTTGCTGAGTTATTGCCTTGTTGGGTTGGCCTGCAGTTGCTGCTTCTGTCTTGGGCAGTGAAAGGACTGGACTGAACTTTCTACTCTTTGTGCTGAGAATCTCCAAGGGCCTGAAACCGAGCTGGCCTCCTGTTAAGAAGTCTCAGGGACTGCAAAGACTTCACAACCCTCTGGGTACCACTTCTGGAACCGCTGTTTCAGTTGCCACAGAGGAAGGGAACCGCAACCGACTCCGTCAACCTACTCCATCGCTGGCCCGGTGTCCTGTTTGCACCGCAGACCGCATCGCCCCGCTTCGCACCGCAACCCTGGTCTCACCGACGACGACGTCCGACGCCGTCAACATCGAGCCGCTGTTTGCATCGTGACCTGTGGGCACCGCAATTCGCATCGCATCGCTTCACTGTACCGGCCGGACCAGACCGACGCTGTCGCTGCATCTGGCTCAACCATCGTGACCGCATCGCAGTTGGGGCACCGCTCGCACGCTTCGCGACGCACCGCTCCGACTCGCACCGCTGTCCGACGCCAGCTCCCGCACTCCGGCTTGGTCGCCTGCATCGCAACCTGTCAGCACCGCATCGAGCATCGTCTCACCCTGCATCGCACGCCTTGGTCTCACCGACTCCGTCTGCACGACTGTCATCGAGCCGCTGCCTGCACCGCATCGAGAGGACACCGCACCTTGCATCGCTCCGTCTTGCACCGCAACCGCGACGAACGCCGACCGGCTCGTACACTCCGTACCAGCCACAACGAGAAAGGTACTGTGACCAAGTCTGTGCATGACTCTGCCGGCCCGTATCGACACGGTCGGCTGGAACTGTTGGACTTTGTTTGTTTTCAGCATCGCGGTAGACTCGGACGGAGCTACCGACTCGCACGAACTTTGTTTTTCACGATTTCTGCAAAGAAGAAGTTATCTTGCAACGTATTCATTTTTAAAGTATTTGTATTGTGGATTTCTATCGTATTTGGTCTTGTCTTGAGTATATAAAAATATTGGTTATTTTTCTAAACTGGTGTGGTGTCCTTTTGTAGTGCTTACACTATATTACTGTTGGTTATGTGCAAATGCTTTACACACTGCCTCTAGAATAAGCCTGACTGCTCGTGCCAAGCTACCAAGGGGTGAGCAGGGGTTATTTTAGGAGTGTAACTCCCTTATCCTGACTAGGAAGAAGGGTCCCTACTTGGACAGAGGTGCAAGCCCTGGCCAACCAGAGACTCCCATTTCTAACATTGGTTGTCAGCGGTGAGGATAGGACTTGTGTTTGCACTTGACTTTCAGTGATTGGTGTGCACTACAACCATATTGCAGACCATTACGTACCACATACTGTCTCTTTTTCTTTTGGCCTATTTTTGATCTTGCCAGCTTTCAACTCACTACTTTCATCATGCCTGAATCAACTGCATCATCCGTTGCATCTCTGGAAGTTATCTTTGAGGAGGATAGGTTGGAATCCTACGCCGTAAAGGAGCTACGAGCGATTTGTAAAAACCTGAAAGTCCAAATTAAAGGCCTCACAAGGAAGGAGGAGCTACAGAAGGCGCTGAGGGCCTGGGTAGAAGCCAGACATGCCAGTGGGCAACCTGGTAATCTCAGTGAGGAGGTGGAGGAGCCTATTTCCAGGGTGGATGTGCTTTTGGGTTGGGGGGAACCCGCCAGGTCAGGCAGCAGCAGTCTGTCCCCAGAGGAGCTGGAGGACAGGCGGGAGGCAAGGCAGTTTGAGCTGCAGAAGCTCAGGCTGTAGAGTGAGCGGGAGGAGAAGAGGGAGGAGAGGAGATTGGCCATGGAGGAGAAGAAGATGCTCTTAGAGCATGAGAGAGAACTGAACGAGCTAGAACTTAGGAGTAAGTCAGGCTCAGATGGTGGCAGCAATTCATCCAGAAAGGCAGACAGGATTGTGCACATTCCCAAGAATGTAGGCAAGGAGTTCAAGAAGGGGGATGACATACAAAGGTGGTTTCAGGGTTATGAGGCAGCCATACACATGAATGGGGTCCCTGAGGAAAATTGGGGAGCAGGATTGTGGCCACTTTTCCCTGAAGAAGCAAGGGATGCTCTGATAGCTTTGGGTAAGGGGTATCACCTCACCTATGCTGACATGAAGGATGCCCTTCTCACTAAGTATGGTCTTACGCCTGAAAAGTACAGGGATCAGTTCAGGTCCAGTAAGAAGTCTGATGCCAACACTTGGTTGGAATGTGTGGATGTGTTCTGCAGGTCTCTGGATGGCTGGGTAAAGGGCAGTAATGTGACAGATTTTCAGGGGCTCTACAACTTGATTGCATGGGAGCACTTGTCTAGTCTATGTTTTGCAGATCTGCGCCAGCACCTAGTGGATAGTAAGCTAACTGACCCCAGGAAGCTTGCTATGGAGGCGGACCGCTGGGTGAGTACCAGGGTCCACAAGAAAGCGTTTGGGGAGACTCAGCCAAAGGTGGGCAGGGTCCCCAGCAGAAAGGTGGGGGACAAGGGTAAAGCACAGGAGTTCTCTAAAGGGCCCCAAATTAGTACCCAGGGTAAAGGTTCCCAGCCCCCAGGTAAGAAAGCAGTGGTCTCTTCAGGGAAGCCTGCTGAGACCGGCCCCCGCAAGTGTTATGCATGTGACCAGGTAGGCCACATGAGGGGGACCCCAAGTGCCCGAAGGGGCCACAGCCACCCACCGGTGGACAGTCCAAGGTGTTGGCTAGTGTAGCGCTTGGGGAGGAGGGGTGCCCACTGGAGGGTGGGGATCCCGCAGAAATGACCCTTGTCTCACTAGGGGACAGTGAGATGGTCCCAGGAAACCAGGTGCCCCCTAACACAAAGAAATACAGCACCTGGGTGACCATTAATGGGAATAGGGTAGAGGCTCTCAGAGACACTGGAGCCAGTGTGACCTCAGTCCGGTGTCACCTGGTGTCTGAGAAGCAAGTAGTCCCAGGAGCATTCCACCAAGTAGTTGCTGTAGACAACTCAGAGCGCCAATGTATGGTGGCGCAGGTTCCCTTTGAATGGGGGGGGTCTCAGGTCCCTTGAGGGTGGTTGTGAGCCCTACCTTGCCTGTGGATTGTCTGCTAGGAAACGACCTGGAGCAGTCCTTGTGGAAGGATGTTGAGCTCAGGTCTCACTTGGAGATGCTTGGGTTGCCAGAGTAGGCATGCGTGTCCACTCGGTCAATGGCAGCCAGGAAGGGTAGTCAAGAAGACTTGGAGCCTGAAACAGTGGCCCAAGTCCCTGCCAAGAGAAAGGGCCGGGGGCGCGGGAAACCGGCCCCTGATGTTCCCACGGACCGGGAGGAGGCGGACCTTGAGGGGGACGCCCGGTGCCTACAGGGGAGCAGGTAGCCGAACTGGGAGACATCTCTGAGCTGACCCATTGGCAGCAAGAAGGGGGTCCCACCAGGGAGGAGTTCTGCAGGGAGCAGAAAGAGTGCCCTTCTCTAGAGGGTCTGCGGCGGCAGGCTGCAGACCAGGCAGCTGGTAACCAGTCTGGATCTCACCTGATCTATTGGGAGAATGATCTCCTGTACAGCGAGCCTAAGGTCGCTGAGCCTGGGTCAGCCCGTGTGCTGGTGGTACCCCAGGGCTTCAGGACCTTCCTACTGGGTCTGGCTCATGACGTGCCTTTAGCAGGACATTTGGGGCGGGACAAGACCTTTGACAGGCTAGTCACCCACTTCTTTTGGCCCCAAATGAGAAGGCAGTCAGATGGACATTGTAGGTCTTGCCAAACTTGCCAGGCAAGCGGTAAGAGTGGGAGGAGGGTCAAAGCTCCTCTCCAACCTTTTCCAGTTGTTGGAACACCCTTTGAAAGGGTAGGGATGTATATTGTGGGGCCACTGGATCCCAAGACAGCCATGGGCAACAGGTACATCCTGGTCTTGGTGGACCATGCCACCCGGTACCCTGAAGCAATACCTCTCAGGACAACGACGGCGCCAGTGGTGGGCCGGGCGTTAATGGGGATCTTTTCCCATGTGGGATTCCCCAGAGAGGTGGTTTCTGACAGAGGGACCAATTTCATATCCAAGTATATGACATCCCTGTGGAAGGAATGTGGTGTAACCTACAAGTTCACCACCCCTTACCACCCCCAAGGTAATGGTCTGGTGGAGAGATTCAACCAGACCTTAAAAGGCATGATAAAGGGGTTGACAGAACCCATGAGGCATAAGTGGGACGTCCTCTTACCATGCCTACTGTTTGCATACAGGGAGGTGCCACAGAAATCTCTAGGGTTCAGCCCCTTTGAGCTTCTCTATGGCCACACTGTGCGAGGACCTCTCAGTTTGGTGGAGGAAGGCTGGGAGGCAGCTCCCAGGAAATCTCCCCAGGATGTGTTTAGTTACATGCTGGCCTTCAGAAACCAGACTGCACGCTTCAGGAAACTCCCTCAGGCGAACCTAGAAGCAAGCCAGGAAGAAATGAAGAAATGGTATGACCAGAATGCCACTCTGGTCGAATTTCAACCTGGGCAGAAAGTGTGGGTGATGGCCCCAGTGGAACCTTGTGCCTTGCAGGACAAGTGGACTGGGCCATTTGAGGTGGTGGAGCGCAAAAGTGACGTCACCTACCTGGTGAATTTGCAGTCTCCAAGGAACCCTTTGAGGGTCCTCCACGTGAACCACCTCAAGCCCCACTTTGAGAGGTCCGAAGTGAGCATGCTCTTGGCGACAGATGATGGGGTGGAAGAGGAGAGTGAACCTCTCCCTGACCTCCTGTCTACCAAGGAGCAAGACGGGTCAGTAGAAGGAGTGGTCCTCTCCCCTACACTGACCCCAGAGCAGCAGAGCGACTGTCACCAGTTGTTGGGACAGTTTGCCCCACTGTTCTCTCTGACCCCAGGTGTTACTCACTGGTGTACCCATGACGTGGACACCGGTGACAGCCCTCCTGTGAAACACAAGATTTACAGGTTGACTGACCGGGTCAGGGCCAGCATCAAGGAGGAGGTCTCCAAGATGTTGGCGTTAGGGGTGATCGAGCCCTCCAACAGTCCTTGGTCCAGCCCAGTGGTTTTGGTCCCAAAGGCTGCTGCACCCGGTGCCACTCCAGAACTCCGGTTTTGTGTGGACTACCGTGGGCTCAATGCCGTCACCAAGACTGACGCGCACCCCATCCCCAGAGCTGATGAGCTCATTGATCGGTTGGGAGCTGCCAAGTTCCTCAGCACGTTTGATTTGACGTCTGGGTACTGGCAGATTGCCTTAACTGATGGGGCCAAGGAGAGGTCAGCATTCTCAACCCCAGAGGACATTACCAGTTCCGTGTGATGCCCTTTGGGTTGAAAAATGCCCCTGCCACTTTCCAGAGGTTGGTCAACCAGGTGTTGGTTGGACTGGAGGATTTCAGTGCCGCCTACCTGGATGACATTGCTGTGTTCAGTTCCAGCTGGGAAGAACACAGGCAGCTCCTTGGAGAAGTGTTGAGGGCTCTGCAGAAGGCAGGCCTCACGATCAAGGCCAGTAAGTGCCAGATCGGGCAGGATTCTGTGGTGTACTTGGGACACCAGGTAGGAAGCGGCCAGGTGGCGCCCTACAACCCAAGATTGACACCATTCTGGCTTGGGAGCCCCCAAGACCCAGACAGAGGTGAGAGCCTTTTTAGGTCTCACCGGCTATTACAGGAGATTTGTTAAGGGCTATGGCACCATTGTGACCCCCTTAACGGAGCTGACTTCCAAGAAGCAGCCCAGGAAGGTGATCTGGACTGAGTCCTGCCAGAAGGCCTTTGATGCCCTGAAGGCTGCCATGTGCACGGCGCCCGTGCTCAAGGCACCCGACTTCTCCAAGGAATTCATCGTGCAGACTGACGCTTCAGAGCATGGTGTGGGAGCGGTGCTCTCACAACTGAACGAAGAGGGCCTAGACCAGCCTGTAGTCTTCCTTAGCAGGAGACTACTCCCCAGGGAACAGAGGTGGAGTGCCATAGAAAGGGAAGCTTTCGCTGTGGTCTGGGCACTGAAGAAGTTGAGACCATACCTGTTTGGGACTCACTTCCGGGTTCAGACAGACCACAGGCCCCTCAGATGGTTGATGCAAATGAAGGGTGATAATCCAAAACTGTTGAGGTGGTCCATCTCCCTACAGGGAATGGACTTTACGGTGGAACACCGACCTGGTACAGAACACGCCAACGCAGATGGTCTGTCTAGGTTCTTCCGCCTTAGTGAAGAGAACTCCCATGGGGTTGGGTAGTTCATCCTACTTTCAGCTGGAGGGGACATGTGTTAGACTTGACATCTTTTGGCGTGTTTCCCCTGAGTTTTTGCTTACTGACCTCCCGGTTTTGACTCTGTTTTGTGCTGGTTTAGTGTTTCTGCGCACTTTACGCACTGCTGATCAGTGGTAAAGTGCAAGTGCTCCTGTAAGAAATGTGTTATGGATTGGTATTTCCATGTTTGGCTATTTGATTTATGTGTCAGTCCCTAGTAACGTGCACTGAGTGTGCCAGGGCCTGTAAATCAAATGCTGCTGGTGGGCTTGCAGCACTGGTTGTGCCACCCTCCAAAGCAGCCTGCAAAATGTGTCTCAGGCCTGCCACCGCAGAGCCTGTGTGCAGTCTGTGACTGCCATGTCGACTTGGCAAGTGCACCCACTTGCCAGTCCCTAAACCTTCCCTTTTGTACATATTAGTCACCCCTATGGTAGGCCCAAGGGTGCATTGTAGGTAAAGGTAGGGCATGCCCTGGTGTGCGTGGCATGCCCTGGTAGTGAATTACAGCCTATTTCGTTTTTTCACTATTGAAAGGCTACCTGTCCCCCATAGGCAGGAATGGGCAGTTTTGATTATTACATCTTATAATCGTAACTGACTCCGGGAACATGGTAGAAATTTGAGTTTAGTATGCCTGAACTCAGAATGATAAAATACATCTTTTAGTAAAGTTAGTTTTAACATTCTGTGTTTGAAAATACCACTTTTAGAAAGTAGGTATTTTCTTGTCTAACTATCCAGGCCTGCCTCTGCTAGGTTGTGTATTCCTTGTCTGGAGTTTGAGTGACAGGGCTGGGGGATACCAGGAGACAGAATGAGTTCGCCCAGGGTGAATAGAGAGATCTGCATCTAGATGGGAGGGAGGAGTTGCACCTGGGACCTGAATAGGACTGTGCCGGTCCCCCACAGTGCTGGCTCCACCCCCTGTGGTGCGTCTGATGTCTCTGCCCTGCACTGTGAAAGAAGAGAAGGAATCATGTCAACAAAGTGCTCCAGGGCTGTGCTTTCCCTCCACAATGCTGGCTCCATCTCCTGTGGGGCGTCTGATGTTTCTGCCCTGCACTGTGAAAGGAAAGAAGGAGTCTTGTCAACAGAGTGCTCCAGAACTGGTTTGGACTAGGCAAAGGCTTCTCTGCCTCCAGAGAACAAAGGAATTTGGGATATAAATATTGGGGCCCTGACCCCATGAATTTAGATCTCGCTGGAATCAAGGAACCTGCCAAGAAGAAGAGCTGGAGAGCTGCTAGGAGGAGTACTGCCCCTTTGCTGAGTTATTGCCTTGTTGGGTTGGCCTGCAGTTGCTGCTTCTGTCTTGGGCAGTGAAAGGACTGGACTGAACTTTCTACTCTTTGTGCTGAGAATCTCCAAGGGCCTGAAACCGAGCTGGCCTCCTGTTAAGAAGTCTCAGGGACTGCAAAGACTTCACAACCCTCAGGGTACCACTTCTGGAACCGCTGTTTCAGTTGCCACAGAGGAAGGGAACCGCAACCGACTCCGTCAACCGACTCCATCGCTGGCCCGGTGTCCTGTTTGCACCGCAGACCGCATCGCCCCGCTTCGCACCGCAACCCTGGTCTCACCGACGCCGACGTCCGACGCCGTCAACATCGAGCCGCTGTTTGCATCGTGACCTGTGGGCACCGCAGTTCGCATCGCATCGCTTCACTGTACCGGCCGGACCAGACCGACGCTGTCGCTGCATCTGGCTCAACCATCGTGACCGCATCGCAGTTGGGGCACTGCTCGCACGCTTCGCGACGCACCGCTCCGACTCGCACCGCTGTCCGACGCCAGCTCACGCACTCCGGCTTGGTCGCCTGCATCGCAACCTGTCAGCACCGCATCGAGCATCGTCTCACCCTGCATCGCACGCCTTGGTCTCACCGACTCCGTCTGCACGACTGTCATCGAGCCGCTGCCTGCACCGCATCGAGAGGACACCGCACCTTGCATCGCTCCGTTTTGCACCGCAACCGCGATGAACGCCGACCGGCTCGTACACTCCGTACCAGCCACAACTAGAAAGGTACTGTGACCAAGTCTGTGCACGACTCTGCCGGCCCGTATCGACGCGGTCGGCTGGAACTGTTGGACTTTGTTTGTTTTCAGCATCGCGGTAGACTCGGACGGAGCTACCGACTCGCACAAACTTTGTTTTTCACGATTTCTGCAAAGAAGAAGTTATCTTGCAACGTATTCATTTTTAAAGTATTTGTATTGTGGATTTCTATCGTATTTGGTCTTGTCTTGAGTATATAAAAATATTGGTTATTTTTCTAAACTGGTGTGGTGTCCTTTTGTAGTGCTTACACTATATTACTGTTGGTTATGTGCAAATGCTTTACACACTGCCTCTAGAATAAGCCTGACTGCTCGTGCCAAGCTACCAAGGGGGTGAGCAGGGGTTATTTTAGGAGTGTAACTCCCTTATCCTGACTAGGAAGAAGGGTCCCTACTTGGACAGAGGTGCAAGCCCTGGCCAACCAGAGACTCCCATTTCTAACAGTATTATATAAAGAAATATAATAAGTATGATAAAGAGAAGAAGAAGAAGTGCATTCACGGTGAATACTATTTGCCAATGGATTAAATATCTATATGAATAAATAATGTGATAAATAAATGAATAGGTGGAAAATTGATTATTTAAATAACGTAAATATATAGAAAATGACTGCAAAAGTTAGAAAGCATATCAAAAGTTTAACTTTAACAAATATATAAATTAAAAGATTGTATATATCAATATAAGGTACAATAAGGAAGAAGAAAGATGAGATGTTGTAGAATATCGTGAAAATAATAAGATAAGAGTAGATAAATAGGAATATAATGATATAAAAGGGTAATGAGATAATAGGATATTAAGATAAGAAAAGGGTAGAGAAAAAGCAAGTAAGAAAGAAAAGTAAGTAAGAGAACCAGGGGTAAGATAAGACAAAGAGGTAAGGAAGGAAAAATAATGTCAGACTAAGATATACAAGAATCAGTATTTGGGGTATTATCATCAATATTGATAGCACTATTCATGTTTAAGAAAGGTGACCAAACCCGAAGGAATATATCCGTTTGATTCTGAAGGTTATAAATTATTCTTTCATGTGATGCTGTATGTATCATGGTTGTCAGCCATTCTTCTTGCGAAGGAGGAGAAGGGGACTTCCAATGACGCAAGATACATATTTTTGCAGTAGCCAATGCTGTGTGGAAAAGACGACACTGGGGTTTTGTAAGATTTGGGGAAAGTCGGAGATCATGGAGAATAATGACAGCAGGAGTGAGCGGAAGATGTAAAGACATAGTAGAGGATAACATTTTTCCCACATATGACCAAAAAGATTGTAGCAATGGACAATCACATATAATATGTGTTAAATCACAATTGATGTTAGAGCATCTCCAGCAATTGGCATGTGAAAGTAAGCCAGCCTTCTGCAATTTTGCAGGAGACCAATGCCAGTCATGAAGGATTTTAAAGAGACAAAATTTAAGTCTAGCTTCACGAGTTCCTATGTCTAAATTCTCAATGATTTCCTCCCATTCATCAGTAGTTTAAGATATTGAAAGCCGGGTCTGCCATTTAAATTGTAGGGCCTGTGCTAAGGGTTGAGAGAAAAGGTGTGTTGTAAGAACTCTATACAGACCAGATACGACTCCTTTGTGTTTACCCCAGGTATTGAGATATGATACTATTTGTGAAGTTTGAAGTATCGGAGAAGAGGAATCTAGTTGGTTTTTCAAACATTGTTTAAGCTGGGTATATTTCAGGGATTGATGTGTTGGAAGGCCAAATTCTTCTGTTAATTGTGTGAATGGTTTAAAATCACCATTATGAAAAATTTGATCTAAAGTTTGAATACCTGCTGTTGTCCATAATGGCCATATTAATACCTTCTTATTAATACGAATGCTAGTATTGTTCCATATTGGTGCTTTTTGATGAATATTTGGGTTTAGAGCTAGTATCCGGTGTGCACGTTGCCAAGATATAAGCATGGCTGATAAAATTGGGTTTGTAGGTTTTTGACGCCTAATTTTAGTACCATATAGAGCGGAAATGCCGGAGTCCGAGGACAGAAGATGTCGTTCTAGAGGGACCCATTGTGGAACATCAGCGATGCCTGGCAACATATATGATAATTGAGAGATCTGCAAAGCTAAATTATAATGCTCAATTGATGAAAGACTCATTCCTCCGTAAGAATGATGAGCCTTTAATTTTGCCACAGCTAAACGAGGTTTTTACCGAACCCCCATATAAAGGTTTTTATTTTGGAATCTATAAGTCTCAATGTAGATAAGGGAATGTGAAGAGGAAGCATACCTAAGGCATATAAAAACCGTGGGAGGGTAACCATTTTAACAGCTTGGACTCTGCCCCACATGGAGAGATTTAGAATTTTCCATTTATCAAAGTCACGTTGCATTTGGACAATTAATGGATTCAGATTATCTGTAATCATGCATTCTATACCTTTATTTACTAAAATACCTAAGTACTTAAGGCGTGAGGGCTGCCAATGAAAAGGGAAACCATGTATAGCCGCCTTTGTGGTTCCATCAGAGATAGGTAATGCTTCACTTTTGTCCCAATTTATTTTATACCCTGAGAATGAGGAAAAATTGTCAATAATTTGAAGTAAAGATGGTAATGAACTAGGAAGATTTGTTAAAGTAAGTAATATGTCATCAGCGTATAAATAGAGTTTGGATTTGCCTGTGGGAAGGTTTATACCTGTGATTGTATCGGATTGACGGATAGTGGCTGCTAAAGGTTCCATTGCTAAGAGAAAAGAAGTGGGGACAAAGGACATCCCTGACGAGTTCCCCTACGGATTGGAAATGATTCTGATAAAAAACCTCCACAATTTACTTGAGCAGAAGGGTTATCGTATAAGAGTCGTATTTTTTTAATAAACTGATTCCCGAGTCCAAAGCGTTCTAATACTTTGAAGAGATAGTCCCACTCTATGCGATCAAAAGCCTTTTCAGCATCAAGTGATAAGGCTAGTGAGTCTTGTGAAAGGTGTTTAGCATACCAAAGAGTGTGTGTTAGTGTGCGCAAGTGATTCCTAGAGGAACGTCCCGGAACAAATCCCACTTGAGTTGGATGAATTAAGGAAGGTAACACCTTCTTAAGACGAGAAGCCAGAATACTAGCAAATATTTGATATCACAATTCAGAAGTGAGATAGGACGATAGCTGGCACACATTAAAGGATCCTTTCCAGGTTTAGGAAGTACTGCAATTATGGCTTTGTTAGAGAGGGGATCTAGGGAATTGTCATGTTCAGCCTCTTGGAAAGCAGCATGTAAAGAATCAATAACATTATGTCCGGACCAACGATAAAATTCAGCTGGAAAACCATCTTCTCCAGGGGCTTTATGATATGATAAATTAGATATCGCTTGTGCAATTTCATCCCTACTGATATCTCCCTCCAGAAGGGCCCTTCCTTCATCAGAAAGACAAGGAAGATCTACTTTAGAAAGGAAGTTAGCCATGTTTTCTATGTCTATGTGCTTCTCAGGTGTGTAAAGAGATGTATAAAAAGAAGCAAACTCATTTACTATGTCCTGCGGTCTAGTGAGAATATCGCCTTGAGATGATTTGATAGCTGAAATGGCCATAGCTGCTTCTCTTTGTCTTAATTGGGCCGCTAACAGTCTACCTGCCTTTTCTCCTTGTTCATAATGGCTTGTCTTCATTCTTTGGAGAGCAAATTCTGCCTTAGAGGTAAAGAGCCCATTTAATGCCATTCGAGCCTGTTCTAAGGATTTACGATTTTGTAATGTAGGTGCTTTGGTGTATTGGTGGGTATATAATATTATGTTCTGCTCTCGTATTTTTTTTACGTGCAGCATTCCGTTTGTTAGCCAATGCCGCCTCGCGCATCAATTGACCCCTAATAGTAGCTTTAGCTGCAGCCCACAACACTTTGCCCGAAATTACCGAGCCTCAGTTTGTGGAGATATAGTCTTGAAAAAAAGTTTGTAGTTGAGATTTACCCTCAGGAGACTTATGTCGTTGTATGTTCATGCGCCATGGTTTGCGCCCTGGTCTAGATATGCCAACTTCTACCGGGGAATGGTCAGATAGTGCTGCTTCCAGAATGCAAGATTCTTGAATCGACTGGATCAACTTTTGGGATACTAAAAAATAGTCCAAACGTGATAGGGTACCATGTGTTGGAGAAGAGAATGTGAATTCAATGTCTGATGGATGTGAAAGACGCCAATGATCTATTAATCCATTATCTGTTAATATGTCATCCATTAATGCCCTATCGGCAGCATTATGTTTGTCTAGGGGGCCTGTTTTATCCAGAATTGGATCTCTCACAATGTTCCAATCTCCTCCCAGGAGATACTGTGATGCACCTATCTCTGTTAGTAAGCGGTTTAAGTGGAGGAAGAATGACTTTTTTGTTCCTGTTGAAGCATAAACAGAGCCTACACAAATATGTGTGTCTCCTAAACGTAGTTTAGCAAATGCATAGCGACCCTCAGGATCTGTCCATGTTTTTAATATGGTGAATTGGAGAGATTTGCGAATGAGAATTGCTACTCCACATTTGCGGGTGGGACCTGTGTTTGTAAGTTCATCTTTTTGCACACTACTGTGAATTACTTTGCCTACCCAGTCTCTACATAATTTTTCCGATTCCAATATGTCCAGATGTGTCTCTTGAAGTAATGCCACATCCACCTTTTTGGATTGTAGATATGACAGTACTTTTTTCCTTTTGATGTAGTGAGTAAGTCCATGTACATTCCATGTTAGTACAGAAAGAGGGTGTATACTGTCCATGTTGGACATGTTTGTGTAATATCAATGAGTGTGAGTAGGTTTTAAAAATAGGCTGATGAGATTGTTAACAACCAGGAGGATGACTTGAAACAATAAAATAGGTGTGAAGGCCAAGGATAGGGAATAGGAAAGGGAACCCCTGGTTTTTAACAAAGATAGAGATTATGAATTGTACAAAGAAAATGTAAGATGTTAGAATAAGAAATTTGTAGATATAGTAAAACTAAAAGAAAAGAAATGAGTAGAATATGTATATTGATATATGATGGTAAAAGTACAAACAATTATAGACTGTTAACCGCGGGTCTGTTTCTCCTAGAGCAACACCGCGGAGAGGAGCCCCGACAAAAGGTTATCAAGTACGGCTGTTTCTAGAGTATATACGTGACATACTATAACATAAGTTAAAATAATGCATTGAGTCTATTTAAAGTTATATAGTATAAGTATTTGTATAATATAAAATGAATAATTCATTGAAGTATGATGGAATTGACCTCACGAAAAACCAAAAAAGGATATTGTATATTAAATATGAAAACATTCATTATCATGCATAAATGCATATAGAGTAGGAATTAGTTGATATAATATAATAAATATAACAATTAGAATAAATAAGAGGAAAATAGACTGTATTAAATAGTATTATATACTATATTATATTATAACATCTTAGTACAAATAGTATAGTCCAATATACAATAATGAGAAACATGAAAAATGTGAAAAAAGAATGGCATTCAGCTATTTGGAGTTGAAATACGCTTTTAATTTACATCATATAACTTGACCTTGACTAATCAACTCTACTCTTATAATAGAAATGTAAGTAAATACTACATTGTTCATCTTATTTTATATCAAATAATATGAATTAATGCATCATCTAAATCTTAATATATTACTGTTGTCAGTCCTCATCTGAGGCAGGTTTAAGCGGAGAACGAGACTTATCTCTGTGTTGATCTTGGGTAAAGGCGGAGACAGTGTGCAACGTTGAGGATTTATCATCTTGGGTACGGACAGATCTTTCTAGATCTCTTCCTCTATGATGAGGGTTGCTAAAGTTACGCCTTCTGCTATCAAGTGGTTGCTGTGAAGAAGAACTTGAGCTCGCATGGATTTGATCAGTTGGGGCGTCTAGTGTATCCATGTCTTGTATTTTCATCTGGTCTAGGAATTGTTGTAGGTCTACTGGATCGTAGAAGTCTCTGGAATCTCCATTTTTAGTAATATGAAAACGAGCTGGTTCAAATAAACCATATTTGATGTCCATCTGTTGCAGCTGAGGTCTGATGGCTAGGAATGCTTTGCGTCTCTCATTAGTCTCTTTAGAGAAATCTGCGGCCATGTGGATGACGTGACCCTTATATGAGTACGATCCTTGCGAGCGCGCTGCAGTTAGCAAAAGTCTAGTTTGTTCGTGCCGCAGGATGCAAGCGATGAGTGGTCTTGATCGAGCTGTGGCATCCTTCCGTGGAGGTCCTATGCGGTGAGCTCTTTGCATTTCTAATGGAGGATCAAAGGTAATGCCAGTTAGTTTCGGAAGAACGTTACAGAGAAACATTCTAGCGTTCTGATTCTCAATGTTTTCCGGAAATCCAAAAAAACGAATGTTATCTCTCCTTATACGATCCTTACTGCGAAGGAATAGGAGCTCTTGGTCTTTGTTATGCACTGCGTCAAGACGATTCTCCACTGTTGTCAATCTGAGGTCTAGCTCATCGGTTTTAGTATGAAAGCCCGCTAATTCTACACCAATAGCTTTGGTTTCAGCTGTTAAGGATGATATGTTAACATCAATACCCTCTAGACATCTACTGACCATGGAAATTTCCTGTAGGATATGAGCTAGTGTATCATCTTGTGGAGATGTGCTAGCAGACTGAGACGGCTCTTTTGATGGAGGAGCAGATCCTTTTCCAGGCATCTTGCTTGATTGTTTAAGGACTTCCGTAAATAAAAGTGGTGTAGAGAAATTCTTTCCATGGTTATTGTGCGACATTAAGATCAATCCCACAACAGTGCGTAGCAATGTATTGTATACCTCTATAGTATTTCTCCAAAATGACACAGCTATTAGGAGCTTTTAATTATTGGGTATAGTTTGATGACACTTGTCGCGACAAAGGGTAGATTGTAGAAAGCGTTATAAGCAGGAGTCAGTACTAACGTTATATTAGACAATAAAGTTCACTGAAAAAAGAGTGTTTCGGTATTGAACATTAAATTCAAATCCTACAACAATGCATATACACGTGTTTTAGTTCTTTACAGTACTTCACCGAAGTAATGCTCTTATTAGGTGGTCTGACTTGTTGAGTTTATTTTGGTAAGAGTTGGTCTTGCAGGGATCAAGACTGGCTTTTGGTGCGAGCTTCTTTACATGATATTACATTCTCTCTTTTTTTTTTTTTTATTAAATGGAGTGCCACGGATGTCAAATGGCTTATAAGGTTGGATATATTACGGCAGGCGTAGTATAAGGCAGTAGGGTATGTTTAAGAATTATATTCCAGTAAGCAAATATGTGTATTTCACTCCTGTACTGTAGAACTGTTATATAATTTTCATGACACCATTTCTGCTTTCATTTGTACATTTGAAGTTTCCTCAAAACTGAAGTTGAAAGCGGTAACATATTTAGGAAGAACATTCAGAGGAATAAAAGTACCTGCATATATGAATGCTGAAAATTCCTGAGCTGTTGAGAGTTAAATTACCTCACAATCTCTTTGGGATAAAATCTTTTGTAACGTGTATATGCTGCGCGTCAAATATTCAGTTTAACTTAGTAAAATATACCCACAAATGTCACAATATGTCATTAATTCTCCTCACTAAGTGTTGTGGGATTGCTGAGTAACGCTATTGCAGCAGACCTTCATTAATTATATGTCCTTTCCTCGTAGCACCGCCCATGACTGTCTTTTTGCCATCCGTGGCTCTCGTCAGGCAGCGAATGCGCACTTGAAGGGGCGGAGGCAATTAGAGGAATCTCGGACTCCGCGCATGCGAGTACCAAGGATTCCTGAAGCGACAGAGGCCGGCTGACGTCGCGCTCACCTCAGGATTTTACTATGATGACAAGAGCCATTCCAGACGCAGTAAAACCTCGGAACCGTAACGAAACGCCTCTGCATGCCTTAGCGATTCAGAATTCAGGAAAATTTCAGCCTTTTTCAAGAAGGTAAATGTGCCACTTTTATCAAAAGCTCCCCTCCCGGCGGAGCTCAGCACTTAGGCGGCCATCTTCTTCCATGGCCAGACCACGCCCCCCCAATTTTCTTGATATTTCTGTAAACGGATTTATCTGATTTACTAATTTGAATAAAGAGACCAAAATAATATACTACACTCTTATTTATAAATAAAGGTTTTTGAACTGATCCAAAACTCTCATCATTGACTGAACTAAATGGCTAAATTGATGATGTCTATTGAGATGTTTTTTATTGATGCTTCATTCTAAAACGGTGGCAAAGATCCTTGCGGAGAAGAAGATGTTGCTGCCGAGTTGGAGACCCCTATTGTAAGTTCCGGGTTGAACTGAAATTTTTAAAGAAAAACTTTTTGCACCAGCAAGGTCATACTAGTGCGGCCTGCCCCCCTCTCAGATACAACCAGAGTCAGAGCACCTCAATACAGCTAGTATTCAGGGAATGTTTGATAGAGGCACTGGCACTGAATTACAGTGTCTCAGCAACTCTCCCAGTAAGAGATATAACTTGTTAGACCAGTGATTCTCAAACTGTGGGTTGAGAGCTGATTTTTTGTAGGTCGTGGAAATCCAAACAATAAATAAAGATGCCTTTGAATCTGTATTTATCTTCTCTCATTTGCTGCACTATAAAGACGGAGGTCAAATGTCAGGCTACGTATTCTGACAAATTATTGTTTTTTTAACATGTGGATTGGCGTTTACGAACTCCTCTCACTTTGAAGTCAGAGAAAGAAAAGTGAAGTGAATTATGTGACAATCTTGCTGGGGTACAGGTATGTGAAAAGAAAGGCTGTAGGATGTAATTTTGTGAACCAGACAACAAATGTAAATACATGTTAATGAACTGTACACATACAGCAGTTAGGAAGGCAAAAATGAAGCACATTTACTTTGTAATTCTGAAGTCTGATGGAAGCAAAGATTTTAATAGGATCAAAACAAACCAAGACACTTTACTTGGTGGTGCACAAATATTAAATCTGATTTCCACACATTATCATTTGTGTGCAATATAGTTTTAGCAGTAAAACGGTACGTATGTGCACATTTAGTGACCAATTCAATGGAAAATGTGCTGTGTATAAAAGACAGTATGCTACCACATGATGCTTTAGTCACATTAAAAAATAGCACTCCTCGTGTCCATTAAAGCTAGATGGGTCGTGAAAGATTGTAGTTCCTAAAATTGGGTTGTGGCTCTAAAAGGTTTGAGAACCACAGTGCTAGATTGTTCCTGCTACTCAGACATGTACCTTCCTTTCTGCTCCTTGACTTCTGAGGAAGCAGAACTTTTACAAATGAGTCACAGTTTTTACAGATAGCCAGTATGGGTTTGGTGTTTTCTACAACTTTGGGCAATTGTGGTCACAACAATGTTTTTTGACTTCTTCAGGTACACCAATCAGGAATGGAATCCAAGTCAAGAATCTGTTGGAGGCTTTGCAGTTGACCAGGGAAATTGCAGTGGTTAAATGTGCAGCTCATCAAAGTGGAATGGTTACGTTGCCATGGGTAACAGAAGTGTGGATTCAGTTGCACGGTATTGGGCTTTGTTGCTCTGCACATTTAATGGAAATTTCAGATGTGTATCCAAGGAAGAGAGTTCATTCACAATGTTGATGATCGTCACTGATACTTGGGATTAATTAAAGAGATTGTAGGAAAATATGGCACTGTGTCTACAGGCTACTGGGGGCAAGATGCCTGCTGTTTGTAAATTTGACACTTTGAAATGGGAGAAAATGTAAATGATGAGTTGTATGGAATCCATATAAACATAAAGTTAACTATTCAGTTTAATTTTCTCCCGTTTCAAAGTGTCACCTTTACACACAGCAGATATTTTGCTCCCAGTGGGTGGTAGACACAGTGCCATATTTATAAGTGAAAAATACAGGCATTATTTTAAGTGGGAGAAATTTAAGGTGCAGAATAATGTTCCATATTTTGTTCATCTTGCAGAACATTTTTTAGCACTTTAAATTTCTCCCATTTAAAACACGATTGTATATTTGTGTTATATATGTAACTGCGCCAAATATGGCAAAAGGCATGCCCTGTGCCACAAGTACATACGACACAGGCTCTCAGTCACCCATACACATATATCCCATTCATACACACCATGTTCATACATCCCCAAAGACCACGCTCTCACTGACACACGTGGTAGCCCTGTCATAGAGCCCCTAGTCCAAGGATTTTGTTAAACCATAGTATCTGGATCTATGGACATTAGGCTTAAAGTCAATGAAGCTGGACATGGGAGTGTCTGGTAACACTGCATGAGTGGACTTCAGTAGCTCACAATGATTTTCACTGATCAGAAGTAGCTCTCACTGCAGAAATGTCTGGAGACCCATGATTTACTCTAACCAATTATTCTATTGTCTAAGGTTGCTCCTCAATACCTCCATACAAGAAGCCAGCTTGAGATGCTTAGACATCTGTAAGGTCGTTACTTCTCTTAGTATGCTTCTCTGCAGTCCCTTAGTTCTTTAATTGATTATTCCTATTGATAAGAAAGAGATGTAGTTACACTAAATTTGGGCCAATTACCTTCTTGAATTACTGAGAATTCCATCAAGGGATCAGGATTAGAAATTGTCTCTGTGTCTATGTATGACTCCTCTAACCCACTGCTGCTGATAGACTTTATGCAACAATGCAGCTGGCAATATCTAGAGGCTTCCTCCACTACATAACTTGTGTAATCTAGTACTTGCTTGTTGCAGGAATCATCAGGCAATTTGTTGTTGGTTCCAGCTGGTTCCTGGTTCTTGGCACACACCTGCACCTCCTTGACTTTCTGCATGTCACCTTTTTCTGATTCTGTAAGTATTTTATATTCTTCCTGGGGATTTTTATATCAAGATTCTGAAGAGCTACAGCTACCTGAGCATCAGAGCGCCTTCTGCAAAGAGGATGAATTGGTAGGCTATGCTAATTAAACTTGGAAAAGTGGTTTTGTTTGCCTAAGTTACCATCCCTAGTATTATTAACCTTGGTTAACTATAAGTTTTTTTATCCCTGATTTATTAACAAGTTTGCCTTTGGGAGAAGGAGGAAAGGGGTTATTCGTTATATGTATTTCCACTATCTGAAAGCTATGTACTCCTCCATCTTAATGCCGCTTATCTCTAGACAATTTAGGTTAAAGTGTATTGGGTGCTAACTTTCCTGGTCAATCAGATCCAAAACCGACTCCTCAAACCTCTCTTCTATGAGCGCTGCCCTAGCAATCCACTCCAGCATCAATTTTCCTGTAGTGTTCTTTCCTACCAATTTTCAAAAATCCATAAAACAGTTTGATTTATTCCTGGACCAATTTGGGTTTTCCTCTTTCAAGGAATGCAATGGCTCCTCCAGTGGTAAAGGCCGAATTTGTGGGTTCTGGGGGGGGCGAGGGGGGGGATCTAAGTCCCTAATGAGTCTCTATTCAAGAATTCTGATCTCTCTCATTTTATGTGAGCCCAAGAAAACTCTGAAAAATATTGCTCCTTGGCCTCACAGCTAAGACTCTGTGGGCTACTAGGATTGACTAGAGACTTACTAAGTTGATCCTTTCGTACACCCTCATCCTCCTTTCCAGAGTCTTTAAAATGCAGACATTTAATTGGTCAGTGACCGCTCCTCTCTCTCTTTGAGAGGACCATGGAGAAAGAAAAGGGGTGATTTCAACCTAAAAATATTCCCAAATATTCTACAGTGTTCAACAGTTCTGAAATCTCTCCTCTCAGGGTCCAAATGTCTCATCCCCTAAAATACACCATTTAACAAGACATCAGTTAGCACACGTCACCTCAAAAACCAAACCTCAATCCAGCAGTGATCCTGAGTGAGTAAGGTTAAACTGTCACCTCTAATCATAGCAGTGAGTTAATTAAGATTCTCCCCAAAGTGGCACCTTCATCAGAGGCAGTTCTCAACCTGCCATGCATACTGGTGGCTATTATTCACCTGCAGTTCGTAATAATATTTGAAAAAAGTGTCTACAGTGTGAGCGCCAAACAAGGTAGTGAAGTGAGGGAAACTGACAGGCTTTGATAGCTTTGATCATTCTATATGTCCATCATGTTGCCCTCATTGTCATTCTCCTTCTCAGTTCCTAAGAGCCGCTCAGACAGTGCAGGGTGGTTCTTCCTTGCTTGTCACCTGACCTTGCTCTGCACCACAGATGAATTTTTGGCACAGTTCTCAGAGTTATTCTTCACTGTTACCCCTAATCCCCACCAACTGGTTAAAATCCTCTGCTGCAAAAATTAATTGTGCTCCTACATTTAGAGTGGTAGTGTCTTCCACTAACTTCTGAGCTCTGGTATACCACTTCTGCATGTTTTCAAATAGGATGACTGACTGTGAATCCTCATCCTGTGGGACTGCAATCTCTGTCCACCTGTTATCTGGAAGGAAATAATGAATTGAGATTCAGGGGCCAAGACATGCTAAAATGGTGGGACCTACTTGGCTAGGCTGAAGGCCCATGATATGCTAATGTGGCCCAGCCACTAGAGGAAAAAGTACCATTCAAAGCCTATATGCTATCAGGAAGCAGGGCAAGAGGTATTGTTTACTGCTTAGAACTTGGCAAGCAATCGAAAACTACTTATGCCAAATCTTTCCTACGGATGAAAAGGCTAGTGATTCCGGCAGAGTGTCAGCACTGTCTGGACCGAGGCTGTGCATGCATAGAGAACACACTACATGAACATAGGGCCTGATTACGATGGCGGTGGGACCCCACCATCATGCCGTCGGTCCCACCGCCATCAGCCCCTGCACATCCGCCCGCCGCATTATGATGCAGCGGGGGGAGGGATCTGGCAGAGGGACTGTCCGCCGCGCATCCGACGGGCTCAAGGAGCCCGTAGAAGGAACAGTAATCCCTACAATAGGGGTGGTGCCTGCTCAGGCACCGCCGTAGGGATTACAATGTCCCTTTCCGCCTGCCCTCTCATGGCGGTCCGCCCGCCATGAAAAGGTAGACGGAAATTGGCTTTGGGGGCCCCAGGTGGGCCCCCTCTGCCCCTCCACGATGGGTTCTGGGGGGCACATATAAACATCCCTGCACCATGTGGTGGGCACCGCATGGTGCCTGTCACAAGGTGCAGGTATGTTTACAAGCATGCCTCTTAGCAGTGAGGCTTGTGCTGCAGCCCTTATTCGGGCCGCAGCACAAGCCCCAATGCTAAGAGGCATGTTTCTGACCGCCTCCATGGCAGTCGGATCGTAACTTGCCTGGCGGGACCGCCGACTCCCTGTCGACCGGTCCCGACACGATGGCAGTCGGACGCTCGTCCGACAGCCATCATAATCAGCCCCATAGTCTCAAGACACAGAGGACATCTTGGACATTTGGGTATTACCCCACTTGTGGCCCACAATGTCTTTGCTAGGCAATCGTGATAAAATGTTTCTGCAGCCAGGACCTTAATATCCAGATATAGGATTTCCATTGTTAAAGGTCAGTTCCTTCCTTGGATTGTGTCGATGGCCATTGGAAATACAAATAAATATTTCTGGAAGTCGTGCTCTTAATGGACAAGGAGCTTGCAACTATTTGAACATCAATATAGACTCTTATGAGATTTCTGTTTTTTGTATTTTACTTTAACTTTTGCAGTGATGGAACAAGAAGGACTGTACACCAGGACTATGTATTCATCTTACGTATAAGTATCAAAGCATAAGGTCTTCTAGTATGTTGACACAAATTGCTAGAAAAGGAATAGTAGAAATATTTAACATTTGTTAATTACCCTGCAGTGCTACACAAGTCAAGTTGAAAGTGTCACTCATCTTCAACAGAGAGTACACAATGACAGTGCTTGATGTAGTTAATCAGTGTTTAGGCAACATAGATTTTAGGTAGTCAATATCTGTATGTTTAGTTTCAAGAATTTAAAGAATTGCAAATTTTACACCAAAGTACAGAGAGTTGGTTAAAGGGAGGTACTGCTAAGTAATATCCATTCACTGTTTGAGTTAAGTGCAGAGCTTTCATGCCAAGTTACCACATATATAGTCTGCAAACACCAGCAACGTTGACGATTCAGACTGGTGGAGTCCAGTGTCTCTGTTTTCTCTCTTATCCCTTTCTCCTTTCCCAGTTTTTACAACTGCCCCTCATATTCCTGTGTATGCAGTCATTGGTTGAGGAAGTGAGAGACAGAAGAGTGGATACAGAACATAGAACACAAGATTATTGTATCCTGACATTGGCTACTACAGAGTATTTTGGTGGCGACTCTACTGTACTTTCACACCAAGACAAGCTGCTTGAGAAGGAAAAACAAAAAACTAATTACCAACATAAACATGCCCAGTGATGTACTGTGGGGTACTCATCAGAAAACTGGTAAATGCATTCCCTAAACCACTTACATCTGGTTGAGTCACTCCCAACCAGTCTCATAATTCCATTCACCCAATTGGGATCACACTCTATGTCATTGCACCACATATTTAAGCAAACACACTCCACCGCCTTTAACATGAAGGGAATGACCCTAAAATATGTCTCACAGTGGTGAGTCTCAAATGAGGGTGAAATCTTGTGTTTGTGGAGGGTAATCACTCTGAATTCAATCAAGGTGAATAATATTTAGATGGATGAGAATGCTCTACATGCGTGGTGATCCAACCGAAGTCCCTGGGAGCCATTTGGCTGGTTGGGGATAGTCAATCACAAAGGAGGGACTGAGGGCTTTTTAGACAGGTCCAGCATACATGCCCTAACAATAATGAAGATACAAAAGGTATGCTGTTCCTATTATCGAGACAAGGGAAAACTGGTTTTATGTGGTCATGAAGTGTGGGAGGATAAGGAGTCCTCCTCTTGGAATATAGGGCCCTCACACACCCTGCAAGGTGTCATGCTTCATCATATGGGCTGCTCCTCATCAGGTCGGCGCTGCAATACCTGACGGGCTCCCTATGAGGGGCTCTTTGGCGGAGATCTTTTATTCCAAATGCCGTTTGGTGCCGTGGGGGTGAGGGGCCTAATTAGTGTAGATAAAAGAGTGCAGGTGTATAACCTGAAAGAAATTTTAAAACAGGTAAGGGAGTACCAGCGAAGACTATTTTAATCAATGGGTCTCCCACCCTGATTAAAAGAAACAAAGGCGCATGTCTGAGATTATGTCTCAGGTAGGGCGCTCTATTGTGCGGTCAACATGTTTCTCGCCTGGTAGTTAAATCAGAAGAGGGTAGGTTGGCCGGCCTTTTGCGGACTTTGCAAAACCACACAAGGAAATTCCTTGTGAGATATCTGCCGGGTATTGATGAAGTAGATAGAGAAACCCAACTAGGGTTGGTCATATGCTATCAGGTACTACACATAGCATGTGTTAGGTTGATTTAAAAGGGTAGATCACACCATACAACCACCCACGTGTAGATAGATTTGATTTTATTACGTCCTGACAAATCACCACCAGATTGTTTAACTACCAGGCGAGAAACATGTTGACCGCACAATAGAGCGCCCTACCTAAGACATAATCTCAGACATGCGCCTTTGTTTCTTTTAATCAGGGTGGGAGACCCATTGATTAAAATAGTCTTCGCTGGTACTCCCTTACCTATTTTAAAATTTCTTTCAGGTTATACACCTCCACACTTTCATCTACACTAATTAGGCCCCTCAACCCTACGGCACCAAACGGCATTTGGAATAAAAGATCTCCGCCAAAGAGCCCCTCATAGGGAGCCCGGCAGGTATTGCAGCGCCGACCTGACGAGGAGCAGCCCATATGATGAAGCATGACACCTTGCCGGGTGTGTGAGGGCCCTATATTCCAAGATGAGGAATCCTTATCCTCCTACACTTCATGACCACATAAAACCAGTTTTCCCTTGTCTCGATATTAGGAACAGCATACCTTTTGTATCTTCATGGTTGGGTTAGTGACATTATTCAACGCTGGTGATACACTCCGAATGACTGACCACAAAACACCTACCTTGGTAGCATAATGCTGTGAGGAGTAAGCCATGCATGATGACATGCACACTTATGCAGCTGGCTCGGGTGTGAATACCCCAAGCTGTTATGGTTTGTACTTTGTAGTCTAAAATGTATTAATGGAGATTTACAGGTGCAAGTAGCAGGATGCAATGTATAAAACAGGACTTCATGAGCAACACAGTCCTGACATGGGTCAACTTCAGCACTCAGTCAAACCACATATGTGTCAACAAGAGTTGTTCTGTAATCGGTGTTATCGGTTTCTCTCTGTGAATTGCACAATTAGTTGTGCAGTCAGTGATATGTTGTGATTCATCACAACTTGCTAGAATGTCAACTGTGTGGTTTTATTTGTGCTCCCATAGGGACAGGACACTTAGTGGCTATCGAAGGTGGGCTAATTCAGGCTCTTTACCCTTTTGTCAATATTACCTCACACAAAGCCTGCCCCCTTTCCTACCTAGGCCCCGGCAAATGCATGCTACAACTATACTCCGTGTGCCACGCTCAGCTTCCTCCTGGCTCAATCGCAGTGGGTTACCAGTGAGTGGTCAACGTGCAAAGTCATAATTTAAAATAGCGGCCCCATCACATCCATGTGTGACCTCTCAGGAACCCCTTAGGCAAGGGTAAAGCTTTCTATTCGCAAATCAGTCCAACTTCTAAGCGAGTGCATGTGATCATGTTTTGTCAAAGTCTGTTAGATGAATATACAAGCACATTTGTGCAGAGAGGTGACTCGGAAATGTAGGTCTGGGACCATTCATTCTCAATAACTTGGCACGTGCTCCTTCCTCGCACATCTGTGTATTCATTGTGGACCATTATCCCAAGTCAGTGCCAGAGGCCTTGTCTTAGGGATGGCCCTGTTTTCTGCTATTAATGTTTAGGATTGACAGCATTGAGTATCTTTGCCATGTTTATAGTCAGTCAGAGTATCCCACACTGCATATGAGCGTGTAGTCCATGAAACTGGGTTTTAGAAATCAAATGTTCATATGTTCCAGATAGGCCTCATAATGCCAGTACACATGGTTGAATTGTGTATAGGGGGGGTCTGATGGTGGTGCAGGTAGCATTGAGAACATTGACTATGAGCTGCATGTTCATGTCGCAAAAACAACAATTGATGGACAGAATGCAGAACAATGTCATACATTCACCCCAGTACAGAGATCTGGGCCTAAATCCATCGTTTTTTTGGTCACCATGCCATTCCAGTTTGAACCCAGCCATATGCAAATCAGTCTTGACCCTGTGCCCCATGGGAACAGTCCAGCCCGAACTGCCAGGCCAGGTCCTCCCTGGACTGGAAACAAGCATCCTAGGACCGGTTTCGGGTTTCACCCCTCTTCAGCCAGGATAGCTTGATTCCAGTGGCATGGAGAGCACGGGACCCACGTCTGGGCATACCCGTCCCACTCGGGGTGACAAATGCAAAAACAACAATTGATGGACAGAATGCAGAACAATGTCATACATTCACCCCAGTACAGAGATCTGGGCCTAAATCCATCGTTTTTTGCTCACCATGCCATTCCAGTTTGAACCCAGCCATATGCAAATCAGTCTTGACCCTGTGCCCCATGGGAACAGTCCAGCCCGAACTGCCAGGCCAGGTCCTCCCTGGACTGGAAACAAGCATCCTAGGACCGGTTTCGGGGTTTCACCCCTCTTCAGCCAGGATAGCTTGATTCCAGTGGCATGGAGAGCACGGGACCCACATCTGGGCATACCCGTCCCACTGGGGTGACAAATGCAAAAACAACAATTGATGGACAGAATGCAGAACAATGTCATACATTCACCCCAGTACAGAGATCTGGGCCTAAATCCATCGTTTTTGCTCACCATGCCATTCCAGTTTGAACCCAGCCATTTGCAAATCAGTCTTGACCCTGTGCCCCATGGGAACAGTCCAGCCCGAACTGCCAGGCCAGGTCCTCCCTGGACTGGAAACAAGCATCCTAGGACCGGTTTCGAGGTTTCACCCCTCTTCAGCCAGGATAGCTTGATTCCAGTGGCATGGAGAGCACGGGACCCACGTCTGGGCATACCCGTCCCACTCGGGGTGACAAATGCAAAAACAACAATTGATGGACAGAATGCAGAACAATGTCATACATTCACCCCAGTACAGAGATCTGGGCCTAAATCCATCGTTTTTGCTCACCATGCCATTCCAGTTTGAACCCAGCCATATGCAAATCAGTCTTGACCCTGTGCCCCATGGGAACAGTCCAGCCCGAACTGCCAGGCCAGGTCCTCCCTGGACTGGAAACAAGCACCCTAGGACCGGTTTCGGGGTTTCACCCCTCTTCAGCCCGGATAGCTTGATTCCAGGGGCATGGAGAGCACGGGACCCACGTCTGGGCATACCCGTCCCACTCGGGGTGACAAATGCAAAAACAACAATTGATGGACAGAATGCAGAACAATGTCATACATTCACCCCAGTACAGAGATCTGGGCCTAAATCCATCGTTTTTTTGCTCACCATGCCATTCCAGTTTGAACACAGCCATATGCAAATCAGTCTTGCCACTTTGCCACTGGATTCAAGATAGCCTGGCTGATGATGGCTGTAAGCCAGAAACCGGTCCCAGGATGCTTGTTTCCGGTCCAGGGAAGACATGGCTTGGCAGTTCGGGCTGGACTGTTCCCATGAGGCACAGGGTCAGACTGATTTGCATATGGCCATGTCTGAACTGGGGTGGCGGAGTGAGCTAAAGAATGATGATGGATTAAACCCAGATCAGTTGACTGGGGGTGAGTGCTTGCAATGTTCAACACTCCGTCCATCATCCCCTTTGGTTTTGCTATGTTCGCCCTAAGTTGGCAGGGTATGCCCAGACGTGGGTCACTTGCTCACTTTGCCACTGGATTCAAGATAGCCTGGCTGATGACGGCTGTAAGCCAGAAACCGGTCCCAGGATGCTTGTTTCCGGTCCAGGGAAGACATGGCTTGGCAGTTCGGGCTGGACTGTTCCCATGAGGCACAGGGTCAGACTGATTTGCATATGGCCATGTCTGAACTGGGGTGGCGGAGTGAGCTAAAGAATGATGATGGATTAAATCCAGATCAGTTGACTGGGGGTGAGTGCTTGCAATGTTCAACACTCCGTCCATCATCCCCTTTGGTTTTGCTATGTTCGCCCTAAGTTGGCAGGGTATGCCCAGACGTGGGTCCCTTGCTCACTTTGCCACTGGATTCAAGATAGCCTGGCTGATGACGGCTGTAAGCCAGAAACCGGTCCCAGGATACTTGTTTCCGGTCCAGGAAGACATGGCTTGGCAGTTCGGGCTGGACTGTTCCCATGAAGCACAGGGTCAGACTGATTTGTATATGGCCATGTCTGAACTGGGGTGGCGGAGTGAGCTAAAGAATGATGATGGATTAAACCCAGATCAGTTGACTGGGGGTGAGTGCTTGCAATGTTCAACACTCCGTCCATCATCCCCTTTGGTTTTGCTATGTTCGCCCTAAGTTGGCAGGATATTCCCAGACGTGGGTCCCTTGCTCACTTTGCCACTGGATTCAAGATAGCCTGGCTGATGACGGCTGTAAGCCAGAAACCGGTCCCAGGATGCTTGTTTCCGGTCCAGGGAAGACATGGCTTGGCAGTTTGGGCTGGACTGTTCCCATGAGGCACAGGGTCAGACTGATTTGCATATGGCCATGTCTGAACTGGGGTGGCGGAGTGAGCTAAAGAATGATGATGGATTAAACCCAGATCAGTTGACTGGGGTGAGTGCTTGCAATGTTCAACACTCCGTCCATCATCCCCTTTGGTTTTGCTATGTTCGCCCTAAGTTGGCAGGGTATGCCCAGACGTGGGTCCCTTGCTCACTTTGCCACTGGATTCAAGATAGCCTGGCTGATGACGGCTGTAAGCCAGAAACCGGTCCCAGGATGCTTGTTTCCGGTCCAGGGAAGACATGGCTTGGCAGTTCGGGCTGGACTGTTCCCATGAGGCACATGGTCAGACTGATTTGCATATGGCCATGTCTGAACTGGGGTGGCGGAGTGAGCTAAAGAATGATGATGGATTAAACCCAGATCAGTTGACTGGGGGTGAGTGCTTGCAATGTTCAACACTCCGTCCATCATCCCCTTTGGTTTTGCTATGTTCGCCCTAAGTTGGCAGGGTATGCCCAGACGTGGGTCCCTTGCTCACTTTGCCACTGGATTCAAGATAGCCTGGCTGATGACGGCTGTAAGCCAAAACCGGTCCCAGGATGCTTGTTTCCGGTCCAGGGAAGACATGGCTTGGCAGTTCGGGCTGGACTGTTCCCATGAGGCACAGGGTCAGACTGATTTGCATATGGCCATGTCTGAACTGGGAGTGGCGGAGTGAGCTAAAGAATGATGATGGATTAAACCCAGATCAGTTGACTGGGGGTGAGTGCTTGCAATGTTCAACACTCCGTCCATCATCCCCTTTGGTTTTGCTATGTTCGCCCTAAGTTGGCAGAGTATGCCCAGACGTGGGTCCCTTGCTCACTTTGCCACTGGATGCAAGATAGCCTGGCTGATGACGGCTGTAAGCCAGAAACCGGTCCCAGGATGCTTGTTTCCGGTCCAGGGAAGACATGGCTTGGCAGTTCGGGCTGGACTGTTCCCATGAGGCACAGGGTCAGACTGATTTGCATATGGCCATGTCTGAACTGGGGTGGCGGAGTGAGCTAAAGAATGATGATGGATTAAACCCAGATCAGTTGACTGGGGGTGAGTGCTTGCAATGTTCAACACTCCGTCCATCATCCCCTTTGGTTTTGCTATGTTCGCCCTAAGTTGGCAGGGTATGCCCAGACGTGGGTCCCTTGCTCACTTTGCCACTGGATGCAAGATAGCCTGGCTGATGACGGCTGTAAGCCAGAAACCGGTCCCAGGATGCTTGTTTCCGGTCCAGGGAAGACATGGCTTGGCAGTTCGGGCTGGACTGTTCCCATGAGGCACAGGGTCAGACTGATTTGCATATGGCCATGTCTGAACTGGGGTGGCGGAGTGAGCTAAAGAATGATGATGGATTAAACCCAGATCAGTTGACTGGGGGTGAGTGCTTGCAATGTTCAACACTCCGTCCATCATCCCCTTTGGTTTTGCTATGTTCGCCCTAAGTTGGCAGGGTATGCCCAGACGTGGGTCCCTTGCTCACTTTGCCACTGGATGCAAGATAGCCTGGCTGATGACGGCTGTAAGCCAGAAACCGGTCCCAGGATGCTTGTTTCCGGTCCAGGGAAGACATGGCTTGGCAGTTCGGGCTGGACTGTTCCCATGAGGCACAGGGTCAGACTGATTTGCATATGGCCATGTCTGAACTGGGGTGGCGGAGTGAGCTAAAGAATGAAGATGGATTAAACCCAGATCAGTTGACTGGGGGTGAGTGCTTGCAATGTTCAACACTCCGTCCATCATCCCCTTTGGTTTTGCTATGTTCGCCCTAAGTTGGCAGGGTATGCCCAGACGTGGGTCCCTTGCTCACTTTGCCACTGGATGCAAGATAGCCTGGCTGATGACGGCTGTAAGCCAGAAACCGGTCCCAGGATGCTTGTTTCCGGTCCAGGGAAGACATGGCTTGGCAGTTCGGGCTGGACTGTTCCCATGAGGCACAGGGTCAGACTGATTTGCATATGGCCATGTCTGAACTGGGGTGGCGGAGTGAGCTAAAGAATGATGATGGATTAAACCCAGATCAGTTGCCTGGGGGTGAGTGCTTGCAATGTTCAACACTCCGTCCATCATCCCCTTTGGTTTTGCTATGTTCGCCCTAAGTTGGCAGGGTATGCCCAGACGTGGGTCCCTTGCTCACTTTGCCACTGGATGCAAGATAGTCTGGCTGATGACGGCTGTAAGCCAGAAACCGGTCCCAGGATGCTTGTTTCCGGTCCAGGGAAGACATGGCTTGGCAGTTCGGGCTGGACTGTTCCCATGAGGCACAGGGTCAGACTGATTTGCATATGGCCATGTCTGAACTGGGGTGGCGGAGTGAGCTAAAGAATGATGATGGATTAAACCCAGATCAGTTGACTGGGGGTGAGTGCTTGCAATGTTCAACACTCCGTCCATCATCCCCTTTGGTTTTGCTATAGCCCTTCCTCCAACAGTGAGCCCAGCAGCTCCAAAAAGCCACCTCTGGGGCCAGGGGGTCGATAGAGCAGGATACCCTTGAATGTGCTGTGATAGGCGGAGTGGAAGCTAAATGAAAGGGCCTCGCAACAAGGGTTGGAAGCCTTGTGAAAGATAGGCTTTAATGAATCATGGTAGATAACAGCCAGGCCCCCACCCCTTCCTTGTGGTCTATCTAACGTGTGGCAGAGGAAACCTGGGGGGGTAGCTTTAACTAGGTCGGGTCCTGAGGCTTTATCGGTCCAGGACTCCGTAATGAAAGCAATTTTAATCATCCGCTCCTCCAATAATAGAGCACATTTCGTGCTATGTTTAACTAAAGACCTGGCGTTCACTAAGATACATTTTAGCGGACCAGCATCTGCTGCCCTTGATTTCCTAATATGTGTAGCTAATAGGCCTTTCACCGGGGTATCTAATGAAACAGGACGGGTGACATGACAGTTGGGGCAGATGTTATTAGTATTATTACTAGCCTGCGTCATAGTCATCCGAGGACAGTTAGAAATTCCTTTCCGGGGCTCTAACATCCATAGCTCTTCGCTGGTGTACACTATGACTCCTGAGGTAGAATGGCCAGGGGAACTCGCCCTGAGCCCGGTACGAGCGCGGACGGGTGCAGACGGGCTTGCCTTAGGCACGCCTTCAGCGCCCGCTGCACATCCGCTGCGCGTCCGCGTCAGCGTGCCTCTTAAGTAGGCAAGCGTCCAACCACTAGAGCGGTTGCCTTTCTGAACAAATGGCCGCTTTCCAACCCACTTCCGCCTCCCTCCCTCCTCCGTATGCGAGTGTGGTCAGATTCAGCAATACAGTACAGTACAAATCAGTAAAATCCTCAATTTAAAAGCACATTAGTTTAAAAACATCTGAGCTTAAAAAGAATCACCTCCTGGGAATCAAGTCTAGCGCAATTTGAAGCAGGCAGCCAGCTCCAGCTGTGCCTCAATCCTCCCGCTCCAGCTGTGCCTCAATCCTTCCAGCTATGCCTCAGTCCTGCCAGCTCCAGCTATGCCTCAGTCCTGCCAGCTCCAGCTGTGCCTCAATCCTCCCGCTCCAGCTGTGCCTCAATCCTGCCAGCTCCAGTTGTGCCTCAGTCCTGCCAGCTCCAGATGTGCCTCAATCCTGCTAGCGCCAGCTGAGCCTCAGTCCTGCCAGCTCCAGGTGTGCCTCGATCCTGCCAGCTTTCCTGCTGCTGTTAGAGCTGTACACAAACTGTTTGTCTGCGCGCTATTTAAGCACTCTAGCAAAAAATGTTCACTAAATAAAGCTAACTTACTTTACAGTGTGATTATCGTCTAATTAAATAACAACTGAAATGGGAATAACCCAGACTGTTTTTGTGGATTTGGGCAACATTTTCTAAGGGAATCTAACCCTGATTTAATTTTTTTTTTTAAACTTAAAGTGAGCTTAAAATAGTCCCTAGCCTACCCTGAGAGCACCCAAGGAAGTGCAGTGGTGAGGATGTGAACTCAGTATCCTGAGCAAAGAAATCCCTCAGTCCTCAGCACTTAAGGGTGGAATATGTGTAGATTAAGACATAAACTGGGTTTTGTATCGAGAATACTCCACCCAGGTATACAGTTTCATTTCACCCAACAACACAGTGTTAATCTAGGAAACCTTGATTAGTGCTGAACAATGAGAACCACATTAGCAGCTGCAGAGTGCCCAGAGGGTGAAAGTTCAGACCTGCATCCTACTCACGAGGAAAATGTCATTGTACATCACTGATCTCTTCCCACGCTGCCACCAGTCATCTACTATCTACAAAATACAAACACAACATTAAAATAATCATGGTTAGACTTACAATTGGACACCGAGAGCTTTCTTCTGTGCTCAAACAATGACTGTGGCAGGCTGGTATATTTTACATTTGAGGCAGGTTATGTTTGTCCGAACTGAATAATGAACTATCAGGCACATGCATCAAAGTAGGCTTTTGCGAGTCCTTAATTGCGATAATTAAGGACTCGCAATTAAGGACTCGCAAAAGCCTATGCATGTAGGAATCGCTATTAAATTAGCGATTCCTACATAGTCCTTATTTGCGACTCGCAAATTGCGACTCGCAAATAAGGAATGGCTTCCCATTCATTCCTATGGGCCTACAGGAATGAATGGGAAATTGCATGCGCAATTTGCGAGTACCAATTGGTACTCGCAAATTGCGCATGCAATTTCAAGGGTGCAAGGGTGTCAAAAGGACACCCTGTTGCACCCTGAAATTGATCTGTGCACAAATGTTGCGCACACACATGTCCCAAGGACATGTGTGTGTGTAACCTACAACTTTGAAAAATGCACTTTAGTGCATTTTTCAAAGTATTTGCAAATTACCATGAAGTTCAACTTCATGGTAATTTGCGCCCCCTAGTAGCGAAATCGCTACTTCAAAGTGGTTCTTGCATTGCATTTAAGGAATCTTAAAATGCGATTCCTTAAATGCTATCGCAATTTGAGAATTCGCAATTAATTGCGAATTCTCAAATTGCGAGTGCTTTGACCCTTTATGCATCGCAAATGCCCTTTTTGCGGGCGCAAACGGCCGATTTTTGCGAATCGCACCGTTTGCGCTCGCAAAAATGGTTGATGCATGTGCCTGTATGTCTTGAGCAGTAGGTGGGTTGCTTTCAAGCCGGGGGTGGGGCGATGAGTGAAGGGAGTGATTCACCCACCTGGGAATGGTTGCGTAGGCCGCCTCCCGCTGACTCACCTAGCTACTAGCTTGACATTCAGTGCAGCAGAAAGGGTCATAAGCAGGGCAGACAGTGTGAAAAGAAAGCAAAAGAAGAACATAAGATTCAAGTCAGGGTGCTGAGCTTACAGGAGGAAAGCTCCCAACTCACTTAGACAGGCCGAGCCCTGTATGTGACTTGACGGTGAGAACATGAGTCTGGGGTTGTGAGCATTGGGTTGTGAGGTGGTAGATGTGTGCTGGCAAAGCTGAAGGCTTGATTTACAAAGGTAAATTACACTTTTGAGTAATTTACACTTTTGAGTAAGTTTATAATTTTTGCTTATTCACAAAATCTGAATGTAAGTTCACAGGAGCCAGCATGGCCCATATCCTCCTGCAGGAGTCCAGTGGGACTAAAAACACAAATTTGAAAAAAAGAAGAATATGGGGTGGGGGTCTGCTAGCATTTGGACACTCATGGGGGCTTGACCGCATTGGGGTTTGGGTGCAAGGCCTAGCCACAAGCCATGCATGCGGTGAGATGGCCACCCACGAGGACTTGGCCACCATAGGGGGTTGGGTATGGTAATAAGGTTTTACTTTACATTACAAAAAACAGAAATTCACTGGAAAAAACAAAGTTTAAAGTGACGTATTAGTTCGGTATGGTAGTAAGATTTGCCTTTACATTAAAACTTCCACAGAAATTCACTGAAAAATTCAAAGCTTAAAGAAACGTTAGAGTTAGGTGAAAATGTCAGTCATAATGTCATGTTTTAAATGCAAAAAAACACTGATATTCACCAGTTATATTTCACTGAGCTAACTATAACTTGCGCTCCCAGCATGTTCTGCTTATGAACTAACATATCACTTTAGCAGCATGTAGTGGCTTTGAAAGAAAAAGAGTTTAAGAAATTTAAGGGAACAAACCCCATGGATAAGCATTGCACCACTATCTTTAGTCGAGGCTGACTACTCCACTGCTCAGCCAGCCAAAGCATTGAAATACCCATGTAGTGGAAGCCAAGCCACAGCAAAACCCTCTGCACTGCTAACATCAGCTTAGCAACAGAGAACATCACCATACCAGACTACCTCTCTCAATGGAAATACCTCCAATATGGCTTGTCCCACTATCTTGCGGCTATTTCCCTGGGGTGCCGGGTTTTCACCTGCTTTCTAAAATTTTGGAGAAAAGAGCATAAATTCCAATATCCATAGGGACAAAATCACCAACATCAAATGACCATTACATTATAGGTCAGTATACCACTTATAATTGGCCTTCCATCAGAGGCACATACTTTGGAGGCAGAGCTTGGAGCCAAGTGCGATGGCTGCTCTCCATTAGAGCTCTGCGTTGGTGACAGCTTACCCTCTTGCCCTGCCATCTAGAGCACTCGCACCAGTGATCAGACTGTCAGTTGAGGGGTGCTTAGCCCCTGCCGACACAAGGGACATGGTGATCTGGTCCCAGGGGACTGCATCCTGAAGATCCAAGCCCACGGCCTAAGGCTGGACTCTATGGCAGCTAGACTCCACACTGAAAGATGGCTACAGAGGATGCCTCCCACAGCGGGTCTGTAACCCAGGGCACTCTGACACCCCACGAATGTGCCCCTCCCCCTGCCACAGCGAAAGAACAACAACATTGGGGCTTTGGCTACTCCCTCCCCGGGGGATACGCTAGGCAGTCTGCGCTCTGATTAGAGTCTCAACACTCTCACCTTCTCTCCCTCGGGCCCCCTACAGCAACTGTAGTGGTATCCCGACTTCTCGCTCGGGGATTACACAATAGGAGATCGGGCCAGCGGCAGTGAGCTGTGCAACAATACTGGGATCTTCTGCCTGGGGATCCGGATAAGCTAGATCTCTGAGTGGGCCTGCACGGTGCCACATGTAACATTGCACCCATCCATCTGCTGGGACCCCATACTGCGAATCTCCAAAGCCTGTGTACCGAGGGGACCTCCGCTGGTTCTCTCTGCGACATTCACCTGGTGAGTTGGGAGCCCGCCCTGATAGTGTTGCTTACTCTGGCCCTGGGCATACTTTGTCAAGGAAATTGTTTCCTGGACCTGCTCTATTGAAAATCCTCAGGGCTGCTTGAAAAGCATGGTTACACCACATGACCCTAGGAAGCCCAGATAGACTTCATGCGATTTCTGGCCAACCAAGGAATACTTCAAGGGCTGAAAGAGACTGGGAGATAAGCAAGTGCTATGAAGACCACCTACCAAACTCCTACTGCTTTAAAACCTCCTCCATGTTATTGGAGGACCACCTGACTGTGTCCCCAGTCATTGACAAAAGTGCCTAATGGGCCTATTAAGACTGCATGGGGCATCGGGGCTTCTCGAGTAACTACAGCTTGCTTCAACAGAATACTACTCCACTCATATTTAACCTGGTCCAGGGTGCTGGAGATTGGCGAGTACAAAGGCACCTTTCTGTACACATCATTCAAATGTAGGCCATCTTGGTGGCCCAGATCTTTCAATGGCTACTGACTACACCGAATACGACAATAGAGAACGCCTCAGCTCCACTACACCATATGTCGCAGGGCAAGTCCTTGGGCTGGCAACTGCTGTTTTCTGAGGTGGTCGCTCACTCGAAATCAACCTCAAAGACAGATTTCCAGAATCTGCCAGATCTCACTACGAAGGCGCTTCTCAACGAGCTATCAGTCATCAGAGCCACCCTCACCAAAATGTATGCCAAAATATCCAATCTCACATCCAAAGTGAAATCGATGAGACGGAAGTTCTCCAACATTTATACTTGCCACGATAAAGTGGACCACCGACTTGATGCAGTGGATTCCTAATACGGGCACCTACCAGACGTTGGGAGAAACATTGAGTTCTTCCGTGATATAGTCACTGACTTTGAAGGGACAACTTTCAAATGTATGGTGTACCAGAGTGGTTAGAAAAGAAAGATATGTTCAGTTACCTCTCTGCGATGCTTCCAAAGATTAAAAACTTGCAGCTTCTAAAACCCCTAGAATTCCAGAGAACCAAACTGGTTTGTTCACACCGAACGGGCCACTCCAACATGCCTGACCGATCATCGCATGTGTGTTGTGCCATTAGCAGACACGATCCATACTTCATACAGTGAAATAGGCGGAGGGACCATTACTTCTGGAAGATCATCGCATATCCTTTTCAGCGGACTATTCTGCAGCGACAACCACACCCTTTGCTCTCATTTGAAATGTAGAGACCTCAAGTGTGGCCTATTGGATCCTGCATGCATGCTGGTGTATGGACGACAAGACGAGGAGCTTTGTGGACCCTGGGGATCTTGAACTTTTCCTTGACTCTCTGGATAACCCTGCAATGGATACTGCCACCCCTGGGGCTACAGCCTCCTCTGGGTTGGACAAAACCCTTCCACCCTGGAAACTTTCCGACCTAGACTTCAGCGACTGGGGAGTGGGACCCGTCCAGAATCCAATCGCCCTGACCTGCATCAAGTTGTGGAAGCTTTACACAAGGGAAGAGACAGAAGAAAATCGATATCCCTCTTAAAACAAGGACTGGGAGATCAAGGAGAAAGAGAAGAATGCTAAACTAGTTTGTTGCCTACTGGCCTTTCTACTGTTTCTTCCTTTCTCTTTTCTTTTATTTGGGTACGTCTTAAACTGATTAGGGCCCCTCCCCTGACATATGACTACGTGAGTGGTCAGATCTTATCAAACCACTGGTAAATTGGACACATTTCCATGCTCATGTCTCCTAGCTGCTGAGTGGTCCCCTTGGGGAATCTTGGGATGGTCGTCCTTCCTGTCGGTGACAATGTTGACCCTGGACCGCAGAATCCCAAGGGCAGGAAGAGGGTCGCATCCTCGAATGTTTATACATGTGTTGGTAGTGCCAGCCTGACCCCACGTAGATGACCAATGCGAACCCTTTACTAAGACCCATTTTATCATATTTTTGTCCCTTTCCACGTCATGTTCTCCAAACGGTGGGTGTACTAGCAGGAGGAAAGGCGGTCACTAGGTCGGTGTCATCCTGTGCAGGAGTGTCCAACCCTTAGTTTTTACCCATAGACACTGTTCTTTCTCATCAGTGTCTTCCTTGCCCACTTTCTCCTCCCCCCTCCACGACCCAAGGCCCATCTCCATTCTACCACCCCACCCCAAGTAGGCCTTCGTGGTAGTTTGGCTCAATAAACTATTTGACATCTTTATTACGAACAAGCGATGCTTTCCATAAGGTGCAAGTCCAAAATGGAAAACTGTATTGGGCACTTGTACATTGGGAAGATGTAGCACAATTTTGAGCTTATTTGGACACACATGAATAAATGATGGTTGTAAATGTCAGGAACCGTTGCCAATGGGTTACACAAACACATTAACGAACGTTTGACTTTCATAATGTCACCGGCGATATTAGTGCACCCCACCTTAGATGACACCCTACCCGAAGAGGAGCACACATGCCCACTATATTGTGCAGGCAACGGTACCAGCTATCACTAGAAATAAACTCAAATTTTTAAAAGGAGGTCAGGTAGGTAGCTGACTTCAATGTCTCAAAGGCTTAGAAATTTGTTTGACTTCCAGGATACAATTTGGCAGTAATGTGCATTTTAAAAAAAATATTTTGGATGCCCTTCTTGCTTCTTTGGTTTTTTACTGTTTTGTTTTTTCAAGAGCATTTTATGAACGTAAGGACCAGACTTTGAGATCCTCTCACTTTGGAGCACAATTTAAAACTCAAATCATGAAAGACTGTTGTTGGACAGTCCTTGGCAATTAGAACTTCGGGAAAAAAACAGTCACACGCCTCAAATGACATGTGCACCAGCCAGTCATGTGGGGCGTGGATAATGTTGCTCAAAGATTACTATAGTGAATTGTTGAGAATGGTATCAGCAAACGGCAGGGCTCTCATTCATACCTTTCAAAAAAGCTGTTCAGCGCCAAGACGGTTTAGAGGCGCCCTCCTTAGAATCTCAAAAAATATGAGAAACACAGAATAAAGGGGCATATTTACAAGGGGATATCTTTTAGTGCGGTTCTGGTGGCGATATCCCCTTCCAGCAGCGGCCCGTGCAGGTAAGAGCGGTGGGGTGGTGGGGATGGGTGGGGGGGGATTTCGACAGACGACGACGAGGGAAAATTAATTATTTATTTAATTTTCCCTCGTGGTCATCTGTCGAAATCCCCCACCACCCCGGCCCACCGCTCTTACCTGTATGGGCCACTGCTGTCCCCTTCTTATTTACAAAGCGGCGTTAGGCCACTTAACGTGGCTTAACACCACCTTGTAAATAAGGCCCCGGTTCACGCTTCACTTAGCGTGAAAGGGGGGTGCAATGGGTGTTGCAGTAGGCGTTACGCAGCAACACCCTTTGCTTTTTGCCGCATATTTACAAGGATGGGGCAGCTAAGGCCAGGTAAAACCTGGTCTTAGGATGGCGATACAAGGAGAATTTTTTTAGCTAGGGGAAAAGCAGGGGTGTGCCGTATTTTTGTAACTACAGCGCCTCCCTGTGTTTAAAAAACATCGGAGCGCAGTGTTACCAATTTTGGAATAACACCGTGCTCCGGCATTTTATTGTAAATATCCCCCCAAAGTATCTTAAGTCATGAGGTACAGTGACAAGGTTGCTCTTCCCTACACGAAAGATAGGTGTGTGATTTTCAGACCGCGGCATAGCAACATTGCCATCTGTTACATATGGCCCTCTGCAGGCCCTTGTATTATTTGGGTGGGGTTGCGGGTGCAGCCCCTGTTCATTCACCCTCTGGAGATTTGGCTTGACCCAGACATCATCACCCTTATACAATAAGTGGGTTCCCTCTAGGGCAAGATTCGTAAGATGGGAAGAGTTTCAATAAAATTTACCTCTGCAACTGACCCAAGGTGTGGGGTCCTTCTTTTGAGACCGGCACTACAGTCCTCATGTGCGCCACACAACAAAGCACCGTTGACCCTCATAGAGTAGGATAGGGACACTGTTGCGCTGCCTCCGCCATCGGGTCTCCTCCAAGGTGCTGATCTGGAGTATGGAGAGCTGCAGTTATCTTTGCGTCTCCCTACTCAGCTTACTAAATCCAATTGTTGGATCTCCCGATTACTGCAGGGTAAAGGTTTCATACATGCAACCACTACAGCAAGAAATGGTTCTTGGCTAACAATTTTTTCTCAAAAGGCATTAGTGTGTTCATGTTATTGCTCAAAATGGATCCCCTGTTTTACTGCAGATCTTCGCCTGGTTTCCTGACTTCCTGACAATTGTTTTCTTGGCCTTGGCTGCTGCACTACCTTCATTACCCATCGTCTGCCACCTCTGTCCCAGTCCTAACATGTTGGGGAGAAGCCACACAAGTCTTTATGGAAGAAAACAGAAAGTACCTCTGTCCTCTCCCTGTTTCTAGTCTACGTCGGCCATTAGAGTCCACTCACTTCCCCTCCCACCTCCTGCTTAACTATTGTTGCCTAGATTGATGACTGACTTTTGATTTATTCCTTTTTCTAAGTTGCAGAAGGGCACGGGAATGGTCTTGGCGCTCATCATCAACAAGGCGAAATCTCATCTTGTACCAGCGCAGAGAGTGACACTCATAGGAATAACTCCTGGGCACTCAAGAAGGAAAAACATTTCTACCTCAAAAAAGAGTGTTGCCCCAGCAATCGAATCTTCAACAGCTCTTAGACCAACAACAGGCTGCAGTTTGGTCTTCAATGAGAGTTCAAGGGCTCATGGCTGCCACCACAACAGTGGAGCCCTGGGCTCGTTTTCACCAGAAGCGTCTGCTGATCCATCTTCTGAGTCATTGGGCTCAAAAGTCTCAGGATTTCGAAACAATGGTTCCAGTTATTCCCCAGATAGTTTTGGACCTCTGGTGGTGGTTAGCAGAGGTCAACCTTGTGAAGGAAATTCCTTTTTGCCTTCCTCCCTCGCAGCTTTTGACAACATATGGAAGTCTGTGGGGCTTAGGAGTAACATTTCTGCAAGAAGAGGTGACTGGGCAGTGATCAGTGATGGACAACTCGTTTTTGTCTAATTGGAGGGAGGTAGCAGCAGTCTGGCAGGCAATGTAGGCATTTTGCAAGATACTAGAGGGTCTGAATCTAGTAGTAAGAATGGACAACCAGGTGGCCAGATGTTACCTGTATCCGCAAGGGGGCACCAAGAGTTGCCATCTCAATGTATTAGCAAGGAACATTTTCACCTGCACAGAACATCATCCACTATCACTGAGGGCCGAGTACATCCAGGGTAAATCCAACTTCCAAAAGGATTCGCTAAGTCAAAATATTCCATCATCAGTGACATTTCACATATGTCACCTGCACTTCCAGGACATCGGGGGGGGGCCCCATATCTCTGCTCTCTAGATCCCCTCATCAAAATGTTTCCAGTCTTTCAGTCCAGAATTACAAACGCTTAAAGCTGACGGCATGGAAGTTGAAAGAGTAGGACTGGAGAGACTAAGATGTTCAAAGCAAGCAGCCACTGATATACAGGAGACTAGAAGACCAACCGCACTAAATTCCGATAAAAAGCAGTGGAATTACTTTCAGACCTGGAGAGGGGTAAATGTATGGTTCCAGATTCTTGATTTCTTGAGAGATGGATTCATGAAAGGGTTATCTCCACCAACCCTAAATGCACAATGGGCAGCAATCAAAGCTTTAAGAGGCCCATCGGGTGAGTTTGCAAGCATTTTACCATTGGTTCCTCATTTTATTAAGAGTATTAGACACAAGAGACCTCCTCTTAGAAGTGTGGTTCCCACTTGTGATCTTTCAGTAGTCCTAAAAGGTCTCAAAGCCTTTTGAACCTTTGGAGAACATGTTTCAGTGGCTGTCTTCAAAAGTACAGTTGCTATTGGCTACTAAATCAGCAAGGAGGTTGGGAGAATTAACAGCCTTAGTTTGTACTTATTCGCACCTAACGTTTTTTCCTGATAGGGTGGTTTTAAAACCAGACCCTACATTTATTCCATAAGTAAATTCTAACTACCATTGTTCTCAGGAGAAAGTCCTCCCGATTCTAGAGTCAGATTCAAAGTCTCCCATTCTGTCATCACTGGATGTTAAGAGGGGCCTTTGAGTCACCTGTAAAGAACAAAGGCCTTCTGGGTTTCTAACTCTTTGTTTATTTATTGGAGGTACTAACAAAGGAAAAAAGATTTTCAACTCCTACTGTAAGTAGATGGGTGAAGGTTGCATTGAACAAGCTTATAGATCAGCTAACACCGATCCTCCGCAGAATGTCCAGGGGAAGTCTACAAGGGCATTGTCAGCTTCTTGGAATGAGGCGAGGGGAATCATTATTGGAAGCCTGTAGAACGGCCACATGGCAAACCCCTCAAACTTTTATTTCCCACTGTCGTTTGGACTTACCTCAATCTGTTTACATTGTGGTTCAGTCGTCATTGATACAGCAATTAAGTAATTGTAGTTGCATAGAAAACCTGATTTTGAGCCTCTAACTTGTGGTGTTGGTGCAAAATGTTCAAGTTGTGAAATCCTCAACTTCTTAGGACTGGGTCAGGGAGGCCAGATGATGGGTAATGAATCAATTACTTATCGGTAATCGTCATTACCCTGAACAGCGGTGGCCGCCATAAAGGTGCGGGATACAATATAAAAAATAAAACGTATCTTTTGCCGCCGGTCGGTCCAGCATCACGTCTCGTCGCGCCGCCTCTCCTCTTCCTGCCTGCTGGTCCCAGCAGTCCCTGGGACAGACTCCCTGTCCAATCCCAGCGCTGCAGAGCAGCGCAGGGATTTGTCTGAGCAGGCAGGAAAGATGCCATGCTCAGACCAGGGAGTCTGTGGGGTTTCTCCAGCCCAGCTGCTCAATGCAGCTGGGCTGGAGAAAACCTAAGTGCGCATGTGTGTTTTGGTCGGCCTGAGACTGCCGGCCAAAACACATATGCGCACTTAGGGAGTGGAATGCACATAGCACTCCTCCTCCCCCCTCCCATGTCTCAGCCTCGCCCCTCCCAACATCGTTTTAATTTACATTTGCTGGCTCTGAGTTAGGCAATGGGGCGACGCTCCTCCGCCATTGCGGAGGAGCCACCACTGATCCAGAATCATAGTCCTCCCTGTCCCAGTCCCCTTTATTAGTGTTTTTTGCACCTCCTGGAGCTACTAGTATGACGTGCTATATACCGGAGATGGGAGGGGAAGTGAGTGGGCTCTTATGGTTTACGCGGACTAGAAACGGACTGCGGCACTTTCTGTTTTCTTGTCTATAGCTAGTTGCGGGATGCGGGCTCCTCCTCATCTTGTTAGGACTAGGATGGGGAGGCCTATGATTTAGGGTAATGAAGATTACCAGTAAGTAACTGATTTATTAGTGACTGGAGGGTTTTTGCGCCGCCCCTCCAATGTCCTAGACTCCGCCTTGATGCTAACCAGTGTAATTTACCTGGGGTCGAAACATCGACATCACAATAACTTTGGACTGTTTTATTTTCTAGTGACTAAGGGTACAGAGGGGATCACCCACAGTACCTCCTTTCTAATCCGCTTGTGACAGCCATTGACTACTAAACGTGTCGTTTTTATTATTATATATACACTATTTTCATGTTTGAGAATTTTTATTAACACACATATTAATACAAAGGAAGTCGCAATTAGGGTCAACAGAGACCAGTGTGCTGGAACCATTGTTGGTGCTGGCCAGCGCCATCACCTGACTTAAATGCCTTGATTGTATATTTCATGCTGCTGATATATATTTTGAGTAGTGTGTACTTGACTTCGTAAAGGAGCTTTATTTACGTATGTGTTAGAAAATCTCTGGAATACTGTGCACTACTCCTTTCACCTGTACCCCAGCAAAAGTGTCACTAGTTAGCATTACAAAATACCATTACATGCACCAAGAGAAGGGAATAGTAAAAGAATTGACTCATCGAACGAAGTTGTCTGTTTGGAGGCAGTTTGTACCTTCACACACAGTATATACTTCTGGTCTAATATGTAAATGCCTGTGCAATGTGTTTTCCCCATCTGAACTCCACCAAGGGTTTTAAGGGGTGCTGCAGCTCCCCCCTCAACCCTACTACCAGCGCCAGTGAAAGGGACTCTCAGAACCCTGAGCTCCGATGCTGTTCCACCTGCTGCGTAACTGATAGCAATACCCCTGTACTGTTATGCTTAAAGTATATGCAATTGTTTTTTAAAATTATTATTACATTTCTTTATTGCAAGGATATTGCTGCTAAGTAGATGTGCCGCATGTTTTCGTTTTTGCTTCTCTTTATGTCTGTTGCATATGTTTGCAATAAGAAATCATTTAAAAAAAATAGCATTTGCACCAGCTTGCAAAATGTGTATCTATTGGCTTTGGCAATGTTTGTTTTATTTGATATTGTTGTAGAGCACTTACATTGCCACAAGGCCTTGTCCAGGTGCTTTGAGGAAGGTGGTAGTTTTGTATCTGGGGCTACAGAAGAAGTGGGTGGTGTCTCATAACAACATTGCGATAGAAATATGGCCCTACAAATATATAGTGCTTATATACAGCCCCGTGTGCTGCCGGAATGTCACTTTCTTTGATGTTCCAGCGGCGCACAGTGCAGGCTCATATCTACGAGGCCACGGAAAGCCACGCTGTGCGGCTTTTCATGGTCTTCATAGATATGGTGTGAGGCAATGCAGTGCAAGTCATTGAGTTGCCTCACACTGCGTCAGGGAGGCGTGCCATGGGCATTGTGGTGTGTGTTCCCACTCAACGCCCATGGTATTTGACACATTCCCAGATTTACAACATGGCATTGATCTGGGAATGTGGAAAAACCATGCACCTTCCCAGGACGGGTGCAACAATTGTTTTTGTGAACGAAGGTGTCCCTTCCTACACAAAAATAACTGGATTTCACCGCAGGTGAACCTGTGCGCCATGGTGCTAGGGTGTCTGTATTGGCACAAGGCTGCCTAAACGGTGCCAGCACAAAGGACAGTGATGCGTCATATTGCTGTAAATACAACCCCTCCCTGCACTTTCCTTATGGCTAGGCATCGCAAGTTGGCTTGCGGTGCAGTGTTGCATCATTTTATTGTAAATGAGCCCCATAGTGACCATAATATCCACTCCCAAAATATCGTATTGTGGAAATCATATTAGTACCTTAGCACTTACCTTGATGACTCACGTGCCACTCTGAAGGGCGATTTGCAGTCCCTGGGGCCAACCTGATGCCGAACCTAACAGACATGACGCTACACACATTTTTGACATGGAGCTCTAGGAACCATAAGATCACAAACATATATCGGACACTTCAGCAGGAACAGATGCTGCCTCTAACGGCCCTTAGGGCCCAATGGTATCACGATCTCCACATTAAACTTTCAGACAGAGACTGGCCCATAATTATTAGTCTCATATCCATATTTCCAGAAATGCTCGCTTAAAATTAGGGCCTGATTACGATGTCGGTCGGAAAGCTTCTGACCGCTGGTCGGAGGCTTTCCAACCGACAAGGTAGATTTAAAGTCCGACCCCTGTATTATGATGACGGCGGTCGAAGTTTAAACTGGCGGGGGAATCCAAGTGGTTCCGACAGGCTTAGAGAACCCATTGGCCAGTCAGAAAGCGCTCATAATCTCTTAAGGTCGGCCTTTCCAACATGGATTGGCTGTCGGAAACTGAATTTGGGGGCTCCCTTCTCCCCTGGCCCTCTGCATCTGGCTCTGCATCCTAATGGGGTTGTCGGAACCGCCGACCTGTGGTTCGGGCGGTTCCTTCCCGAAACTGTGTCGGTCAGAGGCAACTCCGAACGACATCATATTTAGGCCTTATTGTCTTGTCCAATACCTCACAGGACGCCTGGAATGTACGGGCTCCTTTTGTACTGGTATGTTTTTTGGTTACGTTTGTAAAATAAATAAAACTATCTGAATAAAAATAAAAAATGACAAAATAATTATGCTCATCGTATATGTACCTAACCCCGGCCAGGCTACACCAGGTATTTGTTACCACCCCCGCAAATACCCTAGATGCGCCGAAGTCCAAACAGACTTCTATGACATAGTGTGGCGGTGCACGCTGCTCCAGGCCTTCTGGAAAGCAGTATTTGAATTTGTTAGGCAAGTCACAGGCTGGCAATAAATTAACAGACCGGAAACACGCCTCTTTGGACTGATGCCCCGCCCCAACACAGACAAAACCGGTAGCAGGTTCACTGACTTGGCTTTTTTGTGCTTGTGGAAGGCGCCACTGCAATGAGTTGGAAGTCTGCTTCTCCTCTGCTTCTGCAACGTGAAATCCCCAACTCCTGGGGTGGCGCCCGTGGAGGGTGATATGGTTAGACCGGACAAATATGGTACAGAGCTGGGCGGCAACCGCTTTTACAAGCCAGGGTCCTATATTGCTGGCCAGGTCGGACTTATGGCCACCAGAGGTCACCGATGTGAGTTTAACAGCACTTTGGCACATTACATGCAACTCCCCCCTCCCCTTGTAATATACAGCATGCCCACACCGCCCGGTTACCCTTGCCTTCACTCCTCGTGGATGCAGCAAGCGCATACCAACACATCAGTAAAGGGGGGCCCCTCACTCATCAAAGCGCATCCCCAAAATTCACAATTTAAAATTCGAAATGTAAAACTCAAAGTTCAAAACTCAAGTTTAAAATGTGACTACCAATTGTTGCCTGACTAACTTTAAATTTGTATTGTATATTTTGTATCGCCACATACATCTGTTTTTGTGCATGAAGCGAAATACGGTATGAGGGTACAGTATCCTGACATATAGATTTATCTAAAATTTCAATATAGAGCTATTGAATACAATCTACACTTACCTTGACAACATTTTGGTGACCAATGTTATTGTCATACTATAGCTGTAAGTGCATATTTTGCCCATGATATTATGACCAGGGCTCCCAGCTTTCCGTTTTTTCTGATTTTTACAGATAAATACAGACAGAAAACATTGTCTTTCCTGTCTGTTTTTATTTTTAAAGGCGGAAAAATACAGATAATTTGGCTTCTTTTAAATGACTCAGAGATTGATGACTTTGAGACCAATAGCTGTATATATTGGCAGCATGGGAAGTTACACATGTCAATGATATGTGCTCAAATCAATTCATATCTGAACATGTATATATGCTATTATACTATTTTTTAATGTGGGTTTATTATTTTATTATTTTTGGCTGTGTAATGTGCTAAAACCTGACAGGCATCACAGTAAGAGCGCATGTTAGGTAAATGCAGAAGTATACGAGTTACCATCTCATCTGTTCACTATACACAAAATAAATATGGATAAATACCAATACCATGGCCAAATAGGAAATATGGATAATTACAGACGGACCGGGAGCCCTAATTATGACATACATCTGAATGTGTGAGGTCTCTTCAGAGCAGAGTACACGCCTCATGTTCACTGAAGGCCTCGTGGCGCTGTCCACAAGGCTCTGTTGAGGTAAATTATACCATGGGCATAGATGGCTTGATAGCAGAGAGCCTAGGCGTGGGCAGTTAATTATGTGGTTTCAAATGACCCCTTAATTTGTATAATAAAGACTCAACCACCTGCTGAAGGAGAATAAACAATGAATGCCATATCCGTACAGTAAGCCTTAGAAGCAACAATGTACTTCCGGTGTAGAGGGGAAACAAAACACGCTGTACGTTATCTGATACATGTTTTTAAATATCTACCAGTTACGACTGATAGAGCTCGATTGTGCTCTTTTATTTGTAGGGGTGCATCATAACCATGAGTAGTTCGCACCTGCATTTATTCTTTTGTCGTATTAACGTGGGACAGTAGAATGTGTACTGTAAAAATGTGGAAGGTGGTGTGCTAAGTATACTTTTCATGTAAACGTGAAGAAATTAATGTTGTAACATATATGTATTTAGTAGAAAACATTAACGTCCTGAATTAGTGTGTATGAGGCCTACAATTATTCACGTATTTGATGTGTTCATGTAACTTTTTGATTTAGAAGTGCATAGTAAAATGTTTATTTACATGTAGTTTATTAAGGCCTATGTGCCCTACTCTTATGTTGCCTGCTTTCTGTAGGCCTGAAATGTATTCTCCCTGGATGCTGTCGTATTAGATTTAAAAGTTGAATTTCATGTGCATGTTGGATTTGTCTTTTCTCACGTTTCTGTTGCAGGTGGGGAAATTCATCTTTGTTAGTTAGAATAACGCTTTTGTTTTAGGAGTTAGGCTTGGGGAGGAAAGGAGAGGATACATTTGTAAAAGGAGTGCTGATAATGTGAGCTGGTGTTCTTACTGGAGGAAGCCTGGGAATCAAAGTCATCGAGCCAGGAGCTGAGAGTATCGAAACTAAATGGAAAACCACCTATGAGGAGGCGCCCAGATGATGAGGCGATAGCGTGATACCTAATGGGCGTGTTTTATGATTTGGTGTTTTGAATTAGGGACAGTGCCCCGGGGGTTGAGTTAGGACAGTAGTTCCCAAACTGTGGGCCGTGGCACCCCGGTGCGCCATCAGAACTCGCCAGGGGGGCCGCACACTTCTTGAAAGGTTCTACTAAGTATTTCAACATGATGCCCTGCAGCACTGTCGAGTCATCGCACTGCATCAAGCAGCCCCCCCCCCCCCGGGTGTGGGAACGCTCCTGCCCGCGAGGCAGATGATTAACCATCCCATGGAGTTGAAGTCAACAGGTGGGGGGGGATACAATACAATGGGGGTGTTTTCTTGTGTCCATTACATTATGGCACTGATGGCTGTCACTAAAGTGAAAGATCAGCCTTTATGCCTCACAGAATGTCCGGTAATTAGCAACCAGCAGCAAAGTAAATGTAACGCAGCAGGTGTTCATCGAATGGAAGCTGAAAATGGTGCAGGTTACATCAATACACAAAGGGGCTTTGTCCCCGCCTCTCGGTTCAATCCGGGAAGGACAGGGGTGCCTCTGCCACTTGAGGAAGTACTTTAGGATGTATAGAGGGTAAAACATACTTTCTAGCGCTGTAGTTAATTGTGGAATTATGTCATTGTCACTGCATCTTCACTCCAACCCTTTTTTCTTCCAGCACCTGGGTTCTTGTCTGTATTCTGTTGCCTTATATTGCTGCTGTTCTTGCTGCTCTGCAATATTTTGTAACGATTTTTTGTGCGTTTATTTTCCATTTTTATCTGCGTGTCGCTTTTGTGCAGGATCGAACAGTCTATCGTGCATTGAAGGTCATATTTATTTTTGCACCTTGGACAGGGGTCTCTCTGTAATCTCCCTGTTTTCTTCGAATTGGCAGAATGGCATTAGGAGAGAGTCACCCTGTCATCCTTCTATTGCAACTAAGGATAACTGGAAAAGTAAGTAGCGCAACCAACTCTTCACAGTCACCACACAAAAATCACTGTTTAATCTGCGCCTTCTTTCTATTCCAAAAACTAACCCCTTATAAGCTCTGATAATAAGGCTATGTCAACAAGAAACCTGCTACAATGTCAGAACTGTTGAAGGCTCTGCTGTTAATCCAATTGTGGTTCAACAGCACACGCTTGGAGATGGGGTACCCACTTACAGAAGAGAAAGACACCCCAAAAACCCATTACCACTTGCAAAATGGTTATGTGTTTACCACAGTGACACCAGTATGCCTCCGATACCAAAAGTGGGAATTTGACATAACATTTTCTAATTTATTACATCTCCGTAATCACTGTACATTCCAGCGCCTGTGGGACCCAATGTTCCATGTTCCAACTGTTATAATCTTTATTTTGTTACAAATATGATTATAATACCTTCATCAGCCTCATCCCAATTATTTTCAGGGAGAAAAATGGAAGTGATCCCAAGGCCTGGCTTACATTCCCCCACCCGTAAAAAAAAAAAAAATGACATCATGGGGAGCGGCAGCCAATGGCCAATAGGTCAAGGGAGCCCCAGGTCGAAAAAGTTTGGGAACCACTGAGTTAGGAGACGAGAGTAGATCGATGGAGGGAGAAGGAGCATCTTAGAATGAGCTCTGTAGCCTTAGGCTAATTGACCTATGCAACGTGAGTGCACTTATTAGGAAGTCTTCACGCGCTGACACCTTTTCCTAACTTGCCTGGGGAATGCTAAGTAGGGATGTCATGTTAGTAGTAGTGTAGGGACAGACAAATGCTTTACACTTACGAACCTTCAATGAAGTCTGATCCTGAAGTGGGGGCACTTATTGCCTGCGTCCTGGTATTGGAATTTATCATTCCTTTTGTGATCCAGCGTCTAAACCTTGCACGCAGATTTGGCTTTGTATTAGTCCCGATGTACATTTACAACCACCTCGTCCTGAGGTGTCTGTATGTCCAGTTATTTTTGGCTTTGTAATAAATCCCTAACCGAAAACCTGGAGTCTGTGATTCTTCGGAGTCATGAATTATTGGGTAATTGAATTGGTTTTGAAAAGTTTTTCTCCCCTCTACACTTCTAAGCAGGCACCAACGGTCCATTGACCGGGGGTTCCAGAGTAAATTGGAAAGAGGGAACCCGGCCCCATCAAACTTATTATCTGCAAGGTGAGTGTTGACCTTTGGAAGGCGCTGACTAATTTGCTGTGGTTTAGTTGTGCATTAAGTATGATCTGTTTGTCTACCTGTTTTTATGCCAAAACCAAAATAAAGGTTTTATGAAAGGTAAAAAGTGTTTCCATCTCTGTTCCTACATTTATCAATTTATATTATTACTTATATCTGCAAAAAACACTATGCTGAAATCAAGGCGCCCACTTGGGGACTGCCTTTCAGGTTCACTTGAGGCTCTCCCCTTATGAACTCTTGTCCTGTTTATGTATGTCAATAAACTGTCTTCTTATCAGGGTGTTTCCTAGTAGATCCTTTTCTGGTTTTTGGCACTCGAAAAAGAGAGTCAGCAGGCGGCGGGCTTAATTCTACTGTCTAGAAAATGCTCAGTTGTTTATGCCCTTTCTTTGAGATGTGTGTTCTCACGGTGGTTTGTATAAAAAGAGTTTTAAGAGCTGTTACACTAGCTCTAACCCCAGTGCTGGGTGAAACAGCCTGTAGATCAGTGGTTCCCAAACTGTTTTGTACCATGACCCACTTTTGTAGAACGATACACTTTCACTTATTGCTTGAACTTTCCCGACCCACAAAAAATCGGCTCACAACCCACATTTTGGGAAACACTGGTGTAGATGTCTTTTGTAAGATAGCGAATGCTCTCTCTTGGTAGAATAGTGGAGGCCATTCTCAAGTAAACTGATGCGGCCTATAAGCCACCCAGCAAAAAGACAATTATTGCCTGTACACAAGACCCAAGGTGGCCACTGAGAGTTCTCCCACTCGAAGATTGTTAAGACTGCTCCGCCCTTTCAAAGTCCACCTGCCATGGCTCGCTCTCTCATCACCAGATAAAAATTCTTGAATAACAGGTCGAATACAAATAAGTGCACTTTGCAGTCAACCTAGAAGACAACTTTGTAATGTCTCAGAGCTAAGAAGACGACTTTGTACTGTCTCAGAGCTACAGTGGCCAAACTTTCCAATCTCAATTTGAAAGATACTTTTCACACACATGCCCCGTATAAAAATTCTGCTGCCCTCATAGTAAGATCCACTCGGTCACCCCTAAAAGAACCTTCTATATGGAAAGCAAAATGAAAGAAACAGAGACAGCACATGCCCTCGCTAGTTATATATGACTGCTAAAGACATCTACCTGTGATCAGAGCAGGTAAGCTGAATAGTAGAGTGAGATATAGTAGATTATGTTATCCACGGGATAAAGGCAGAGCCCATTAAGCAGTGAGTACCTTTGGATGCCGGAACAGTCTGTGTATTCTAAGGAACTCCACGCTTGTGAATGGTACTTTCGCATCTCACTCCAGGCTTCAGCACCGTGAACCAGTCTCTTGGAAGTCCTTAAAAGTGCCAATACTTGTTCGAAATTCGAGCACAGAAAGTATGGACAAGTTACAATGTTATCCATTGGTCCAAGAAGTCAGCTGATGAAGACATGTACAAGGAGTTCCAGAGCAACTGAAAACTTCCATAACCAGGGGGAAGAGCTAAACTGAGATATTTACCCTAGGTCTGACAGACCTCCTTGTGGATTGGACTTCAAGGCTAATGTTCTTTGTGGGAAACAGAAAGTGGTCTGCCAAATGCTCTTATCAAAACAGCCTGCAAGGCAACAGGACTGATAAGAGAGCTGAGGATGATGCTGGAGTGGATCAAGCGTAACAAAGATGAAGCTGAAAACACCCCCAGCATCCTTGTTTACACCTACATGATCATTTACTATTCTATGGGCAGCCGCAGGAGAACAGGGTCTCTGCAAACTTTACCCAGTCATGTTCTTCTCCCTCAGTATTGGAACCATGTACTTCCCTGCATCCCTCTCTCGTAAGGTTGTTCCTCTCAATTGTAGACCCTGCACTTAGATGGTAGACTGTCACTGAACACAAGTTCAACAGGTAAATTTAGAGTACTATTTTGAGGGCCAGGAGCAGACAAAAGGGAAGCCAATAAAAGTAAACATTCACCTTTTAGGCTGTCCATGCATACAGATCAGTAGCTTGAGCCTGAAAGAATGAGTTTCTCTCAACAGGGAAGCAGGAATCTGGCCAATAATTTACTGTTTTTATTTCACGTGTAAGCAGCATTGGGTTGAACCTCAGGATCTGATATCTCTTGGGATCCTTGTTTTCTAAGTCAGGACCTCATCCTTTCTTCTTGGGCCCCAGCATATTTGATCACCAACATTCCCCTAACAATCATACAGAGGGTGGTATTTCATTATATTGAGATCAATAATATCAACAGCACATATTAATTCCCCAATATCGACTACCAACATTTTATTGATCTAGGTAAGTATACTAAGGGAAGTATAGATTTGCTGTTAACTCCATATCTACTGACCTTGATGATGCATTGTTAATCGATTGTGGAGTCGACATAATTGCCAGTCACTATTTAAACTTCGATATGGTGGTAGAACCTCATACAGGAAGTGCGCTCCTAAGTTGGGATCCACGAAATGGGAACTGCCTGGCCACCTTTTTATATAGTTGGTTTGTTGATTAACAGTTGGTAACAGTGATAATTCATGCTTCCTTTATACCCTGGAACACATGGTCTGATGCTCAATTTTTTTACCAGAATCTATGATGCAAGATGGGCAAACTCAAAATCATTATTATTTCCACTGCTCAGGATGCTTTTATGCATCACATAGCGCTTTTGACCACAAGAAAACCAGATGCGGCGGGAAGAGGTCCGGCTTACCATTCTGATGTATATAGCAGTACGTTGCTACATAGGCAAAATACTGGGAACTCTCACCTAAACGTTCAAGGTTCCATCTAAGAGGTTAGCATAAGTTACTTATGTACAAGACTCCCTTTTTAAATCAAATTCCCTCCTGTTTTGGTAGAATAGCAGAATAGTTTGACTTTTGCCATTGACACAATATTTCTTAGTAACACATCTACTTAGCTATTTATTTGTTATAATAGATGTAAATATCATGTTAAAATAATGTGATTTTCCAACACTCCAAAGCGTTAGAAACCATGCCATACAAGCATTAAATACCACCAATCCCCTGCAGACTCAATCCTTTTTTTAAATTTTTTTTTTTTTTGTTTAAACAAAGAACTTTATTTTAGGAGAGATGCAACCAAATACAAACAGTCAAATACAGTAGTAAATGTTGATTAACAATAAGCAGATTAACATCATAATATGGAAATGGAATAGAATCAAAATATTTGCATATAGAAAAAAGTGGTCATAATAACTAAGAGAAGATAGAAGGGAGAAAGAAAAGAGGAGAAAAAATAATAATAACGTGATTAAATATGTGTTATAGAATTAGGAGAGCGTGATACAATGCAAAAGACATAAACATTTTAAAAGTTAATAGCTGTAATAAGTGCGTTTAAATGATTAAATAAATGATATATCATTGAAAAACAATTTATGGTGGTTTGGGAACTTCTTCCAATAATGGGTGGTGTTGGGCACATTTTTGTGCCGAAATATCTAAGAAAGTAGTTACAGGAGACCATATGTATTCTCTTTTCAGGAGTAAAGACATGGGAGAGACATATGCACGATCGAGTCGATGATTGTAGCAAACACTATACCACCAGGCTTGAAAAGAAAGTTGTGTGGACTGTTTCCAATTTTTTGTTATTTGTTGGAAAGCAATTGCAATTAATAAGTCAACAACATCCGTGTTCCAAGAAAGTGTTTGCCAGTGTTCGGATAATGTGCCCAGAAATATGTCTATAGGTGAAAAAGAAAAGTGAGAGTGGAAGATTACATTGATTTGAGACCAAACCCTCAACCAGAATTGGTGAGTAGAAGGGCAAGAGAAAAGCATATGGTATAGGTCAGCATGAGGAGTGTTACATGACCAGCAATTAGAGGAAAGTGTGGAGTTAAACTTATGTAAGAGCGTTGGAGTAAACAGAAGTCAGTTGTAAATAAAGAAAAGTGTTTGTGTAGTACTAGCTGATCTTGAAGTTTTACGAATTTTTAACCATATTTTATCCCAGAAGGTAGTGGACCATGAGGTGTGGAATTCATGCTCCCATTGGAGTTCTATTTTGGTTTTAGATCTGTGCTCAGGGGGCGCGTTAAGGAATTTATATATAGCTGAGGCACTAGATTGGGCACTTAAAATTGGGAGAATATTACGAGGAGAAGATAGAGGAATTGATACAGAAGATATTGAAGATAGGGAGGAAGATACATTTTGGATCAATATTTTGAATTTGGCAGAAAAAGATTTTGGTAATTTATAGAGGGATTGTGCTTCAGAGAAAGTGAGAAGAGAATCATTCGAATAGAGTTGTTGGATCCATAGCAAACCTTTTTCTCGCCAAGTTTTCCAAAAGATGGGTTTATTATTAAATTTAAGAAGGCGATTGTGCCAAATGGAGGAGTTAAGAAATTGATCCTTATTTGAGAGGTGAGAAGTCAAGAAAGATTGAAATAGCTTATGAGTAGTTTTATATATAGGCAAAGATAAAAATCGCGTTTTGTGGGTGAATGTAAGAGATTAATTGAAAGAGAAATAGATAAGAAAGAGAGTTCGATGTCCTTCCATAGTGGAGAGGAACTGGATGTGGTTTGATTTAAGGATTTAAAAAGCTGTTTAAGAAGAAAAGCATTGTGGTAAAGTTGAAAGTCCAGGAAGTTGACTCCCCCGTGTGATTTAGGACATTTGAACATGGATAGGGATAGACGTGATTTCTTTTTGTTCCATAAGAAGGTAGCTAAAATAGAGTTAACTTTTTTGAAAAAGGAAGAAGGAAGGTGAAGAGGAATAGCACAAATCATATAAAAAATAATAGGAGCGAGCATCATTTTAATAGTATCAAGTCTGCCCCACCAAGATAAATATAAAGGATGCCATTTAGCGATAGAAGTGTTTAATGTAGAGAGAACATGGGTTATGTTTAGAGATAAAGTTTGTTTGATAGAGGGGGCAAACCAAAGACCCAAATATTTAATCTTTTGGGGGTTCCATGAAAAATTAGTGGGAATAAAATCTTGTTTAAAACATAAAATGTTAAGAGGGAGAACTTCACATTTATTTTATGTTATGTTATGTTATGTTAATCGAACTTATAAAGCGCTCTGTTACCCGAGGGTGTCCTGGCGCTAAGCACTGCCTGCTGAACCTGAGGTAAGTTGACACAAGGAATTATTGATCAAACAGCCAAGTTTTGAGACCCTTCCTGAAGGAGAGGAGGTCTGTGGCACTCCTCAGTTGAAAAGGAAGCTCATTCCAAGATTTGGACGCACTGTTAATAAAGCTTCTACCTCCCCAACCTGCCTTCTTCACAGTGCTAATGATTTAGTTTATAACCACAAATTAAAGAGAAAGTATTGACCTCTGCAATGAAAGCTGGAATAGATTGTTCTGGTGTAGACGTATATAGCAGAATATCATCTGCATAGACACTCATTTTAACATGGATGTTGCCATGTTGAAAGCCATGTATGTTGGAGTTTTGTTTAATTTTAGCGAGAAAGGGTTCTAAAGCAAGAATAAATAGAAGTGGGGAAAGAGGGCAACCTTGGCGGACACCTCTCTGTAAAGTAAATGAGTTAGAAATAGATCCATTGGTAAAAATGGAGGCTTTGGGCGAGGTATATAGTAAAGAGACATAAGAGATACATTTGGGCCCAAAACCAAATTAGGACAAAGTGTGGAAGATGAACGACCAGTCCATGCGGTCAAAAGCCTTTTCCGCATCTGAAGAAATAGCAGCATGTGAATGAGAATATTTATTAGATTTGTGCAATATATTAAAGAAGGTTCTAATATTATCAGAAATATTTCGGCCTTTAATGAAGCCAGATTGTTCCTTACAGATGATGGATTGCAAAAGGGGTTCTAAACGGAGAGCAAGAATTTTGGCAAATAATTTATAATCAGAATTAACTAATGATATTGGCATATAATTTTTACAATAATGAGGGTCTCTTCCTTCTTTAGGAATTAGACAAATAAGGGCATCTTGAAAGGTACCACTGAATGTATTAGAGGAAATAAAGTGGGTGAATAAAGAGAGAAGGTAGGGAAGGAGGGATTTTGAGAAATGAGCGTAGAATTCCGCAGGAAATCCATCCGGACCAGGTGCTTTCCCAGTCTTGAGAAGTTTTAATGCGTGGGAGATGTCCTTTATAGAAATATCACGTTCCAGTGGTGAAAAATCAACATCCGTGGAAAATTGTTTTTGTATTGAGGAGAGATAATTTTGTATGCCAATAGAATCTTTAATATTTTCAGGAGTATAGAGAGAAGTATAATATTTTTTGAATTCTTCCAAAATCTCAAAATGTTTGGTTGCTGGAACGGAGTTAGAATCCAATATATAGTCAATATTAGCACGATCTTTCTTAATCTTAAGATATGAGGCAAGAAGTTTGCCTGTTTTGTTTTGGCCGCCATAATAGCGAGCACTTCCTTGGAGGAGATAAGCAGAGGCATTTTCCGTGGATAACTTATTATATTTAAACTTTTCTTTAATAAGATTATTGTGGTCAGCTTTAGAATTAGTTATTGTATAAAGTGATTCTAGTAATTTGATAGATTTAAGAATGTCATTCGCTTTTTGGGAATTTGGGCGTTTCTTTTTGGCAACATAAGAGATAATAAAGTCTCGGGATGAAGCCTTAAAAGTATCCCAGACAATACAGAAGGACGACACAGAGGATAAGTTACGTTTGAAGAAGTCAGTAATAAAGTCTTCAAAAGAAGAAGTGAAAGTTTGGTCAGCTAACAAAGAGGTATTAAAACGCCATCTTTTACTAGTGACATTAACTGGTAGTAATTCGAAATCTAATATTACAGGAGCATGATCCGAAATCAATATAGATCCAATGTCTGCGTGTAGTATAGATTGTGTTAAAGCTTTGGAAACAAATAAGTAATCTATGCAAGATTGTGAAAGGTGAGTGGGAGAGAAAAATGTGTATTCACGGAGTTGTGGATTACAGAATCTCCAGGAGTCAACAAGAGATGTGTGAGAAATTAGGGTGGTAAAGTGTTGATGCATTGGAGAAGAAATCAAAGATGTTTTGGAAGTACGGTCAATGTATGGATCAACTACTAGGTTACAATCTCCACCGAAAATAACATATGGCGTGGACATCAGAAGAGTAGAAATATGTGGCCAAAAATTATTATCTGGTTTAGTAGGAGCATAAACATTAAACAAAGTAATAGGTATATCATTGACTTTGAGAAAAACAATTAACCAACGCCCTTCATCATCTGAGTCCTGAGAGATAAGGGTTATTTTGAGTTTTTTATGACAGAGAATCACAGTCCCATTCCTTTTACTAGTACCTGGAGAGGAAAGAAACGTGACCAACCCATTGTCGCTTGAGTTAAAGGACTTCTGAAGCAGTTAAATGGGACTCTTGTAAAAATACAATATCTGATTTAAGATGAGATAAATGAGTAAGAACCCTCTGCCTTTTAATAGGCGTGCCCAAACCTTTAACATTCCAGGAAATAACACGTAACGTCATTAATCAACTAAATATAACAACCGTAAACATTGTATATCATTACAGCAAAAATGAAGATACAATGAAAAACTTGCAATTTTTGAAAGTGAAAAGTAAGCACTCCAATAGAAAGGAAGAAAATATGAATTGAGAGATACTGAGGGAGAAGGAAAGAGGAAAAAGATGAGATAAAAGAAGAAAAGTAAGGAAAAAGGTAGAGAGAGGACAGGAAAAAAACAATAAAACATACCAGAGACTCAAACATGAATGGAGGGTGTTGGAACCACAGAGGGAGAAAACGTACAGTCAGCCACGGAACTCCATAAGAGACCACGAGAGGAGCATCAGTTCAGAAGGACTATAACAATGGGTGAATCACGAAGACGAAACGGCATCTGGTAGGAGAAGACATAAGGAAAGGAGAACAATTAGTCATAATATATCATGGGAACATTGTAAAATTACAAATATATTCAATTATGTGAGATAAAATGTTCAAGAAGAAGATGATCTTGCAAACTCCATGGAATCCTCTCTACACCTATCAAGGAACTGCTGAAGCAAAGCTGAATCCTCGTATGTTGTTGTTCTATTCTTGTAAGTCACTTTAAAAAGGCATGGATGGATTAGACCAAATCTAGCATTCAAATTGCGTAAAGCTGGACGCATACTTAAGACATTTTTCCGTTTGTCTGCTGTGACTTTCGCATAGTCCTGTGAGAAGAATAACTGGGATCCTTGCCATCATATGCGACGCTTGATTCTAGCAGCTTGTAAAACCTTCAACAAATCCGTGTATTCAAGAAAGTAAAGTATTACGCCTCTTGGATTACGATGGGTAGAAGTATTTTGAGGAGAACGACCTAGTAGATGTGCTCGTTGTATGTTTAATGGTGGAGATTCTGGAAGTTGAAGAATCTGCAGTAAAAAAGATTGAAAGAAAGAAATGGGATTGGTACATTCCAATCCCTCAGGTAGACCATAAATACGCAAATTGTTACGTCTACTTCGATTTTCAAGATTTTCCACTTTTGCAGTAGTAAAATGTTTGCTTTTATGGGTTGAATTTGTTGAGAAGATATTTGCATAGATTCTATTTGGTGTTCCATGGAGTTCATTTTATTATCAAGAGTAGACCATTTATCTTCGAGAGCTTGGAGCTGTGTGTTAGTTTCCTCCATATAAGGTTTAAGAGCTCGAATCTCATCTAAAAGTAAGTCTAAGGAGGTTGGTGGTGGAGATGTGGTCGGTGAAGGAGGATCTTTTTTGATTCTCTTAATAGTTGACAATGCAGAAGAAGATGGCGTTTTAGAGATATTTTTTCCATTTGGTGTAGACGAGTGCGGAATGGAAGTAGCGTCTGTGTAATGGGGAGGGGACACTTGTCCAGATTCCTCCATGTCAGTCTGCAAGACCGAAAAAGGATTTGAGGTAAGTATTGCAGAAGATTTAAGATGTGAAGGTGGGATGGACGTTGAAGCCGCACCTCTACCAGACTTAATTCTCCCCATAGACATGTGTGTCACAGCGAGAGAGGCGTGTTTGTTGAATAAAATTCATGGATAACTGCACAAGAGCGTCGTTGTTTGAATAGTAGAGATGGAAGATGTAACAATTGTCAGAATAGCACGAAACTTCTATTCTTGCTTAACATTGTCAAAGTTCCCATAAAATTATGAAAAATAGTCACATGCAAAATAATGAGGACTATGTTATTGAATCCTGAGAAACGCTATTTGTACAGGACAAAAATTAATTGATGAGGATGAGGATGAGTCCACAAATGTAGAAATTAGTGTTATAGCATTCCTCTAACAGTGGAGTGTGATTAATATAATATACTGGGTGTGACAGAAATATGAAAGGCAGTCGCGAAACCAGTCATGGATACGCGTCGCACATTTTCCACAAGAAGGGCGCCATTTGGAATTATGACAGCTGTGCGGCGTTAGACAATAGTCCAGAGATCATCACCCATAGAGTATTCAAAAACAGTAAAGACCTTTAAGATAGCCCATGCTGATAAGGTTTAAGAGGAGTCCATATAAGGTGTTGGTTAAAGTTGCAGCATGACTCTAATGTGAAAAATAAGCAGCGGTGCCGAAAACGCCTTAAATGCGCCAGGAATACAAAATGGCGGTCGCGACTCCAGTCACGGAGAGGCGCCACACATTTGAATAAATTAAAGCGTTTTTCGGACTTACCACGACTGCACGGAAGTATTATAAGGGTCCTGAGGTCTTCATGGAGGTAGTCCTTAGGTTTTGAAAGGAAACAGAGCGTTCCTGCCGCTCGCTCGAGAAGAGGTCCTCGGGTCTCGGAACGGAGCTCCGCTAGCCAGCCGCCATTTCTCTCGGCGCCAAACCACGCCCCCTCTGCAGACTCAATCCTGCCCACAATTCATAGCTGCAGGTGAGCACAGAAACTAGACAAGACCGGAAGCAACTGGATATGTAAACATTGCTACACAATTCACAAGTCTAGGTCATAATGAGGAGTTAGACTGGGAGGAAGGAGGCACAAGAACACAATTGGTTTAATATTTCACAATGGGCAGAGTGTTAGTTACTCACGGAACTCAAACCATTGTGCAACATCTCTTATTGGAAGTACAGCTACTGGCTGCTAACACAGCATCCATCATGTGGGAGGTTACCACCAAGTGATTGAATTTGCCTTCTAAATGGATGCATTTTACCCCATGCTTTTAATAATGTGTACACATTTTTGATATAGGGTGTTCCTTTTGATTGCACAGAATTTTGGTCTGAGGTATGTAAAATGTTAAGAAAGCACAAACTTACTTTTTCTCTTTAGAAACTAGCGTTGGCACAGCCAATATGTCTGGTGTTGACTACCAGCACTCTGGCTTTCTGAATTCTTATTTGTCTTGGTTTTGTAAAACTTTATATTCAGGGGAGCTGCTCGGCCATTGACAATATAAAAAAAACTTGTCCAAAAGCAAAAAAAAAAAGAAATTGCTCACAAAAAGAACATATTGCTAGACTAGTCCATGGCACTGAAGGGAAATACTTTGGGGCAAATGTATCATAGCGTTGTGTCGCCCTTGAGCCACGCAACTGGGGGCAAGGGCAATGCTACAATAAAGTAAGATTTATCAAGCCACACAAGGCCACCTCGTGTGGATCTGAGTGGCTTGATAAATCTAGAGCAACGCAAAACAGCGCAATTCACTGCGTTGCGTTACTCTGCCCCAGGGAGGCGTTCCATGGGTGGAGCATGGGTGTTCACACACATCTACCCAAGGAGTTTGGCTCGTTCCCAGATTTACCATTACTGGTAGACCTGAGATTGCGCCAAAATGCTACACATCCCAGGGGAGGCGTAACGAGGAAAAATATCTTTATGTCTCCTAGTTTTTTCCTCTTTCTATGTGTGCTGCATTCTGTAGCACATTTAGAGAGATGAAAATGCCTCAGAGGATTGTGTTTGTGCAAGAAGGTGCTCCTTCCTGCACAAAAACAGTCCTGTCTGCAACACAGGCCCCCTTGCACCACGGCCCAAGGGTGCCTGTATTAGTGCTAGGCAGCACATTGTGCACCAGCGCAAGGAAAAGACAGGAATATGCCATATAATGTTAAATGGCATGCACTGCACTGCTTGAAAGTTTGATAAACCTGCCCCTTAGTGTGTGGATGTGCTCCTTGTGAAAGAGCAGAATGCCGCCACTCACAATGAGGTTAGCCAGTGGGTGAAGTCGGATGATCTATTTCACCATGCAGAATTGCTGTAGTGGGAATAAGGAAAATGTGACATTTTACAACGCGCTATGAAGTTTGGCATCACGCTGCGAGTATCTCGTGGATAGGTCACATTGAAGTGGAGAAGTGTAATAGCCCATACAGGGCGATATTATGACAACAAACGGTTAGTACTAATTGAAATGTTATAATTGTATGTAAGCATGTAACATAACCCCGCTAACAGAGAACGAGATAGCTGCAGCGTTGTAAAGTGTAATTGCCTTTACAGCGGGTGCTGTGATGAGTTATTTTTGCCTGTGTGAAAATGTACCACTCCAATATGGCGCGATTCAATTTTGCCTGACGTTTAGTTTTGTCTGACTTTCAATTAATTTTAATTGACTGTGATAATCGTGAAAATAAAATGAGGCGCGAACGCGGCGGCCGCCAACACTGAGGAAGGCGTACCGCTGAAGCGTGTTTGTTGTTCATGCTGTACCAATAAATCCGAAGGAGGATTATACCCCCAGCGAGTGCTGGTGATTTCTTTTGAGCACCGATACTGCCCGTGAGTCTGCCCTCGCGTACCGTGCACCCGCTAGCGAGTGCGGAAGCACTGGCAGATTTGGAGCTGGATATATATATATACATGCACATATTTAGAGTGTCGCTGGTGTTGAGAGTGCTCTATACTGGAGCTGCTTTCCACCTAAACTTGAGAACTACCCAGAGTTCTCAGCTTCTTTTTTTGCATAATTTATGCGTCACTCTATGCCTGAAAGGGAATTGTTTTGACTTATACTGGGTGCTCCCTAGTGTCTGGGCAAAGCTATACCTCTCTGAAGAGCTCTAATGAGAGCAAAACACGTGTCAGGGGTTGCTTTTATTTATTTCAGGCTGGCTTGGATGGTATTTTATCAATCCAAAGCTGTAATACTGTGCCTGGAGTGGTAAAAGGCTTTGGCCATTTTACAGCTTGGCAAGGATAGCACTGTGCTAATCCTATGCTTAAAGACTTTGCTGTAGACATGGTAAAAGACTTTGTCCCTTTCTATCTCGGCGTGGATGGCACTGTGCTAATCCTATGCTTAAAGACTTTGATAGAAAAGCAGACATTTGAGGTGGGCAAATTTAGAGTGTCGCTGGTGTTGAGAGTGCTCTATACTGGAGCTGCTTTCCACCTAAACTTGAGAACTACCCAGAGTTCTCTGCTTCTTTTTTTGCACATATATATATATTCACTGGGAAAAAAACAAAGGTTACAGCGATGTTATAGTTAGGAAAAGAATTTCAAAAACCTTAGAAATTCACTGAAAAACCCAAAGGTTACAGGTATGTTATAGTTAGGCTCAGATTTCACTTGTACAAAACCAGTGAAATTCAGCAGTTACAGTTACCTGAACTAACTTTAACTTACGCCCCCGCAATGCTCTGCTTATGATCTCACATATTACATCACTGATGACATGGTCAATGACGTTACTGATGACATCTCTGATGGCATCTCTTCATCCCGCAGACAGAGATGAAAATTACGCCTCTAGCAAGCGGGAGCTTTTTGACAGTTCCTGCTTGCTGGAAGCGGAGTGTTTGCTTTTGCTTGGCAGGAACTGTCACAGCTCCCGCCAAGCAAAAGCAAACAGCTATCTCTCGAGGGTTGGCACCTCGGGAGATAGCAGGAGCTGGACCTGGGGAATGGCGGGCCTCAGGGCCATATATGGCTCCAGGAGGGGGGCCACATGGCCTCCTTCCTTTGTTCTGCATGGGCCGACCCCAGGGAGGTGGTGGTCCCCAGGCCGTATATGGCCCAGGAGAGGGGCTTCGCCGTCCCCTCCTTCTTTTAAAAAAAGTAATTGGCCCTGGGACGGTGGTGGTCCCCATGGCCGGGGGTCCTCTTTAATGTTTATTTTAGCCCCGGGGAGGTGATGATCCCCGGGGCCCGGGGGGTGGGGGGGTTCCATGCAGTCCCCCGCTATAATTTTTTTTGTTATAGCCCTGGATAGGTGGTGGTCCCCGGAGTCCAGGGGATCCACGTGGCCCCCCGATTAATATTATCATTAACCCCGGGGAGGTGGTGGTCCCCAGGGCATTATTATGCCCTTGGAGGGGGGCCCCGCACGCCCCCCTAAATTGTTAAAAATAAACTCTCCGTGCTCCCCTGACCTGGCCCACGCCAGTGCTACAATTATAACAAGCGCGGAAGACCGCACTTGTTTTTTCACAAAATTTGCACTGAATTTCTAAAAAAACACTTTTTTGCCCTGGCGGGGGTCCCAAAATGACTGCCAGCACTTCCTGGTTTAAGTGTTGACAGCCAATCACTCACTTACACTGCACTGTCCACCAAGAGCATCTACTTCATGTTATTTGTTACAATTTGTGAATAAATCTACTTTATGCATTTGTGTGTACCCTACATCTGCACAGGACTGTGCAGTTAAGACTGTGTGGGAATCCATTTAGCAGTTGGTCTACTTACAATTAATCAACTTTATGACCACATGTATCTCTTCTGCCTAGGAAGCAAAGGCTTAAGCTTCCCCTAAGGGAACCATACTATTTCTTTATATATACTTACCCGGGTCCCTAGGGACACTGGTTTGCCCCTATGTTTGTTTACACAGAGAGGATCAGGCATCTAAAACTATCGCTGGCCTGAATACATATAAAGAGTTTGTACTTTAAATAAGGAGTTCTTAGGAATGATGAAATGAACTAACTTTTGCACACAGCCCAAACTGCATGTATATGGACTAATAAGATGGCATCCAAATCTACACAGATATGCAGAAAAACACAACAGATTCCCCTCAACTATTTTGACAGCTGAACCACTGTCTTGTATGATAAAGCAGACATGAGTATCCCCAAAGTAATTTCCCAATATACAGGTGATGAGTTGCTCTACATTAGAGACCCAGTTCTAGCATTTCACATTGTACTGGAAGAGATAGAAGATTTTGGCATGATTTCAGAACTTAGAATACATTGGGAGAAATGAGTATGTTATCCTTTGTCAGACTGCCTAGAGGATCAACTCACCGCACTACCGATAAAAACCACTAAGATTCTATGTAGATACTCGGATTCATGGGTTGGGGCAATACCAGCCCTCTGCAATAGAAATGTGCTAGAAGCACAGAAACATATAATAAAATAATTGACATTATGGGGTCGTTTTTGATGCCTCTGAAGGGTATACTGGTTTTGCCAAAAATATCCTACCAGCCCTACTTTTGTATATATTCCAAGTCATGCCTGTATATATCACACAAGGGGTATCTTAGGGAAGTCAACAAGCTGGTAGTTCCTGTTATAGGAATAATAGACAAGTTGGGATAGCCTTCCAGAAACTATGTCAGCCGCATGTGAAGATTGGGCTAGAGACCCCACATTTGGAGTCCTGTTACAGTGCAGCCGATTTTTAACATGTGGCAGACACAATGGGAGCTTCCTAACTAGATTTGGTGTCTGAGATAATTAAGCAAACTATGAGACAGCTTGAGTGCTCTAGAAACAAGTGCTGACACAAGGGATTATGACCCTCTTCCAGATCCAGTCAGTGTAATCCAGAAAATGTGGCTGGATAAGGCTCTGTCCAAGAATGATAAGGTGAGGTTCGTTGAAAGTAACCACGACTGTGCCTTTATCGGAGTGGGCAGGAAGTTGTTAAAAAGATTAGGTAGTTGTGGAGGTATTGTCACAGTTTGACAGCTGCACATTGTTGGAAGATTTATAACTATGGGAACCAATATTGTTCTACCAGACTTGACTTTCTACAACTTCCCAGCTTGGCAGAAAGTGACAGAAAAAATTGGGCTCTATTCCTTAAAATTCCTGACACACATGCAGCAAATGAAACACTAAATTCATTGATTTTACTGTTAGGAAGCTTTCTACCTTCCATATCTTGATATGACACACTTCAAACAAGTCCATAAATAAGGTGCTGCAGAAATGGGAAAATTACTTAGGTGTATAATTATTGGACGCAGAATGATAGAGCAATTGTCACCACACACACACTACTATTGACTCCTGGGAACCTACAAAGCTACTGTAAGTCCTTCGACAAGCTCCTTGCATCAATAGTTCCTCAACAAAGTGCTTTTGCATTTAATTGTCTCACATGTGGTAGACTTTCCATGCCTCTTCTGGTGCATGTTGTTCTTGTAGCCCCTTTGGCAAACTAGACTACATCAGCTTTACAAAGTACCTCAAGCCTGGGCATCCGGACGTCTACACTATTTGAGGGGCGTTGAGGCGACCCAAAGCTCTTCTGCAGCCCTGGCGAGTTCTTCGCATTCTCGGCTCCTATTTACTATTGGTTTGTGCCCACTTGAAGCAGATACATGTCTCATTTTATAATTATATGATCATTTCTGTCCATTCATTATTTCATTTACTTAGCAACAAAATGAAGTATCATTAATTTTCCTCCCCTTTTCCAGGCAGAGGTAAGCTGATTGAACTCGATGTTGTTGCTGAAAGTCCTATAACTTTGTGTTTTCCCAGTTGTGTGACGTGTGTGTCTGTTTGAAGTGAAGAAACATGTTACTCACTTATACTCTAGAAGCTCCCAGAAAATTGAAATTGATCAGTTCCTGAAATATTGACGATAAACATATAAGTCATAAGTTTTGATGTTTATTAACATTCACATGACCTATGTATCTATTAATTCCCATCATAATGCAATTCTAACATAAAGTCCATTATTTTGTTTGCTTTTGCATCTGCTTTTTATTCTTTTGACTAGGTATTTGCGAAAGATAATTGTGTATTACATCTTTCCTATTACAGGAATTTTCCCTTCCAGTCTGTTTCCTCAATGTATTCCTGTAGCCTAATTCAGAGCAAAATAACAATGCTAGTTGATTTTTTTTTCTCTTGCCTAAACTATGGTTTAGCAATATTGGGGGATATTCTCAAGAACGTGCGATAAACATCGCCAAAATAGGTTAACGCAAGTTTCCATATCGCCGTCTATCGCGGGAAAATAACTCTGTGTCAACGTGGCATTCTCAACACGGCGGTAACATGCGATAGTACCCCGATAACGCGACAAATGTCCGCGATAACAGTACCGGGACGGCGAAAAAAATCCAAACCTGAACGCGAAAAAAGTTGCGATGGGCCCAACCGCGATAAGACAAACAGAGAAAAGCAGCGCCAGGCCTGCAATTCACACACGTCAGGCGTGAAAAACCACTACAAAAGCAGAAAAAAAAACACAAACAAAAACCAAACTACAGCGAAGCACAATGGAGGCAGCCGGAGCAGGTACAGAGGACGACCAGAACCCCACAAGCCCCCCGGAGGACCAGCCTGGGACCTCGGGGTCAGGGAAGGGCAAGGACAAGAAGAAGAGGAAGACGCGGTTCAGTCCGCAGGAAAACAGGATCCTGACCACGGAGGTAATAGAACACCATCAACAACTGTTCGTCACCTCCACTGTGTCATTGGCAACAAAAAATGCAATATGGCAGTCCATCGTGGACAAGGCGAATGCAGTCGGAGTGCTGAGGAGGACAATGGACGAGGTCAAGAGGCGCTGGAATGATGTGAAGCGCAAGACCAAGCAGAAACTCGCAGACAACCAGAAGGCAGCAATGCAGACTGGAGGTGGGATCCAGCGCCACAGGAGGAGCTGGATGAGATGGAGGAAATGGTGACCACAGTCATCAGTGGGGAGACGGTGGCAGGAGTTGGTGGACCGGACACTGCTCAACATGACCCGACACAACAGCAACAGGGTGAGTAACCACCAGGGACTGGGGGGACGGGGGGAGATGGGCACAATGGCACACATGCACAATTAAGTAGAGCACATCTGCGGACAAACCATGGCCAACAGTCACAACTCCAACCAAGAGCCCAATTTACCCAAGTCTGCAACAGCACAGCACTGCATAAGCACAGAAGCGAAAGCCACACCGCCTGAAAGGGATAAGGCCCAGCCAGATCAGAGCTGAAGGGGCAACTCACCTACAATGCAGCACACACACATAAGATCCAGAGCACCGCAACATTTACAACAATGTTGAACAAACAGCAACACCAGCACAACAGAACAGAGGACACAACTGCTGCCGCTTGTGTGTGAAAAATGGCCATTCGCATGTCGCATAGCTGGAAATTGTGAGATGAAGATGTACCAGTACAACCCCACATCCCTGATGGTGTAGTAATGCATGTATGGCCGTGACCCAGATAGGCAGTGAGACACACATTGTCATACAAATCAACACTCATCACAGTTGAATACAAGTGAAGGTGCGTAGACTTTATTAGCATATGCGTGTCAGTACGGCCAAGATAAGTGCCACAACATGCAGACCAATGCAGCAGTATGTCAGAACGTGGAACGTTACCAAGCGCCGCTGTCCACTCCGGGGGAGTGCAGCACCATTCACAGGTGTGTGTTTACCCGCGTTGTTGTCCGCTCATGTATTCGGAGTCCAGGCGAATGCAGCCATGTCCACTGTCGTCGTGGGAGATGTGACCAGAACCCCAAGTCCCAACAAGGTGTCGGGACATGTGCAATGTGTTCCTAACTGTTGTGTCTGCAGGTACGTAGTTACACGTCCATGAAAGCGAGTGCAGCTTCGTAGGCAATCATTTCCAACATGAGGTCGTTGTCGACTTCATTGAACAGGACGGCGAGGCTAACCATTAGCAGGTCCGGACAGATGTGCTGCGTCCACCCCCTTTCACCAATTAGCACTACAGCCCAATAGGGGAGCGGCTCAATGTGGCCACTGCACACGAGGAGTTCTGCAAACTCCCAGGTCCAGCTGCCAGCATGTATGCCAAGTATCCAGGCATCCCATAGACGGGTGTCACGGTGACACTCATGGTCGTGGGCCAACAGGGGGCACACACACATGTCGAAATACAGTTCGGCTACCATCCTGTTGGATAGGCAGACATCCATGGACCACTCGAATATGCACGAGCGACAATGCAACACAGGCTGCACGCAGGTGACCTTGGCAAGGCGGAAGCTCAGCCGGTATCTGATCCGCAGCACTACCAATGGCAGTGCCCCCAGTAAATGCAGCATACATGCACAGTACAGTTTCACGTGACAGGGGTTGTGCATGTGTCCGGGATGGTCTGCCATTGCGTTAGTGGCTCTGGTTGAAGCGGCACTGTTCTGACCTGCGCCAGTTCTGTGGATGAAATGCCACAGCTCGGATCAATGAGTTGTTTAAGTGTGCAACGGTTGTACGCCTGGGATGGTGTGGGAGTAAGTGTGAAGGCCATTCCATGCAAGATAACTCCGAGCAAGGACTTCTGTGTGTGGGGTGTGTATACGTTGGTCTGTCGTCGGGCTGTGCGTAGTGTGGGAGTCGTCCTCAACTGCTATCGTATCTGTCAGGGGGTGCCGGGCACATGCAATTCCAAGGTCGGATGTGCAGATGTGCTTCCGCCTGATAGTTCAGACAAAGGAGCTTCCATCCCTAATGTCAGTTTGTCATCTGCTTGCATTCATGAAGTGTGATGTGGCTTGTTGGGTGTGGGGTGGGATGTGTGAGACTTTGGGATCCATGTTTGACATGACTTGCATGTGGCAAATGAGCGGCATCACTGTGTGTTACGTTGCCTCACAGCTGCTCCTCCCTCCCCCTGAGCCTATTTACTTGTGTGCGCTGCGCGGTTGCATCACTTGCACTCCAACGGCACACCATTGTCATGCCTGTCTGCGCATGTCCACAAGCCTGACAACGACACTGTGATGTTGTCCGTTGAAGGTGGGCGGCCACGTGAGTGTAGGCCTATGGTAAGGTTAGTGCGGACACAGATGTAGAGTTCATGCCTGGCTGAACTCGCCCTGCGACTAAGGCTAGGCATTTGGCTCATGCTGCGGCAATGCTGATACACACAACACTTGGCATGTATGAGCCAAGACCCCGAGCGGTCATGCGCTCCTTCATTTCTCTGTTCGTGCGAGACCGCCCTCCGGGTGCATGCTACATTGCAACATTGTCAATTGCGTGCCGGGTGGCGCCGACACTACAACAGAGACACACGCATTGGTGACTTCCTTGTCCAGGCCAGAACTGAACCACATCCTGAGCCCCGGGCTAATTCTACACACCCCTGCGCTGGACTGACGTACGCCGTCCCAGCCCACTCCGCTTGCGCTTACAGGGGGGGACGACAAAGCTACATGTCCAAGGTCTTACCCGCTGCCTGAGGTGACATGCTTGCGTCCGCTGTCCACAGCACGATGTGATGTGGTAGGGCCAGGGGCCATCACGCATACATAATGACCACACGGACACACTTAGATAGATAGTGGAACTGGCTACGGGCACGTGCGCCCGGCCCCTTTTTATTACCAGGGTCACATGTCCAGTGACGCCTGTGCTGGATGGGTGTGGGGTGAGTGTAAGCCAGCCCTCAGGGAGTGGTTGGTGCTGGCAACAACTAGAACAGTGATCATCGGATCACACACACAGAGTCACTCATGAAGGGTCCATGACTTGCAGTGCACTGAGGTAGGGGCACCAGAACTGGACTCACACACATATGATTACATCATAAAGGGTCCATGACTTGAGCTGCACAGAGTTAGTGGCACCTGGAGCGCTCAGCGGGTGCGCGGCCTGCGATGATGCGTCGTCCGGGTGGGCCGCCCTGGAAGCAATGTCTGTTGCCTACTGGACTGCGCCATGAATAAATGAAGACTCAATTTGAATTGTGAGACCTGCTGACCGCAGTGTAGGCCGGAGGCGGCGGTCAGAAAGGGCCTACAGCCACGTGGCGATGACTTGAGCTGCACAGAGTTAGTGGCACCTGGAGCGCTCAGCGGGTGCGCGGCCTGCGATGATGCGTCGTTTGACTTGGGGGACCTGCTGACCACAGTGTAGGCCGGAGGCAGCGGTCAGCGAGGGCCCACAGCCACGTGTCGATGACTTGTGGTGCACTGAGTTAGTGGCACCTGGAGCGCTCAGCGGGTGTGCAGCCAGCGATGATGCGTCGTTTGACTTGCGGGACCTGCTGACCACAGTGTAGGCCGGAGGCAGCGGTCAGCGAGGGCCCACAGCCACGTGGCGATGACTTTGGTGCACTGAGTTAGTGACACCTGGAGCGCTCAGCGGGTGTGCAGCCAGCGATGATGCGTCATCCGGACGGGCCGCACTGGCAGCAATGTCTGTTGCCTACTGGACTCTGCCATAAATGAATCAAGACTGAAATTGACTTGGGGGACCTGCTGACCGCAATGTAGGCCGGAGGCAGTGGTCAGAAAGGGCCCACGGCCACGTGGCGTCGACTTGTGTTGCACAGGGTCAGTGGCACCTGGAGCGCTCAGCAGGTGCACAGCCAACGATGATGCGTCGTCCGGGCGGGCCGCACTGGGGGCAATGTCTGTTGACTAGTGGTTTCCTCCATTAACAGAAATGTGGCACGATTTGAATTGTGGGACCTGCTGACCGCAGTGTAGGACTAAGGCAGTATCCGGCACACACATGACTCCGTGTTGCTGTGCCGCTGGATGCACTGGGGGCCTGTGTTGCGGAGTCTGGAGGTCACGGCGGTGGACTCGTGGCAGGGTGAGGTGCCCTGCTCTGGCAGACGCGTTGCCCATCACAGAAGAGAACCACGCCCAGAGCCCCGGCCTTTTTATCCGCACTCCTACGCTGGAGTGGCGTACGCCGGCCCAGCCCACTGCACTTACGCTTACAGGGGGGGACGGCACAGCTACATGTGCAGGGCCTTCCCCACAGCCTGAGGTAACATGTTTGCGTCCACTGTCCACAACATTACAAACCCCAGCAGTATATGTCCACATGGACATGTCTGTGCTCTGCATTCTGTGGTCTGTCCAGCACATCACCGCCACACTTGGCATTGTGTACATTCTTCTTCATGGGTGAGTTGCCTCCTTCACACATACTTGGTTCCCACCTCTCCCCCCATTCTGCACTTGTGTGGCTGAGGGGCCATGCCGTTTTCAGAAGGTCCGCTGTCTTGTCCTACGCTGCCTCGGTGGTAGTCTGGGGGGGTTCAGAGGGGGGGGGGGTCCTGGGGGTGGTGGCGGTGGGTGTTGTGGCCCTCTTGGGTCTCCGAGCTGCATGTTCATTGGCTCCTTGGCATCTGTGGGTCTTCAGTTGTGGCTCTGGGCTGGGCTCCCTTTCATACTGCAGGTAGTCGTCCTGCTTAGCACCAGCTAAAGGCAGGTGTTAAATCCCTGCAGCTAACGCGCCTTATCGCCTGTTCTTGGTTCTCATCGCAGATCTGACTGGTCGTTGAGAATCGCGCGAAGTGGTGTTTTCGTGTGTTTTTGCACGGGAACGCCTACTCTGCATAACATTAGCGTTAGTTGTCGCACTCATCCGTGGCGATGTTTTTGGCGGTAGCTATCGCAGGAAAACTGGCGATGTCGGCAGTTTGCACCAGCTTGTGAATAGGGCGAAAAATCTTTCAACACTTTTGCAGCGCTAAAGTGCTGATAAATCGGCGATAAGTCCTTGAGAATATGCCCCATAGGTTTTAGCAGTACCTGTTGATTCGATCATAGTACCTATGCTGACAGGATATTTTTAAAGACAAAAGCAAGGACTAGAGTTGAAAGGCTAAAGTCAGCCACCAGAACAAAATATCCCTCTTAATAAGAAGCAAAAACCATCTGTTCAACCTGCCACCCCATTGCAACTCAACAGCCTTACAACCACCCGACCATTGTTGACTTAATTTTCAGCATTATACTTACCAAAAGGCAGAATTACACCAAAATCGGCCCAACACAAGAGGAATATAGGAAGGGGAAAAATTAGAGTAGGGCCGTGCAGGGAAGCAAAATGGACATCACCAAACATTTTTGTAAATGTCAGAAAAACGAATTGTCATATTTGGTAGATAGATTCAAAACTCAAAAAAGGACACATGCAGGCAAAAAGCATAAAACATCCAGGTGCCACATGGCAATCCAGAGATACTGTCCAGGACAATTTAGCCACCTCAAGCTTCTTACAGGCAAATTGACTAATCTTCTCTCAGCCGGGATCCTGATCTTTTTTCTGTGACCAGCGGCGATTTCCAAACATCTTGGAGCAGTTGCCACTTACAGTGGGACTCAGGACTGAAGCCCAGAAAGACAATGATGCTCCTGCCTCAAGTGGTAACTCTCATCGAACTTCTACACGAAGACAGACTTCTTGAGTAGAGGGTCATGGTACCATTGTTTAGCATTTCCAAACTGCCCTTCATTTGTAACATTGCCTCTCTTTCGCTGAGCTGCACTGGCTTTCAATGGGCACAGAATACCCATCAGATGCACTAACACTAAGCCAAAACTGTTGCGCATTGGTTGATGGCACGCCTCGAGACTGCCTTGGTGTGGATCACATCTCTGATGCCTTGATGGCTTTTCACCCAGCAAGTATTCCTGGGCACCCTCAAGTCACATGCACTAAGTGGAACTAACCCTTGGTATGAGGCAAGAGGGAGCCCAAGATCATCGATCTGTACAGAGGAGGCAAGGGGGTAGGAGGTCAGCCATTTGGAGGAGTGGACTTTCTCAGTTGGGCACATACCAGAGTGGTTGAAGATTTTATTGGCTCCCATCTGGACCGCATCGTGGCAGAAGCCACTGAGAGTAAACTGAAATACCATGGAAGATGAGCAGATGCCCCTTAGAGAAAGTTGGGACAGATGGGCAGCGCTTCATCTCATCACCGTGTCTGAATCTAGAGGAGTTAAGAAATGGGACAACTAGTTTACAAAGTCTCCACAACCAGGCCCCCTGGCAGACAAGAAGGGGGAAAGGGAAGAGTAGGAAGGAGGACTTTTATGGGGGGTACAAACCTATGACCCAGAGAAGTACTTCTAAAGGAAATGACAAGGCCCTGACTGGTAAAGCCAAACTCCCTACTGAGCAGAATGCTCTGATGAAATCTATCAACATCCTGCATGCAGACTTGGAAGACAGGTCTGCAAGTATTGAAACAACAGTGAGAGCAAACTGGAGGGCCTTGTGGGACGGATAACTATGATCAAGACAAGACTGGAAAAGACAATGCAGAGAGAGAGTCCAGAGGGTAGATAATCATGTGTAGGCTTTAGCAAGCAGTGTGGAAGATTCAACAACCTTTATGACCTGTGCGGTGTATTCCAGCATGAACCTTGACATGAGGTTGGAAGCCCTCAATAACCTACAGGCAGAGACTTATTTCTGAATTCTGAGGGTGCCTACCTCAATCCAGGCGCAATCACTAGCTGTGGGCTTTGAGTCTGTTTTGAGGGACTTGTTAGCTCCGCAAGTTATAGGTGAGGAGCAGCTGATTACTCAAATGTAGAGGCTCTCTTTGAGTAATAAAGGTTCTGCTGTACCCTGTCTGGAGGAATAAAGTCCTGCGAATGTGATAGAGTGGAAGGCTGTCCAAATGGATGAACAACTATTGTTGTTCCTACCTGACCAATATCCAGATACTTGGCTGTGGACGAAGGAGCTAAAGGTGAGAAGAGGGGAATTGTCCCTTACCCAGGTAGACTCAGAATAGAATATAAGGGGAGGTGTTGTGTTTTTTTCCCCAGTTTGAATCTGCCAGGACATTCTAGGAAGAGTTGGCTCCGCAGTTTGAGAGCTCTTTTGTGATGTTGTATTTCTCTGCTGAGATAAGGCAGATCCATTGGGTAATAATGGTGGGTCTATCCAGAGACGTGCATTCTAAGAATGTCCCCTTGCCTCCCAGTTAGTGTTCTACTCTCTCCTCAGTCCCTATACTCGGCCAATTAGGCCTCAGGTTGAGCTTAGTTATGTGAGCAGAGTTGTGTGCAATTTATTTTTGTGTTTGGATGATGGGTTGTGGGGTTCTGTTTGAGTTCAAGGTTTTTTTATTTTTTTTATTTAAAAAGGTTTTATATAGCGCTGGCTAGACCCGAGGGTATCAGAGCGCTTTACAATGATTAGGAGAGAACCACAATTGCAATATAACATTTGTACAAAAAGGTGAAATGCAGGAGCAGTAAGAGCAATATGCATCAGACAGATTATAACATGGGCAAGAAAAATTATGAAAATAATTAGGTCAAAACAAGTGATAGACGATTCATTTAGGGAGGGAAGTCAAGGAAGAGGGGGAATATAAAAGAAGGAGGGAACTGAGGAGGGCGAAGGGAGAAGTGGTAGCAAGCGGGAGTAGACAGTAATTATAAGAGAACTAGGGGGAGGATTATAAATATATGACAAAAGAGAAGAGGGGGTCGTGAGTCAGGAATAATGGTGCGGGAACAAAGTACAGTCAGGAGTAGGTTGAGACACTGCTAGGCGGCAGCGGTTAAGGACCCCAGTATTGATTGAGAAGGTGCAACTTGAGGGCTTTTTTGAAGCTGAGGTAGGAGGGGTTGCAACGAAGATCTATGGGGAGAGAGTTCCAGATAGTAGCCGCATTTCCGGAGAAGGAGCGTGATTGAGTAGATTTCTTGTTTAATAAAGGAGGAACTAGGATGAGAGCATTGGTGCTCCTCATTTCTCTAGTGCAGCCAGCTTTGTGGAGTTTAGCTGAGAGATACAGTGGGGTGTGAAGATGCAAGGCTTTATGCGTAATGCAAGCAGTCTTGTAAGTGGATCTGCCTTCGATGGGAAGCCATTTGAGACCTTTGAGGACGGGGGAGATGTGGTCAACCCGTCTACAATCGGAAATAAGCCTGGCCATGAGGTTGAGGACTGATTTGATTGGTGCTAGGTGGACTTTCGGTGTTCCAGAGAGAACGGCATTACCATAGTCCAATTTAGACAAGACCAGTGATTGAACAACTAATTTAAAGTCATCAGCAGGAATGAAGGGTTTAATTTTCTTGAGGTGATGCAGAGTGAAGAGAGCTCCTTTAGCGGAATTGTTTATGTGGGGAGTGAGGCTGAGGTTATGGTCAATGTTAATTCCTAGGGATTTAACTGAGTTAGAAGTGGAAAGAGAGCAGTTGAGAGCTTTAAGGTCAGAGATCCATAGATGAATGGGGAGCCGGTTGTTTTTAGGAGCGAAGAGAATGATTTCCGTTTTCTTAGGGTTGAGTTTAAGATGATTGAGATGGAACCAGTGTAGAATCTTAGTCAGGGCCTCATTGAGGTGTAGGATGTCGGCATGGGATTTAATTTTGTAGTAAAGTTGGGTATCATCAGCATAGAGGTGGAAGTTAATTCCAGCTTGCTTAAGAATGAGGGTGAGGGGTTCCATGAAGAGGTTGAATAGGGAAGGTGAGAGAATAGAACCCTGAGGAACACCCAAGGAGACAGGAATGGGTTTAGAGAGGCAATTGCTTATTTTAATTTGCTGTGTTCTGTGTTGAAGGAATGAGGTGAACCATTTGAGGACAGGGCCGTTGAAGCCGAAACGAACTTTGAGGGTGTTGAGTAAGGTGGAGTGGTTAACAGTATCAAAGGCAGCAGAGAGGTCGAGGAGAATGAGAAGGGAGGCCTCACCCTTGTCAAGGGATTGGTGGATGTCATCAATAACGTTGAGCATGGCAGTTTCAGTACTGCAGCCCTTTCAAAAGCCTGACTGGAATGTGTCCAAAAGGTTAAAAGAGTCAATGTGTTTGTCCAATTGTAGCAAGGCACATTTTTCGAGGGCCTTAGAAAGAAGCGGAAGATTAGAGATAGGACGCAAGTTGTTGAGGTCGTTGGGGTCGGCAGTAGTGTTTTTAAGGATGGGAGTAATTTGGCCCAGTTGGATTGAGACCGGGACACAACCCGTGGCCAAGGAGGAGTTGATGATGGTGGTCCAATATGGTGCAATCATGTGTTTTAGGTCTTGAACAAGTTTAGAGGGAAGAGGGTCCATGGTATGAGAGGATGGTTTGAGCTTGGAGATGATGTTGAAGACTTCAAGCTCTGTGACTGGGCGGAAGGTAAGCCAAGAAGCATTGTTTTTTAGCTGGGGGTTGGCGACGAAGTGTTCAGGGGGCGGCAGCAAGTGGGAGAAGAACAGAGTCAAGGGGGGCGAAGGCGCGAAAGGAGATTTGGGGGAGGTGAAGGAGGGGAGCTGAGCAATGTGGAGGGGGGCTAAGCTAAAGGATTGGTCGATCCTGGAGATTTTATCGGAAAAGAAGTTAGCAATTTCTTCGCACCTTTCGATAGAGGCCATCAATTGGAAGGGGCCGAAGCTGTTTGTTTTTTGATGATGCTAAATAGTTCCCTAGGTCTATTTTTTGCCCGGTCGAGTTGGGCGCGGAAGAAGGAGACCTTCTCATTAAGGATGTGCTTTTTGTAATTCGCCCTTGCTGCTCTGAGGAGAGCAAGGTTTCAGGGGGAAGGGTGTTGTCTCCATATGCGTTCGGTCAGTCTAAGTGAGCGTCTCTCATTGTTGAGATCAGCATTAAACCAGGATTTGGCGGGGATGTTTTTTTGCAGTTTAAGTTTGGCTGGGGCGATTTGGTCAAGGACGTTGATGATGGATTTGTTGTAGTGTTCGGCAAGGTCATTTGCATTTTGAGAGGGAGGTGTAAGTTGAAGTTTTGCTTTAATCTTAGTTTCCAGCTCGCATGGGGGAATTCGGTGAAGATTTCTGGTTAATTTCCTATGTTTTAAGTTTTTAGGGGAAGGGGGAAGCGCGGTGCAATTGATGGCAAAGAGGATGAGGTGGTGGTCACACCAGTCAATGGGGACAATGTGGGAGAGGGAAGCCAGTTCTTTGCTAGTGATGATAGCGTCAAGAGTAGCCCCTTTGGAATGTGTTGGCGAATGGCAGAGTTGAATCAGGTTATTAATGTCGAGTAGATCATTGAGGATGTTAACCGAAGGCTCATCCTTTTTGTTCCAGTGAATATTAAAGTCTCCGAGGAAGAGGTTTTTAGAGTTGGAGATCGAGGTTAGGGAGAGAAGGTCTGAAAGTTCCTCCACAAAGGGCAAAGGGTCGCCAGGTGGATGATAGATGTTGTGTAGTCGAATAGGAGGGGAACCGTAAACTTTAAGTTCAGCTCCGATGTATTCAAATGTAGCATAATCAGGGTTCTGAGCAAGGGAGAGTTGGAGCTCATCTTTATAGATAATGGCTAGGCCTCCTCCAATTTTGACGGGTCTGTCTTTTCTGAGGATGGAGTAGCCCGGGGGAGAGAGCAGGTCAAGAATCGGTGAGGAGTGAGCTTTGAGCCAGGTTTCCGTCAGAAAAGCAATGTCAATGTCTTCACTAAGGATGGTTTCCGAAATTTCTGTTGCATGTTGTATAGCCGATCGACAGTTGACCAGCATGCAATTGAGGGGTTTAGGGTTGATTTTTGGGGGGGAGCAGGAGTGGATAGAGGTGAGTTGCGGAGGCGGTCTAGGCGAGCCTGGGGAGGTAGGGATACGGCTTCTCCCCAGGATCACCGGAATGGCGGAGTGAGGTATAGGAGAATCAGTAATCGTGGCAGTGGGAGAGGTAGGGATAAGGCTTCTCCCCAGGGTCGCCGGAATAGTGGAGTGAGTAGTAGGAGATTCGGTGGTCCTGGCAGTAGGGGGATAGGTATTATTTGAGTCCAGGGGGTCAGAGGAGGAGAGATCGCTCGAAGCTTGAAATGATCTAAGCGAGCAATTACCAGGCGGTGGTCCACCTAAGGAGATATCACAAGGGGTGGGGCTCCCTGGTTGAGGGAATGTGGTGTTAGTTTGTATGGCGCTTAGAGAATGAGTGTGCATGGTGGAAATAGAGGCGAGGAGGGTGTTAAAGTCTTTCCTGAGAGATGAAAGTTCCGACGTCAGGATTGAGAGGTGGAGTTCTATGTTGAGAAGTGGATGTGTGACAAGCGAGGAAGGCAAGGAGGAAAGGAGGTCAGGAGGTCAGGAGGGAGAGGGGCAAATGCTAAATTAGATGGGGAGAGAGGGCTAGGAAATGGACGTGGAGGAAACCCCGGTGGTGGGCAGTGAGGGGAGTTCCGGATGGTAGACTGAGGGAGAATTAGAGTGTGAGAGCCAGTGTACCCAGGGGCCAGATGGGAACTTTGAGAAGATGAGGGGGTATGGGGCAAGAGAGATGGAATGCCATCTAGTCTAAGGGGGTGGAGGTCAGCTAGATTGCAAGCGATTGGTGTCGGTAGCGGAGCGGAGGGGGGTCAATAGGAAGGGGTGCAGTGTGCAGGGGGGTCATTAAAGGGGGAGCAGAGTGAGGGGACTGGGGGGAATGGGAGGGAGGAAGGGGGTGGTTAAGATTGAGAAGGAAGGAGCCAAGAGGAGGAGAGAGGGTATGGGAGGCCAAGTGGGAAGAAGGAGTATCAGGAGAAGGAGGAGAAACAGAAGAGGCGAGGGGAGAGAGGGATTGGGTGGTTAAGTGTGAGGTGGAAGTGTCAAGCAAAGGAGAGGATGCTAAGGGGGCGGAAGGCTCAAAAGTTTGATATTGGGAAGCTTCATAGGTAGTGGCAGGTTCCGGGAGCAGAGGGGTTGTCGTCAGGATGAGCGACGCCGGGAGGACTTCCTGTGAATGAGAGGCTGAAGGGGTATGGGAGGGAGAAGATAACAGATAGGATAAGGTGCTGAAGTGGTGCTTCGAAGAAGGAGAGGTGGTTATCAGAGGCTTGTATGAGGATATTTCCGGATTTGAAAATGGAGATGTCTATATCGCCTTGAAAAGTGGAGGAAGGGGTAGTGGACAGTTTCAAACCATATGGGATTTTGCAAGATTTCGTTATGGGGAGGTGGCGGAGGAAGATACTTTTCCATTTGGAGGGGCGTTTGGTGTAAAAAATGTAGTTAGTTTTAATAATGGAGGTGAGGCTAAGATAGTTATCCACGAATAAGGTTTCTTGGTGACGTATTAATAGTTTGCGTTTAAAGTTCTTCTTAGCATTTTTAGAGAGGTTGGGAGGGTAAAGGATGGTCCAAGAGTTGGGACCGTGTCTAGTGATGAGTGAATCCGGTGCTGTAAGGGTATGATTGAGGGGAGGCATGGTAATTCAGCACGAGGAGCAAGGGGGAGGAGCCGTTTGTGTGGGCAGTTGAAGAGAGGCACAGTGGGGGGGGAAAGGAGGAATGAGGGGGGCGGAAGAAGAGGTCAGTGGGTGGGAAGAAGCCTCAAAGCCAGGGCAAGGGCCTGCCTAGATATGGCTAAAGGAGGAGAGGGGGTTGGGGAGATGAAATAGTAGTCGACGGGTAGGAGAGGCTGAACAATAGAGCGAAATGGGCAGAGGAAGGGAAGAGAAGGAGGGATGAGAACGATGATGAGAAAATCGATCGCATTAGTACTTGGAGGCAAAGTGCTACGTGTAATTAAGTGGCTAATTTAGGAGCCGTCAGCATAAAATAATCTAACAGCTGCAGATTGATGTAGGTCCAAATTGGGTGCACGTATTGCATAAGGTAAAGCTCCGAAAGTGAAGCAACAGGCGAACGAATGAACTATGAAAGCTTCACAATGTGGTAGGTCAATTAGGTGGTACGAATCGCAATAGGTAAAAAACATCAGGAGGCAATTCCGGGGGCAAATTACAGATTGCCAAGCAGCAGGAACGGAGACCTTAAAGTATTAAGGTATCAAAAAGAGGTAGATAGTTAAGAGAGCGTTAAGTTAAAAGCGTCATGGAGCATTCCGGAAAAGCAATACAGCTTATATAGTGGCAGGTAAAGAAACGTTTGAGGTAAGAAGCCTCTAGAAGAGGCAATCGGTTAGGGTGGGCTACCACATCAACTTCAGGCAATAAATTCTGCTCCAGGCGATAAAGCGTCACAATGGATATTTGAAGTATAGACGCATCAAAGGAGGTAGAACAATTTGGGAACACGTGGGGTGTAAGGATAAAAGATACTGAATTGCTTAATATCTGGTGATGATACAGTAGAACTATCAAGGCCTACAAATGAGGTAGATCAGTTTGGAAACACCGATCAGGTTCACAGATCACAATAGGTTTAAAACATCACGTGGCATATCAGGAGCAGAATTACAGATTATCAGGCAAAAATTAGGTAGATCAGTTTGGAAGCATATATCAGGTTCAAAGATCACAATAGGTTTAAAACATCACGTGCATTTCAGGAGGAAAATTTCAGATTGTCAGGCAGAAAATAAAGGAAACATAATAAAAATAAAGTGACGAAAAGAGCATAAAGTCAGTCCGCAGAGTTAAGGAGAAACAGGATAATAATCAGCAATGTGATGTAAATATAAATAAAGCAATAGGGCTCGATAGGGGGCCACTCCCAGAAGGCCACCGTGATGGCCGGGAGGGGTAAGTCCAGTTTCAGTTTTATTTACCGCAAGTAACGGGACCCAGGAGCAGGGGGCGTAATCATCCAGCCCGAGGTAGAAGGTTGAGGTAATTTAAATATAAATAAACAGTAGGGCTCTAAAGGGGGCCACTCCAAGATGGCCACTGTGGTGGACAGGAGGGGCAAGACCAGTTTCAGTTTTACTTCTCCGCAAGTAACGGGACCCAGGAGCAGGGGGCGTAGTCATCCAGCCCGAAGTAGAAGGTTAAGATGGACTCCGGACAGTTCACGAGGGTTGCAATTCAATACAATGGGTGCCCAGAGAGAGACCAACCAGTTCACGAGGGTAACAATTCAGCAAAATGGGTGCCCAGAGAGAGATCAAACAGTTCACGAGGGATACAGTTCGAAACAATGGGTGCCCAGAGAGAGACCCATAGTAAAAAGAACAAGTCAGGGATTTAAGGCAGTCAAAGGAGCGGTTACTAGTCATGGCAGAAATAGACAGTCATCAGTATGTGCAGGATGGGGGCAATAGGGATACAGTAAACAGGACAAACGCATCGGATGGGGGGTTGGTCGTCAAAGATCTCTAGCGCCTCGAGGAGCGAGAGCCCGGGTCAAACACCCTTTCCCCTGGCAGAGACCAGGACGAGCCTCCAGATCAATTATGCAATCAGAAATCCTCACTGATAGACCAAAAGTGTGGACGATGCCTCCAGACTTGGAGGAGAGAACCCTGTTCTCATTAGGGTCCCGAAACACCGACCTGATCAGAGAGAAGCTCGGCAGGCTCCGCCGTCCGTGAGCTCCTCCGTTGCGCCTCCTGCAGGGCGGGCGATCCGAGACTCACAAGGCTTTTACCCCGTGCAGTCTCCGGTGGGGACGGGCACGCAGGTATTAAACACCCCCGCCTCACAAGATCTGAGCGACCCACGGAGATCGCCAATTGTATCAGGCGTCACCAGGAAATCCTCTAGTGGCTGTACGCTCCTCCGATGAACCTCCTGCAGGGTGGGCGCTCAGAGCCACCATAAGGCACAGCTCCGTGATGTCTCCGGTGGGGACGGGCACTGAGCACCTCCAGAGATAGGGGCGGCCCCAGGGAGGAATCCTCTTCGAATCCAGCCCGCAAGTACGATTCCCAGCGAGGCTCACCCAGCGGCAGAGGCGAAAGGGCACAGCTTCAGCTCAAACCGGGACTCGGGAGCAGCTGAGCGCCACGAGAGATAAGGGCGGCCCCACGGAGGAATCCTCAGCCTAACAAGTTCGCAGGCACGTTTCCCATCCGGATTCTTCGTAGCAGGGGTGTTGAGGTTCGTAGAGGAGGCGAATGCATTGCAGGCAAGTTACTGGATGCAAGGAAGTGGAGTAGCCGGGCGGATGGGGGGCAAATGCGGGGATTTTCACAATAAAGTGATCCCTAGCCCCGGAGCGTCTTAGAAGAGCTCCAGCTCAGCGGCCATCTTGACAAGCAGTCCACAAGGTTGTCCACATTTAACACATTTAAACTATAATTCTGACTGAACTCTTTTTAGTTCACATGGTATGAATTTGAAATGCTTGTATTTAGTTATTTAACCAGCTACTGAGTTCAGGCTGGCTTTAGGGCACTGCAACCGGTGTAGCCACACCTTGCGCTGAGCTGGCTGGGAGGCACAGTGTTTAGAAATAACTTATGGGTTTAAAAGCACCTGCTGCAGAGTTCCTTGTGTGTCCAAAGGTTTTCAGTCAGCAAGAAAAATGTCAAGATAACTCTGGTGATTAATGTTCCTGTTGGTGAGATGGGGTTTTGTCTAGTGGAAGTTTTGACTCTTCATAAAGCAGCGCAGGGGGTTAATATTCCTGCTGCAAACAATGTGTACCATGAAAATCACAGAACTGTATTTTATGTGGATAACTGAGTGGATTACTGCTTTTGTCACAGAGATCATTTTGTTACTTGCAGTTCATAAGTTACTATTGCACAGTGACCTATGAACTATCATCAGCAAGCTATATGCAACCCAAACGGTATAGGTTTGAGCGTTATGTTTTTCCCCAGTCTTTCATTATCCTAATGTTGCTAAAAAGGGTTTGTTTGGGTAGGAATTCATTCTTATTATCAAAGCCAACCCCAATCACTGTTATACATTTTTAATTCTGAGTTTGTACTTCTTCAGACGAAGAACTCTTAAAATATTCTGCCTACTAGTTTGAATGACATATGACTTCTACACCTTTTTCCCTCATTGTCCTATATAACTTTTCCTATACACAGATTTATGCACTTATGATTCATTGCCTAATGTGTGTGATGTAAAATGCTCTCACACACTACACTGGTATGGGAATCTCTAAAACAAAATACATGCATGTGAGAGAGGGTGTATGGAGTGATGATGGACACTGTTCGAGGGTGGTAGTGAGGGAGTCAGTCGAGAGGGAGGTCATTGGGGGGACGCCAAAACCTATTGTCGCACCAATAGTGCTAAAACTGAGTTTGTATGTATCAATGCTTGTGTGCGCGCATGCCTGCGTGCCTGTTTGCATGCATGCGTCTCTCTCTCCTTCTCTCTCCCGCTCTCTCTCTCTCTCTCACTCTCTCTCTCTCTCTCTCACATTGGGGTCTGGCATAGCAAGATAGAGAGTTTGTGTTGTCGAGCCAGGAGTTTATAGTAGATTTTATAATTCTACAACTAATAACTTTTTTGCTAGAGGGTCAGAAGGAAGTTTGGCATTGAAGGAAAAATAAATAAGCCGTGTTAGGCAACAAGCACTGCTCCAATCTTAGCATTCTGTGTTATGTCTGATTCAAGAGTAACTCTTAGGCTTTTAGATTTGGTGCTTGGTATATCTGCATGTGCTTAAGTGGAGTTAGAGACAGTGCTTAATTTGTAAAAGAAGAAGAGCTGGTGCCGAATGTTTTGTTCAGAAGCTATTGAATGTTGGGGTGCCAAATATTAAGACTGCGTAGTCTTTATTCAACCTCATGCCTCTTTAATTCACCACACGGCATTCACTGCCTCTTAATCTCACTCTTGCAGGTTCCTGCTTTCTCCATTTATGACAGAGTTTCTGTCTTTTTCTTACTTCCTTCTTGCCCTCTTGTGTGTTTCTCCCTATCTTGCTCTGTGTCAAAATCAGATGAGCAAACATAAGTCGCTCAAACCCAAAAAATTAGTGCCAGTGAACCCTAACTGCCATCACCGCCTCATGTTAAGCACTGGACTGGGTAAATAGTGGTGCATGTGCCAGTGTTTTGGTTAGAGTTACAGTATAGTCGTTCTACTTTGAAGCAACTCAGATTCAGAACGTTTGTGACCATCGATGTTGCAATGAGGGACACACATTTTTTCCCCTAGGTACTAATCTTCTTAAATACATGTGCAGAAATGTATTTCATACTGGATTTATGTTAAAACATCAATATTGTTCAACATCAATGTTCATTTTTCTCATATTTGTTTTGCATTTGGCACCTACCCTCTTAATATCTTTCATGAACAGAGAAAGAACCAGCCCACCTCTATCAACCATCTATGCCGCCCCCAGTGTATCCTCACCTCGCACCTCTTCGTTATTGTCAGGGTTTTGGTTTCTTTTTTAAATACATAAATCTTAGCCTATGCCTCCTTTTGCTTTTTATGCACATTTTCCTCTCATCACTCCTGCCCCTATTCTGCTGTGGTTCTTATAGTTTTTTCACTGGGCAATTATAGTAATTTAAGCAGCAAATATAACACATTTGACAAGACAATTTTCAAGGTTTTCATTTTCAGCATTATCCCTCCCAAGTTTTTATTTTCAAAGTTTTGATCCATTGCCATCAGAGTAAGAATGCTAGAGGGCATCAAAGGTGGACACTTAGGGGCTTGTTACAATGCTGGTCGGAGTTGCCTCTGACCGACATCGCAATTACGAGCGACCGCACATGGTGTGGTCGCAAGCTCCATTTCTCTATGGGAGCTTGTGCTGTGGTCGGAAATCGGACACAGCACAAGCTCCCATAGAGAAATGGGAGTGTCTGTTAATCCCTGCACCGCGTGGCAGGCACCTCGCGGTGCCTGCCACATGGTGCAGGGATTAATAGGGGGCGCCATTGGTGCCCCCCAGGCCCCCAACTGGAGGCTGCTGAGGCATGGGGGCCCTGCTAGGGGCCCCCAAAGTCGCTTTCCGACAAGCTTTTCATGTCGGAAAGCCTGACATGAAAAGCCTGTCAGAAACAAGATCATAATCCCCACGGCGGAAGTGCTGTCCATAGGGGATAAAATAAAATTGAGATATTACTCAGCCGTCCTGGATGTCGAACTGTGACAATGTAGCGGCACTCGTGAAAAGTAATCTACTGGGTTTTGATCCTTCCCAGGTTTGTGTATGAACTTAAAGTCATACTCTTGCAGCCTTAACCCCCACCTCTCAATGTGGGAGGGCATCTTAGCCTTAGGGTTTCCAAAGATGGTGAGCAATGCCTGGTGATCCGTAATGAAAGTTGATCATTTTCCATAGAGGAGCACATGAAAATGTTTGCAGACCCACACCACAGCCAGACTCTCCTTCTCCGTCTGAGAGTTGGCAAATTCTGTGTCAGACATACTTCGACTGGCATAGGCCACAATGTGTCGCTGAGCATTCGGGTGGCCATTGTGTTGAGCAAACATCGCCCCCAGCCCCACCAGGCTCGCATCAACTGTTATTTCGGTATATAACTTGGGGTCGAAGTAGGCCATTTCAGTTGCTTTATCAATTGCATGATTTATTTCTTTGAAACTTTGGTCACATTCACGAGACCACTAAAATGAGACATTTCACTTTGTCAAGTCTCCTAAAGGGGCCCTCACTGTAGCAAAGTTGCAAATGTATCTTGAACAATAGCTGGCCATTGCTAGAAAGGGTCGCAGCATGGTAACATCCTGGGGGGAAAGCGAAAGACAGTGCTTGTACCTTTTCGGGGTCTGGATTCTTTCCCCCATCAGAGAATATGTGCCGAAAAAACTTACGTTTGGTTTTGTGACTCACACTTTCTGCATTCAGAGTGAGACCTGCATCAGCAAGTAACTTGCACAGTTGGGTGAGGGCTTTGCCATGTTCTTTCTTGTTTTCCCAAAAACTAGTATGTCGTCACTGTAATTAAAAGCATGTGCAACAGGTTAGATTATTCAGCAAATAACATCCAGAAATATCTCAGCTGCTGAAGATACTCCAAAATTCAGGGGCATATTCCCAAGGAGCCATCGCCGAATTAACGGCACTTTATCGCAGCCAAAGTCGTGATAAATTTACTTCCCCATTCACAAGCCGGTGTTAACAGCCCACAGCACCAGTTTACCCGCGATAGCAGCCGCAAAAAACATCGCCACAGAGGACCCCCGTAAATATCGCTAATGAGTAGCAGAGTAGGCGTTCCCGTGACAAAAGTCGAGACAGCAGCACACCTCAACATTCACAACGACCAGCCACATCCGCGATAAAAACACAAAACAGGCGATAAGGCACGTTAGCACCAGGAAATCGACACCTGCTCTGACCTGGTGTAAAGTCCGACGGCAGCCTGCAAACCAAAAGGGAGCACAGCCCAGGACTACATCGGAAGGGCAACAGATGCCATGGAGCCACCCATCATGCGGCCTGGACACCCAAGAGGGCCACAACACCCACAGCCACCACCCCCTGGACCACCCCTCCCTGGCACCCCCCCCGACCAAAGACATGCCACATCAGCCACACCTAAACATGTACAAAATATTCTGCTTGATGTCGCACAATCACAACTGGTGACATGGATGTGTCGTCACAGAAATGACCAGCACACATTCACTTGCGAAGCAACAAATGAAACTTTATTAAAATAGAACAACGAAATGAAATGAAGACACATGCCTCTCCCCTCCGGACAATACTTAGGTCACAGCCTGTAAGACAAAAAACATGATGAGAAGGTGTGTCCTGCGCACATCAGAGGACAGAGAGAGAGCGAAGGAGAGAGAGAGGAAGAGAGGGAGGGAGAGAGAGAGAGGAAGAGAGGGAGAGAGAGAGAGAGAGAGAGAGAGAGGAGAGAGAGAGGAAGAGAGGAAGAGAGAGAGAGAGAGAGAGAAGAGAGAGAGAGAGAGGAAGAGAGGGAGAGAGAGAGAGAGAGAGAGAGGAGAGAGAGGAAGAGAGGGAGAGAGAGAGAGAGAGAGAGAGAGAGAGAGAGAGGAAGAGAGGGAGAGAGAGAGAGAAGAGGAGAGAGAGAGGAAGAGAGGGAGAGAGAGAGGAAGAGAGAAGAGGAGAGAGAGAGGAAGAGAGGAAGAGAGGGAGAGAGAGAGGAAGAGAGGGAGAGAGAGAGACAGTGCCGCCCCTACGCACCCAGGCCACACTGCTCACCTGCTGCCACCGGTGTGTCTCCAACCACATGCTGGTATGTAGTGCAGTTCACCAGGTCACACATCTCATTCAGAGCCGTCAGCTGAAACAGAGCCCAGATACATGACTGGCACAGTACACACACTTGCACACCCAGGCAGAGGCACCCCAACCTCACCCGCCGACCATCGGAGCATGCCCGCCCATGCACACCCAGGCCTCAATGCTCACCTTCCGCCACCGGTGCGTAGACAGGAGGTCCCACCACGTGCCGCTGCAAGCCACAAGCCCGGGGCCCACAGACATGGCACCCTCCACATCATGCAGCCCCTCTCCGCAGGCCACCAGGTCTCATGTTTGGTGCTGGGTCTTGATTACTCCATGGCAGAGGACATACCAGTGCACCCGGCACCATCGCAGGCTGCACACCCGCTCAGCCCAATGGGTGCCACCAACTCTGGGATCCCGGAAGCGTCACCACGTGGCGGTAGGCCCACGCTGCCCGCTGGCTCTGGCCTACACTGCGGTCCAGCAGGGCACACAAAACCTGAACTGTCCGGACCGCCGGGACGGGGCCTCATCGCAGGCTGCACACACGCTCAGCAGCTCAAGGTGCCACTGACACAGTGCACCCAAAGTCACCGTCCCGTGGCGGGGTGCCTGTGCCGTCCGCAAGGCCCCGGGTGCCACTAACCCTGTGCAACCCCAGTCTGCGCCACGTGGTGGTAGGCCTGTGCCGTCCGCAAGGCCTCGGATGCCACTAACCCTGTGCAACCCCAGTCTGCGCCACGTGGTGGTAGGCACGTGCCGTCCGCAAGGCCTCGGATGCCACTAACCCTGTGCGCAACAACTCATGGGCCCTACATGAGTGAGAACCTTGGAGCGGTTGTCATCCAGTCACCACCGGAAGAGGGGAATGTGACGCCGTCAGCTCCTTATGTTGGCGGAGTCACATGGCCTGTGACGCCTGTGCCGGATGGGTGTGGTGTGTGTGAAAACCTGCCCTCAGGGAGTGGCTGTGACATGCTGACAACTAGACCAGTGACCTGCACACCACAAGCGAGTACGGCTGCGACGGGTAGCAATGAGGGCCCCCCCTCGGGGCGTTAGCGGAGTGGTCTGGCCTGCCGTACGCCCGACCAGCGCAGGGCTTGCAACAATGACTCGTGGGCTCTGGGCATGGTCCAGTCCATGTCCGGACAAGGAAGTGAATGATGCGTGTGTCCCTGTTGTAGTGTTCACGGAACCCGGTACACAAAATGCAATGTCGCACCCTCTGACTGGCATCGCACAGGATGAACATCATTGACACAAGGGAAGGCACTGTCCCCACATTCATCCACACATCCATACAGGAATGACGTAAGACATTACACAGCAGTGCGTCACTGGATGTTTATTTGCACATCCAGTGCAGTCATGCAGCTGGAGCGGTACAGGGCAATGCCGAGCACACTACACAATATGGGCCCGTGGAGGGCCAGCCAGTGTCCATCCGGGGATGACCTGTACTGCGGAAGAGGAAGGGTACAGTCCGCAGTCTGTCCGCCGTGTCATTGGTCGTCAAACAGGATGTGGCAGTCCATGTCGCTGTCCAAGGTGAGTGCATCGGAGTGTATCGGGGGTCAGTGGTAGGTCTTGAGGCCATGTGCGGCACCAAGCAGAAACAGGCAAGGTGGCGGAAATGGATGCTAGTGCCTGGCCCTCCTGACCACAGTCCCATCCACGTCCTCGTCCCCGGGTGTGTGCCCTGCCCCACCTGTGGGTGTTGCAGCACCGGCTGCGGCACTGTGTGCCACTGACACATCAAGGGCCGGAGGAGGATTGTCGGCCGCACTGTGTGGCAGTGACACGTCAGGTGCCGGAGTGGATACGCCTGCCACACTGGGAGGCACTGACACACCAGGGGGCGGAGATGTGGATGGTTTGGGGGCAGCAGCATTCATCATCGCCACGCCTTGTGGCAGCAATGCCATGATGCGGACATGCAGGGCACGGTAGATCCCAGCTACATTTCGCTGATGTGCAGCGGCGGCTGCCATCCTTTCCGCCTCCATCCGCACCATGTCCTCCATGAGCCTCCGCATGTATGCCAGCTCACGGCTGGCATCGCTGGGGCCACTCTGAGCGGACAGGTATTCTTCCCTCCGCGTCATGACTCCAGAGATGTCAGTCAGGGCTCGCTGGAGTCCATGGGGCAGACATAGACACCCAAGGATTGCGTCCAGTTTGGTAGCCATGAGCTCGAACCCCACCCGCACCTGCTCAGCCGTCTCCCTCTGGCCCTCCAGCACAAGGCGTTGGAAGGCCATTTGTTGTTCCTGGGGGACTTGGGAGGGTGCCGGAGCTGTGGGTGCCTCCTGCTGGGTGGTTTGGGTGGTGGGTGGGGTCTCATGGATGTAGCTGGGCTGCCCTGATCCTGGAGGTGAGTTGCGGATGAGGTCAATGAGGTCTTGGATGGTTTGGGTGTCGATGCTGGTGTTGTCCTCCTCCTCGTCATCAGTGAAGAGTGGCTGTGACTGCTCTGCAGGAGGTGTTGACGATGCCCCTGCGATGTGAAGGGGAGATGGTGTATTACAATGTGTCCACGTGTATGTAGCCGCATGGTACAGGTTGACATTCAGACAGCATGGCATTGTACATTGTGACAGTCTGTGGGTCTGGGCGAGGACCCAGAGTGATTGTGGGTGTGCACTGTGCCCTGCTTGCTTGTGCATGTGTGCCATTGTGGCAATCTACCCCCGACCCCCCAGTACCTGGTGGTCACTCACCCTGTTGCGGTTGTGTTGTGTCCTGTCGAGCAGTGTCCGGTCCCCCGACTCCGGCCACAGTCTCCACACTGATGACTGTCGACACCAGCTCCTCCATGTCATCCAGCTCCAGCTGTGGCGCTGGGCCCCCACCTCCGGTCTGCGTTGCTGCCTTCAGGTTGGAGGAGAGTTTCTCCTTGGTCTTCCGCTTGATGTCATTCCATCGCCTCTTGACCTCGTCCATTGTCCGCTTGTGCTCTCCGACGGCATTCACCTTGTCGACGATGTCCCGCCATATTCCAGTTTTGGTGCCCAATGACACGTTGGAGGTGGCAAAGAGTTGTTGATGGTGTTCCATCACCTCCGTGACTATGATCCTGTTCGCCTGCGGACTGAACTTGGTCTTTCTCGTCTTCTTGCCCTTGCCCTTCCCTGTCCCCGAGGTCCCAGGCTGGCCGTCCGGGGTGCTTGTGGGGTTGCGCTCATCCTCTGCACCTGCTCCGGCTGCCTCCATGGTGCTTGTGTGTTGGTCAGTTTGTGTGTGGGTGTTTTTCCTACTTTTATGGAGATTTTTGATGCCTGCCAGGTGTGTGTTGCAGGCCTGGCGCTGCTTATCGCTGATTTCCTCCTCGCGAATGGGCTCATCGCACGTTTTTTGGTGTTGTGGTTTGTGTTTTTATCTCCATCGTGGTGGTTGTATCGCGGACATTGTCCGCGGTTTCGACAGACTATCGCATGGTACCGCCTTGTTGTGAATTCCACGTTGACAGGGAGTTATTTTCCCGCGATGGGCTGCGATATTGAAAGTTGCGTTACGCTACTCTTGCGGTAGTTATCACACGTTCTTGTGAATATACCCCTTAGTCTCTTATATGTGAAAAAACCAAAGTGAGTCAAAAAAGTAGTAATATACCGCCAGTTCTCTTCCAGCTCAAGTTCATGTTATCAGTCAGTCAGTCAAGGATGTTTATTTTTGACCTTAGTCTTAAAATATTACAAAACCACATTTTATACAAAATTATCAACTTATATAAAAACAGTTAAAATCACATTATATCCAAATTTGTCATCTTTTATCTAAAAGACGATTAAAATCACTATTATCCAAATTCATCATTTAATATAAGAACGTTTTTTAAAACCCTTTGAACACCTAGACGTACATTTCCTACATTTCATAAAAATATTATGAAACCCTCTTTTAAGAAACCGATAAAATGCTTTCAAGGAAAAGCTGTTTAAATGGTCCAGCGTGTGACGAAATAATTTTTGTCATTTCTCATCTGTCATCCATGGGTGCAACTCGTCGAGTAGCAGAATCACAGTCAGAGAGGGAGATGAGCATGGTTTAAACATTTAAAACATATACAATGTGCAAAGAATTTTGATATGTGAGATTGTATACTAAGGTAACGTGAAAACATGAGACTGTAAAGCATTTAGAAATAGATCATTTTTAGCAGTGCAAGCAGTGTATTATGAGTCCTTCGTGTGACTGGACGAAATGAGATTTATGCAAGATAAGCTGTGGATTAAATGGAATAAAAACATTTTGGACAAGACTGGAACAATTGGTGCATCTTTGTTATGCACAAATGATGGCTGTGCGTCTGGAGTGGGGTGTTACTTCGCCCCACATTCTTTAAGTGATTTTCTTGAGTATCCCAGGCCATGGAATAATGACAGGAATTGGCTCATGATCTCAGACTGAGCACAGAGGTTGTAGTTGAGGGATATCAATCACATGTCAGCAGCGGTGGCAAAACTGAGCAAGCATGCACTAAACGAGGTCCCTTGTTGAACATGAATGGTGGCCTGCACTGATGTCTTTTTGTGTTGCATTGCCATTGTGAACAACCCTTGACTTTGTAATGGTTTAGAGGCGGCCCAGGTATATACTTTCGTGCCTGATGGAGTGAGGCAGAGCACAGGGGATAGGCTGTTAAACTTTTCTACTGGCATGATGTTAATCGATGCACCACTGTCTATGATGAAGGTTATTGGGTGATCGTTCACTTTCAATGTGATTTTGGGACAGTGTCCAAATGAAGTTTGTCCCTTTGTTTGGTGAGTTTTCCTTGAACTGTGATCTTCTTTACAGGCAGCTAACCCCACATGTGCATGCCGTCCTTTGGTAGATATTAGCGCACACCCATCATTTTAGCTGGGACTCGATCATGCCATTGAAGAACCTTTGTGCCACAAACTTGACGATTGATTTTGCTTGGTTTCTACTTGTCATAGCTGATGTTGTTTTTTGGTTTTGTGGGCAAGGCAAGAGTGCTTTTGGAACATTCTCGCATCCATCTTTTCTTTCCATAGTGATGCACTCGATTTTTCCTTGGCTCGGCACACATGAAATGGATCTCTTTTCCACAACCTTTTCAGACTCGTCCTAGGGCTGGACATTTACCTTCATGGGGAAACGAAAATTCACATCGGAAACACAGCTTTGATTTCTTTGAAGATATTGACTTAAGTGCCTCTTGTTTATGCTTGTGCTTGCTTTTCAGGGTCAATGCTGATTCCTTGTGTGCTGTTTCTGCTTCCATGTCAGCAGCTTGTCGATCTGCTCATTCATCTGCTCTCGCAGCCATCAGCATTTTCTCTAGACTGTATGTTTACCTCAACATGTGCCTTCTAAACGAATCTGAAAGGCAGCCACCGATGACTCTGAGGCACATGGCTTCTTTGTGAAGTCACAGAACTTGCAATAATTAATGAGTGCATCAAATCTTTCAACAAACTCATCCATTGTTTCACCAACTTGTTGTCGTGCTTGGTTGAAGAGTTACCCTTTATAATCGATATTCAGCATTGGATTGAACTTGTCTTTGAGCGCTTCTTTTACTTTTCAGTACGATCTTACATCAGTCTGTGAAACTTTCTTTAGCACTTCTTTCACTCGATCACCTGCAAAGTTTGTCAAATATTTGATAATCTTCTTGTCATCTTCTTCCTCTAGCGCATCTATGAAGTCATCAAATGTTTCGAACCACGCAGCCCACCTGGCACCAATGTTCAGCTTCTTAGAGGTGTTGAAAGGAGGTGGTGGCTACAGGTACACAGCTGCATTGTATTTCGCGTTCCCTTCTGCCGCCATTGTGTTGGCAGGTGCCGTCCAGGTGATTGCAGAGCAGGCTGGCTCCAACAACTTCTGCAAGCACCAGCCTTGTGCATCAGCATGGGTCGAAGTATGCTGATGGTGAGTAAGTTCTCTGCTTCTTGAACCTTGTTGACATTATCGTTATTTCTTTCTTCGTCTGACTAATTGCTCGGTATTCAGCACATGGCACAGCACAGCGTCTCTGTCGACCACCTCACTGGTAATTTTGACGGGCATTTGAAAATGCTCCTCTTCAGGGCCTTTGATTTCTTCTGCAGCCGTATATGGGCTGGACCAGGGCTTTGACTCCACATCTGCCAGTCTCAGACTTTGTTGCACGGATTCTAGGCACACGTGGCACACACAGGCAGTTTGCCGTAGCATTGCAAACTCTTAAGGAGAGCAGTCTTGTTTTTTCGGGTAGAAGCCCCTACTCATCGCCAGTTGTAGCGTCTTCCCCAGCCCTGGAGCATGCAAATAGATTACACCACATGGGAGCTGCGGTTAAGCATTACTTTATATTTCAGCATTCACTTGCACACTGCACATTACATCATACTTCCCATAACCACACACTAACACCTCCCTGCATATCACATAGTTCCTGTTCAAGGTCCGCCCCAGAACCACAAGTTTCCTAGTGCTTACAATATCAATATGCAACATCCCTCACTCTTCGAGTAGACATGGTCAAGTAGTCAAGAACTAGTTCAAGGGAGGTGGCATTGGACAAGTCTTGGAACAGTACAGAGTTCTGAGTACACAGTATTTAAAATGTTTTTGTTCTCAGAACGCTGAATATGTCAATAGGGTTAGAGTATAAACAGGAGCAAAAACACAATACACAGCAAAATGCCAGTTCAACACAATATAGGAGAACAATAGGGTCCATGGCTATGCACAATATGTATTGTTTGAGGTCACTAAATGATTGTGAACATCTGCACAATCCTAAAAGCAAACAACACAATAACACAACAATTCAGTTACGGAAATTATGGCAGGATTAAGCAATGATTGCAAATGTATAATGCTTGTAAACACTAACAAAATATGATTTCCAAACACTGCAAAACAGAGGAGTTACTTTGGTACAAGTGGTGTTCTTGAACCCCTAAAACAATGCAGACTCAAAACAAATTCAATTGCATTAATATACACAGCACCCATTCACGGGGTTGGTGTCTCTGAGATCTTTAAGCGTGTTTACTGAGTTTAGAGTTAGTGGTGTCCCTCACCCAAAATGGCATTATCTGGACCCTAGCGGCTCCAGTCAATGGTTCCTCTGAAAAGGGATAAACCTCTGTAAGGAAGGAAAGGCCATAATCTGGCCCCAAGAAATGGGTTCTAAGCCTACAGGGGCAAAGGGCCAATTTCTCAATTTGGCTGCCTGTCTAGCTGACCAGATACTGGATCACGGCAACAGGAGTGTTAATGAAGAAGTAAAAATAATAAGAGTTGTCTCTTCTGCTCTTGTAACAGTAGGTTTCTTGGACAATGTTTCTCTGGTCTCAGTTGAGGGGCAAAGAAACCTTCAACGAGTTATGCCCATGTCTCTGGAGACCTTGGGCTGGCTGGGAGTTTCCCCACAGCATGGTCAGTAGCAGAGTAGGTCAGCAGACCTTTATCTGAGTTCTTTAGGCTTATTCCTAACCAGTAGTAAATGGACATGGCCTACCTACACATTCAATAAGCCCCAATTGCAGGAGCCCATGCAGTTCCAGATCCAAAAGATGTCCAACAAGCTGAGCAATAACCTACTGCAAGCCAATGTATCTGCCAGATTCAGAGGGTCCAAGCCAGTCATTCTGGGTCATAGTTTCTCTCCCCAACTAGGCGCCTGGGATGGTCCTAGAATGTATTGCATTGACCACTGTCTTCATGCACATAGCCTAATACATCTTCCAGGAGGCTGCTCTGGCAGGAAACTTTAGTATTCTCTTTCAGACAGCTGTGAAAACAAAGAACCAGCAGAGAAAGAGGAACGTTTGGATGGAACTGTCCACTGCAAGCAGCATCCATCCTCCATCTTGCACCTGTCATTCTTACAAAAATTATTGTTTACAAATAGTTACAGGTAGCTTTAAAGTCAAGTGCAGGGGGCGTGGCCAAGATGCCAGAGTGAACGGACGTGCTTTACCAGCACTCCGTCCCCGCCGACGAAAATCAGCATTTTTCACAGCAACCCCCTTGGCTAAATCCGCATGGTGGGGGTCGGCGAATTGCCAAAGGGGGTGCACCGAGCGCCCAGAGTCGCGACAAGCTTTCTGGACCCCGGTTTGATGGAGCTCGGAGCAGGCGCCGGCTGCGGCCTATAAGAAGCCGAGGCTCGCACGACCGGACGGGGCCTCGGGAGTGCAGCGGAGGTGACTTTGGGCCCGCAGCCGATCCCGGGCCGGAGCGAACGAAACTCGCCCTACGGGTCGTTGCCCGGCAGCCCTGTGGCAGCAACGGAGGAGGAGAGACTGCTGCCCCGGCCTGGAGTTCTTCACGCAAGAGGCCTAGCGGCGGCCAGCACCCGCATAGCAGCAGCGGTGAGTGTGCCTACGCCTGCCTCAGCCCCCGGAAGCAATCCCCACTAAAGAGCTAGCCCCCCCTGTCACACTACATCTCTTGGCTCCCAGGGATCCTCCGGGGGCGGCAAGGACTGTGCACTAGTTGGCCCGGACCCTCGACATCCCACTGGGCCTATTGGAGGGGCCAGGTCCTGGGCGCTGGAGGTGCTGGGCGAGCAAGGGGCCTTGGTCCGGGCCTGCTATTTCCCATGAGGCTTGTAGGAGCCTTCCCCCACCACGTCACACTTGACTGAGGAGTTTCTGAGCCCAGATTTCCTCGGCCTCCTTGAGCAGCGCCCCCAGGGCCCATCTCTACTCCTGGGAGCCGAAGGTTCCTTCCACTTATACCGCGGCCTACAGGGGACTTGTCTCTAGCGCCACCTGGTTCCACGCCGCGGCCAGCGACTACAGGCCTGCATTAAAGCATTGCTCAGCATATTGGCTCTGGGCGGCCCTGCCGGCTCACTGGGCCCCCCTCTGGCCTGAGAGGCCATCTGAGGAAGCAAGAAACAGACTTCAGTGGCGTGCTGGGGGCTGGTCCTCCCCGGACCCCCGGCCATGGAGCTCCACGGACCCTGGTGGGACTCATTAGCGCTGCTGGATTCCTGAAGCTAGTCAGCTGAATGATGTTGGCTTCCCAACTTGGACGCCTGGCCCGTGAGGGATAAAGCCTGCGGCTCGGTGGGCTGCTCGGGGAGAGCTTGGAGGGACCTAAAAGTGACGCCTGCCTGCATACAGAAGCTGGAAGGCGCCTAATCTTGCTTTGGTGGGTGCACTAAGGGGCTCAGTGGGGATTCCTACGTGCCGTCGGGACTCTGCGCTTTTCTGACACACAGGTGCAGAATCATGGCCTCCACCAAAAGCAAAAAAGATAGATCCATCAAGGACATGCTCATTAAAGGCGTAACGGACTCAACTTGAGAAAGCAACCCCAAAAGACACTAAACAGCCAGATGGCGACGGGGGTATAGAGAGCTCGGTGACACGCGAGTTTTTGGAAGCGCTTTTCACAACGCTGCGGGAGGACCGCCGGACAGTTAAAAAAGACCTCACGATGGAACTCAGGGAGGCACGCTGAGACATTGATGAAGTGGGAGAAGGAGTGGCTGCCTTGGAGGAGGGCTCCCTTACCAGAGATGCCGAACTTGAAGCCCTACAGCAAGAGATCATCCGCCTACAAGACCAACAGTTAGACCTCCAGGCCCACGCTGAAAATCTTGAAAACAAATCACGAAGAAACAACATGCGCATACGGGGTGCTCCTACGGGTGCAGCGGGTTCGGATCTGGAGGGCTATGTCCAGGCCTTATTTCAAGACATCCTGGGAGATAGCACATTGGGCAGCACCAAGTTGGACAGATTTTATAGAGTGGGGCTCCCCAGGTCACCTCCTCGTCCTCCTGCGTTCACAATTTTACAGAAAAGGAGGCAATCCTCAAAGCGGCCAGATCGAAACAGAAGGTTCAGTTTCGTGGCCACGCACACCACCTTTTTCAAGATCTAGCAGCATCTACCCTTCTGAAACGGAAGGAATTCCGTCCGATCACCGGTCATCCCCGCTCGCAGGGTATCTCCTACTCCGGGGGCCATTCATATCACCTTATTTTTCAGCTGAATGGCAAATCCTACCAGTTACACTCCCTGTCAGAGGCGTACAAAATCCTTGGGATCGCTCCTCCCGAAGCTGCCGCCTTGCGCCCCTCACAGGTTGGGGGGTCCCGAGGGGAGAGTGACTGCGGGACTCGGAGAGGACTGAGATCTGCACCCTACCGACCAGACCCGGCGACTATGGCAAAAGAGAGGCCGGAGGTACTGCGTTCCCTCTCCGGTGGCAACAAGCAGGAGGCTGACCCTCCCTAAGGTACTTTGCGTGGAATGAGGGGCTGAAGATCCTGGGCGGCGGCAGAGGCATTGACTCATCTTGCTCTATGACGGCTTGCTCTGCCCTGGTAACCCCCAAGTATCTAGACTTCCAGGTCAGGAAGAACTCTATGGACTATTTGTTTATCTTCGTTTTTTATTGTCTGTTGAGGGATTTGGGTTTTGGTATAGGGTCCCCCTTCCGACTGTCTATCAATGGGCTTAGCGACCTTGCTGTACATTTCCCCGACTCCTCCCTGGGTACCCGGCCCTCATGCGTGGAGCAGCTAGCAGCCTGGGCACCCTACGTTCGCTTACATAGCCTCAGCCACCACTTATACTACGGAGGTTAAATTAGTTAGTCTCAATGTAAAGGTCCTTAATAACCCCACTAAAAGGTCTGCAATACTCTCTCTTTTAGAACACTCACAAGAGGATATTTGTTTGCTTCAGGAAATGCACTTGTTAGCAAAGGACACCCATAGAAGGCAGAATAGGAAATTCCCACATCAGTTCTGGTTGGCGGGAAGGGGGAAGAGAGGAGGGTGGCAGTACTATTCTCCAATCGCTTTCAGGGGACAATCATAGGCACATGCTTTGAGATCAAGGGGTGCTTATTGGCAATTCGGGTGCAACTAGGCACACTTCACTTCACGATAGCCTCCCTATATGCCCCCAATGAAGGTCAGGAGAAATTTATTATGGAAGCACTTGCAGGGACTCTTTAATCTCCAGATCAGGCTATCTTTGTGGGTGGCGACTTCAATCTGGTTATGGACGGAGGGCGCGACCGCGCTGGGCAACGGACGGGTCAGACGGGGGCATTCACTCCTGAGGGACTGAAATGGCTAGCCGACTGCGGACTATGTGACGTATGGCGTCTTTTACATGCGGAAAATCGGGACTAAACGTTCTATTCCGCAGCACATAAAACCTATGCGCGCCTAGATCAATTCCTGGCTTCTCCCTCAGCTTGGGCACAAATCACTGACTCTACCATTGAACCCCGCTCACTTTCCGACCAGGCACCTATCATACTCACCTTCACAACCCATACGTCCCCATCACAGCATCCACCCTGGCGCCTGCGCAAGACATTACTACACTCCCCTGAGGTTGTGTCTGCAATTAGACAAACAATCACTGACTACTTAGAACTTTACGACTCAGACGGAGTCCCCCTCTCTGTGGTCTGGGAGGCCCTCAAAATGGTTGTCAGGGGTGCTCTTAAAGCGAAGGCTGCTCACGACAATAAGGTTCGAAGGGGTAAGAGGGAGGAGCTGGGAAACTCGGTTTTAGAGCTCGAGTCCATCCATAAACGCACTGGAGCCCCTCGAATTTGGCGCAAACTGGAACAGGCATGACTCCAACTCAAGCACCTTGACTTAGATAGAGCGGAATACGCAATGCTTTGCCTCAAACACAAATTCCATGTTGGAACCAACAAAGGAGGTCGGATGTTGGCTCACTGCCTTCGCAGTAAGCAGCAAGCAAACGCAATCAAAGCTATTCTCACACGTTCCGGCCAACCGACTTCCGACGCCCTGGATATTGCAGCAAAATTCTGGGCGTTTTATGCCAATCTTTATTAGGGAAATCTCTGGACGGCTCAGGCTCCCCAGCTATATACCCAGTCTGCTGGGATCACACCGCTTCCCTCCCTGGAATCTGAAACACTTGATCAACCCATTAAAATAGAAGAAGTAATGTCTGCGATAGCGAGGTTTAAGCCTATGAAGTCCCCGGGCCCGGACGGGTTCAGTTCAATTTTTTACAAGACTTTTTGTCCTGAATTAGTGCCCCTTCTGACCCGCCTTTTTAACTCCTTTGCAGAAACTGGAGCGCTGACTGAATCTATGCTACAAGCCACTATATCGGTAATCCCGAAGCCCGGGAAAGACCCTCAGCAATGCAGCTCATACAGGCCGATTTCCTTGCTTAATGTAGATGCCAAACTATTTGCTGGCATCCTGGCGCACCGCCTTGGTCCTTTGATGCTGGGCTTGGTCGACCCCGACCAGACCGGGTTTGTCCCCTCGCAACAGTGCGGCGACAACACCAAACATGTGTGCCACCACATTGATACGGTTCAGCGCTCCCGCGAGGAGGCCCTCCTACTGGCTATAGATGCGGAGAAGGCGTTCGATAGAGTGCACTGGTCTTATCTATTTGCAACCCTTAGGTGCTTTGGGATGGGCGAGCGTTTTATGAGCTGGATTCACAGTATTTACAGCGCACCCAGCGCCACCATCCGGGTTAACGGCGTGAGTTTGGATGGGTTCTGTGTGGAGCGGGACACAAGACAGGGTTGCCCGCTTTCCCCGCTCCTCTTCGCTTTATACATGGAACCCCTCGCCCAGCGGCTATGAGATGACCCCAACACAGGAGGCATAAAGTTTGGAGCAGACCATCACTTGATTAGACTCAACGCAGATGATATTATATTTTCGGTCGCCCGGCCCCTTTCCTCCCTCCCCACCATCATCGCAGAATTGGACGCGTTTGGATCTGTATCAGGTTTCAAGTTAATCCTGCTGAAGTCGCAAATTTTAAACCTTACCATCCAGCCTGATACGGAGCAAACCTTACGCTCACATTACGCTTTCCAATGGGTAGAAGCTGAGCTCCCATACCTGGGAATAGTGCTTGGCCGGAACCTCCCGAAAACAGTACGCGCCAATTACTCGAAACTCAGGGCCTCTGTTCGCGAGGACTTGGACCGGTGGCAGCGCTTGCCCTTGTCATGCCTGGCAGGATAGCTGCAGTTAAGATGAATGTGCTACCCTGGGCCCTTTTCATTTTCCAGACGCTCCCTCTCTCCCCTCTCCCAGGGGAATTGAGCCAACTTCAACGAGACATAGATCGTTTCATATGGGGAGGGATGAAGCCTAGACTGCAGAAACAACTGCTGTAACGTACTAAGCAGGAGGGGGGTCTGGGAGTCCCGAACATCCTGCGATACTTTCAGGCCGCCCAATTGCGATATATGATAGAATGGAATCGCCCTATGACAGAGAAGCACTGGGTCTTCATGGACCAGACTCACACATTTGGAGGGAGACCTGGATTCCACGGCCCCATAGATCCTTGGGACTCTATCCTTCCCCGGTTACTAGCTCTACACTAAAAGTCTGGGACAAGGTGGCGAGCACGGCTGGGCTCTCATCGTTCCCTTCTCCGATGACCCCACTATTCGCAAACCCGGATTTCCCTCCGGAGTCAACCCCAGGTGTTGCTAAACGCTGGCTGGAGTGTGGCTGTAAGAGGATCGGCTGCCTCTTCAACCACATTGGCCTCATTCCCTTTGACCAATTAAAACTGCAATATTCCCACGAGGAGACGGACAGGTTCACTCACACCCAACTCTCACACTGGCTGCTCAGCCAGGACACCCACTCTAAAGCAAGTAGACCTATGACCCCTTTTGAAAAATGGTTGTTTCTAAAGACTGATGACAAGAAACTTACCTCAGAAATGTATCGCTTTCTGATGAAAGCGCCTCCTTTACACAGGACCCTGGGTCAACTTCGATGGGAGGCAGAGCTTGGGCGAAGTCTCTCTGATAAGGACTGGGGGGACATATTCTATAGGGCCCACCACACAACATATAACACAGGACACACCGAAATGGCCTACAAAATTAGCTCAAATTGGTATTATAGTCCGGCATGTGTCCAGAAATGGAATGCGCTCTGTGATGGTCTGTGCTAGAGTGGTTGTGGCAGCCCCGGGACACTAATACATCTCCTATGGAACTGTCCCAAGCTTACAAGATACTGGGTGGTAATCTTGAACGGCATAGACAGCGCGTTCAGAACGGAGCTACCCCGATTCCCCGCCTATATTCTCCTGGGACTCCCCAATGCTCTCACTTACCCACTCAGGCCCATCAGGGGGCGACAGATAGCTATGGCACTCACTGCTGCGCATAGGCTACTCCTGGCGAACTGGGGCTCAGACAAACTTCCAGACCATAGGCAATGGCTTCACCAACTATGGTCATTGCTGGGTATGGAATGACTCTCGAAGGCTGCCAATGCTGACCCCGCGCTTTATGCGAAAATCTGGTCCCCGTTTACCTCCATTCTGTCCAAAGAATTTAGGGAGCTAACCTGCCCCATATACCTGCGTATTTTAAAACTACTACAGCCTGAGCAGGGAGATGAGGAGGTACTATAATCACATTGCCGCTGTTCAATGCCGATCTTTCTTGCGACACTACATACTTTCTATGACCTAGTCGGAAAGGGTGAGGGCAATGGTGCAAGGGTGCCTGCATTGCATGTAGGATTGTTTTTGTGCAGGAAGGTTCTGCTTCCTTGCAGAAATACAACCCTGAGAGGCATATTCCTTTATCTAGGGTGCTGTAGAATGTAGCACACATAGAAAGAGGAAGAACCGAGGAGAGATAAAGATATTTCTCCTCCTTACGCCTCTCCTGGGAAGGTGTATCTTTTTTGGCGCATTCCCAGGTTTACCAGGTTTGGTAAACCATGAGAGTTGCGTGAGAACACCCACGCAATGCCCATGGAATGCCTTTCTTGCACTGAGTAATGCGACGCAGAAATTTGCGCTGCATTGCCTTACTCAAGATTTATGATGCTATTCAAAGCCGCTTTGCGAGGCTTCATAAATCTGACTTCGAGGTTTGCGTGGTGCAAGCATGAATGCAAACCTCTCATAAATATTCCCCTCGGCATCCGTAGAACTTTCCTATGAAGGCTGACATCCTACTCTGACTTGGACTGGTGGTGACTCAGAAGTCCAGGGCTATTATCTAGTCACCCATGTCAACCTACAACGGAAAAATGCGCCAGGTTTATTTTTAACGCAAAGTTAAGGCAGGTCTGAGATCAAAGCGAAGGAAAAAAACAAACAAAAGCAAGCAGCAGAGGGATTTGAAGATTGTGCTAGTATCCAGTGAAGACATGCTGCCAAACCCGTTTTTCGGGAGTGGCCAAAACAAATACTTCCTGTTCAAAGGTGGTCCTGGTGCATTCTTCAAGCAGTCCATCAGCACCTGTGCACACAAGCAGTCCCCCTCTCACAATGACGGAGTTACCTCACGACATGATGAAATGTCAACAAAATGCACACAATCTCTTTTATGAGTGCGTCCTGTCACCCAGCCAGAGCTTTCTCGCGAATTAAGTGCTGAATGAATGGTGCCTTGGCATGAGTCATCATATACTGTGTGCAAAATCAGTGTGCTGAAAAGTAATGCCCTTAACCTTATCACTGTTACTCACAGCGATTGCCAAGTGGACGAATGTATTAATGAAAGACGCAGCACGTATGAATGACAACGCTTTTAATGATGGTGTAATGCAGCCAAGAGGAGGGTCCATGAAATATTGTGTAACATACACTCTTGTGAATTTGGGGAAATGCGTTGTACCGAGGCCTTGCGTGCTATGAAGTCGATGACAGTTGAAAAAACCAAGATGGCGCCCAATCCATTTGGTAGGACTTCCGCCATACCCATCTAACACTATAACTGACTGACATACCAATGTCATACGATACACCTGCTGGAAAGTGTAACAGAGCCACGAATGCACCGATGACGCAGCAAAACAAAACAAACAGAATCTCGTTTGCAAGGCAGTCTCCGAAAACAAGGTGGAAAGTACCCGACTCCATCAGTGCTCGGAAACTATGCTAATGTCAAAATGTGCACTCTACAAAATGGGACACAAACGCGACTTACAATTACTTGTGTACTTTTATGCAACACTAAATAACTGTCAATTAATAATCTATTATGACACAGATATGTATGCCTTGGCCTTGTCTACGGTATTCAGTCATGCAAAATGTTATGCTATCTCTCAAATAACTTGAATAAAGTGGCAGGGGGTCTCTTCTCGTTCCTGTGTAAGCCATGGCGTGGATAAATGCCAGGCCACTGTAACAAATCTGTACCCAACCGTCAAAACTGCCATTTCGGAACAGTAATTTATTTCCAGTTTAAAACCAAATTTACGTCAACTTCAATAAATCCTTCCACACATATTTTTAAATATCTTGAAAAAATTAACAATTCCAATTATTCAGTCAAAAATTTCTAAAATCGGTAATATTACCCTTTTGGCCACGTCACTATTGTTATGTTGTTATGTTATTCAGCTTTGTAGAGCACGTATATCACCATGAAGGTATGCTCGCGCCTGAGAAGGAGATGGTGAGGCCTGCCTGAGATGGGCTTCCTGGAAGAGGCAGGTTTTCAATTTCTTGCAGAATTCGAGGACAGAGCTAGCAGCCCTGATGTGAAGAAGAACTCTTTCCAAGCTTTAGGGGCCATGTGGCAGAAGGTGCAACCCCAAGCGTTGTCTCACCGAATGCGTGGGACGTAGGCAAGAAGTAGGCTATCTGAGTGGAGGCGTCTGGACTTTGTGTGGAAGTGGATGCTGTTGTGGAGGTAGGCTAGGACTTGGTTGTGTAGAGCTTTGTATGTATGAGTGAGGAGTTTGAAAAGGGAGTGCTTGTGGATTGGGAACCATTGGAAGTCTTTTATGTGTTTGGGTGTTAGAGAGTGGAGAAGTAGGTTGAGTGTGAATTTGGCTGCTGCATTCCGTACTACTTGGAGCTCAGAGGGCCATAAGACCTGTGTCCAGAGTGAAGTGCCTATGCTGAATAGACCCACTTCAGTTTTGTCACCGTTGTGTTTGGGGCAGTTCCTGTTCATCTAGTCCACTACTGAGGACATGCATCAGAGGAAGTTTGCTTGGGTGGTAAGTGTGCCTTCTGAAAGTGGGAAGTTGAGCTGGGTGTCATCTGCATAGGAGATAATGCTGAATCCATGGAAACAAATAATGCTGGTGTGAGGGGTCATAAAGATTTTGAACAGGGTGGGGTTCAGGGAGGGGTCTTGGGAGACCCTGCAGATTAGTTTGGTGGCGTCACACAGGTAAGGGGCTAGGCTGACTGAATGGGTGCATCAGAAAGGAAGGAGCTGAGCCTCATACAACGGGCAATGAATTCCGGCCTCATGGAGCCGGTGGATAAGGATGGAGTGTGAGACGGTGTTGAATGCTGCCAATAGGTCTAATAGAATGATGGCTGCTGTGTCAGCTTTGTCAATGATGAGGCAGATGTCATCAGTGGCTGCGATGTGGGCTGTCTTGGTTCTGTGGTCAGGTATGACTCCAGATTGGGAAGGGTCTACATGGTGGTTTGCGTTGAGGTGGTTGACCAGGCGGAATTGACCAGCTTCTCCAGGACTTTGGTTGGGTCAGATAGGAGTAAGAATGGCCTGTATTTGGCCATGGCCATGGGGACCGCAAATGGTTTCCTGAGTGGAAGGATGGTGGCATGTTTCCAAGAGTCTGAATAGGTAGTCGTGAAGATTGATAGGTTGAGAATGGGTGCAAGGGCTGTGCAGATGGGGTCGAGACCTTTGGAGAAGATGTAGTGTAGGTATGGGTCCGACGGGATTAACCACATGTGTGTTGGCAGCTTCCATGGTGGAGATAACATGCCAGCAGGTCAGTGTGGGGGTTTCCAGTGTGTGCTGCCCTCGCAGTGGAGGAACTCGAGAGAGGAGAGGTCCATTTTGGGGGTAAATTTGTTGCAGAAGGTTTTGATTTTATTCAAGAAGTAGCTGGATAGTTGTTTGCAGAGTTCCTAGGAAGGGGTGATGATCATGGAGCTGTCAAGGGGGGCATGAATGCTTTAACAATGGCAAACATTTCTTTGGTGGAGTTGGAGCTGTTGTGTATCTACTCACTGAGGCCTAGGTAATTGGTGGTTTTGAGGTGCTGGTGGTAGATCCGGAAGTCTGATTTGTTGGAGTCTCTGTCGAGGTTGTCATGGGAGTGGTGCCACTGTCACTCCAGATGCTTGCAGTGACGCTTCATAAATCAGAGGTCCTCGGTGTACCAGCTGGCCTGTAGCTTAAAGTGAGCTAAGGGGCAGTACTCAGAGGAGCCAGAGAGACCACAAAAAATATAATCAATATGTTGAGGTCTGTGATGGCTCACGCTAGTCGATGTGGTGGGGGAGTGTTAGAAATGGGGGTCTCTAGTTGGCAGGGGTAGGTACCTTTTTCCAAATAGGGACCCTTGCTTCTAGTCAGGATAAGGGGGATACACACTTTAGATAACCCCTACTCACCCCCTGGGTAACTTGGCACGAGCAGACAGACTTATCCCAAAGGCAATGTGTATAGCTCCAGAAAGTAGATATTTGACAGCATTTTCTGCGCTCGGCACTCAGCGAAATTTTTGGCGTTTGCCTCAAGGCTATAGGAACAGCCCGGGGCCATTCTCGGCAAGAGTGTCAGAATTATTACAAACATGTGACGAGGAGACTGTGTCCTACGTAGATGATATCTATCTGACGGACGATGAATTACTTGAACACTTGAGCAGGGTGAACAACATAATTGTGGGTTTCGCCAACTTGGGCTACAAATTTAATTTAAAAAAATCAAAAATTGCCCATCTAAATGTCCTGTTTTTGGGATATGAGCTCTCAAGTGAAGGCAAGAGCTTGGCAGCAAACTTTTTAGAAAAGTGTGCGCTGCTCCACCCTCCAAAGACTCTCAAAGGTTTGCAATCCATTTTAGGATTTCTAAATTTTGGTAGAACATACATTCTAGATTATGCAGAAAGAGTAAAACCTTTCTACGACTTAATCAGACCTGATTTCACTCCACATCAGTGGACACAGCAACACACAAATACTCTACGTTCAGTTCAGGCTGACATGATAGCATCCAAACATTTGCACACACGTGTAAATGCCACTAACTTGGTGATCCGGGTCGTCCCAGGTTTATCAGGATATACTTGCATCACTTTCAATGAAGGTGAGACCGTTCCAATTGCATACAAATCACATTTATACACAAATGCTGAAATGTGATTTGCAAAAGACACACAATTGATGTCGGGAATGCAGAACAAATCAAAACATTTACCCACAGTCAAGAGATCTGGGTTAAATCCATCATTCTTTTGCTCACCATTCCACCCCAGTTTAGACCTGGCTATATGCAAATCAGTCTTGACCCTGTGCCTCATGGGAACAGTCCAGCCCGAACTGCCAAACCAGGTCCTCCCTGGACCGGAAACAAGCATCTTAGGACCGGTTTTGGGGTTTCACCCCTCATCAGCCAGGATAGCTTGAATCCAGTGGCACAGTGAGCCCGGGACCCACGTCTGGGCATACCCGCCGCACTTAGGGTGAGAAAGCAAAAGACACACAATTGATGGACAGAATGCAAAACAAATCAAAACATTCACCACAGTCAAGAGATCTGGGTTAAATCCATCATTCTTTTGCTCACCATGCCACCCCAGTTTAGACCTGGCCATATGCAAATCAGTCTTGACCCCGTGCCTCATGGGAACAGTCCAGCCAGAACTGCCAAGCCAGGTCCTCCCTGGACCGGAAACAAGCACCTTTGGACCGGTTTCGGGGTTTCACCCCTCATCAGCCAGGATTGCTTGAATCCAGTGGCACAGTGAGCCTGGGACCCACGTCCGGGCATACCCGCCGCACTTAGGGCGAGAAAGCAAAAGACACACAATTGATGGACGGAATGCAGAACAAATCAAAACATTTACCCCCAGTCAAGAGATCTGGGTTAAATCCATCATTCTTTTGTTCACCATGCCACCCCAGTTTAGACCTGGCCATATGCAAATCAGTCTTGACCCTGTGCCTCATCGGAACAGTCCTGCCCGAACTGCCAAGCCAGGTCCTCCCTGGCCCGGAAACAAGCATCCTAGGACCAGTTTCGGGGTTTTACCCCTCATCAGCCAGGATAGCTTGAATCCAGTGGCACAGTGAGCCCGGGTCCCACGTCTGGGCATACCCGGCGCACTAAGGGCGAGAAAGCAAAAGACACACAATTGATGGACGGAATGCAGAACATCAAAACATTCACCCCCAGTCAAAAGATCTGGGTTAAATCCATCATTCTTTTGCTCACCATACCACCCCAGTTTAGACCTGGCCATATGCAAATCAGTCTTGATCCTGTGCCTCATGGGAACAGTCCAGCCAGAGAAAGAGCACCAGCACAGGGAAAACGCATTATCGTTGTAACCCCAGTACCAACTTTAGAAGCTGTTACCAAAGCGAGCATTCCAAATGCAAAAGCGATGTAGATTACAAATACGATTCTACATTAAAAACATAAGCGTTCCTGCAGTACGAACAAGAATACCCTCTCCGGAATGAAATCTTGCCTCTAGAGAAAGATGAATACATCATTTATACTGATGGTTCTGCTCAGCCTGCCATAGGAAGTAAACAACAGTATAGCGCAGCGTGTGCTATAGTGAAGGGACGTATGAGGGACGGTAAATTCCACCCCAGCAATACGACTACGCAATCTCTAGGAAATTGTACAGCGCAGTTGACAGAGCTGAAAGCCCTGATACTAGCACTACAATATACGGATCGGGAATTCCCCACACTGATAGTGTGCGATTCGTTTTACTGTGTCCAGTCCTATAATGAATATCTTCATTACTGGGGCCAGAATGGGTTTAGAGAATCCAAGGGTTGCACAATTAAGCATACATTGTTATGGGAACAAGTGGCAAAGCTGAAAGCATGCCTGACACAGGCTCAAGTTATTCACACCTTGAGTCATCAACGTGTTGGCGTACACGTTGAAGGGAATTCACTGGCTGATGAAGCCGCCAAGGCGTCAGTGCGAACTGCTGCCGTTGCTGCAATCACTCATTCTAGCACGAGGATAGACGGAGACATACTGAAAGCTGTCAACGCCTCAAAGAATGGCTCTGCCGTCCCGAAAGGCTTTCCACTCAAATATTCCTATAAATTAGATGCGCAAAATACACCCTATTCTCAAATTCCAGGAGTGGGGGATAGAGTTTACCAAACATGGATCGCAGATTAGGTTTAATTCTAGCTGCACACGAGGGTCTGAGCTCAGCACACGCAGGAGTCACTGCTACAATTTCATTGCTGAAGCAGCGATTCTGGTGGCCAAGTTTGTCTAAACAAACCAAGGCTTATGTCTTAAAGTGCGACATCTGCCAACAGATGAAAGGTTCCACCGTAGCACGGCCACCACAAACACCTTTACTCATTTCAGACAGACCTCTCGCATGTGTCTATTTGGATCACTGCGGCCCCTTAAATTCCGACGTGGCTTACAAGTACATCTTGGTGGCAGTGGATTCATGCTCTAGATTTCTATAGGTTTGGCCTTAGCGCTCGGCTGACGCTCAAACTGTTATAAAGGATTTGTGAGTCTTTATCAGTACGTACGCAATTGGCACGTTACATTCCGACCGTGGCCCTGCGTTTAGCTCTCGGTCCGACAAGGAAGCCATGGAAGGTATGGGCGTAGCTTTGCGGTACTCCTCCCCCTACCATCCCGAGGGAAATTCGGTGGTGGAGAGGAAAAACCAGGACCTAAAGCAATCCTTAACAGCAAAGGTATTAGGTGCGGGCGGTAGTTGGGTCAATCACCTATATGGGGTCCAGAGGGCACTAAACAATATGTCAAGAAATTCCTTGGGAGGACGTACCCCCTATGAGATCCTGTTTGGGACATGAATGTGGGTACCTTATCGGGGTCAATAAACAAATGAGCAGATGGAGGGGGTGAAGAACAGACAGATCAATCCAGAAATAGAAACCAGACCTATTTATCCGAATGAATATCATCAGTAATAGGTATACTTTAGGAAGGGACAGGGTACGCGACAAGGAAAGTTTTATATGTGTGTTGATCCTAACATTGGTAACGATATTTATGACATGTTATAATATATTGAGCATTGCTTAATAAAAAGAATTTAAAAAAAAAAAGAATGTGGGTACCTGACCTCGATTGTGCCAGGACAGTGGCGGATGTAAAAACCATTTGAATTGAATGATCGTTTGGCTGTTTTACAAGAACTCAATGAATTCTGGGCATTACAAAGTACCGTCCAAGTAAAACGCACCGCCACTGGGGAAGTGAAACTGGTTCCGGCAAGACCTGTCTGGGTCCCGAAGATTGGGGACCTGGTCAGAGAAAAGATCGCGGACAAGAAGGAGTTTGGGCCATCCTACAGAACACCTGTACCTGTCCTGGCGGTTGAAGGAACAAGAACAGTACTTCTTCTGCCTCTTGCAGGCCGAAAAGAAATAAGATTTGTCTCCATTGATCTGATCAAACCACACTATGTGGCCGATTCTCCACAGCAGGCCAAGTGGAGTCCTGAGTAGCCGCAGATCTCCTCTCGCTACTATATATGAAGTTCAGATGGAAAGACTAATAACGTTTCAAGACTCCTCTGCGCAAGATGCCGGAGTAGCCAACAATGGAGTACGAATCACACCAGTTGAAACTGAACAACATCCAAATGAAACTGAAACGCAAATTGCAATTCGGCCCAACAATGAGCTTTACATCAATATGCCTTCACAAGAAGCAATTGCCAGTTCTACAAACACAGCTGAGCTCCCACAGATAGATGAAACTGCGTCTGGTTACTTCATCCACTTCGATGACTTTTATTCAGATCCAAGTGAACCTGAGAAAACGCCACCAATTTCCAAGAAAGAAACATTTTGACAATTCTATCTCTGGCTGAAAAAGACTTACTTTATGTCCCCTTGGCTGCATCTTTGGCTTGCATTAGGGATCATGTTCCTGTTAATTTGGATTGGCATAGTAACTGTCCTTTTCCTACTGAATGGAAATTACCTCCCACAATGCTCTGCAGTACAACCTGTGAACTTGGTCTTGAAACCACATACGTCATCACATCGTGAACAAAGAGACTTGTCCCTAGTGAACATTTCAGCAGTTCCAGTACCGGATGGCATAGTTTGGGATAGAGTTTCATATGATGTATTTGGTCCTACTGAACATTTAAAAATTCCACACATTTTCAAAATTTCAATGAATGATTTCATTACCCCGAGTACACTCTCTGATGATTGGGACATTGAGACTGTAAATACTATGCTCTCAGATTTAGAACAATCTGCTGCATTTTCTTACAGGGAATTGTATGAAGACACACTTGACTTCGACAGTATGCATTGTTACCAGCATTATGGTCATCACTTTTTGCACAGAGCTAGTGTTCCACGCACTGTAAACACGTACCATCAATGGGAACATTGCTCGACACCACCGAAAGGTAGTTCTGCCACATTCGCACAAAAATGTGCATACTTTTCAGGGTTCAATACATCAAACCCAATGTCATACTACTATAAGCTAGTACAGACAAATGCAACTGCGAAGAAAATGATGCTGACAAACACCAAGCTCATATATTCAGCACCTTTCATCCCCCAACTGTCTATACAAGGTTTTGACTATTGGAGGGACACAATAGACACAAAATCCATCTGGGGGATGAAAGATTGGCAGGTTCAGGGATCTGAAGCTTTATTTAGAGCTTGCCTTATACCGTTACAGATAATATTCCTGAACAGAACAGTGCAACAGACTACCTGCTATGGGTTTGCAAAAATTAAAGACCTGAAAACACCACGTATCCTCTTACCCATACCTATTAAAGATATATCGAATGACACACTGATTAGTGAGGAGGGGCTGGGTGCAATGATACACAATGGTACATAGAATTCATCAGCTCCCAATTGGAAGGGATGGTTGGTTTGGCCTATTGACACAAATAGATGTCAATCAAGATTCAAGGGTACCACCAGAGGGTTTATTATCTGTAGGCCCGACCCACACTATGTTCACACAGACGACCCAGGGTAGTGACTTCTTACAGTGTTGGGAAGTTTTGCCTAGAATGGCTAAAAACCTCAACACTACAACAGGTGAAACAACACTTGTCCCTTCTAGCTGACAACATGGATCTTAGGGATTTCTTGTTAGGTCCCAAGAAACCATGTAAAAAACGCTTCTTATATGCCATCTACAATGAACTGTGGAAAGTCTCCAAACAGGATGCTGCTGAGAGATTACGTGAAATTGATAGGATGAATCTAGAAAAGGCCCTGGCTGTGGTAGACAATGGTATGACCACACTTTCTTCACGTATTTATTCACTGGGCAACATTGTGTCCTCGGCGATCGACATAATGGAACAAGATTTGTCTATTCTACAACATGGGCAATCTCAATTGCGCTCCATTATGCTTTTAAGTTGGACGCTGCAATCATTGCGTTCAGGCCACGAGCCATGGTGATACATTAACAGCACAAGTTTGTTCTCGGTTTACAATCTGACCGACAGACAGTTGACTATGGCACGCAGAGATGCAAAGTACACCATGCTGCTTATTGAAAAATTTGAGAAGTTACCTTTCGCAGTAGCTGAGCCACCGTCTACTGAAGGGTTAATTCATGGCTATATCACACTACCAATGACGACATTTCAGTTCCTATACTGCCTTAGATAGATCCAAGCAGGCAGGTATGAAGCGCTAGGTGAAGGGTACATACAGGAAACCTGGGAGTTACCGTGTAGATATAGGTGCAGGAATAAGGACACTGAAGTTTTCTTAAGTGGTACTGACTGCGGGAAGGCTTTAAGTGGGTCGTTAGTGTGCAAAGAAGTGTCGCTTCATGGAACGTGTAATGCGTCAAAAGCGAACTTATCTTGCTACTTGAAAGGCTCCCCAGCTGCCGTGATTCATCTGGTTTTTGAATTACTTTCTAATGGAAGTTATTTAATGCTGAATGATCAAGGCTGTTGTGGAATGGCGCCAGGCATCGCACATCTAGTCACAGTAAACTTCAGTGTTGTTTGCTGTAAGCAAGTATTGTTTACCCCGGCTCGCACAGTTAGGGAGGCACCACTGTGGCCCTCATTGAATGTTTCCAGTATAAGATTTGATTCGCTGAGCAGACTGAAAGCCATGTTGTTTCAACAAAATGTGGCCTTAACTTCAGCGCGAGAGACTTTTGATCTCCAGATTGCAAGGTTTTCAGCAGAGATACAGGCCGTGGTCCGTACGAACTTCCCGATCCATTTTGGAGAAATGGTTCATCGTATCTTTAACATGTCTGATACAAGTGGAATCATGCACTTATTTAAGCAATTTGGATCAGGTCTCCTAACCACCTTTCAGACCATCTTCGGAGTAATTCCAGCCTTTATACACTCCGTACTTGGAAGCGTTTTTGGAGGGCTTCCTTTGGTCCTGCTTCGGTAGCGGGCATCCTGATTTTAATACTCTTGCTTCACAATGGACGTCGCAATTTCTCAAGAAATGGAGAGAACGCTGCTGGAACGATGTTGTCGTGAGCACATGGTGTTCTACCTGACTACGCCTCGGCTTCGAGAGCTGGGTGAGCATTGGATCCTGTCTTTCAGACTGATCTGGCTAGACTGTGTCCTGCATGTGTTCCGTTGCCTCTTCTGCAGATTTGGCTGCATGTTGGACCTGTGTCTGACACTTCCATTGGTTGCGCTGCTGGACATAGAAGCGTTACTGGCGACTTTGCAGGACCACGCGTGCAGTTGTCCCCAGCGTATTCCCATGTTGATGACGGCATTCTTGGAGCCTCCACGAGATGCTTCGGCTCCTGTTGGAAGGGATATCGGCTCTTTCCCAGAGGTACAGGCATCGGTATCAGGCGTGCAGGCATCAAATTCTTCCCCGGCGGCTGCTGCGGGAACCAGAGATAAACATCTTTGATCACTCGACATGATACTGGAAGTTCTGGAGGGACTGCCTCCTGCGGATACAATGTTCAGCGATGTTGAGTCTTCAGCACAGGATTCATGAACAATTTGGCCTCTCCTGTGCTGGGAACTGTTTGGCAACTTTTTAAACATTTACTAAATTGAAGGTCAAAAATGACTTTGTTTTATTTTTCCTTCTCTGCTCTAACTGAACATCGTGGCTTTCAAGGTGCTCAGTGTAATATTACCAACATATACAAGTTTAGAGGACCTTTTTGAATGCTTTTTAGGGAAAGAGTGACTTTACTTTTATGAACATTTTTTCAGGCTTTTAAAGTGCTTTTAGTATGTTTTATTGTAAATGATTTTTTATGACTTTTAAGAGCGTTAGCTTTATCATTACCTAACTGACCCTGTAGACCTTTTGATGAGGAGTGGGTGTCATGTCCTTTAGGATGGTCCTGTCATGTATACCCCTATGACATACATTTGTCCCATCCACACGACAATAACGATTCTAAACAGGTGACCTTTTACCTAGTAGCTTGCTCCTGTCTCTTCGACACCAGGCTCTTAGTATTCTATCATAATCCCTGTACCTGACGTACATAAACATGTCCCCAGGCACGGCAGAATTATTCTGTATAAGGGTCACCACTTTTTTCAGCCTTGGCCAACAGCCAGCAGTGCATGATCGCATTTGTTTAGAAAAGCATTGGTGATTGTTTTCAAAACATTTATGATTGTTTTCAAAACATCCATGATTGTTTTAAAAACATATCGATTCTAGAAAAAACCCTGGTGTGACCACTTTAGTATAAAAGAGCCTCACTCCCCCCTACAAATTAGAGGAGAATTCCTTCCAAGCTGAGACGGGGTCCTGCATGCTGAATCTTCGACACGCAGCGGTCTGACATCCCTTGCCGGCTGTCATCCTCGAAGCAGAGACGGGGTTCTTCATTCTCAACCATTAGGTGAGGGGTCTGGTTCTTCCCTGGGAGTTTCTTGGCTACAGATACACATAGCTATACGCATATACACCTACACATCCAGGTTAGGCTAGGTACATCTAGGCGAATTACTTAGGGTGCGCATTTTAGGAATATGCAAGTGCTACTGTTTTTATCTGAACTGCTTATGTTCATCTTATTAGCAGTATGGTAGAAATGTATCTAGTATTTACTATATTGGTACTAGCAATCTCTTTCGTATGCTTCTGTCTCCTGATTGTCGCAGCACATATGTTTTACACCAGGCTGTCGCTGGACCAATTAATACTTATTGAAATGTCCTAATCGCCATCCTGTGTATTTTCTGAGAGAAAGCAAGCACGAGTGTCTGAGCGAAAAGTACTGTACTGTTTTCCACGATCCCTGAGGAATCAAGGTTGTCATGTTCAGTGGTTGCCAGAAACTACTTACACCACTGTAAGATACAGGGGCTGGTAGTGGCACTGTAAAGCGAACTGGTCTAACGGCTGACATATCCTGTGGGGGTGTCCAGAAGCGGTCAGGACACCAAGCCCTCAGTTTAGGTCATCCAAAACGCGCAGGTCCTGGGGGACTCCCAGGAACTACATGACACTCACAACAGCAGGAACAACCTCCAGAGGCCCAGAACTGGAACAGGCACCTCCTGGCAGGTCAGAACTCTAAGCAGCAGAGTTCAGGGGAGCTGGGGATGACGTATTTGTGTCCCTGAGACTTCAGAACAGGAGGCCACACACACAGGCCCTTAGAGATCTTCTTCAAGCAGGTTCACAGCAAAGTTCAAGTCTTTGTCCTTTCCTTGGCAGAAACAGCAACTGCAGGCCAACCCCACACAGCACACAGCAAAGCGGCAGTACTCCTCCTCACAGCTCTTCAGCCATTCTCCTTGGCAAAGGTTCCTATTGAGTCCAGAAGTAATCTAAAGTTCTGGGGTTTAAGGACTACTACTTATACCACATTTTGTCTTTGTTCTCTTTGTGCAAGGGTCTCTGAGCCCAGTCCAAACCAGTTCTGTCCTCACTGGCACAGTATGACCACAGGGGGTGGAGGCAGCATTGTGCAAGGGAGATAGGCTCTATTCAGGTGCAAGAAAAGCTACTCCCACTACTCTAAATTCAGCCAAGGTATATTCAGCTCAGCTCTGAGTCATCCAGGAAGGGCCAGGCACACCTCAGCCCCCTCCACCCCCCAGTGGCTGTCTACAGTGAATGTACATCCCCAGCCCCTGTCACTCCAAAACCAGACAGTCAATCCATAAACAGGCAGGGGCACACAGAATGGTTAGACAAGAAAATGCCTACTTTCTAAAAGTTGTAAACAACAAATTGTATGGGTGTGTACATTAAATGAGCAACATTTAGACAAAAACCACCTTGACTATCAGAGTGGTTTCGTGTATTTATTACACTTTTGTAAGTTAATCAATTTTTGAACATAAACATTCAATATTTTGAATCAAACCAAGAAGAACAACAATTTAGAGCAATGCATACAACATGAATAACAAATGAAAAAACACAAAGAATTACAAACACAATACACAATATTACAAACAAATTGAGGTAACCAGTCCTTAGATTGTACAAGAAATGTGGCGGCAAAGACAACTTTCAATTTCAAGGACTAAAGCCTGCCAACACCAGCTAGTCGTGTAAACCTATCGCAACAGGCAAATTGCCCTGTTTGCGTGCTATATGATTGAGTGACTGAGATGTGAAGTTATGACGAGCTGAAATAGGGTCAACGCGTTTCAGAACCCGGAATTTCTTTGGGGGTTCTTCCTCAGGACTGGGTCAAACACTGTAAAACACATGAACAATTACAAAAAAGGTGATTAAATGATGGTCCCTAATTTTTAGTAAAAACCTACTACTCGCTAAAAGGATTACAGGTCTCTCCTTACCCTTCAAATTATGGTATAAACACCATAATGCGGACCCGGTGGGGATAATTGTGTCCTCTTTTTACGGGTTTCTGAAAGTAGTAGAGAGCAAAGTTAGAATTTTATGGCGTTGTGCAAAAGACAACTATTAATCTAGGTAGACTCCATTGAGACTGCGCATTTCTGATGGAATACTAATGCCTACGCGCAAGTGAAACTACCTTCTGAAGACTGACTATTTTTAATATGCCCATGTGTGAATTGTCACACAATATACTTTGACTGAGAACATTACGCAGAAAACAGCGCAAAGTAAAATTATAAAATGCTGAAACTTGCCTCCGACTCTTAAGCTCACTGATTGAGTACAGTTAATAGCGAGGGAAGTTGCAGGAAGATTTCACAACGTGATGACCCTGTGTGAACAAAGATTCAATGTGCTAGTCAATGCGAGGAGCTGACAGGTTTTAACAATGTTACCAAAAACCGCTGCAGGCAGACTCAGCGGCAACAATGTTGCACTCACTTCGTGTTTGAAGGCTTCACTAGGGAACACATGGCGTATCGAGAGTCAATCAATTCAGTCGATTCCTAAACGAAATGAAACAATGTGTGAGCATATGTGTGTGTACTAAATGCGCTTTCTATAACGTGGTCGGGCAGACTCTCCTAACTTGCCTGAATTTGGAAGCTTCAACTACTGCAACTTCTCTGCGGCAGGTCTGAGTCCAAAAAGCTTCTCAGGAACTGGAACAAGATTCAAATGAAACCTAACTTGTAGATTCTTGCCAAGTGGATGGCGCATTGCATGATGGTACTTGTAGTGTGGCGAGAGAGCAAAATGATTTAAAGCTGTGTTAGAGCAATCTACAGTCTGTTTATCTCGGACATTTCATTCAAGCCTGAAGAGGCAGTGTTAAATTTCTATTGCATTTTTGAACTGTTCTATATCCAGTAACTTATTATTGAAAAGTATTTAATGCTTACCTGTGCCAGGCTTGCTTGGTTCTAAAAATAAACAACAGTATATTTTTATACAAAAACAATTGGCCTAGAGTTCAGTTCTTGAGTGTGTGACTTCATTTGCTGACTGAGTGTGTACATCAAATGCTTAACACTGTCCTCTGATACTGCCTTACTGCTCGACCAAGCTACCACAAGTAGAGAGAAAGGTTCTATCTAACTTTAACCTCTGCCTACCTTTGGAGTCACCTGGACCCTATACACACTATACCTCATTTTGGTGTAGTATATATAGAGCCAGTTTCTTACAGGTGGTACTGGACAAAAGAAGGTGGTCGTCTCCTCTGCAACTCCTGCATGGGCAGAGGTAGAGCTAAGATCCCATGCAGCCATGCTGGGAATACCTGAATGGTGTGTGTAAAAACAAGAACACAGAGTAAAAGCCAGGGTGAAAAAGAGGCATTGGAGCCTGGAATAATGGCCCAATCCTCCAAGAGAAAAGGCAAGAAGGCTGGGAAACCAACTTCTGAGCCGCCACAAGCTCAGGTCCCCTCTCCTCAGGAAGAAGACCTGTCAGCCTTAGAGGGAACTTAGCTCCAGGAACTTGGGCTTTACACAGCAGAGTTCCTAGGCTCAGGGAGACCCTCTAGGGGAGAACTGTCCCACTCTTGAGAGCCTGAGACAGCAAGCTGCTGCACAGGAAAAGGGGGATGTCAGTGGCTCTCACAGGATCTATTGGGAGGAGGGGCTCCTGTATACTGATGCCAGAGATTCCAAACCTGGTGCCACTAGGAGAGAGGTAGTGCCTCAGCAATACAGAGAGTTATTACTCTCATTGGCCCATGACATCCCCCTAGCTGGACATCTTGGCCAGGCAAAGCCCTGGAGTAGGCTGGCCACCCACTTCTACTGGTCAAACATGTCCCAGAAGGTGAAGGAGTTTTGTAACTCCTGTGTTACCTGTCAAGCCAGTGGCAAGACAGGGAACCACCCAAAGACCCCCTTAATTCCATTTCCAGTGGTTGGAGTTCCATTTGAAATGGTAGGGATTGACATAGTCAGTCCCCTTGACCATTTAACAGCATCATGAAACAGATTTATACTGGTGGTAGTGGATCATGCCTGTCAGAGTACAGATTGGAATCCACTAACCTGAGATCCTCGGTACAGCAGGGGCGATGTATGAAGCTATGTAACCCTTCCCCTTTTCTGGTATCCCCTGAGAGTACCTCAATATAACACTCCCGTAAAACACCAGTCAGAGGAAAGGGAAAAAGGGGACAAAGGAAAACAAAACTCAAAAGAAGATGCAGCAGTACCGCCTACCCGTCAGGCGGGCTTTCTTGGGAGAAGGAGTAGCCACACTAGTCTCTCTACCCAGATTGCTAGACTCAAGGGACCTGCAGTAAAGGAGATAGAGAGAGAGAGTAATACTAATGTGCCAAACAAACAATAAATCAGTCTACTGTATAAGGACTGAGCAAGCACTTACGTTCTACACTGCCGCATTCATGCCATAAATATATATCCACCAGGACTTCCGGAACATGACCCTCCAGTGTAGTCTTTCGAAAAGAATAGTTATTAGGCTTACAGCAGCACTGTCTACATACACGCATGTGTACCAACGAGAGTTGGGTCTTGTAACGGTAAATTAAATACAGGAATGTACTTATCCTGAATGTCTCCTTCAGGGTTCCTTTAGAATTACTAACGCACCTGCGCTAGTACTGGCAAAACATAAGGAATACATTCCTTCCTGTACTTCTCCATGTGCCCCTGCGCCGCGACGATGTACTTAGCAAAATAAAGATCAATCCGGTACTCGTTGCCTGGAGCCTGTATCCAGCAAGGTCTTATGTAATCCTTCCTCAATCGTGCTTCAGCGCGGGAAATTAAACACGGTGAACGCTTCCTCCAGCGTTAACCTCCAGATTGCTAAACTGTGAACTAAAGTATTATTTCTTGGCGCGCTACAGCGCGGGACGAAGAATCACGGCTACGCTTGCCCGAGCGTTCCAGCCTGTAATTAGCTGTTTTGCAACACTGTTTTCACTGTTCTTCGTGCTCCAGCGCGGAATCGAAGAGTCGAGAATACGCTCGCCCGAGCGTTAACACCCAGCTGGTTTCAACAAGGTGCAACAATGTTTCCTCTCTTCTTCGCGCTCCAGCGCGGAATCGAAGAGACGGGTCAAGAAAGGCTTATCTCTCTGTTGGTGTTGGATTCCAAGGAAAAGACAACAACGCAGTAGTTATCCGTACTCCAACTCCAAATTGTCAAGCACTGGACACTTCGTAGTTGGTGAGTTTTAAACCCCGGCAACCGGATACTCATCTGTGCCCCTCCTCCTTAGGCATTCTGGTCATTGGATTCTCTCATTCACTCATGACCACTTTCATGCCTTACATCGTATATTCCTGCCTTGGCGGCCATACAGAGTCATGACAATGCAACCAGGTATCCTGAAGCAATTCCACTTAGGACTGTCACTGTTCCTGCAGTTGCCAGGGCCCTCATCAGTATCTTTACTATAGTGGGCTTTCCTAGGGAGGTGGTGTCAGACCGAGGTAGTACCTTCATGTCTGGCTACCTAAAAGCCATGTGGGCTGACTGTGGAGTGACATACAAGTTTACCACCACATATCACCCACAAACCAATGGTCTAGTTGAGAGATTTAACAAGACCATGAAAGGTATGATCATGGGACTCCCTGAAAAACTCAGAAGGAGATGGGATGTCTTTTTGCCATGCCTGCTTTTTGCTTACAGAGAAGTGCCATAGAAGGTAGTGGGCTTTAGTATCTTTGAACTTCTGTTTGGTCATCCGGTGAGGGGACCACTATGTCTAGTGAAGGAAGGCTGGGAGAGACCTCTCAATGAGCCCAAGCTAGATATTGTGGACTATGTGCTTAGCCTACATTCAAGAATAGCTGAATACGTGGGCAAAGCAACCAAAAACATTTGCAGCACATAGGAAGCTACATGGGTAGGTACATGGTAGAAGAGACAGTGTATGGTATGCAGTTGGATACCGTTTAATGTTTTTCTTATGGCTAAGTATTACCTTTGAAAAGAACACCTATTTAATGTCCCCTGTTGTTCCTTTGCTAGTGGTTTAACGTTTGGTTGAATGTTGCATGTGGGCTACAAGGCTCATGGCTGTGATGTTGTCATTGTTGGAATTTTTACCACTGGCAGATGAGAAAAAGAGAGTCACATCTGAAGGAGTAGCAGCTGTGAGGGGATTGACTTTGAAGACTGGAAAGAGATGTGACCAGTTTCTCTCTGAAAGAACCTTCATAAATGTAGTCCAATTGTAGAATTTTAAGTAAACCTATCCAGACCTTCCTCATGCTCAACATGAACAAGGTCCCAAGAATCTAGAGTTCATTCTCTTCCTTCACCCAGAGCGCACTTGGCTTTCCAAATGCTTGAGTCAGTTGCAAATACGTGTAAGGCAGCCACAGGGTCTACCCCACATGCCTTTTGTAAGCATTACTTATTGGATGCGTCTTCCCAGAATGATAGATTGAACTTCTGCACATTCCAATAGTTTGATGGCTCCCCTGGCATACTCACCCTTAGTATTGATGAGTCTGTGGAGTTAGGTTCCCAAACATGTGGGATCGAGGGAGAGAGGGATGAGAGGGTCAGCGAAAATGTACTACATGGTTATTCTGGTTATCTTATTCATTGCTCTACTTCCTTTACAACACCAAGTCACCTTCTCCTCATTTAGCATAGAAGACCTATAACCTGGAAGTTGGTGGCTCACAGATAGGAAGTGAGAAGTGCACACAAATGAGGATGCTCGTGCAAGCCTCACACAAGTCTTGTTTTTTAGGGAGCATCCTTTGGAAGAACATGCCCCTGAGCATGCTTGTGGTGTAGGCAGTTCTCAGTCACTGTCATTGTATTGTGTTCCAACATTTGTATAGTGCTTACTACCCCTATGTGGGGCTCTGAAGCGCTTACCTTCATGGGCAGCATGCAGTGACATGTAAGGGGTGGGGTTTGAAGGGTGTTTTCTTTGTTTTTGATCCTGTGTGGGAAGTGAAGGGGGGAAAGCAAGGCGAATTACCACAATGTTAATAGTAGCTGTTTTGCAGTCACTTGCTAAAATGTATTTTTAGGATATATATATTTAAGCTGCTCGGATTCCAAACATATATATTGGGCAAATATCTATCCATTCTATCATGTAAATGGCCACTTGTATGCCAAAAATAATTATTAATACTGTAAAAAAATTGCATGTGTCATTAAGCTCAAAAGGTAAACATCAGAAGAAAAAGAATCCTTTCATGGCAAGATGTACTTTCTGCAGGAACCCTTGCAGTTCTGAAAAAGCTTTTTATAACCATAGCGTTGGTGGGTCTGAAAAGGAGAAAATTGTCAGCAATTAATCGAAGGATAACTAATGCGGTAGCAGTGTGAATCTAAGACAGCATAATGTTTATGTAGATGTGGGAGAAAGGAATCCCACTGAATATAATCTATGAACCGGATACAAACCGCAGTTAGAAGCCAATACGGATGATATTAATGTGCTTAATAATTGGCATATTACTACAGTGGCCAGACCTTTATGTCCACCTCCGATATTACCAAAAAGCATACACCCAGGTAGTAGTAGAGAAAAAAAAAACTTCTATGTGTTTGGGCCTTTCTTGCAGGTTTATCATCCTTGAATTAGTAATTGCATCAAAATCTGTCTCCGGTCTATGACAATAACTGGTGTCATGCCAGCAATTGAAAGCTTTTTGACGAAAGTGTCAATCTTACCACAGTGATTGACAAAGCCATCTACTTGTGACAAGACTCAGGAACTCAATGTACTGGGGTCCCTAAAGAGGGGATGACATCTATAGTTTATAACACTCACTTTGAAGCCTAAAGGCCACGGTTACAATTCATGGGTGAGACAAAAATGTGTGTTATTCTGGCAACTGACTTAGGGGATGATGTAGGATTTGGCAGATGAGTGGGTACTCTGTTACAAATGTGATGGATATCCTGCCCACCTTATTACAAGTGCATTAGGATATATTTTGAACCCTGCTGGGGGCAGCAATGGCACTGGTGTGCTTTACACTACATACATATGTGCAACATGAAAAAAGGCATTTTAAGGGCCTGATTTAGCGTTTGGCGGGCGAGTACTCTCTTGCAAACATGACAGATATCCTGCCCACCTTATTATAGATGCAATATAATGTAATGAGGTGGACATGATACAGAGTTCCTGCCCGCCAAATGCTAAATCATCCCCTTAATCTGCCTGTTTGAATGGTGGACATATGTGTGTATTGCAAAAAAACGTCAGTGCCATGGGCTGTCGACTAGCAGGGTCCCAATTACTTCCTGGTTACTGGAACTTGGTCTCAATAGAACCCTCACACCTTACTGCTCTAAGTACAGCATCTCAAGTGTGGCATGCTCCTCCTCCAGTAACAAGGTTCTCTGTAACACACTTATTGCAGACAGGCCAGTGCCATGTCAAATGATTTGATTGAAACTGCATTCCTGCCTTTAAGAAAAAGTGAAATGTAAATATAAATATCCCTTTTGAATAATAACAACAACAACATTAATAATCACAATAATAATAATAATTTGTACATAATATTGACAGTCTACTTCTATAAACTTTAATTGTTTAAAAGTGTACAAACCCATGTAAAATTTCAGGTATCCTGTTTCCATGGTTAGTAGCTTAACCACTCAAAACTAATAAAGAAGCTTTATTGTTAAATAATTCTTTAAACTTTAAATTAAATGAATATATATATATATATATATATATATATATATATATATATATATATATATATATATATATATAGACTCCACTCTCCCCCAACTCGTAGAGGAAATGAGCACACGCTGGACTCCAGGGGAAATGCAAAATCCTTCTTTATTGTGGCGTATGCATGACGCGTTTCGCTTTTGATAAAAACTTCTTCAGATGCCGCCAAGGATGTAGCAAGTGCTTCTCCCGCCCTCTCTTTAAACAAGATGCCTCGCTCCGATTGGATAGGCTTCACTGGTGTTTCAGGCACTGGGAAAGGCGCAAACCCAGGAATCTGGATCAGCGCAGAGCAGACACCAAGCGTCAGTAGTGGCCCCAGTGGGCGGTGTCTGCTCACTTCACCCCAATGCTCACCGAGTTCTTTACAGTGGGCGGTATTGCAGTTCACCTTGTCCCTCACCCCGCCGCTTTGCTTTCCAGCAGGAGCTCATGCACGTCGCCTCAGTAGGCAACAGCATCCCTCACAAAATCGTAGTCCACTGTTAATGGCCGAGCTAATTACAGGTAAGCGGCGTGTCCAGGCGTTACCACAGAGCCTGTAGTATGTCCAAAGTTTGCCACCAAGATTCGCCGGACTCAAAAGGGGTGGGTGCTCCTGGGGACGTTCGTGGCCGCATCCCAAAACATAGACTCCACTCTCCCCCAACTCGTAGAGGAAATGAGCACACGCGGGACTCCAGGGGAAATGCAAAATCCTTCTTTATTGTGGCGTATGCATGACGCGTTTCGCTTTTGATAAAAACTTCTTCAGATGCCGCCAAGGATGTAGCAAGTGCTTCTCCCGCCCTCTCTTTAAACAAGATGCCTCGCTCCGATTGGATAGGCTTCACTGGTGTTTCAGGCACTGGGAAAGGCACAAACCCAGGAATCTGGATCAGCGCAGAGCAGACACCAAGCGTGCCAGTACTGGCCCCAGTGGGCGGTGTCTGCTCACTTCACCCCAATGCTCACCGAGTTCTTTACAGTGGGCGGTATTGCAGTTCACCTTGTCCCTCACCCCGCCGCTTTGCTTTCCAGCAGGAGCTCATGCACGTCGCCTCAGTAGGCAACAGCATCCCTCACAAAATCGTAGTCCACTGTTAATGGCCGAGCTAATTACAGGTAAGCGGCGTGTCCAGGCGTTACCACAGAGCCTATAGTATGTCCAAAGTTTGCCACCAAGATTCGCCGGACTCAAAAGGGGTGGGTGCTCCTGGGGACGTTCGTGGCCGCATCCCAAAACATAGACTCCACTCTCCCCCAACTCGTAGAGGAAATGAGCACACGCGGGACTCCAGGGGAAATGCAAAATCCTTCTTTATTGTGGCGTATGCATGACGCGTTTCGTTTTTGATAAAAACTTCTTCAGATGCCGCCAAGGATGTAGCAAGTGCTTCTCCCGCCCTCTCTTTAAACAAGATGCCTCGCTCCGATTGGATAGGCTTCACTGGTGTTTCAGGCACTGGGAAAGGCGCAAACCCAGGAATCTGGATCAGCGCAGAGCAGACACCAAGCGTCAGTACTGGCCCCAGTGGGCGGTGTCTGCTCACTTCACCCCAATGCTCATCGAGTTCTTTACAGTGGGCGGTATTGCAGTTCACCTTGTCCCTCACCCCGCCGCTTTGCTTTCCAGCAGGAGCTGATGCACGTCGCCTCAGTAGGCAACAGCATCCCTCACAAAATCGTAGTCCACTGTTAATGGCCGAGCTAATTACAGGTAATATATATATATTGCAGAAGCTTCTGGGACCCGCCCTGCTTTGCATTAACACTGTTTTCCAGGACGTAACAGAAGGACGGCACACACGGGAATCTTCAGAAGAGCAGTTTATTAGGCTTTAACTTCTTACTGTTTTCAAGCACTCATACCGCAAAGTGCGAGGTGTATGTATACCTCAAATTAGACCTACGCGTTTCGGCCGTAGCCTTCGACTGGGTATATATATATATTACCTACTGGCGGTCGCCAGTAGGTAGTTATAGTTAGGACCTAGTTTCCATAGGAAAAGCGTTTTTTCTTTTGCCAATATCTTTGGCGCCGTTTGACGTTAAAACTAATGGGGTGCTCCGGTCAGCTCCTGTCTTGAAAGTTTCGGGGTGATTCGTCAAGTGGGGGCAGAGAAAAAAGGGGGGTCCCAAAATGCATTTTCTTCATGTTAATTTCCATAGGAAACTTTAGACAAAGCTACAGTCCGAACTGCTGAAAGGAATTACACCAAATTTGGCAAAAAGGTAGCTCTTGGTTCAGAAAGTGTGCTTTTTTTTAAAATGGTGTAAATCCGTTCAGTAGTTCCTGAAATATTCATATTTAAAAATATTTATATATCTGGTGACTGCGGGGGAACCGCAAACCCTCCCGAGCACAAGCTTGATTCTGATTGGCTGCCAACACTCTAAACCAAAAAGTGTTGGCAGCCATCTTGTGACTCGGTTGAACCGAGTCACAAGAAAAAGGTCATAAAACAAGGAAAGGGGGCAGGGTGGAAACACCCTGACCCCGTAGGCCTGGTCAGGGGTCCCATAGGGACCCCCAGGGCCAAAAAAAGCATTTTTTTTAAAAAACAATTCGGTGGGATTCGCTTTGGGTCCACGAATCAGGCCGAAAACGTTTGTTTTAAGCCCCTTGGGTGGGCTAGGTTCCAGGGGCAATGCTTTAATATGTAGCGGGGGCCCACGGGGCCCCCGCAGCCCCGGGGACCGCCACCTCCCTGGGGCTTTGTTAATTATGAGCGGGGGCACGCGGCCTCCCCGTAGCCCCAGGGACTGCCACCTCCGAGGGGCTTATACAAAAAAATGTGTGGGGGGCTCCTTCCCCTCCCACGCTGCCCCAGGGACTGTCACCTCCCCAGGGCTTCAATTTATTAGAGGCGGAGTAGCCTTGCGGGCCCCCCCAAGCCTCGGGTACTGCCATCTCCCCGAGGCTATTATTCCATGCCCCTCCCCGGGGCATTGAATAATAAAGGTACAGGGCTTTAAACACTAAGGGAGGGGGGCCATGCGGTCCCCCTCCAGGAGCCTTCGATGGCCCTGTGGACCGCCACCCCCTAGGGCCAGCTCCAGCAATGTTCCGGGGTGCTCACCCCCGGGACATTGCAGTTTGCAATGGCAGGGCGGGAGCACTGCTCCTGCCCTATCATTGCAAACTTCTGCTTCGCTTCATGGAAGCATGCTCTTGCTTCCATGAAGCGAAGCAGAATTGCTTTTGGGCAAAAGGAGCTGCATGTCAGCAGCTCCCTTTGTCCAAAAGTAATGCCAGCTCCCGTAGGAGGCGGGGAGCCGGCAGGGACCGCAGGGGCATTGGGGCTCCCCCGTGGTCTCCAACGTGAGAGCATGCCGTGGGGGAGGGGGTCCCCGGGGTGGATACCGTGTAATGGAAGTGGGGCATTTTTTCTCTCTCGATTTTGGAGTCGCGACCCCATCGCGGCTCTCAGTGTGGCCCCCCATGTAACGTCGCGTTGGATTCGTGGATCCACCTCAAATAAATAATTTAATAGTATATAATTTAGAAGGTAGTGTTACATTTGTGAACTTGCTTTATAGAGTTAGTGAGATTGAAGTTAATGATAAGATTACATTTGATAGAGTTAGTAAAAATATATAAAATTAAAAATTAAAAGTTAAACCTGAAAAGTGTATTGTGTTGTAGTACATTGAAATCGTGCTTTTGCAGATTCGCGACGGGTTCCCGAATCCACAAAAAACGTAAAAAGATTATGTATGTTTAAAACAAAATAAAAATCACTTGTGTGTTATAGGGTGGCTCTAAAAAGAGCCCTTGTTTTCAGTTTGTTGTAGCTACATGTAAGTGCGGATGCACAGCTTAAGGTTGTTGAGAAAGACTCTGTTCCCTTGATCTGTGAAGTGTACTCCATCACTTCTGTAGATGTCATCCATATAAAAACGTAGATTGTTGTTATAGATGGAGCCAATACTATGGTCTCTGAGGTAAGCAGAAATAGCTTTATTGACATTCTTTCTAGCTTTCTCAATCTGTGGACAGAATTGATTTGACCACTTCCATTTCTGTCTTTGGCATATATTAGAGTATACAAAGACAGTTTGAGGGAAAAGCAACATCAATTGTGCAAAGGTATCCTTCATGAGCATTTCCAGTCCTACTCCAGTCAATGTGCCTAGGTCATTGCCACCACAGTGCACAATCATGAGGTCAGGGGGTTGGAGATGCAAAAAGGTTTTAACCAAAGGCATCAATTGGTGCCACTTTAATCCTCTCTGTGCAATCCATTTAATATCCACATTTTGCAAAGCTAGGTCTTTGTCAATACCTCTGTGTTCAGCATACCTTTTGCACCAGAACACATAGCTTTGCCCAACAATCCATTCTGTAAGCATCTTGAAGGGATGTCTGTAGGTAATGAAAAGATGTCTGTAGCTGAGGTAGTCAGTTGGTAGAATGAGAGGTATGTAAAATAGTGGAGAAGATGCTGTATTTGAAAAAGCAGATAACTGATTGGCTGTTCATGAACATTGTACACTCAAAAATAGGATCCAAGTTACTTTCCTAAAGAAGCATGTTTCTTATTGGTTATTAAAAAATGTTTTTAAGGTACAGTAGATATGATAAGGTAATATTTTGCAAAAGTCAACCACAACTGCTATTTGCATTTGTAAGCTACAGTAGTGAACTTGAAAATATGTTGAACTTGTGACCTGTCAGTACAGTTGAATGTTGCAGAAACTGTTACTATGGAAACTCGGATTAAGCAGAATGGGGGAAGGGTTGAAACTTAACTGTGGTTTTAAAATATGAAATTGTAATTTATATATAAGTGATATGTTCATAAAGTAAGATTTCCCAAATCAGTACTATGTTTAGAAGTGGTGTGTTCTTAAAAAATAATGCTAGTATTATTAGTAATAGGTTTTTGAACTCCCGTATGGATTCGCGGCTCCATCGCGATGCAACACTGCGGCACCGCAGTGGAGTTGCCACTCCAGTAAATTACAGAACCCGTTTGGGCAGTTTAAGAAGACAGTTAGAAAGGGTTAATATGTCTAACCAATAGAAACGTGTTTCACAATTTGAAATACTGTAGGAAGGAATGTGATTTGTTACTTACATTTATTTGTGTGGAGAAAGAGAGGAAAGTTTGCCATTACTGGTTTTACCTTGTTGAGAGTGGTGCATTACATTGATTGTGTGCAAAAGAAAATCTTTTATGAGTTTCTGATATTTCATATTCTACAATACTGTTTGAAAGGCGAGTTACAAGTTTGTGAGATGTATTATGTATTATGTAGTAGTGTTTTACTGTTTGTAGTGATATTTTAATATTTGAAAAGCTTTATTTTAACTTTAAAAATTATTCAACAACTGTGATGTTTGAAATATGTTATTAAATGTAGAGATGTGTATTGTAGTTTGTTTAATTTTACTGAAATGATGATTGAAATAGATTGTGTATAGTAATAAGTGTACATTGGTAGATAGATTAGCGATTATGGTAGTTTGTATTAGTGGGCGGAAATGTACAATTGAAGTACACCGCATAATTTTAGGTGTTGCTTTTAAATTGGAAGTGCAGTCAGTCAAGTTTTAAGGTGTGCATGGACTTGTGACTGAGGTATGTCTCTACTTGCATATGTATTCTCATATGTCTTATACATTTGAAGATGCAAGATGTATAACAGAGAGGTGTTGCTGATTTGTATGTGGCTAGGCTCAACACTGTGAGTAGTACTAGAATGGAGAAGCAACAGCACAAAAGTGAGGTTTAAAACATATTGACATGAGGTATTAGTGATTAGGCTACTTTGTATAAGTCTCTAGAGAGGTACAGTTGAAATATGCCACATAAATTTTGGTTTGTGCTTGAAATGGAAAGTGTAATCTGTGAAGTTTTCAGGTCGGCATAGTGTTGTGATTGAGGAAAGTCTCTACTTGGAGATATATTCTGATATGTGTTATGCATTTGAAAATGCTTTACATATAAAACACAGGTATACGTCTATTTTTATGTTTCTTTTACATATGGTGTCACTAGCAAAAGGTACAGACACATTCATGCATGCTTTTAGGAATATGATGAGACTTACAACAGAGACATGTGATGGGTTGCTGCTTTGTACTTGGCTAGGCTCAACACTCTGAGTAGTAGTAGAATGAAGAAGCAGCAGCAGAAAAGTGAGGTTTAAGATATGTTGGCAGAGGGATTAGTGATTAGGCTACTTTGTATGAGTCTGTGGAAAGGTACACTTGAAGTATGCCGCATAAATCTAGGTGTCCTTTGAAATGTGAAGTGGAGTCTGTCAAGTTTTAAGGTCTTCATGGTCTTGTGACTAAGGTATGTCTCTACTTGCACATGTATTCTGATAGGTGATATGCATCTGAAGATGCTAGACGTATTAAACACAGGTATACATCTATTTGTATGTTTCTTTTAGATATGATGCTGCTAGCAAAAGGTGCAGACACATGCATGCATGCTTTCAGGAATATGGTGAGACTTACAGCAGAAGGGTTGCTGCTTTATATTTGGTTAGGCCCAATACCCTAAGTAAACGCAGAATGGGGAAGCTGCAGCACAAAAGTGAGGGTTAAGACATGTTGGCAGAGAGATTAGTGATTAGGCTACTTTGTATGAGTCTGGGGAAAGGTACACTTGAAGTACGCCGCATAAATGTAGCTGTCTGTGTGTAATGTGAAATGCAGTCTGTCAAGGTTTAAGGTCTGCATGGTGTTGTGACTGAGGTATGTGTCTACTTACAGATGTATTCTGATACGTGTTATCCATCTGAGATGCTACACATGTATACATCTATTTGTATGTTTCTTTTATATATGATGCCAGTAGCAAAAGGTACAGACACATGCATGCATTCTTTCAGGAATATGGTGAGACTTACAACAGAGATATGTGAAGGGTTACTGTGTTATATTTGGCTAGGCCCAGCACCCTGAGTAGTAGTAGAATGGTGAAGCTGCAGCACAAAAGTGAGGTTTAAGAGATATTGGAACAGGGATTAGTGATTAGGCTTATTTGTATGAGTCTGTAGAAAGGTACACTTGAAATACACAACATAATTTTCGGTTTCTGCTTGAAATGGGAAGTGCAGTCTCTGAAGTTTTAAGGTCTGCATGGTCTTGTGACTGAAGTATGTCTCTACTTATACATGTGTTCTGATATGTGTTATCCATCTGAAGATGCTAGACGTGTAAAACACAGGTATACATCTATTTGATTGCTTCTTTTATATATGGTGTCATTAGCAAAAGGTACAGATACATGCATGCATGTTTTCAGAAATATGGGGAGACTTACAACAGAGACATGTGAAGGGTTGCTGCTTTGTATTTGGCTAGCCCCAATACACTGAGTAGTAGTAGAATGGTGAAGCACCAGCAGAAAAGTGAGGTTTGAGATATGTTGGCTGAGGAATTAGTGATATGGCTACTTTGTATGAGTCTGTGGAAAGGGTCACTTGAAATACACCACATAAATCTAGGTGTCTGTTTGAAATGTGAAGTGCAGTCTGCCAAGTTTTAAGGTGTTCATGGTCTTGTGACCGAGGTATGTCTCTACTTGCACATGTAATCTGATACATGTTATGCATCTGAAGATGCTAGATGTATAAATCACAGGTATACATCTATTTGTATGTTTCTTTTATATATGATGCCACTAGCAAAAGGTGCACACACATGCATGCATTCTTTCAGGAATATGCTGAGACTTACAACAGAGATATGCGAAGGGTTGCTGCTTTATATTTGGCTAGGCCCAACACCCTGAGTAGGAGTAGAATGGTGAAGCTGCAGCACAAAAGTGAGGTTTAAGAAATGTTGGTAGAGGGATTAGTGATTAGGCTACTTTGTATGAGTCTGTGGAAAGGTGCATTTGAAATACACCACATAATTTTCGGTGTTTGCTTGAAATGGGAAGTGCAGTCTCTGAAGTTTAAAGTTCTGCATGGTGTTGTGACTGAGGTATGTCTCTACTTGCACATGTATTCTCATATGTGTTATGCATCTGAAGATGCTAGACGTGTAAAACACAGGTATACATCTATTTGTATGCTGCTTTTATATGTGATGTCATTAGCAAAAGGTACAGACACATGCATGCATGTTTTCAGAAATATGGGGAGACTTACAACAGAGACATGTGAAGGGTTGGTGCTTTGTATTTGGCTAGGCTCAACACTCTGAGTAGTAGTAGAATGGTGAAGCTGCAACACAAAAGTGAGGTTTAAGACATGTTGGAAGAGGGATTAGGCTACTTTGTATGAGTCTGTGGAAAAACACAGGTATACAACTATTTGTATGTTTCTTTTATATATGGTGTCACTAGCAAAAGGTACAGACACATGCATGCATGCTTTCAGGAATATGGTGAGACTTACAACAGAGGCATGTTAAGGGTTACTGCTTTATATTTGGGTAAGCTCAACACTCTAGGTGTTATTTTGAAATGGGAACGCCAGTCTGTGAAGTTTAAGGGACTTTATGGTGTTGTGAATGACGAATGTGTCTACTTCTACATCTATTGTCTGATGTATTATACATCTGAACCTGGTTGGTTTGGGTAGTAGTAGAGAAATCCTTTAGTTCTGCTCTGTCATTCTGTTGCTGAGGTTGTGATGTCTTCTGAATAAAGGAATTGTGCAGTGTCTGACATAGCTTGTTCAATACCCAGGTGCCATATTTTATGAGTAGAAATAAATACATACACTTTGTTTACTCAAATTTAGATAGCATGTGCTCTAAGATGTTATTGTTTAAATGTTTGGTTCTTATTATAGGTTTCATAATATGTAAACTATATTATTCTAAATATATACGTGCTATGGAGACTTTTGCAATGCAATTGAAAGTATTTGTTTATTTATAGATGAGAATATTTGTATATAATTATTTTATTAATATAAAATTATGTTTAGAAACTATTTAAACTTTTCTTTTTTTTCAGATATTTGCCATTATTAATAAGAAAGATTGAGTATGGCAAGAAAAGATCAAAAGAATAGACAAGAAAAAAACAGTACTATTTAAAGGAAAGAGAAAAGCAGAAATTAGATGAAGTTCAAAATGTTACGTTGAAGAAAAAGACTTCTGGTAAGAGAACTAAAGAGTGTGTTAAAAGATAGATAGATAGTTTATTTCGACCAATCATATGATCATTACACCAGCATACAAAACATTTAAATACAATACTTTAAAAAACAATCAAGTAATAATTACTACATCCATTTTAAACCCCCGCCTCAGATAAAAGTTTAAAAGTAGCAGCAAGAAGACTAAAAAAGGATTAAAAAAGTCAATTGTCCAAGGACATCACCACATTAAGTTCATTTCAGGGCCTTGGATCTCAACCACCACGCATACAATAAGAACCTTGAGACAGCAAAGACAATGCACTGTGAAGTGTCAGATCGTAAAATCCGAAGAGCTTCCATTGGCCTGGAGAAAGAGAACAATCGACAGACTGGAATGATCCAAGCTCTCCTGATAGCCTTGTACATAGGACAGAAGAAGAGAAAGTGCTCAATGGATTCTTCTGCACTTAAGCATATTGGGCAAATAGGCGATAGTCCAGCATTTGTCCATTTACATTTCCAGAGATTCAATGGAAGTGAACCAAGTCTTAGTTGAATATAAAGTGCTCGTGCATGGGGGGTTCTATTTGATCCATAAAGGGTTCAAAATTAAAACTATATTTTACATCTAAAAATTGCATTGTTAAAACTCCATACGATGTACTTTCAGTGCAAATAGAATTGATATAGACCCAGAATTTCTTTTTTTAATATGGGGGCCAACTTTTTAGATATAGAACCTGGGTTCTCCCACAGCGATACAAGGCCCAAGCGGTGTAGCCAATCTCAAATCCTTTAAAACCTTAACAAGGTGCCTTTCCGTTTTTGGAGATTTAAAAGTTCCACCACTGCCTCTCTTACTTTAATCTCTGTAGTATTTGCCCAAATCCTTATCCAGAACAACAAGGTTCTGAGGACTGCATGATACGAGATAGATTTCACACCCAAATCGAGGCGCAGTGGTAAAATCGGAGTACTAGTCGGAACATTAAGTATGGCTCTAAGAAATTAATTTTCCGCTATTTCTAATTTTTTGGTATTCTCCATGCCCCATAGTTCAGCCCCATATAGGGCTGCCCCATGAGCTTTCACCCTGTGTATCTCTAGTGCAGGGGAAATGGGGCGATAGGATGAGCCTCTCAGTCTCCTAACTATAGCACCATCTACTATCTGCAAAGATGATTCACTCTTTAAAATTTGCGAAGCCCATGCAAGGTTGTCATTAATTCTAACGCCCAGGTAATCAAACACCTTAACCTGCTCAAGTTGTTGAGAACCCAATATTAACTTATTTTTGGAGCGTTTGTAAGGATTGAAAACCATAAATTTGGTTTTAGAGCAGTTGATTTCCAAACCTCTAACCCTGCATGCGTCAGCAAATTTATTCAAAATGTTTTGAATCCCCTTAGGGGTCTTAGAGATGAGAAGTGTGTCGTCCGCGAAAAGTAACGCCGGCAGGAAATTACCTGCCAGTCTGAGAGGATCACCACCACATCCAAAGAGTTCCTGAATCAACCCATTTATGAACAGAGTAAATAATGTAGGAGCTAATACGCACCCTTGGCGCACACCTTTGAGGATTGGAATGTTATTCGTAAGGTTGCCTTCAGGGTTCCATCTAACTTTGGCGTAATTAGCATCATGCAGACGAATCAATAACTGAAGTAGGTCCTTAGGTAGCTCAAGGTCCCTCAAGACAGCCCACAACCTATTACGATCAATAGAATCGAAGGCTGTCTTGAGGTCAACAAAAACAACATATAAGTGACCTTTCAATATCTTCACCTCCTTCCAGATAAGCAGTAAAAATTTAAAAACTTGATCTAAAGTGCTTGTGCTTGGTCTAAAACCTGCCTGTAGATGGGAAATAACATTCTTTTCTTCCATCCAGCTCTGGATACGAAGCAGAATAATCTTACAAAACAATTTTTGTGGGACGTCTAGTAAACTTATTGGTCTATAATTAGCCGGGTCACCTTTGTTACCCTTTTTAAAAATTGGAATAATTTCCGCTCCTTTCCAGGTTGGGGGAATTTCACCACCTAACTGTATAGCATTAAAAACCTTTTGGAGCAAAGGGGCCCAGATGGTCGGTTCAGCTCTGAATAAGTCTCCAGTGTGTTAAAAGACTTTTAAAGAATATAAAGAATTTTGAAAATGTGGAAAAGAGAAAGGAAAGTTCTACAACCAATCGGAAGTAAACGAAACAAGCATTGGCATAGCCAATAGGTCTCGCCTTTGGGACCTTATAAGTGTTTAGCCATGCAACAATTGTGCTGCATAACTGACACCTGGTTAAACACATATACGGTCCCAAAGGCGAGACCTATTAGCCAATAGGTCTCGCCTTTGGGGCCTTATAAGTGTTTAGGCAGAGCTATTGGTTTTGCCAATGTTTTTAAGAGCATTGTGGCTGCTGTGCAGCATGTTGAAAAGTTATAATAAAAAAGACTTATAAGCATTTTTGTTACTTTATATATAACTAAGACGACATTATGTACAACTGAATGACCCAATTAAAAAAGAATAAACATAAGAAAGGTCTTGTCGTTTATTTTGTCGTTGCAATGTTGGCAACTTCTTCCTGCCTATTCTAATGTTGAGGTGGTGCTTAGTGATGCTGAGGTGGTGTTGAGTGATGTTGAGGTGGTGCTTAGTGATGCTGTGGTGGTGCTGAGTGGTGTTGAGGTGGTGCTTAGTGATGCTGAGGTGGTGCTGTGGTGGTGCTGAGTGATGCTGTGGTGGTGCTGAGTGATGCTGTGGTGGTGCTGAGTGATGCTGGGGTGGTGCTGTGGTGGTGCTGAGTGGTGGTGCTGTGGTGATGCTGAGTGATGCTGTGGTGGTCCTGAGTGGTGCTGTGGTGGTGCTGTGATGCTGTGGTGGTGCTGTGATGCTGTGGTGGTGCTGAGTGATGCTGTGGTGGTGTTGAGTGGTGTTGTGGTGGTGCTTAGTGATGCTGTTGTGGTGCTTAGGGGTGCTGAGTGGTTGTGTGGTGGTGCTGAGTGGGGCTGTGGTGGTGCTGAGTGATATTGTCTTGGCGTTGAGTGATGCTGTGGTGATGCTGAGTGATGCTGTGGTGATGCTGAGTGATATTGTCTTGGCGCTGAGTGATGCTGTGGTGACGCTGAGTGATGCAGTGGCGGCGCTGAGTGATGCTGTGGCGGCGCTGAGTGATGCTGTGGCGGCGCTGAGTGATGCTGTGGCGGCGCTGAGTGATGCCGTGGCGGCGCTGAGTGATGCTGTGGTGGTGGTGAGCGATGCTGTGCGATGCAGTGGCGGTGCTGAGCGATGCTGTGGTGGCGCTGAGCGATGCTGTGGTGGCGCTGAGTGATGCTGTGGTGGCACTGAGTGATGCTGTGGTGGCGCTGAGTGATGCTGTGGTGGCGCTGAGTGATGCTGTGGTTGTGCTGAGTGATGCTGTGGTGGCGCTGAGCGATGCTGTGGTGGCGCTGAGCGATGCTGTGGTGGCGCTGAGCGATGCTGTGGTGGTGCTGAGCGATGCTGTGGTGGTGCTGAGTCATCCTGTGGGGGTGCTGAGTCATCCTGTGGTGGTGCTGAGTCATCCTGTGGTGGTGCTGAGTGATGCAGTGTTGGCCCTGAGTGATGATGTGGTGTCGCTGAGTAAAGCTATGGTGGTGCTGAGTGATGTTGTGGTGGCGTGTAAAGCTATGGTGGTGCTGAGTGATGTTGTGGTGGCGCGGAGTGATGTTGTGGTGGCGGTGAGTGATGCTGTTGTGGCGCTAAGTGATGCTGTTGTGGCGCTAAGTGATGCTGTGGTTGTGCGGAGTAATGCTGTGGTTGTGCTGAGTGATGCTGTGGTTGCACTGAGTGACGCTGTGGTTGCACTGAGTGATGCTGTGGTGGCGTTGAGTGATGCTGTGATGGCGTTGAGAGATGTTGTGTTGGTGCTGAGTGATGCTGTGCTGGCTCTGATTGATGCTGTGCTGGCTCTGATTGATGCTGTGGTGGCGCTGAGTGATGCTGTGGTGGCGCTGAGTGATGCTGTGGTTGTGCTGAGTGATGCTGTGGTGGCGCTGAGTGATGCTGTGGTGGTGCTGAGCGATGCTGTGGTGGCGCTGAGCGATGCTGTGGTGGTGCTGAGCGATGCTGTGGTGGTGCTGAGTCATCCTGTGGTGGTGCTGAGTCATCCTGTGGTAGTGCTGAGTGATGCAGTGTTGGCCCTGAGTGATGATGTGGTGTCGCTGAGTAAAGCTATGGTGGTGCTGAGTGATGTTGTGGTGGCGCGGAGTGATGTTGTGGTGGCGCTGAGTGATGCTGTGGTGGCGCTGAGTGATGCTGTGGTGGCGCTGAGTGATGCTGTGGTGGTGCTAAGTGATGCTGTTGTGGCGCTAAGTGATGCTGTGGTTGTGCTGAGTAATGCTGTGGTTGTGCTGAGTGATGCTGAGGTTGCACTGAGTGATGCTGTGGTTGCACTGAGTGATGCTGTGATGGCGTTGAGTGATGCTGTGATGGCGTTGAGTGATGCTGTGATGGCGTTGAGAGATGTTGTGTTGGTGCTGAGTGATGCTGTGCTGGCTCTGATTGATGCTGTGCTGGCTCTGATTGATGCTGTGGTTGCGCTGAGTGATGCTGTGGTTGCGCTGAGTGATGCTGTGGTGTTGCCGAGTGAGAGATAGAGTGAAGATATAATGCCCAATTAGAGAGGGTGGTGAGAGAGAAAGAGAGAGAAAGGGTGTACATAGAATAAAGAGTGGAGCGGGATAGAGAGAGAGAAAGAAGGGGAGAGAGAGTGAATGAAGGAGTTTGAAAGAGAAACAGATAAAGGGGTGAGAGAGAATGAAAGGCTAAAAAGATAGAGAGGGAGAGTTAATTAAGTAGAGAGAGAATTAGAGAGGGAGAGAGAGAGAAGGAGAGAGACAATAAGAGTGGGGGTGTGGAGTTTAAATAGAGTGAAGAAGTGACGCGGAAAAGTAACCTTAAATATAGCTTTGTGCTTTGCGCGAATAAATATTTTTAAAAAAACAGTGAGAGACAAAAATACTGGTAATTAGGCTGTGACTCCCAATATAAAACAAATAGCGATATAAGGTGAAATCAACCCACCGAAGCAATATTTCTAACTAGACAAAAAAAAAGCTTGCATTTCAATGCTAATCGCTGTTGTTTTTCATGTGACTGTAGTCCAGGGCCCTCAGTTGGTAATGTGAGCTGTTGCTGCGATTGAAACATCAGAGTCCAGAGAGTTAATGAGCCATGACGAGGAAATGAGGAAGAGATAGGAAACAACAGATGGCAGCTGCGCGTGCACGCCATCGTGAACTCAAGCTGGTCGCCAGCCGAAAGCCAGTGTTTGCACTTCCAAAACCCGCTTACTAAAACTCTCGGCCAGACCAGCGCAAGCGCTGGTGCAAGCCGAGACCTAAAAAGGACATATTAATAGAAAATCATGTTATGGGAAAACAATTCATGTGGAAAGAAGGCTGAAAGAATATAAAGAGATTAGGAAGAGAATGTATAGAAGTAGAGTACTACAAAATTTATTGAAAGATTGTAAAAAATATAAAAGAAAATCAGCAGCTTATAAGAAAAAGCAACAGATTGAAAATGTAGTAGAAAAAGCTTTTGAATTGAAACAAAAATTATTTATATTGGTATTGAAGAGAATGAAACATTGAATAAAACAATGCAGTTAATGAAGGAGAAAAGCAAAAGAAAGAGACTGGTTAATAGAAGTAACTTTTGCAAAACTTTTACTGGTGAATGGAAGCACACTTCTAGTACTGAGCCTTTCTTTAATGAAGAAAGCTATTTTCAACAAAACACATTAGTTCATGCGTTGTTATGAGATGAAAGATGGTTGTCCAATTCAAAAGAAAAGATGTTTCCTAGGAATGTGGAAGAAGTAATAGCTGAAGAAGTTCAAGGAAGGTGTACACAAGCTCCAGTATATAAGTGGGATTGTAGTAGTATTTGTAGTATTCAACAGGAATCTATTGACATATTAAGAGGTTTTTTTACGAGAATATGCCAAAATAAGTCTTAATCAGAAGATTAAGATTTTACAAGGACTAGATCCATGTAAAGTAAGAAAGTATACTAACTTGCAGGGTCATTCTCTGGCTTGTCTTTCAAGAAAGGTGTGTCAAAGTACTTTCCATCATTTAAGAATGTTAGCAGTACACCACTCAGAAATGCGGAAGTTAGTAAGGAGACTCTACTATGTAAAAAGTCCTGCATTATGTTTAAGTGAAATGAACACAGCTCTTTTGCATGGTTCAGTATCAGATGTAAAAAAAAATTGTGATGATATACAGTTTTGTTTCTTTGGTTCTCAAGAGGAGTGTAGAGAAAGGGAGAGCTTGATAAGTGTAGGTGTTGAAGAACAGGTGGAAGATATTAGTACTGACAAGTTTGCAGAAGAAATTGCAAACTTTAAGATAGTTTCATCTGAAAAACCAAACTATGTTTGTATTAGTTGTCAACGTACTCACTATAGAAGTCAAACTAGGAATGTTGATCTATATTTAAAAAGTGAAAAGGAAAACAATGATAAGTGGGAGCAATTTGATGCTTATTTGTTGGTGGAAGGTTGTTTTGACTTGGCTACTGATCAACGTATTTGTAAATATTGTTACAAATTAGAAGAGAACAAAATGCCAGCTAGAGCTGTACATAACAACATAGGGGTCGATTCCGATCTCGGTTGGAAGGCCTCCGAATCGGATTCGGTTGTACCGGATCCGAGTCGGAGGCTTTGTTTCCGACCGAGTCGTACAGAGGTCCGGACGCCCAAGTACGATGCGAATGAACGCGAAATCGCCAACCGAATCGTTTCCGGGTCCGAACCGCTCCGTATGACTCGTTCACACTCGATTCATAACGCGCAATGGAGACGTTTTACGACCGAGCCAGTACGATGCACGATCCGGACAGCCGGATCGAGTCGGAGTCTCCGGGACGAAAAGGCTCTGGGAAGCGGACTTCCCTTTGCCTGTAGCCTTACGAGTCAAACAGAGGGGGTGACCCAAGGGTCCCCCCTACACATGCATGTACGGTGCGGGCGGGAGCGAGGCGTCCCCTCGATAGGGGGCACACTTCTCCAAGACGTGCTATTTTCACAATGGGAGTCTATGTACGCGTCGTACAACAGGCTCCCATTGACTTCAATGGGGCTCCGAGCAACACGAGTCCGTCAGCGCTCGATTGCATCGAACTCGCTCGCTCCGAGCCAAGGGGCACGAATCGGTCGGAAATCACTCCGGGATCGTATCGGACGGAACGGTTTCCGACCAGGATCGGAATCGGCCCCTATGAGTTGGTAGGTATTCCTCCCGAACTGGCAGATTTAATTGCATATGAGTCCATTCTTATTCAATCTGTGTACCCGTTTCAGGCTATAGTTCGTATGGAGCCTAAAACAGGTAAGCTGCCTCCAACAGATTTACAAAGAGGTCTGAAAGGAAGAGTTGTGTACTTAACTTTAGATTTTAAGAAAAATATTGAAACTGTTTGTATAGACAGGGAGGAAAGTGAGCCTGTAGTTATTCTAGTTAATGGTGTACCAACAAAAAGTCTAAAAATATGGCAAGAGTTTGTAGATGTTAATATACTTCAAAAGGCTCCATTGTATCTGGAGCAGAATAATATTGATTATAAGAATGTAAGCGTTGATGAACAGGAAATATGTTTAGAAGATGAAACAGAGATTTTCAAGTCGCCAAATAGAAAAAGTGGACAAGTCTAGGAGTGAAGAGATTTATGAACATTACAGTATACATCCTCTGCACTCATAAGAACTGATAGGAAATAATATTGAATTATTTCAAATGAAGAAAGCAAAGGGAACTCCCATGAGCGTATGGGAAAAAAGTTTAGAAGCTGCTGTTGTTTTCCACAGCTGTTCCCCACTGGAGAAGGTGGACGATATGATGAACTAACAGTACAGATTCCAGCTTCAGAATACCGCTCGACAAGATTGTACTCAGAAGATCCAAGATTTCGACAGTGTATTCCATATATATTTCATCTTCTGTTTGAAAGTGATTTGTCTGCACTTTCAGATGCAGTGAGCCATATATTAAAAACAGGAGTTCATCTTTCACATGTTTCTGCAAAGGAATTCATGGACAAAGTTCAACAAAGAGATGAACAGTTAGAATCTCAGTTAATAAATTTGATGGCGTGTCAACATGGTACCAATGAGTATTGGTATCGTCGTCATGGAGAACTTAAATGTAAGTTAATAAACTCAGGTACCCCTCCATGGTTTGCAACACTCAGCTGTGCTGAATATGCGTGGGATGATTTACTTGAATTTCTACGAGATGCAAATTTAAATGTAAAAAATATTGAATTGAAGACACCTGGAGAACTATGTTCCTTGGATCCTGTAAATGTCTGCAGATATTTAAAAAATAGGTTTCAAAGTATGATGTCATTTATCTGCAATATAAATATTCCTCCTCTTGGAGAAGTAACTGATTTCTTTTGGCGAAAAGAGTACCAAGCCAGAGGCGCTCCTCATATACACATGCTATTATGGATCAAGAATGCTCCAAAATTTGGAACTGATACTGATGAAGGTGTTTTGTCTTTCATTGAACAGTATGTTACCTGTGCCCTTCCAAGAGAAGGAGGAGAAAACACCTTGAGACAATAAGTTTTACGGTTTCAAAGTCATCGATGTGGCAAATACTGTCGGCAAAAATACAAGTCTAAGGGAAAATTTTATACAAAGTGTTGCTTTGGATTCCCACGTCCAATAATTTCAAAAGGAAGAGTAAATAGTTTTATGTCAGCAGTAAGGCATACAATAACTTGAAAATCTGCGAAGAATACATACAACTTAAAAAGAACCTAAGAGTCAAAGTATATTAATGACTACAATCCAGTGATTTTGACAGTGTGGAATGCAACCATGGATATTCAATATGTTGCAGATAATTCAATTGCTGTTGCTCACTATGTTACATCATATATAACTAAATCTGAAAAGACAGAGATGAAAGAAATGTAGGAAGAAATTTCACAGGAAAAGAGTCTTAGCAAGAAATGGTACAGCTTTAGCTTGAAAATTCTTTCCCACCGAGAGATTGGATCCTAGGAATGTTCGGATCAGTTGAGCTCTGCCAGTTTATATTCAAAACACACAAGATGATGGACGGAATGCTGCACAATGGCAAACATTCACCCCCAGTCACAGATCTGGGTTTAATCCATCGTTATTTTGCTTCACCACGCCACCCCAGTTCAGACATAGCCATATGCAAATCAGTCATGAGGCACATGGTCAGACTGATTTGCATATGGCCATGTCGGAACTGGGGTGGTGGAGTGAGCTAAAGAATGATGATGGATTAAACCCAGATCAGTTGACTGGGGGTGAGTGTTTGATTTGCTCTAGCGCTCCGTCCATCATCCCCTTTGGTATCGCTTAGTTTATATTCAAAGTCAAGAGGAATTATTTGGGTAAGTTTAGGTTTTGCCTGCACACGAAATAGAGTATTGAAAACATTACAAGAAATCGAATACTTAGCACAGAATGAACCAGAAAGTACAGATATTATTAAAACTAATATGTTGGACACATACTATCCCAAAAGGAGTCCATATCTGGAAAACTTATGTCTCTATGAAATACTTCAACATTACAGCTTTAAAAGAAATGTTACAGAAAATATAAATGAAGAAAAATATGCAGTAATTGGATGTGATGGATGTTTGGTAAAACATGTCAAAGGAAATCTTATTAACCACCGAAAACTCAGTTGCGAAAGTCCAGATAAGAGGGAATTTTTCTATTTAGCACTTCTGCAACTGTTCAAGCCTTGGCGTAGTGAAGCGGAATTACTTGGAGATTTCGACTGCTATGAAGATTCTTTTAATGCATGTAAAGATAGCTTTCAATGCACAATCTTCCCAACTTATCTACAAATGTTAAATGATGAGATTGAACAAGAAACTACTATTGCAGCTGAAAAAGCTAGATACAGTTCTCAAGATAGATAGTCAAGGTTCGGGTCCAATAAGTCAAGATCCACTAGGACAACCAATTATTGAAAATGAAGCAGCAATAGCCATGAATGAAGTAGAAACTGCAATGCACCAAGCACAACAGGATATTATTCAGTTGGAAAAGTTACAAGAACAACTAAACATTGAACAAAAAGAAATATATCTACAAGTGACAGAACAGATAGAACATGGTTTGCAACATGAAAAAAATATGCCAATGCTCATCATTTAAATCTATTCTAATGAACATCAGTGGTCAAGCTGGAACAGGAAAAAGTTTCTTAATTATAGTTTTGACTAGTTATCTATACAAAACTACAGAATCACATTTATCTTGTGTTGTAAGAGCTCCTACTGGATTAGCAGCACATAACATTAAAGGGATTACTTTACATCGATTACTTATGCCACCAGTTGAACATGAAAATAAATTGGAATATCACAAGCTATCTGGAGAAGCTTGTTATGAAGTCTCAAGAGTACTAAAGAAAATTAAACTTCTAATCATTGATGAGGTGAGCATGGTCTCAAACTTAATGCTTACATTTGTACACTTGAAAATGCAACAGATTTTAAAAACAGATTACGATGTTCTGTTTGGAGGAAAACATGTAATTGTATTCGGCTATCTACTACAACTTACTCCTGTAAAAGGCCAACCTGTTTTTAAAACACTTCTCCATGAAGATACTAGAAAATCTTTGGGAAGTATTGGAAATGTGAACATTTGGTCTCATTTTGAATATAAAGAACTTATTAAGAATATGCGACAAGCAAGTGATGAACATTATGGAAATATTATTTCAAGATATAAGAATTGGTGTCTTGACGAAACATGGTAAACAAGCTTTAGAAAGTCGGCTACTAAGGAGCTTGTTTACAACTGGAAACACAGGGGCTGAAATAATGTACAATAAGCTTGGAGAAAAGAAGTCTATAGTTTGCCTAATGCCTACACTTCAAGAGTGTTCTACATTTAATCAAGAACTTTTAAAACTGGAAAAACAACAAATAGTGGAAATTGAAGCTGTTGCTAAAATTGAACATCAAGGAATGACTATTCTTCTCACACAGAAACTACAGTCAAAATTGGATTCTTTGGAAAAGTCTGTATCTAAGACTGCAGGCTTAGAAAAGACTTTACATGTATGTATAAACTGTCGGGTAATTTTACAGCGTAATTTGAATGTAGAAGAAGCTATAGTAAATGGAGCAATGGGAAAAGTTGTTGATTTTGTAAATTTTCAGAACAGAGATGGAATAGAATTTTTGAAGATAACATTTGATCAGATTAAAGAGGTAAGACAGATTGGGCATTGTGTTGTACGTTTTTTGCTTGTAAAAGACTTGTATGTTCGCAAAAAACAGTTTCCTTTGTCTTTAGCATATGCAGTAACTATTCACAAATCTCAAGGTTTAAGTATAGATAGTGCTTTGGTAAATGTTGGAAGTACAGTGTTCAAAGAGGGACTGGAATACGTTGCATTGTCTCGAGTAAGAACATTATCTGGTTTGTATTTCATTGACTTTGATGAGAAAAAGGTTACTGCTGATGCAAATTGTGTAAGAGAGTACAATCGTTTAAGAAGACTTTATACTCCTCATTTAGGTGAATATCCCATATATGAGAAATGTGTAGTGTGTCCAAAACGGAAATATGTCAAACATTCAATTCAGGTTCAAAAAAAGAAAACAATTGAAGAGAATCATGAAGGTGTAAAGAAAATGATAATGGAAACTATTGATGAGATTGTAGGATACCAGTTGGAAAATAGTTTAGGTATCAACTGCTATGCTAATGTGATTTTGACGGTTGTGTTTTATCTAGAAGAGCTTCATTGTGAAATCATTGGAAATCATGAAAAAAGATTTTGTTCTTTTTTACGTCATGTATTTCAACAGTTGGTAACTGACAGAAGTAAAATCCATACTGCTTCTGGTGTTCGACATCTTTTGGATATATGTACTGGTTCTTTGACATTTACTCTTAATGTACAACAAGATGCACAAGAATTTCTAATGCTTATGCTTGGAGTATTAGAACATGAAGGAATACAGATTGAAAACTTATTTGGAGTAAGTTACAGATGGGATCATAAACGTGTTCATTTACTTCCAGCACTGAAATAGACACAGAACGATTCATATACTTGACGATACCAGATTGCAAATCAGTACCTTTGAACAAATGAGTAAAAACAGCCAATCAGGATATGAAATGTTCGCATTGTAAATCAGAGATGTTGTCTACATTACATATAGAAAGATCTGGAAAATATCCCATTTTAATGTTTCAACGTTGTAGAGCAAGGAGAAAAATTGGAATCCAAAATAAAAAATGTAGTTGCAAGTCAAATATCTATTTCAGGAAGAACGTTTATAGCAGTGGCTATTATTTTCCATGATGGACTTACTACAACATGTGGACACTATACTGTGTATTTAAAGTGTAATAAAGGATGGACACATTGCAATGATGCCCACTTGCAATCTAAATCTAGGTTGCCTTTCGAATTACCAAATTCATATTTGATATTTTTGAAGCCAAAGTTTTGAATACATTATTCAGCCTATTGGGAAGATGTGAACACGAATTAACAAATTTATATTGGATTTTTTGAAGCAAAGGTTTTCAATACATTATTCGGCCTATTGGGAAGATGTGAACAGAAAGTGGACAGGATTGAAACAATTACTATTTATAATTAGTGTTTGGATTATTATTTCTGCTAATTGATATTGCATTTAGAAAATTGTGTTTAAAAGCAATAGTTTATATATTTGTTGTCTATATTGTACCAGATGTAAATGAAAGTGTACATTTTAGGAAGTGTACTTGAGAGTAATAAAAGACTTAGTGTACAAGTTGGACGTAATTAAGAAACTGTAGATAGGTAAACATATATCTACATATATTTGAAATAATGCTTTGCAGTAATTTGTTTTTTTTTCACAAACTCGTTGATTGTTTTTTTCCCGCTGTTCAATGATGATACTACGTTCAAATAACTGTGTATAGTGAAGCGCAGTAGAATCTGAGAACAGCAAAAAGAGAAACTGAAAATGTTATGTAATTCTAAAATTATTGCATTACATTACATAACAGTTTTTCTTCTTTTTACAGTAGGTAATGGTGAAGTTTGAAAAGAGTTTTAATTCAGTATACAACAATACTACTCTAAAATAGTTCCACAAAGTTATGTATCTAAATTACTAAAAAAGGTAAGAACACAAAACATAATATGCATGATAATGTGAAACAATGTTTAACGTTCATTTAAATGTTATTTATTTCTAATAAAAAATAATGTTGATCCTTTACACTATTTAAAAACTTTTAGATATCATCAGCCAGGTAGTCATCGTTTCACACAAACACTATCCATGCTGTAATCTAATCTCTGTAGCACAACCTTTGCACAAATAGAATAACCCAAGCATTATCTTTCCATTTTTCCTTTCACAGAAGCAAAACCCATGCACTCATACAATAACTCAGACACTACCCCTGCACTTATGCAATCACCAGCGCACTAGCTATGTACTCATACAATGACCCAGACACTACTCATACACTTATACATTCACTCAGGCAGTACCCATGTACTCATCTATTCCCTCCAAAACTACTGATGTACTCATTCAAGCACTCTGGTACTATCCATGTACTCCTCCAATCGCCCAGGTAGTACCCCTGTACTCATGCAGTCACCCAGGCACTACCCATGCACTCATCCATGCACTCAGGGACTACCTATGCACTCCTCCAATCACACAGACACTACCCCTGCACTCATGCAATCAACCAGGCACTACCCATGCACTGATGCAATCACTCAGATACTACTTTTGCACTCATCCATTCCCTCAAACACTACCCATGCACTCATCCATGCACTCAGGCAGTACCCATACACTCATCCAAGCACCCAGGCACTACCCATGCACTCCTCCAATCACCCAGGCACTATCCATGCACTCATGCAATCACTCAGGCACTACTTTTGCACTCATCCATTCCCTCAAACACTACCCATACACTCATCCATTCACTCAGGCACTACCCTTGCACTCCTCCAATCACTGAGACAGTACCCCTACACTCATGTAGTCGCCCAGGCACTATCCATGCACTCATGCAATCACTCAGGCACAACTGTTGCAGTCATCCTTTCCCTCAAACACTACTCATGCACTCATTCACTCACCGAGACACTACTTATACAATATGCTATCACTCAGGCACTACTGTTGTACGCAGTCATTCACTTAGGCAGTACCTATGCACTCATCCATTCACTCAGGTACTACCTATACATTCATCCAATGATGCAGGCATTAGCCTTGCATCCATCCTTTCACTGAGGCATTACCCATACACTTATACAATCAACCAGGCACTACCACTGCACTCATGCAATCACCCAGGCACTACTCATCCACTCATGCAATCACTCAGGCACTACTTGTGCATTCAACTATTCACTCAGGTACTACCTATGCATTCATTCACTCCCTTAAGCACTACCCATGCACTCTTTCAATGACCCAGACATTAGTCTTGCACTCATAGTTTCACCCAGGTACTTCTCATGCACTCATCCAATAACCTAAGGGCTATCCCTGCACTCATTCAATCACCCAAGCACTACCCATGTTCCTATGCAATCACCCAGACACTACTATTGCACTCAGTCATTCAATTAGGCAGTACCCATGCACTTATTGATTCACTCAGGCAGTACCTATGCACTCATGCAATGACCCAGGCATTGCCTTGCATTCATCGTTCCACTTAGGCACTACCCATACACTCGTCCAATCACCCAGGCACTACCACTGGACTCATGCAATCACCCAGACACTGCCCATCCACTTATGCAATCACTCAGGCACTAGTTTTGCACTCAATCATTCACTCTGGTACTAGCCATGCACTCATTCACTCCCTCAAGCACTATTCATGCACTCTTTCAATGACCCAGGTTTACCCTTGCATGCATCCTTGCACTCAGGCACTATCCATACACTCATCCAATCACCCAGGCATTATCACTGCACTCATGCAATCACCAAGACACTACCAATCCACTCATGCAATTACTCAGGCACTACTCTTGCAGTCAACCATTCACTCAGGTACTACCTATGCACTCATTCACTCCCTCAAGCAGTACCCATGCACTCTTTCAATGACCCAGGTATTAGCCTTGCATCCATCCTTCCACTCAAGCACTACTCATACACTCATGCAATCACCCAGCTACTACCACTGCACTCATACAAACACCTAGAGATTACCCATCCATTCATTCAATCACACAGGCACTACTGTTGCACTCAGCCATTCACTTAGGCAGTACCTATACACTCATCTAATGATGCAGGCATTAGCCTTGCATCCATCCTTCCACTGAGGCATTATCCACACAGTCATCCAATCAACCAGGCACTATTCATGCATTGAACTATTCACTCAGGTACTATCTATGCATTCATTCACTCGCTCAAGCAGTACCCATGCACTCTTTCAATGACCCAGACATTAGCCTTGCATCCATCCTTCCACTCAGTCACTACCCATATACTCATCCAATCACCCAAGCACTACCACTGAACTTATGCAATCACCCAGAGATTACTCATCCACTCATGCAACCACTTAGGCACTACTCTTGCACTCAACCATTCAGTCAGGTACTACCCATGCACTCATTGACTTCCTCAAACACTACCCATGCACTCTTTCAATGACCCAGACATTAGCCTTGCACTCATACTTTTACTCAGGTACTTCTCATGCAGTCATCCAATAACCCAGGCACTACCCCTGCACTCATGCAATCACCCAGGCACTATCCATGCAATCATGCAATCACTCAAGCACAACTGTTGCACTCATCCATTCCTTCAAACACTACCCATGCACTCATTCAGTCACTGAGACACTACTTATACAACATGCAACCACTCAGGCACTACTGTTGCACTCAGCCATTCACTTAGGCAGTACCTATGCACTCATCCATTGACTCAGGCACTACCTATGCACTCATCCATTTACTCACGCACTATCCATGCATTCGTGAAATCACCCAGGCATTTCTTTAGCACCCATCCTTCTACTCTAACACTACTCATACACTCATCGCATCCTTCAGGCACTACCCCTGCACTCATGCAATGTTCCAGGCACTACCCATGCACTCATGCAATCACTCAGGCACTATTCTTGTACTCAGCCATTCACTTAGGCAGTACCTATGCACTCATCCATTGACTCAGGCACTACCTATGCACTCATCCAATGACACAGGCATTATCCTTGCCTCCATCCTTCCAGAGAGGCACTAACTATGCACTCATCCAATCACCCAGGCACTACCCCTGCACTCATGCAATCACCCAGGCACTATCCCTGCACTCATGCAATCACTCTGGCACAACTGTTGCACTCATCCATTTCCTCAAACACTACCCATACACTCATCCATTCACTCAGGCACTACCCATGCACTCCTCCAATCAACCAGGCAGTACCCCTTCACTCATGCAATCACCCAGGCAGTATCCATGCACTCATGTAATCACTCAGGCACTACCCATGCACTCATCCATACACTCAGGCACTACCCATGCACTCATCCATTCACTCACACACTACCCATGCATTCGTGAAATGACCTAGGCATTACCTTTGCACCCACCCTTCCCCTCAAACACTACTCATACACTCATCCCAACACTCAGGCACTAACCCTGCACTCTCCATGCACTCATGTAATCACTCAGGCACTATTCTTGCACTCATGCAATCGCTAAGGCAGTACCCATGCATTCATCCATTGACTCAGGCACTACCTATGCACTCATCCAATGACACAGGCATTAGCCTTGCATCCATCCTTCCACAGAGGCTCTATCTATGCACTCATCCAATCACCCAGGCACTACCCCTGCACTCATGCAATCACCCAGGCACTATCCATGCACTCATGCAATCACTCAGGCACTACTCTTGCACTCATCCATTCCTTCAAACACTACCCATGCACTCATTCAGTCACTCAGGCACTACCCATGCACTCCTCCAATCACCCAGGCACTACCCCTGCACTCATGCAATCACCCAGGCACTATCCATGCACTCATGCAATCACTCAGGCACAACTGTTGCACTCATCCATTCCTTCAAACACTACCCATGCACTCATTCAGTCACTGAGACACTACTTATACAACATGCAACCACTCAGGCACTACTGTTGCACTCAGCCATTCAGTTAGGCAGTACCTATGCACTCATCCATTGACTCAGGCACTACCTATGCACTCATCCATTAACTCACGCACTATCCATGCATTCGTGAAATCACCCAGGCATTTCTTTAGCACCCATCCTTATACTCTAACACTACTCATACACTCATCGCATCACTCAGGCACTACCCCTGCACTCATGAAATGTTCCAGGCACTACCCATGCACTCATGCAATCACTCAGGCACTCTTCTTGCACTCAGCCATTCACTTAGGCAGTACCTATGCACTCATCCATTGACTCAGGCACTACCTATGCACTCATCCAATGGTGTGGGCATTATCCTTGCATCCATCCTTCCACAGAGGCACTACCTATGCACTTATCCAATCACCCAGGCACTACCCCTGCACTCATGCAATCACCCAGGTACTATACATGCACTCATGCAATCACTCAGGCACAACTGTTGCACTCAAGCATTCTCTCAAACACTACTTATGCACTCATCCATTCACTCAGGCACTACCCATGCACTCCTCCAATCACCTAGGCAGTACCCCTTCACTCATGGAATCACCCAGGCACTATCCATGCACTAATGCAATCACTCAGGTACTACTGTTGCACTCATCCATTCCATCAAACACTACCCATGCACTCATACATTCACTCAGGCACTACCCATGCACTCCTCCAATCACTGAGACAGTACCCCTGCACTTATGCAATCACCCAGGGACTACCTATACACTAATGCAATCACTCAGATACTACTCACACACTCAGGCATTCACTCAGGCACTACCCATGAACTCATCCATACACTCAGACACTACGCATGCACTCATCCATTCACTCATGCACTACCCATGCATTCATGAAATCATGCAGGCATTACTTTTGCACCCATCCTTCTACTCAAACACTAGTTATACAGTTATCCCATCACTCAGGCACTACTCCTGCACTCATGCAATCTCCCAGGAACTACCTATGCACTCATGCAATCACTCAGGCACTATTCTTGTACTCAGCCATTCACTTAGGCAGTACCTATGCACTCATTCATTGACTCAGGCACTACCTATGTACTCATCCAATGACACAGGCATTATCCTTGCATCCATCCTTCCACAGAGGCACTACCTATGCACTCATCCAATCACCCAGGCACTACCCCTGCACTCATGCAATCACCTAGGCACTATCCATGCACTCATGCAATCACTCTGGCACAACTGTTGCACTTGTCCATTTCCTCAAACACTACCCATACACTCATCCATTCACTCAGGCACTAACCATGCACTCCTCCAATCAACCAGGCAGTACCCCTTCACTCATGCAATCACCCAGGCAGTATCCATGCACTCATGTAATCACTCAGGCACTACCCATGCACTCATCCATACACTCAGGCACTACCCATGTACTCATCCATTCACTCACACACTACCCATGCATTCGTGAAATGACCTAGGCATTACCTTTGCACCCATCCTTCTACTCAAACACTACTCATACACTCATCCCATCACTCAGGCACTACCCCTGCACTCATGCAATCACCCATGCACTATCCGTGCACTCATGTAATCACTCAGGCACTATTATTGCACTCATGCAATCACTCAGGCAGTACCCATGCATTCATCCATTGACTCAGGCACTACCTATGCACTCATCCAATGACACAGGCATTAGCCTTGCATCCATCCTTCCACAGAGGCACTACCTATGCACTCATCCAATCACCCAGGCACTACCCCTGCCCTCATGCAATCACCCAGGCACTATCCATGCACTCATGCAATCACTCAGGCACTACTCTTGCACTCAACCATTCCCTCAAACATTACCCATGCACTCATCCATTCACTCCGGCACTACCAATGCACTCCTCCAATCAACCAGGCAGTACCCCTTCACTCATGCAATCACCCAGGCAGTATCCATGCACTCATGCAATCACTCAGGCACTACTGTTGCACTCATCCATTCCATCAAACACTACCCATGCACTCATCCATTCACTCAGGCACTACCCATGTGCTCCTGCAATCACCCAGGCAGTACCCCTGCACCCATGCAACCACCCAGGTACTATCCATGTACTCATGCAATCACTCAGGCACTACTGTTGAAGTCATCCATTCCCTCAAATACTACCCATACATTCATTCACTTACTGAGACACTACATATACACAAATCTAACCAAAATCATGCACACATTCATACAAGCAATCACTTTCATTACGTACAATTTTTCTATTTTTGGGTGTTTTTTATTTAAAAAAATAACATTTGGGACTCTTGAGGAGTGCATGATGGCGTCAATGCATAACTCTCTCACACACAGTGGCGTAAGGCATTGGCAGCAGATGATGGCAGCATCCGCCAACTCGGAATTATCAGGGGCTGTGGAGTGGTCAAAACAACCCCTGCAGATGTTGATGGTTGTTGTCCATCATTGTTGGCTGCTTCCTCCTGTCTTCGTCGCTCCACCTCATGTTCCAGGTGAAAAGGATGCATTGTCTCCAGATGTTTTTTTATCGAAGAAGTACCACAAGAGTACTTCTTCTCAGAGCCTCTTGACAGGACCTTGTGACAGATAGTGCATGTCACTTTCTGGCATTAACTTTCTTTTCACCTTCCGGCACGGTGAAGAAGGCCCATACCACACTCTCTTTTCTCTTCTTTACTGGCTCCTCCACCTCCTCCATCTCCTCCTCGTGGTCCTCTGGGAATGCTGATGCCATTTTGAGATGTCCAAAATGAAAAACACCAATCAAAAATCACAGAGTCTACAAAATGGGTAGTGTTTAAAGAGACGTCATCAGTGATGTCATTTGAGATGTCATGAGTGATGTCACTGACCATGTCATGAGTGATGTAATATGTGATGTCATCAGCAGTGCATTGCGGGGGTGTGAGTTATAGTTAGTTCAGCTAACTATAACGGCTGAATTTCTCTGGTTTTGTACGAGTGAAATGTCAGCCTAACTATAACCTCCTTAAAACCTGTGGTTTTTTCAGTGAATTTCTAAGGTTTTTTAAATGCTAACCCCTAACTATAACATCCCTGAAACCTGTGGTTTTTTCAGTGAATATATATATATATATATATGTATCCAATTACCACTCAAAGGTGCATTCCGGCACCGAAAGGAGAGACGGACAACTGCTTCTATGCTGATACTGCCGGCCGCAGTAGCATATTTATTGTTCCAAACAAGTGCAAAACTCGAACATGACGCGTTTCGGCCAACAGAGTGGCCTTGATCACATATATATATATATATGTGCCTCTCACTCTCCCTGTGTACTTTACCCGGCCACATCCACCTCGTAAGGCCGGTGCCGAGTTGCAGGGCACAGGACCCTGTAAAATATCACAGCAGCACCCTTGTCTCAGAATCAATGAGAGTGTGAGTCTTACTGGCGTCTCATTGATTCTGAGACACAGGTGCTGCTGTGATATTTTACAGGGTCCTGTAATATATATATTACCTACTGGCGGTAGCCAGTAGGTAGTTATAGTTAGGACCATGTTTCTACTGAAAAAGTGTTTTTCACTTACCTATACTTTGGCTTCATTTGACGAATCTTCACAAAATTTTTTCCAACAAAAGTGTCAATGTGAGTCTTGGTGTCCATGGAAGTTTCAGGGTTTTGCATGGAACTGCCACGACCCTGGGACCACCATCTCCCTGTAGCAAAAAACGTTAAATAATGTAGGGGGCCGCCCGGACCCCCCTCGTGCCCCGGGGACCACCACCTCTCTGGGACTCATGCAATAACAGTGCGGGGGCCACACAGACCCTGGCACCCTGGGGACCACCACCTTCTCTGGGCCAAAAACAGATTTTGATGTAGGATGGGGGCCGCACCACCTCCCTCCTGGAGCCATTTATGGCCCTGGGGACCTCCACCCCTGAGGGCCGGCTCCTGCTATGTCCTGGGGTGCCTACCCCCGGGACAAAGCGGTTTGCTCTGACTTGGCGGCAGCTTTGACAGCTCTCGCTAAGTCAGAACAAACCCTCCGGTTCCAGTGGGTGGGAGCTGTCAATGTGCTCCAGCCTACTGGAAGCGGAGGCTGCATCTCTTTCCCTACCCGCAGACATGTGGGCAGGGAAAGAGATAAAATGATTGCTCCTGCACTGAGGGGGTTGCCTTTCCAGCAGCTCCCTCCTTGCATTAGCAAGGCTGGCTCCCGCAAGAGGCGGGGAGCCGACTGGGACTGCTGGGCCTTGAGGCTCCCCCGCGATCCCCATCGTACACACTGGGTGCCTTGGATAGGACCAGGGCACCCAGAGACATATGGCTAGGCCCCAGGAGATGGGGTCCCCGGGGCCAAAATTGGCCCTGGAAGGGGGGCCGTGCAGCCCTCCTCCCCCATTGCATTAAGGCCGGGCCTCAAGGGATGGGGTATCCGGGTGCACCCCCCTTCCCCATTGAAATTAAGGCTGCCCCCTCCCCCATTATAGAGGGAGAAAATAAAAAGAGCAGAAAAAGCAAAACACAGGGCAGAAAAAAGAAACAGAAAAGGCAAAACAGAGGGCAGAAAAATGATCATCAAAGGCAAAACAGAGGGCAGAAAAACGAGCAAAAAGGCAAAATAGAGGGTAGTAAAACAAGCAGAAAAGGCAAAACAGAGCATAAGAGGGCAAAACAGAGAGCACTCAGACACTCACACATCCACTCACAGACCCACTCAGACACTCACGCATCCATTCCCAAACCCACTTAGACACTCACACATCCATTCACAGATCCACTCAGACTCACACAGTCACTCACAGACCTACTCAGAGACTTATGCACTCACTCATAGACTCACTCAGAGACTCATGCACCAACTCACAGACCCACTGAGACATTCATGCACCCACTCACAGGCCTACTCAGGGACTCATGTATTCATTCACAGACCCGCTCACAAACTCACACACCCACTCACAGACTCAGTTAGAGACTCATGCACCCACTCACATACCCACTCAGACACTCATGCACTCACTCACAGACTGACTCACACACTTATAAAGGCAGTCGCAAACCCGCTCAGACACTCTGACACCCACTCACAGACCCACTCAGACACTCATGCACCCATTCAGACAGCCACTCAGACACTCATGCACCCACTCAGACACTCATTCTTTGACACCATGAAGCAACAAACGACTCCATCAATTGACGCATATACTGGCTCCCAAGCACCCTTTACATTTGTTGATTAACCAATTGCACACATTTGCTTTTCTTCAAGTTAGAAGGGACCCCGGGGAGAAGGCTAATTCGTTCTTTCACTCTCTGCCTCTCCCTTGGTTTCACTGTACAGGAGACACCCACCCTTCCCTTTCACCCAGAGCCACCCCAATCTCGGCAGGGGTGGGCGTTCTTTAACAAAAAGTAGGGAACTGTTTTTGTAAAAATTGAAAAACATTGGGTATGTCATTCCCAATAGATCCCGCTCACTTCAACCACTGCTTCAGGGGGATACTTTAATTTCCATACATTGTGCTGTATTTTGTGCTATTTCAGTAACTTTTACTTTAAGGAGAAAAGGCCTATTTCAATTCAGAAGTGGATTGACAATCATATTTGATTCTGTCCCCTCTCATTTGGTTGCAGCTGCCAAAGTTGTAATCACAGGCAAACCGACATGAACTGATTCACAAAAGAAGCTTTTTTTTTCTTTTTCAGAGTGAGAAACATCTTTGACATTAGAACATTTCAAATTAGAAAACTGAACCCATTTGGTAATTCATGTGGAAAAGTGAAATTGCTGGGCATTGCTTTCCAAAATGGTGTATCGCTGCCAGAGTGAATGACTTATTATTGATGCAAATTGCACGGGAATAATTACTGTCATTCCTCAGAAAATTATAGTATGAAATCAACATGGCGGGCAGCTGGGTGGAGCTCTCTGTTTGGGATTTGCCTTTTCCATTCCAGAGCAGGATTTAGGAGTTAACTTTACTCCCTACGTTTCAACATGGAGTTGTTATTGAGGCATTTGACCTGCTGGTCACCAAGCTTTCAGTGCATACTCACTCCACCTCTGTTTCTGTGTGGGTGTGTTCAATACGGCTCTCCAGAGGGGCCATTCAGCACAGCTGGAGGCCCGGCTCCTCACAAGCGAGAACTGCTGCTGCTATACACAGCTAAAGAAAAGAGACAGTTCCCCAGCTACTGCTGTAACAGCTGCACTTCAAGACACAACAGAACAAAATATGTACTTTAAACAATATTTAGCGTCAGCAGACCATTCTGAAAAATTAGCCGCCATCTTCCTATTATTGGACTAACAATGGCCGTTTATGTTTGTAACAACATACATGGAATTGGTTTTGGTGCATTTCAATAGTTGGTAATTGATACCCAACGAAATGGTGTTCATGTTATCACTATTGAATGAATGAGAGGTTAATAGACCCTGCATGAGTTCAAGCACATACTCTACGTGTTGCATGCAGGACGTTGCAATGGATGAATAACCCACTGAGCTGTCTTGCCAATATATGAACTTGTGGTCTGGTGATTACACCCAGACCTCTGCAATAAATCGATCAATCCTCTGAGTTCTTTTACTAGGAGTTTAATGTGTAACCTGTGGAACACAAACAGTGCTCTTGATCTCTGCAATAGGTGTTTTAACCCACCCAACTACTTTATTATCTGATAAACGTGGCTAACAAGTGACACCTTCAAGATGTCTTAATTGGGCACTATCTCAATCCTGGAAATCTATGACCAACTTGAAGGTCGGGAGTTCACACCCACATGTGGCTAAATCAGCATTTTATCCTTCAATATTTTTAATTCACAGTGCTACAAAACTGAAAAACTATAGTAAGGAGTGACATGTGACAAGCCAGGATAGATGTTTGTGTCCTTATGTAGGGGTAGGAATAGGGGTGATGCAGAGAGACTGTTACTTTTTACAATGTTGGAACATGCAGTACAGACTTGACTTCAAACAGAGGTACTTACTCATTCTGAGGACAGGCCCCCTCTCAGTCCCTGTCTCTGCCCAAGCTTAGTCCCCGACCAAGGGAGAAGGAAGTGGGGAATGGTGCAGAATGGCATTGTAGTGTATTATAGCATTTGTATGTAGCATTACCATCCTTATGTGGGGTACTGAAGCGCTTACCCACACGGATAGCAAGCCACACTGTGTAGGGTGTGTGGTTGGCAGGGTGTTGTTTTTGTTTTAGCCTGCGTGGGAGGTGTTTTCATGTTGTGCATGATGACCCCAAGGTGCAGTTAACGTGTTATGGAACACATCGCTTGGCGGTGTGATTGGTGAGGGTGGTTATGTAAGAGAGAGAGAGACCCACAAATTGTAATTGTAATGAGGACTAACACATATAGGCAGCTACACAGCAATATTGTGACTTCACCTATGCCCAACCCATTTGATGAATCCAACAAATATTCATTTTAGTTGATGCCAGTGCATATAGTGTAATAACTATCCTGCCACAAAGTAGTGATGGAGAGGTACCTGCTATTGCATTCTCATTACAATCATTGAATACTGCAGGGCAAAATTATTCTTTCACTGAGAGATCTGCCCTGGTATCTGCATGGATCACAGCACAGGTGTGTGTGTGTGTGTGTGTGTTGTGTGTGTGTGTGTGTGTGTGTTGTGTGTGTGTGTGTACTCGCACGTGCGCACATATGTGTGCCAAGAATGGAAATTGGTGCCAGGAGCAGTAGCCATGCACCAGTTTTTAAAGGCAAAGATGTTGTCAACTGCAGAATAAATACACCCAATTAACAAGGAAGGAAGTGGAAAAGGAATCAAGGGTGGCAACATCAGCAGAAGTTGCAAAATCTTTAAAAGGTCCAGATTCCATCTACATCTGCTAGGCAGAAGGAAGCCAGCATTTGTTAGCAGGGGTTCATGCTCTAGCCCCTCTCAAACTCCCGAAGGCTCACAAAGGCGGACAAGCACCAGTCGGGCGGGCCCTAGTTGGCATGGCTCAGACCCTAGCCAAACTGGCACCCTGCAGATGCAAGGGTGAGAGATAAAGCATTTGGTAGGTTGCTGCCCTGATAGCGCTGGAGTGAATCAGTCTGCCTTATGCTACCTTTCTGACCTCACCCCTCCATGTGAGCCCGATACTTTTCTTAGATCCCAGAGATCCTTGCATTTTACATCTTCCTGACCTTCTAGATTTTTATCCCAGGCAACCTTCCCTTTCATTATTAGTAGTGAATGACATTTCAGGGCAAACAAGAGACAATGTGCAGAATGGAGACTGACCCAGCTTCCACTGTTTCAGCTAGGGCAGCGCCATATCACGCATTTAGAAATCTGTGGCCGATTGACCCCTGAGGTCCCATTCCATCCTCTTGCAGCAAGGCTCAATGTTATGTACTTGCAAAAGTTCACAAAAATTCAGAAGCTCAAAATCTCCAAACAGATTTGAAAGTGAACAATAACTCTCTTAATTCATTATTGCATTTTATATTGTAACACAACTATTTCCAAGCATTGGGCAAGTATTACTAGCAAATAACTGGAACTTGGATTGGTTCTTCTGCAGCACCTGCGTATGCAAATATCTTTATGTTCCACTTGGAAGATCAACATGTGCTTAATAATGCTGGGAGCAGTGCTTAATTTGAGCCGTTGGTTTCGGGTGGTTAGCACCTGCGCTTTTTTAACAGGGCCAGGTCTACAGTTTTTTTATCTAGTTGGTGATAGTCCCGAACTGAAAATAAAATGAAGATGTAACTCACTGAATGAATCACTTGGTTTGTTATGGCAGTATTTTACCACCTAAAAGAGACGCGGGGGACCACTTTCCATGATTACATTAGGCTCACGTAACCCTTACTATGCCACTGGAATGACTGATATAGAGCGTTTCATATAAAGTGTGGGATAGCTCAGAGAGTTAAGGTTTTGCTGCTACAATCTGCATATAGTCTGCATGTCAAAAGCTTGAGTTCTAGCCAGCCGCGGCCCATGCAGGTAAGAGCGGTGGGGTGGTGGGGCCGGTTGGGGATTTCGACAGACAACAATGAGGGAAAATTAAATAAATAATTAATTTTCCCTCGTCGTCGTCTGTCAAAATCCCCCCCTCCACCTGGCCCCACCGCTCTTACCTTCATGGGCTACGGCTGGTTCTAGCATGTCTGAATCGCGTTTCATTTTCCCAAAAACGTAGACAATAAAAAGTGTGGCCTCTGGTTACCTTAACATCTGAGGCCGAGTACATAATGTGAAAATAAGTGGTGCACTGCAAGTATACATTGACCAGCACAGAAACAACCCAGGCATTCAGAATAAAATGTGGACCTCGGCACCTATTCTTTTACAAATTAAGCACTGGCTGGGTGGCAGGATAATATTAAGCAAGGCAGTAGCCAGGAAAAAAATACTGTCACTTGAAACATACCTCTGATTTTAAAAAACAAGTTTACCACCGAAACGGGTCGACGCCGAACACTCCTGAATCCGACCACGAGGAATCACTGGAATGAATGGAATTGTACATTCACCAGGATATGAACTTGATGTAAATTGTTGGATCAGTCAATGCAACAGCTTTCTTTGAACTGTGCAATAAGGGTTCCCCGTTAGGACTTTCTCTCTTTTTTGTCTCTGTATATACTTCGATTGTTTTTATATTGTACACATTGACTTTATATTGCATACTGCATGCTATGTATGAATTTTATATCTTTTTTAATGTTTTGGTCACGAAAAGTGAATTGTGACATAAGGTGTTTTTTTTAAACAATTAAAAAACCCTTTGATGCTATATCTCGAATTTGGTGGCATATCAGTCTGTGGGGTGGGTTCTATCTGATCTCATTGATTAGTCCATGCACTGTGAAGATTTAGTGTGAGTGAGTCCGCGAGTGAATGCGTCTGATATTTGGTTTCCAAGGGGAATTCTCACTTTCTCTACAGCACAGAAACAACCCAGGCATTCAGAAGCAGCGGACTTCTGAATAAAATGTGGACCCCGGCACCTATTCTTTTACAAATTAAGCACTGGCTGGGTGGCAGGATAATATTAAGCAAGGCAGTAACCAGGAAATAAAATACTGTCACTTGAAACATACCTCTGATTACAAAGTGCATGCAAAGCAAGCAACCCAGACTGTCCTTACAAGAATTCCTTTCACCCTCTTTACATCCAACTATCCATCCATTCATTCACCCTGACATCCATTCATCAATCAAGCCATCTGTCTATCCGTTTGCCTTTCTATCCACCCATTCCTCATGCGTTTCCCATTCATTCGTTCATTCATCCATCCATCTGTTCACTAATCCACTCATCAATATATTCATGTATCCACCCATCCACACTTTAACTCATCCATCCATTCACTCTTCTCAATCTGTTCATTCACACTTTCATCTGTCCAATCTTTCACTCTTCCACCCAACCTTTCACCCTTCTATCTATTCACACTTTGCCACTTCCACCCTATGTTCCCTATTTTCATCTTTCCTTGGATGTTTGCTTCCTTTCTGTCACCCATTCTTACTCCTCTCTTTCTTTCGTTCTTTCTTTCTTTCTTACTTGCTTTCTTTCTTTCTTTCCCTTTTCTATCTACCATTCTTTTTTCTCTCATCCTTTTCCTTTAGCTGTCTCTCTCATGCTTATTTTTTTCTGTGTGTCCTTCTCTCTCTGATTTTCCTTATTTTAGCTATTTTTCTTTCTCTGTTTTATTCATTAGGCATAACCAGCCCATGGTCCAAGCCCAAACATCCTTTTACGTATAAAATGTGATATTTATGAGCATTTTGTCTCCAGACCCGCAGAAAGAAGAGGCCCAAAAGCAGTCCAAGTGTCAGCCCCCCCTTAAGCTGTGTGTGCGGGGAGGGGGGCTCCATACCCGCTGATATTAAGTTACATTCAAGATTAATTGATGATTCGTTCCTCATATGGTAGAGTCCAAAAAATGTCCTTGCTGACAATATTAAGATACTCAATTCAGTTCACGACAACATTCATTTCAAATCTGGCATTGCTGGAAAGATTCAGGGCAGAAAGGTACAAAGAGGTCCAATTAAGAAAAGCACAGGAACGAATTAAAGCAAATGCAGGGTTGATTTTTTTGGCGATTGACATTTAGAAAATTGGATAAGAAATTAGTCTTCATTAACAAATTCTCAAAGTAAAGTGAAAGGATTAGAAAAATGATTTTGAAATTTAGGGAGAGACTGTGGGATTGATTGCTCATGTCTGCGAGGAAGGAATGGGAGAGATGGTTAGTGATTAGTTTGTGTTTGGTCTCTAGGGTATAAGTGCAATCATGGCCTTGTTTTTACCAAGTGCTTTTGTTTGTCGCAGTGTAGCTGAGTATCGTTAGATGATGTCTTATAGTCTAACTGGTGAGTTATGGTAACAATATTTTGGTTCGTACTTTGATATACAACACATGCAGAAACACTAGGCATGGATAGTGTGAGTGTGTTAGATTTTGGAAGACAGTGGCGGGGTGTTCGCTTCACGGAGGGGCACTATGAGCACAGTACTAACGTTATGAGCACCACAGCTGGGCGAAGTATCTTAAAGAGATGACATGATTATAGTGCACAGTGAGATTTGGATACGGGCAAAATTAATGTAGCCATTGCATCAATTCTATTACAAGACTGGCAACTAATATTATGCTTTCCTAACTTGCTAATTTTGTTATACCTAGCACAAATAATTTTTTTTTAAATTGCACTACCAATTAAACCCTAGGTCACAAACTGCAGATGAGGGGAAGTGAAACCATCAATCCATCCTGATCCTAGTCTATATAGAGCATGTACCAGGAAGTTACAGACGCTTTTCTTGCTGCTCAGCCACAAATTAAGTACATCACGTGTCTCCTTTCTGTATTCTATTGTTACATTTTTTTCAAATGTGTTTACTGCATATATCGCAGTGTGCTGAGCTGTCTTTCACACAGTTGTGCTTCTTATTTGCTTTGTTTTTATGTATCTAGAAAACATTTTTGGGCATTGTTTTCTTTTTCCTCCTACTTGGGCTTGTTTAAAGGCATGACATGGACACTACAATGACTAGCATGCATTGCTTTTGAGGAATAGATTCAGCACTGGAGCAATTTATTAATTATAGACCCCATGACTGCCCACAAGCATTTATGACTTGTGAATGAGTCGCCTGTTCATGTCTTTATGAGGTATTATTGGCAAACACATTTAAAAGGGGAATAGTTTATGGTCGTGTTCATATAGAAGTCAGATTGTTTGATGCATGGCATAATCAGTAAAAGAATGAAAATTACAGCTTACATGAGTGTAGTCCTTCAGATTTCTAAATCTTGGATTTCAGTATATGTATTTGTGTGAATACTCTTGCACTGGATGTTATGTGAATTTGAGATTGATGACAATAGTTATGAAAGCCTGATATTTTTCATTTAATTCTGATTTTGAAGAGAAAGAATTAATAATATCTAACCTATATGCTTCCCTCTTTATTTCTTTGTTAAAGTTCATAGCTTAAGATATTGGCTTCTTCGACTGCAAATTCTTGGAAACGTGACCCTCAATTGCAGGTAGTAGCAGGCTGCAAACATCCCATTCTGAAGATGTGCACTTGTTTGGTGAGTCTGTCTCTGTAGTCAGAAAATCAGACTTCAACCAAAGTAGATACATGTTCTTTAAATATAAACATGTGCAGCCGCATAAGGTCCAGGAGCCTGCTACACAATGGATTTTCAACTCTTTTGGAATTGTGTTTTCACCCACCTAAATATACCGACATTCAGCCAGGCCTTTGACCCTCACATCTGGAGGTTGAAAGACAAAGAAATTACCGAATGTTGCTTCGGAGAATGCACAAAAGGATGATAATGCCACAAATTCAGACAATGAGAACTGGGGTAATTTTAGTACTTTCAGTATTGGGATTGGCAGTTCTTAACTGTTCTAAGATATCGACATTCAATGAATCCTTTGACCCTCATGTCTGGAGGTATTTGATTTGATTTGATTTATAATTTGTAGAGCGCGACAATTACCCTAAGGCATCAAGGCGCTAGAGACCGACCGTCCCGAAGAGAGATAGGAAAGGAGAAGAAAACCAGATAGATGCTAGACCGAGAAAAGCCAGGTCTTAAGAGCCTTTCGGAATGGAAGCAAAAGAGGAATAGACCTAAGGGCAAGGGGAAGTGAGTTACTGCATAAATGGGGACCCCCTCTGGAAAATTTACTTTCAGGCCAAGGAGAAGAGGGGAAAAAACCAAAATACACTGAGAATGCTCCCTCGAGGCCTATCTTTCTATTATCCTGAGGACTAAATCACTACTGGGCTCAATAATCAGTTAAATCACATCAGTGACACTTGACAATTACAATTGGATTCTTCTCATTTTCTTTATTATTTCATTTCTTTATATATTTTATAAAGTTTCATTTTTTTCCTTCTTTTTTCATTTTTAAAACTTTTTCTAAAAGTGTATACATTACATTAAAAAGACCAATACAGGTAGCACTGGCCTTGGTAATGTCCAGACTCGACAACTGCAACCTATGGGACCCTATGTTCAGACCCTTTTTGAACATGTTGTTTCAATCTGGTCGTGGAGACTTTTGTTATCTACAATCTCCCCCTTGTTCAGATGCAGTTTGTATGCAGTTTGTGTGATTTTGAATGTGTTTGAATGAGTTTTGTGAAATTGATGTATTTATATGTTTTTTCCAGGGGTTTCTTTGTTAAGTAATACAATATATGTGTTTTTCTGTATTTAATGTAATAACAGGATTGGTCTTTTTATTGTAAAGTATACACTTTTAGAAAAAGTTTTAAAAATGAAAAAAGAAGGAAAAAAATGAAACTTTATAAAATATATAAAGAAATGAAATAATAACGAAAATGAGAATCCAATTGTAATTGTCAAGTGTCACTGATGTGATTTAACTGATTATTGAGCCCAGTAGTGATTTAGTCCTCAGGATAATAGAAAGATAGGCCTCGAGGGAGCATTCTCAGTGTATCAAGGGGAAGGGAGTTCCAAAGTTTACTCGCTGCCACCAAGAATGCTCTGTCCCCCCACTTCCTCTTTTTGGTTCTTGGTACCACAAGTTGCATTTGGAGCAAAGATCGCAGGGGTCTACTGGGGGAGTACCAACTGAACATTGTTTTTAATCTTGACGGGTAGGGAAGATGCAGTGACTTGTGTACCAAACAGAGTGATTTGAAGCTAATGCGTTTTTCGATAGGGAGCCAGTGCAGGAATTCTAGTCCCTTCCTGGCAGATTGTTTCCTGGGAATGTCCAGAACGAGTCTTGCCAGTGCATTCTGTAGCACCTGGAGTTTATACTGCATACTCTTATTGGCAACCAGATACAGTGAGTTGCAGTTGTCGAGTCTGGACATTACCAAGGCCAGTGCTACCTGTGTTCATGCTGGTCGTTGGATAAGAGGAAAACATTTTTTTAACATCCTTATGAGCCAGGAGCAAGTCGAGATGGTACGGTTCATTTGGATACCGAAGTTGAGTTCAGTATCCATCAGAACTCCAAGGTTCTTAGCCTTCTGGCTCGGGACAGGACAGCATCCTAAGGATTGAGGCCAGCACTTACTGTTCCACTTTGATATCCCTGATCCAAATAGAATGCAATTGATTGAAAAACCTTAAGTTGTTGTGGAGAATGCACAAAATATGATCATGATAATTATAATACTACTGATTCCGACAATAATATTGGAATGAATCCAGTACTTTCTGCTTTGGTCCTCACCCATCAAAAAATACAACAGTCTATTGCCTGTGTCCCTAAAGATAGGACTATACCAGAACTAGTGACACTTATTCTACGTGCCAATGTTAATTCGTTGCTTGATCCATCTTTTATTCAACACACCAATTCCACTGCTGCCCCTATATTAGATCCTAAAATGGGTGGGGTTTCGCTGGTGGCCTAAATGTTAAGGTGAAGACTTTCTGTCAGAAAGTTAAGAGTTTGAGTCCTGGCATCTCCATGGCCATGTGTCTGTTTCATTGCAAAGAGATTCACAGTACCATGAAACAAGTAAATGTTAATTTGTTTCTGTGATCCAAAAAATGGGTCTGGGTCTCCTGTCAGGATAGGCTTTTAGATGTTGTGGATCCACTTACTAAGATTTTAGAATTCATAGAACTACCAAAGGTGTTTAGGGATTTAGTAGACTGTCTTGTCTAACTAAGCAAAACAAGCTTTGTGTTTTGCTGATAAAGCCCACATGGGTATTTGGATGGAAAGACACAAAGTCTTGTTACTAAAGATTGATTACAAATTGTGTGTGGACTTGCACACTCAGAGACTGGTCCAGACGCACAGGGTTTGCTTTTTCAGTGACTATTTTACAAAAAAATGGGGATACTGGTCAAGGTCTTTCCTCACTATACAAAGTACAGTACTCTTTGAAGAGGGTGTTTTGGAAATATGTTCTTGATGAAGCCAGTAGGTCTAGCAACTGTTGCACCAACCATTACCACTGTAGTAACCGGTTACAATAATCCCCATGAGGCGGCCAGTTCCAGCAATACCAATGACCCTCCTTGTTTCCCTAACAGAGAATGGTCAGCATTCTATTTTTTCCCTTCTGTTAATTGATTGCAAGATGTGTTTCTTCAGGTTTAGCAAGCAATTACAGAGAATTCTTGGGCTCTTCAAAGCTTACATGGTTTCTCTCCTGTGTTTCAAGGTTTTCTCTAGAGCCAATGTATTTATGTGTAGAGCAATCACAGCGCATATAGAATATAGGAAACTTTTTTCCAAGGAACCCACAGAAGAGCGTTCACTACATCTTAAGGGTTTTTTTTTTTTTACCAAATGTGACAAAAAAACAGAATTTTTTTTACAAAAAAGAACTTCAAAATGGAGGGCAATTTTCATCTCAGGGATGCTCTTTTTCCAGGAAATTGGATGGTGAGGCTATAACATAAGGACTCTTACCTCACTGTTCTAATTCGTCATGAACACAAGAGGTTTCTTTAACTTCATTGGCACACCAGATTTTCCAATTTATGTCTCACCACTTTGATTCTGTCTTCTGCTCCATCTTTCACCAGGTTTCTCTGTATGATCCAAAAAGGAAATTTTGAAACTTCCAGAGTCCAACATACACCAGGCAATTGACCAGAAAGGCAGGGCTTTTGGCATTGTCTATCTAGGGGCCTTATTATGAGTCTGGCAGACCATGGACTGCCAGACTCATGGTGACGGTCTCCTGACCGCCCTATTGCAACTAGGGTGGTCGGGCCGCCCTGGGACCACCGTATCCACCAGGGAATTGCCGTTCCCTGGCGGTTGCGCGGTGGTCCTGAGGCCGCAATATGCTTGGCAGGACCGCTGCGGCCCAGCCAAGCATATTACAAGTTTCCTCACTGGCACACTTTTCATGGCGGTGCGACAGCCATGAAAGGTGTGGCGGTGAGAAAACAAAGGGGGCCCTACAGGGCCCTCTTGTGCCTCACCCCATGTGGATGCACACAGAGGCGCACAACATGTGCCCCCTGTGTGCATGCAGCAGTACCTGCATGGAATGGACAGCAGCAGTCCAAGCTGTACATGTACTGTTTTTGACTTTCCCATTGCTGTGCCTATTTTATAAGCACTGCAGTGGGAACGCCAAAGAACAGCCCGCCAGACAGGAGAAAACTCCTAATCTGGTCGGCAGGTGTGGGAGCAGCGCCAAACTCATAATAAGGCCCTAAGCCACATTTCCGTTGCCCCTTCATTACCTTGCATGCTAATGTTTAAAGATAGGGCATTTAAGGTCCTATCTCTCTTTAGAGGCCAAGTACCTTTATACAAAGATACTCAAGATGAGATGACATGGTAGCAAAACTCATTAGTTGCATGGAATGATGATACTATCTTTGTCAGGTCCCCAGATCAGAGGGCATATTTACTAATCTGTAATGCAACACAGGGTAGCAAGCAAAGTTACTGCACTGCATTGAGTAAAAGGGAGTGAGCAAAAATGCTCCTTTTTTACAAAGATATGAAGCATTTTTGCTCTCTCATTGTGCTACTGCACTCTGTGCAGCTAGTGCCGATCCAGGCACCCTTGCACCATAATCAACACCTGCAAAAAAACAATCCTTAGAGGCATTTTCTTCTTTCTATGTGTGCTTCAGAATGCTTAGAACGTAACAAGGAGAAATATATGTATCTCTCCTCGTTAAGCCTCAGTGGGGAAGGCATAGCATTTTCCTGCATTCCCAGGTTTACTAGCTTTAGTAAATCTGGGAATGTGCCAAAATCCATGGGTGGATGCATTAGAATGCCCATACCCCACACATGGAAGACCTCCCTGACACAAAGTAATGCAAAGCAGTGCAATCTGCTTTAAAGTTGACATGAGTGGGCATAGATGTCTCACTCCATTTTGAAATAAATGTATGCTGCTGCGCATAACAGTTTTCAGTTTCAGAGTCACTATTGTGCTCAATTAAAATGTTATTCTTTGCTAGCTTACAGTTTGAAGGTCATGGAGCACAATTAGTTGCTTGGACAGTGACTTCAACACCTATAGTGAATGAGAAACTGAGAAGGTAAATACTCCTTTGTGAGATATCGTGAAGGTTATAGTAGTAGAAGAAGTTGGCATTGTATTATCTGTGAGAAGGGGGCCGACACAAAGTACAGAGAGAACAGCGAGTTTTGATTGGTTCCTAGCCATTAGGAACCTGAAGACTGTATCATTCTGGCAAAATGTTATGTTTTAACTGTGTGAAACTGGTTAGTTAGTTAGTTAAATCACTTGCCCCTGTCCACCTTTGCAGGTGGAAGTCCTTTCTCTTTTCTTGAGCCCAATGCTCCTTGTTTTTCTGCTCATAGAGACACTGTCAGGAGCAAGCACATTGCTTCTCATTCTAATTATAACCTTTCTCTGGATTTTCTTTCAATGCTATATTTGCTGACACCTGCTTTTTCTGAATTTCCCGACCTGCCCACAACTTTAGCTTAGAATTAGGGAGTTTCCTTAATGGAAACTAGTCTTCGCCTTTATTTGCATATGTTACCTTTCATTATGCAATATTCTTATTACTATTTGAACCGCTTGGGCCAATGTCATGTATGCTGTATTCAGGTGAACATCAATTTTTGCTTAACTGATTGATTGGAGATTGGAGCTTTACTATTCTGCCAATATACCTTAATTGTTTTGCAATCTGTTCCTCTTTATCGTTACTGTGGGGCAAAATCTGCTTCACTGTCAATGCAATGTTAATGGCTTTGTGATATCACTATACTAATTTTCAACACTAATCCTTTATGTGTTCCGGAGTAGCCTGCTACTCGCCAGAAAAGCGCTTCAACACCCCATCAGGGGTAACAGGCGCTATATGAATGCAAACCTTTCTTTCCCTTCTATCCCTCCGCTATCCTTCTCACTCCAAATAACTGACTAATATCCACCACTCAAATTACTTTCATATTTCACCATACTAATTCACCACTAATCCTTTATGGGTTTCCGGAGTCCCGTGCTACTCGCCCAAAAAAAAAGCGATTCAACACCCCATCAGGGGTTAGAAGCGCTATATAAATACAAACCTTCTTTCCTCTTCTATCCTTCTGCTATCCTTCTGAATCCAAATAACTGACTAACATATCCACCACTTAAAATTTACTTGCATGTTTCACTATACTAATTCAACACTAATCCTCTATGGGTCCCGGAGTAACGTGCTACTCGCCGAAAAAGCGCTTCGACGCCTCGGCAGGGGTAGTAAGCGCTATACAAATGCAATTACAATACAATACAATTACAATACAATATCAGCCTCAGTACGAGATAGAGATTCCTCCGGGTGGACTTAGCGGAGGTCTGAGTTTGCGTCAAGTTAGCATGGTGCAAATGCCATCCTTATCTCATCTGCTATCCCCTGGTCACCCAGGAAACATTTGGTGAAATCTTCATGGAGAAAGCAAAAAATAATTGAGGGAAATATGTACAAATTGGTGCAAAAACACGGGATTTATCAGAGCCAAACAGTGCAATAATACCACATCTGGAAATTATTGCATCCAGCAGTATTGGTATTACCACATCAGGAGTTCAGTGACACATGTAATGAGAGCCCTAGGGTCCGGTGTTATTGAGTTCTGCGACTCATGAGTGTGGTATGGATTGATGTGAGTGTTCCATCTCTAGAAGTGTTGGCTGAGCGGATGAGATCTGAAGTGCTATCATTAAAATATACACAAATCCCAGGCACAAGCAAAGCCTTAGAAGCACATCAAGACAGCAGTTCAGTGTGCCCACCTATAAGAAGCTAACATTTATTTTTCTTCTTTGCTGTAAGTCAATATTAAATGTCGAGGTAAGATCTTTGATGGTCATCAAGAACTGCCTTACTAGAAAAATGCATGTTTTTTCTCCAAAAAATACCCAGCACAGTACCTCTCAGGCTACTCCAAATAGTCATAAGCGAATTGTGCAAATTCACAGTGATCAGCTATTCGTCAATATTTGCATCTTTTTCCGCTGTTGGCCCGGCAGCATTTTGCTACCTGGACATGTCTCCTTGGCATCCTCTAGGTACTGTGTCTTTCCATGGACGAAGGATATCCTTTGATGGTCAACCTGGCATCTGGCCAGCATCTTGTCACACCTCACGCCCCTCCAGCTTGATATTGCACTACTTGACTGAAGGAATCCTTCACTGACCCTAATGTTATTTTAGTACTGCTTTCTCTTATCTTTAGTTCTTATTTCCATGTATTATTTGCAGAGGTTACCTGGCCTATTTTTAATTTCGATTTTGCTTATTTATTTAAGCATTACTTTTGGCAGTCTCTTTTTCTTTGGCCAATTTTTCCTAACATCTGCCTGCTCCCCCTAAGACGCCTGCTCTTCTGTCCATTTATAAATATAGCTGCAGTGCAAACATGTTACTTGTATGCCAAAGGCAAGCCTGTTTGTGCCTGCTCATACTCCGGCCATGCCTAGCGCTGAGAACCTTGGTCTGTTTTAGCCAGAGCACTCTTTCCGCCTGGCTTATCTTCCCTACTCGCTTTGCTCTCTAGACCCTACCAGTAAGCCCTCTTTCTGCTCCACTATGGACCCTAACAAAACTGTCAGCCCTTTATCATGCATTTCATGTAAAAGGCCTGTTAACATACACTACTCCTCTGAAAGCAAAGGAACAGCCACCTTGAAGACCACTCTCATCTTCTTTTTGATAAATGTTAGGTCACCCCCAAAGCATAGTCTGAATTTATGGGATTTTTTTAGCTGCAATGAGCCAGAAGATTTGTTTCTCACTGACACCTGGTTAAATAAGGCCTCCTGCCCTGACTTCCCTACTGCCATCCCCAAGGCATTCTCTGTTGTGCCCTGTGACAGGACTAACAAACTAGCAGGTTATTGTTCCAGTTAATTTCTGATCTCACTTTTGTGTATTGTTAACAACTCCATGCTCCTCAAGGGTGCTGAATGCATGTTATTCTCTCTCAAAGTATCCAGTTTTTTGATTTACCACGCCAGGTCCTAAAAGCAACTTCTGCAGCAAATTAGCTGCTATGATTGCTCCTCATAGTCTCATATATGCAAATGTCACGATCTTGGGTGATTTAAATCACCATTTAGACACAGCTTAGTGATTCAGTAACTCTCATTGATGTCCTGTCTGCGCTGGAGCTACCTCAAAAAGTTTCGGCCCCTACTCACTCAGCAGGTCACATTCTCACCCTATCTTTACTAATGTCATCAAGTTATCTGCGGCCGACATTATGCCTTTGGTGTGATCAAACCACCATGATGTGCCTTTCTGCCTCCACACATCATCGAATCCAAGTCCATTTCTGCCACCTTCATTGCTATAAGACCCTCGACTAAGCTTCTAGCCTGGCAAAGGTGCTAAGAACTATGGGCTAGATGTTCGAAGCATTTTTGAGGTTGCAAACGGTCTGATTTGCAGAATCGGGCTGTTTACGACCGCAAAAATGCTTTTTGGGATGTCCAAAGCCCAAATTGTGATTCAGTAACTTGTTACTGAATTGCAATTTGGATTTTGCAATTTGATATTTGGAAGAGGCGGGTTGAGGGCATCCCTTTCAAATACCGAATTGGAATGGTATGTATGAATGTTTTCCGGCCAAAATGCGGGCGCAAAACATTCGTAATTTACCCCCAATTGAAGGTTGGTGGTAACCCATTCGCAATTGGGAAGGGATCCGAAAAGGACCCTTTCCCCTTTGAGAATGGTTGGTAAAATATTTTTTAAGAGCAGGCAGTGGTCCCACACCCACTGCCTACTCTTAAAAAATTAAACTTCCAAGTTTCATGTTTTTCTTTTTAAACTCATCCTGTTTTCCTGCAAGGAAAATGGGCTATGTTTAAAAAAAGAAGATTGCTTTATTTAAAAGCAATCACAGACATGGTGATCTGCTGACCCCAGCAGGCCGCCATCCCTGTGATGGCTGCGACTCCTAATGGGTCACAAATTGCGACCCACTGTATTGATATTCATGAGGTAGGTCTATGTGCGGCCCACTGAGAATCGCTTGAAACTCAAAAAAGTTTCATAAATTAGAAATAGCAATTTCCTAATTGAGATTCACAGGAAATCGCAATTAGGAAATCACTATAACTTTCGTACATCTAGCTCTACTTTCTTTATCTCAGTTGGTGCTTCATCCATGCATGTGGATCATTTCATTAAGCCCCACAATGTAAGATTTATATCTCATCTTTAGCAGACCTAGTTTGGGTGTTTGGTGTTGTCCAAATTTTTTCTAAATGCACAATTTTGGGTGACAAAATAGTTTGAATACTAATGACTTTTATGATGTATTCTAGGCATAAATGCTGAAATATTAATGTTGCACTTAAAAAAAAATTAATTTGGCATTTAGAAATGTATTTATAAATGTGGTTTAGTTGTGCCACATTTTCATGAAAATACACCATTTTGTTAATATGGATGTTGTTTCGATGTACTGTTCATCTCGCTTCTGCTCATTTCCCCTCCCAATCAATGTCCTCTGGTTTGTTTTCTCTCCCCACTGTCTTCGCAGAGCACAGGATACTGTGATGTAATTGGTTATTTTCATTAGAGTGCATGTATTGTGATTGAAACTTTCTTCGTATATTAAATGTTGCAGCCCCAAGAACGTTTCCACCGCAGTTTGGACGTGGGCCTGGTAGAATACTCTAGTGTATGGGCTATTGTTTGAAAAATGTTCCATATTGTGTTGTGCATTTCCAGACAGCAACAGCGCAGAAGCTGCTGGAGCCATTCTTAAAAGTGGGTTAGTATTATGTGCATTATTGTGACACTCTAATCTCTGATTTGGCCAATATGTGTTATAACTAGTCATGCCATGCTGAATTTGCAGTTTTTGCTTATCACCTATTCTTAAAACGTGCATTAAAAAAACCCTGGTTTTGGGGGTGAGCTAGATGCCTTTTCTTTTCTTCCTTGAGACTCTGTCCAGTTTATTTCAGAGAGAGATTTTCCATTTTCTACATAAGATGCTGTTGGTTTCCTTTGTGATCCTGACAGTTGTATTTTAGGAGACTTAGGGCCCGATTATGATAGCGGGCGGTCAGACCATCGCCCACTATCACGGCGATCAGGAGACCACCCGACAAGCAGGCGGAGGTCCGACCACCCAATTACAATAGTACCGCCGTGCTGGCGGTCGGAAAGCGCTCTTTAACACAGTGGCTTCTGCTGGGGCCCAGGAAAAGAGTCGCAGCAAAAGCCACAGTGTAAAAGAGCACTTTGTGAACATCCATGCACCGTGTACCATGCACTATGTGGTGCATGGCACACGGTGCATGGTTGTGTGTGAGGGCATTACATGTTCCCCCAGGGCAAATTTGCAGTGGCCCACGAGGAACGGGGGCTGTCGGATAGGGACATCGTAATCCTGACGGCGGTGCCTGGCTCGCCACTGCCGCCATTCAAGGGATACGATTCAAACGGGATCGTAGATTCCTGTTGGAGGCAGCATCATAAAGTGGCGGTTGGACCGAAGGGCAGTCTGTCGGTGGGACCGCCACCGACAGCCTGTCGGTGGCAATCCCACCAACATCAAATCATTCCCCTAAAGACTCAACTATATGTTGGCAGTATGTATACACAGTCGGAACAGCAACAAGTATACATACCTCCAACATGAAGGTCCGCCCATCCGAATTAAATGCGGGCAGACCTTTGGTTTGGCTACGGCAGTGACTACTCCATCACCGCCATAGCCAAACCTCTCTGACAGCCCTACAGAGTAAGGGCACTCAGAGAAATTGCTACATGCCCATCTGTCCAGTCATGATGGGACCGACATGTAGACATTTTTTTACTGTTGGTCACTACTAGGCAAACCCTGGTGGTGAGGGACAGTAAAAACGAAATAATAACCCCCCAACTCGACTCTCATGGCAAGGAGAGCACTACTTTTTTTCATTTTAAAAAGAAAATCCAGTTTGGGAAATTTCTTTTTGAAAATAAAAAAAGTTTGGTGCAAGGCTCCATCATATTGACAGAGCCTTGCACCAAACAGTTAGAAGCATTGCCAGCTACTGCTGTGATGGCGCTTCCTGGCAGTGCTTTATAAATGATCGCCATCTTGGCGGTCATTTATAAGTATGGCGGGCAGTCCCTCCATCAGGGCGATGGAGTAATCTACTCTGTCGCCCTGATGGAACAACAGGACTTCTGCTAGAATATAAACAGGACCCTTATTCTTTTCCTCCTGAGACTCTGTCCAATTTATTACAGAGATTATTTCTGATGACTTTCCTAGTAGCTACGGATACTGGCCCATCTGTACAAAATTCCAATTTTGCAATTCCCAAATTGAACCGACGCATCACCGTTCTTGCGTGTAAGGAACCGACGCATCACCTTCCCTGCAACACTTTCGTTGTATAGCGTTATGCATCCAAAGGTACATTGAACAATAAGTGTCGCATTTACCATCTAAAGAGAACTAAGCTATTTCTACCATTTTAAGTACAGTATTGTGGATTTTTGTCGTTTATGGTCTTGTGTTAAGTCTATATAAAAAATACATATTTTTGATATACAACCTGTGTGGTGTCCATCTGTAGTGTTGTCGCTATATTACTGTATGTATTCACAAATGCTTTACACACTGCCTCTGAGATAAGCCTGATCCATAGAAATCACTATTTGGGAATCATAAAACGGAATGTATGTAAACTGCGATTTCTTAATAGTGATTCCTACGGAGTCACATTCGCTATTAGGAATTCGCAATTTAGGAAATCGCTAAATAGCGATTTCTTAATAAGAAATTGCACAATGTACACATATGGGCCTAAACTCTTGACCAGATGCACATTCCTCAACAGACGTTCACTGCTAGTTTGATAAGCTGGAAAAATGCGTTTTTAGTGAGCTGGATGACTGTACCTTTTGGTAGGGCTGGGTCTGGGTCAGTCATCTCTGACACATTCCCCTCCCACAGCACCGAGTTTCTTCCAGGCCCTGCACTCGTTCATCAAGTGCCAGAGACTCATGATGGCCTTTGCTTTAAAGTTTTTATGAAGGAGCACGTGACGGCGGATGAATGGGTTGATGAACCCGACCAGTAACCTACAGGGCCCTTTTAATGGTGCAGGACATCATTGGGCTAGATACACGCTGCCCAGTCTAGGGAGAATGAGAGAGTGCAGCTTGGTGAATGAATGGATGGATGGATGTAAATACAGAAGGGCTTATTTACAAGCCCTTTGCGCCGCCGCTGCGTCACTTTTAACAAGGGGAAAAGTGGCGCACCCGTGGCGCAAGGGGCTTGTAAATAAGCCCCAGAATCTGGACCTGGTGCTGAACATCATCGGTCTAGAGACAGGCTGATCTGTCTTGGATGAATGAGTGGACATGAATAGTCCATACATGGATAAGAGTGCAGACCTGGACAAAACAAAAGATTTTTTGTTTACAGAAATTTTGCGAAATGCCCAAAATGTATGTATAATTCCACAAAATACCGTCTTCACATTTTACAGCATGTTGTTATGGCAAAATGTTTTCTCACGTCCAAAAAATAGAGCAAAATTGCAAGTGACCTGAACAGCAGAGGTTCGGTTTAGTACACTCACTCGTGGTGTTTCCTTGCTCCCACAGATGGTTTTTAGTCTTACCCCAAGTAAGTTTCAGCTGAGCAGCGTGGCATGATGGCCTTTATGTGGTGCAGGCCCATGATAATAACTACCATTGAAGAGTGTTGCTTGATGAATAGATGGATGAATGTAAACACGGCTTTTACGAGGCGCTAGGCCTCATTGGTGTGCAGGAATGCTGCTCTGCCTAGGATGAGAGGGGGCAGATTGATGAATGGATCGATGATTCTGACCACAGTTAAATGCAGAGCGTTTACCTGGTGCTCTAAACATTGTTTTAGACCCATCGTGGATGACTGAGTGAATGAAGCCTCATGAATGGACAGATGAGTATCACCAGAGTTAAATGCAGACAATTGCAGGTCCTTAGTTTAGGCTCATGCTAATCTGTTTTCATGGATGAATGGTAATGTGAAGTTTCATGAATGAAGGATAAATGTGGTCACCAGAAAATCATCGGATGAGGTGAGTGTTGATTTGTATCCTTGAATGAGTGAGCCAGAACCCCGATGGATGAACATGACTGCAGGAAATGGCAGGTCTTCTGGGCAGCACTGGAGAACCATTGCTCAGCTCTTTGCCAATCTGTTTTCTTGGATGAATGTGAGAGTGAAGCCTGATGTTTGGATGTGATCCTGGCATCAATAGATGACTGATAGCACTTATACCTGGTGGAGAAAACCTAGCAACTGAAGGAGACACCACTGTCCGCTGCAGCACTGTGCTCGCCTCAGCCTTGCCCCACTTCTTCATGTGGCCTGGCCCCTGGAGTCCGCACTGCCGCCTGGCACCACAGCCATGCCATCAGGCGTGCTTCTTGGACTGATGCAGGCCTCCATCAGCTGCTGCCGGGCCTCCTGTCTCTGGCAACGGGAGGCTGGACCAGTTGGTGCAGCTGTTGGTGATGTGAACCATGTCTCGTCTGCAAATTTTGCGAGGGGTTTTAGGGCATCATTTTATAGTAGGCGACCATCGGCTCAAGTGAATTACTTCTCCCATATCATGCCCTTGTTTGAGGCCCTTTATTCGCCTCGCTTTCTCCAGGACTTGCTTTTCAGTATAAAAGTAGCATTTGCTCGCAGGTGCTGCTAGCGAGGCGCATGAGTCACAACACACCATCAGCCTAATACATGTTCTGGTATACAATGTTCCAGAGGCTTCCCGCTCAGAGCCTTGTTACAAAAATATCGCACAGCAGTTAGTCAGAGTGAATCAAGTTCTGGGATTTTTTTTTCTCTTTGTGATGGAACGCGTTTTTTCGCAGAAGCACCCACTGAGGTGAGCTGTTGATGTGTCAAGGCACAGAAAATTGTAGGAAACCTTTCAATCTTCGAAACATTTCATCTATTTAAACCTGCCCCCCCCCCCCCCAAATACTGCTTCCATTACTCACTGATAGGTACTGGGAAAACCTATTCAGCCCAGCAGAGACTGACCCCCTCCAAAGACTCTGGGTCACTTTCCAGAAAAGGTTAAAAGCCTCACCTGCAGTGATTAATTTGTAAAATAGTAAGTGCCGGTGCCCAAAGTTTTTCTCGGTAACACCGCAGCTGGAGCTCCCAAACGCGGGGTTTCCGAGTCCTAAGGCTGAATAGTCTTGTTTCCATCTCATGGGTATTTCTTACACCACAACACACTCCCTGCCCCTTTATTTCACTCTTGTAGGTTATTTTTCACCCCTTGCCACTGTTTTTTCGTCTTTATCTTCCTCCTCCTTTTGTTTTTTTCCTCTTTTGCTCTGTGTCAAAGTCTGATGAGGAAAAATAAGTGCCAGGCCCCAAAGTGACTGCAACCACTGGCTCAAATTAAGCACTGCCTGCATCCCAAAGGGCAAATGTTCTTTGTAAACTACAAATCGTTATCTCTGATTGTATAGTAACTAGGTAGCGATGGCAGCATAAGCATATTTCCTGCGAGAACTATGGAAAATATGTAAAATGTAAAGACGCGAAGACGGAGGTGAGGAAAAAGTAATTTATTTCCAAGTCAACAGGACAGTAATCAGCTCCTCACCGCACCTCATCCCAACCGTCTGTGCCCGAACCCCGGCACCGCAATGTTCCTTCTATTCTCCCGAGGTCCAGGCATTCCAAACGTCCAGAGAATAGAATGAGAACCCAACACATCTTTCTCCTTTACACAGTGAAATACATAAGAAAATGTACAAAAACAAATGACATGTTCAAAGTCTAATAAAAGAGCAATAACAACAAAACCAAAAATGAATGAAACAATGAAATTAATAAAGGACGAGGGAATGGCACGGGTATCACACAACATAGTCCCGGAACTTAGAAGGAAATTTAATGGACCTGGAAGACAAAGGACGAGTCGTAACATTGGTTTTTTTAAGATCTCCCACATGACTCGGTTCTTTGGAAAGAACAACCGGACCCACCTTTGACACAACATTCTTCCCTTTGTTCCACGACCTACCATCATCTAATTGTTTTTTGTTTTTTTTAACACATATTTTATTAGGTTCTCGGATTTGTAGACAGCTTATACATTCCTGTACGACTTTTAAAGCATTTTACGTAACCAGTGTACAGTGACTCTTATATTTCCATACAGTTCTAGTAATCATACACTCAATAGTATCGTATCTTGTTTTTGGTTAAGGCAGATGTGCACCTACAAACGAGTTCTTGTGGTACAGTATACATGTCTACTTCTTTAATTAATTTTTTTTACCCTCCCTGAAAACAAAATCCCCATGATCCCTCCCTCAATACATCCCACCACAAAAACTTCCCTTAAACTTTGCCGCAATAATCCCATCGCCTCCGTCCAGGCAATCTGCCCTTCAGGGTAAGCATTCTGATACTGGAGGAGAAGACCAGGGAAGGGGAGGGGAGGGACAAGGAAGGGGGGTGAGAAAGAGGACGAGGGAAAGACCAACACATATGTCTAAGTCATAATACATTCGAGAATAAGGCACTGTCTGTAGGATCATTCAGTGTGTTCCGGGGATTCTCTATCTCTTCATCCGTTTCTACTTTAAACTGTTCTAACAGCTGGGCCCACTCTAGGTAGATCGGCTTCTTCCTCAATCCTCTATACTCCTCATGCCTAAGGACCTCACCCTCGGCCACTACCCACCTAATGACCTCCTCCCTCCATTTGCCTTCACGTGGCGCCGTGCGGGATTTCCAGCGCTGTGTACTTAGCCTTTTAGCAAGCATCAGAGCCAACCCCGCAAAGCGGCGCAGCAAATTCGCCTTCTTTGGGAGAGGGAAAAGGCCCAAGAGACAAGCCTCTATGGTAGTCCACGGAGAGCGCCCCGTCAGTTGAGTTAAGCTCCGTGTGACCTCCGACTAAAACTTCCCCAATGTAGGGCAAGTCCATAACATGTGAGCAAAATCTGCAGGTTGATGTAAACATCTTGGGCAATCAGCAGACGTAGTGGGGTACATTTTCTGTATTGTCAGCGGTGTGAGGTAGGCCCTGTGTAATATTAATAGCTGTATTGTTTTTAGTCTGAAGTTACGGGAAACCCTCCTAGGATGCTCTAAGACCAAGTTCCATTCTCTATCTTCCAACTCCTGTGCCAGTACCACTTCCCATTTCTGCCTAAGAGACAGTAGGGGCGTGCTCAGATGTTCCCTTAGCCCATGGTGCATCCATCTAACAAGGTGGCATCCATGAACCATTATGTATATGGCCCGCAATAATTGAAAGGCAGGGGGCTCTCTCTGGTCCACCAGTCAGTATCTCCGGACGTACTGCGTGACCGCCGCGTGCGTGAGAAATAAAGTGTCTGGCACTGCGTTGATATGCACAAACTCGTCATGGGGCATCAAATTACCATCTAAAAATAAGTCCCCCACTGTCTCCGTCCCTGCCTGTGACCAGCTCCGCAACCGAGCATTTGACAATATACCACGCCGGGTGGGTAGGCCACAAAGAGGAATATTAGGAGCATGTGGGGTAGGTATCTTTGCATATTTTAACGCCTGTTTCCAGTAATGTAGCGCAATATGCAAGAGAAAGGGGGGATCTCGCAACCTGTCAGCCTCTGTGCACAGCAATGCCTGTAGTGTTCCACCCTGTAGTCTTTCAGGAGAATAGTCTATTTCAAATAAATTATGGCCAGCTAACCTATATGCCAGCCATTGCAACTGCCCAACAATGCAATATGCCTTAAAATCAGGAGCCCCCACACCGCCTGCGGTGCTCGGAAGTGGCATCTTGGCCAAGGCTAATCTGTGCCTCCCCGTTTCCCATAATAGGGATGACAGCAAGATATCCAGTGTTTTAAAAATCCAATTCGGGAGGACAACAGGAAGGTTCACAAAGTGATATAGGAGTCTAGGTAGCATGACCATTTTAGACACTGCCAATCGGCCTGCCATTGTTAGTGGCAAGGTAGTCCAGAAAGACACCTGTGACCGAAGAGAATTAATAGTCCTAACCACGTTCCCCTCTATTGTATCTGCACTGGTCCTGTAGATGTGTATCCCTAGGTATTTGAAGGTCGTGGGTTCTACTTTGAACTGTAATTGGCCAAACTGCAAGTAGGGTCTATTATAAGTGTCATAAAAGGAGTACGCCACAGACTTTGAGGCATTAAGGCAAATACCAGATATCTCCCCGAACCGTGAAAACACAGCTGCTATAGGTTGCATGTCCGTATTCAGATCTCTAAAATACAGTAGCATGTCGTCGGCGTAAAGTGAGACGGAATGGGTTGTTGTGCCCCTAGGGAGGCCATACTGGGCCATAATACGACGTAAATATTGCGCTAGGGGTTCCAGTGCTAACACAAACAATATGGGTGACAAGGGACATCCCTGATGAGTCCCACGGTAAATATGATATGCAGGAGAGATAGTTGCACCTGTCTTAGCACGGGCTGTAGGGTTGGTGTAAAGTAATTTTACCCAATTGCAATATTCTGGGGGCAACCCAAACTTAGCCAACACGGCTAACATATATGGCCAACTTAAAGTATCGAACGCTTGACGTACATCTAGTGAGAAGCATCCTGCAAGTGGTACTGACTCAGCCACTGCATGTATCAGGGCATGTAGCCGGCGAATATTTAGCGAGGAGCTACGATTGGGTATGAACCCACATTGGTCCGAATGTATTAATTTGGGAAGTAAGGGGAGTAGTCTTGATGCTAATATTTTACTAAGTATTTTATATTCGGTGTTAAGTATGGAAAAAGGTCTATATGATGTGAGATCTGTTGGGGCCTTATCCGGTTTCAGTAAAGACGTGACTATTGCCTCTCTAGTAGTGGGAGGCAGCGTGCCTTCTATAAGCGAGGTGGTATAAAGTTGCAATAGTTTTGGATTCAATGACGCAGTGAATGTAGAATAAAACTCAATAGGGACGCCTTTATTGCAGTACGTATCTCTGCTGAGGTAAGCGGAGCTGCCAGTTCCTCAGCGTTCGTATCTGTTATAGAGGAGAGGTCAATCTCCCTGAGAAAGTTTGCAGTTGCTTCTGCTACATCTAGGGGGGAGCCGTGTATAGAGTCGTATAATGCTCCTGAAAAGTCTTATTTATTTCTGCTTGAGACGTAACCAACGTTTGCTGGGAATTATATATCGCTAAGATGGGAGTGAAATTTGTTTGGGGTTTGATTAGTCACGCTAATAATGTGCTAGCCCTATCTGCCTCAGCGTGTGTGCGTAGTGTGTAAGCGTTTAGATCAATCGTTCTTAATCGCTCCAATAATTCAGCATACTTTATCCTAGCGTCTTGTAGTCTTTCTTCTCCCGCCGCATCCGTTTGAGCTGCCACTTCCAGTGCTTGCAGTGTGTCCTCTAACGTTGCTACGTCTCTAATTACCTCCCTTCTAGTCCCTACCAAGGATCCCATGGAAACTCCTCGTATCGTCACTTTAAATGCCTCCCATTCGAAAGACCTGGTCGAGGCTGTGCCTTGATTTTCTTGGTAATATGTGGTTATGGTTGTGGCTAATGTGGTGCGGAACACTTGATCCTCTAAGTGCAAGGGCTGTAGCCTCCACGTTGGGATGGGCGTGGGGATTCGACCCCAGTTTAATGTCAATTCTATGGGATTGTGATCAGATATGGTTTTGCCTAAATAAGTACTCTGTTTAATGGCCGGGAATAAATCTGGAGTTCAGAGAAAATGATCCAAACGGGTATGCAAGTTATGCGGGTGGGAATAGAAAGAATATTCCCGCATATTCATGTGCTGCGATATCCAAACATCAAGGAGATTCCACCCTTGTGCCCATCAGTCAGGGTAGCAGCTTGTGTTATAGCACTAGTGCTCGGTAAAGGAGGATGGGATCGTTCTAGATGTACATTAAACACCGCATTAAAGTCCCCACCCAGGACCCATGGATATTGAGACCAGCCTGAAAGAGCCCGAGATACCTGCAATAGGAAAGCATCCTGGTCTACATTTGGGGCGTAAATGGAGCCTAATACCACTTGTTTACTGTCTAGGGCCCCCCGTATAAACACATATCTGCTTTGCTCGTCTATCTTACTCTCACTGAGGGGAAAGGGGACTCCCGCCCATATCCAAATTACGGCTCCTCTAGAAAAGGAGGAATTCGCCGTTGCAAAAATTTGGCCTCTCCAACGCTTCTACAATTTACTAGTCTCTGATGGTATTAAATGCGTCTCTTGGAGATATACTATTTGGGCTCTACGGCAGTGGAGTTGAGCAGCTATTCAGTGCCGTTTGTGGATCGACCTACATCCCCCGAACAGTCCAGGAGACAATAGTGTAAGAATTGATAGTCGACATCATCACTAATTATTTGTAACCCCCCCTCCCTGCCCCCCAGATCACCCCCCCCAGATAATTATCGGAACATGCGGCAACAATCTGAACAATACAATCTTATTCCAATACTGGGTCCAACGAGTTAACTTCGCCCGACCAAACTGTGCAACAAAGGTCAACATAGTACACTTTTAAACTCTTGCTTCCGCCTGTGGTGTAAGCTGCGTATTCACAATACAAAGGAAATAGTACACGATGTGTAGAAGTGCCCAGGACATTCCAGGCCACAGGACGTACCATACCAACCCCTTTGTGTGTGTGTGAAACATTACATCTTAATTATAGTATAATATAAACTGGCTAAAGAGTCACCGGGGCCAGTTAAGGCCGATCAGTAGGACCAAATTAGCTTGTACAAGCTATGCGAAGGCACAGTTCTTACGTATTCACTGTCGGGTCAGCCCAATGGGTCATGACTGAGCTGTGTAGTTCCTGATGGAAATAATGCCACACTACCTCCCGAGTCAGAATCTGTGTTCGCCTCATCAGAAGGGCTGGTACTGATAGGTGGACGTGGGACGCGGAGAGCCTCAGCGGACCGGAGGGCCTCCTGCCGACACTCCATTACCTGTTGGTGTGGAGGAGGACTGGATCCCATGCTCTGCGTGGTGAGACCTTTTCTGCACCTCCGGGGGCCCTGTTGTGATTTCGGCTGCGTGGTCCCCGGACATCTGGCAGGCAATACATCGGGGAAGTTCCTGTCTAGCCAATCTCATGCACTATCTGGCGTATCAAAGAATAAAGAACGTTGATTGTAGTTGATTTTTAGTTTGGCTGGGAAAAGCAATGCAAATGTAAGGCCCGCTGCCCGGACCCGTGCTTTGACTTCCATGAACGAAAAGCGTTTACGCTGAACTGCCAGTGTATGAGTGGACAAACCTGTAGGGGCCACAGTAGATTTCAGCCACTCTTCTATGTAGATTGTTGGGTTGGGGCCCTCTGTTCCCTCAGGAAGGTCCACGATCCTGAGATTATTGCGGCGAGCCCGCCCCTCTGCATCATCCACACGGGCTTGTAAGGATTTTATTTGTTGGCGCATGTGTTACAATTGTTCTTCATGTTCTTTAACTTGGGGCACCACTGTTTCCAATGTTTGCTCTGTTATCTTGACCTTATCTGACAGTTTTCTGTGGTCATCTTTAAGCAGATTAAGTTCTACGGAGATTGTGCCCAATTGGTTTTCAATCGCGGATCGGGAGTCGCGAATTTCTTTCAGGATCATGTCCAGTTTATCCACTGGGGGATTAGATGTGGCCCCCTCTTCCATCCGTCGAGAGCTTCCGGATGAGGCCTCCGAAGGCGGCGAGTGAGATCCAGCCCTCCCGGACTTTGAGGCTGTTCTGGTCTTCCCCCTGCCCATGATCCCTAGTGGTCAGGGTGGTTATATAGTATGCACTTACACAGAAGATCAACACACCAACCCAATCACTGCATTCGTTTGTCCTCTCCGTTATACAGCCCCTAGACTCTCACTGCCATTCGGGCCTCCGTCCCAGTAGTACTTCACTGTAGCACCGTTGATCAGCCCCTGTCTACACTTGACAACGTTGGTGGCTCCACACAGCAGAATGTCTCTTCTAGGCCATGCTCCAAACACAGCACTTGGGCTCCCTACAGGGGCATAGCCATGTATTCCTCTACACCCCTTTCGGTGCACCTGGTAGATTGTAATCCTCTCAAAGGTTGTGCGTCCAGAAGTATGGAGGACCATGCCCGGTCGCTCCAGGAGCTCACTCCCAATAGTACACCACCAAATCTGAGGGGGGAGGGAGAGGGGCCCAGGCAGGGGAGAGGACGACAGCTCAACGACCGCCCCACCAGCCCCTCACTATCCCCCAACACTACCTCTGTAGCAGTCCCAGCTCCGCCAAAGACGTCTCAATTTATCTCCAAATGTCACAATCTTCAGCCAGGCAGACCCCGCTTCTGTCACAGCTCCTGAGGCCCAGTGCGGAGGCCCTGCAATGCCATCTGCTTTGTCTCCGTCTGGACAGCCGGCTCAAGAAGAAACCCTCACTACCTGCGGAGTCCACAGGTAAGGGCACTCCCCTTTCAATCAATATCAGGCCATGGCCTCGCGGGCATATCTCTGGATCAACTATATCGCACCCAGTGGGGGGCAGGCGGAGGTAATCAAGAAACAGCCCCATAAGTGCTGCCAAGGGCCGCCCCAGACGGCTGGTCAGGTCTCCGCCAACACCCCAGTTGCACAAGGGATGACTCCAGGTAGGTCAGGCCGGCTGTAGCCTGCCCGGGACCCCCCCAACAGGCCTCACACTGGTCACAGTTCCCGCGGCGAGAACACTTCTCCGTCTGTCCCGGCCCCGCCGACTGCAGGGGAAGCGCTCGGGAAGGCCAGCCCTTTTTTCCAGCACTCGATGAAGGAGGAGGAGCCAGCCCATCATGGCCGCTCGGAGCTGATGCTCCGTGCTGAACCCTTTTTCCAGCTTCCCGAGCGGCATCCCGCCAAATTGTTTTCACATCCAGAACAACGATTCTGCAGCCGGAATGCTGGCAGATCACCTGAAGATCTATTTCGCCCGTCTCTGATCTAGCATTGCGGAGAAATGAGACGTGATGTCCCCGCATATGAAGACGCCAAGATGGCACCCGGAGAGCTGAGAGGTCGCGTCCGGTACCGAAGGAACTGCACCATGAGTCCGCCGACCTCCATCTTACCCCGCAAACAATGACCCCAACCCTCGGCCCGCATCTTGATCTGAAGGCCACTCATCGCAGTGACTAACAGCAACACGGACGGAACGCCGAAAGTGAACGGCCACCGGTGAGCAATAGATGAGAGCTCCACCCACACCAGTGAGACGTGGCGCGCTCCCACTTCACTCGGCATCCCAAGCGCTTCCACCCCGAGCGGGGTCTAGACCCCTTTTGAGAACAGGAGTACCGTAGGAATAGTTGGGGGTCCCCCACCTTGGACGCATAACAGTAGGTCCCTCGGTGAGCCCTGGGATTGACGCCTGACCCCAAAATGGCGCCCGCAGACAGGCGGACCCGGACAGCCGAACGGTGCACCCGGGGGTCCTCCATGCTAAACTCAGCTTAGTTTCTCTACTCCTGGCAAAGGACTACTCAGTGGAGGACATGGGGAGTCGTTGATCGCCTTCCTGCAGTCCCTCCGTAATTCGGTCTCGTCTTCCAGAGAAAGAGGAAGTCCCGCCTCTTTTACCTCGCATGTCTCGGCATCTAAGTGGCGTCCAGAGGGTCCGAGCTATCTCCTGCCTCCCACGAGCAGAGCTTCATCATGGCCGAGACCAACTACCGCATCAACGCCTACACAGGGATCTACAGAGGCCTGGACATGACGTGCCTGACCTTAAAATGGCGGCCGCCTCTGCCTTCGTTTCGTGCTCTCCATGCCACTGGAGTCAAGCTATCCTGGCTGATGAGGGCTGAAAGCCCGAAACCGGTCCTAGGATGCTTGTTTCCAGTCCAGGGAGGACCTGGCCTGGCAGTTTGGGCTGGACTGTTCCCATTGGGCGCAGGGTCAAGACTGATTTGCATATGGCTGGGTCCAAACTGGAATGGCATGGTGAGCAAAAAAACAATGGATTTAGGCCCAGATCTCTGTACTGGGGTGAATGTACGACATTGTTCTGCATTCTGTCCATCAATTGTTGTTTTTGCATTTGTCACCCCGAGTGGAACGGGTATGCCCAGACGTGGGTCCCGTGCTCTCCATGCCACTGGTGTCAAGCTATCCTGGCTGATGAGGGCTGAAAGCCCGAAACCGGTCCTAGGATGCTTGTTTCCAGTCCAGGGAGGACCTGGCCTGCTAGTTTGGGCTGGACTGTTCCCATTGGGCGCAGGGTCAAGACTGATTTGCATATGGCTGGGTCCAAACTGGAATGGCATGGTGAGCAAAAAAACGATGGATTTAGGCCCAGATCTCTGTACTGGGGTGAATGTACGACATTGTTCTGCATTCTGTCCATCAATTGTTGTTTTTGCATTTGTCACCCCGAGTGGGACGGATATGCCCAGACGTGGGTCCCGTGCTCTCCATGCCACTGGAGTCAAGCTATCCTGCCTGATGAGGGCTGAAAGCCTGAAACCGGTCCTAGGATGCTTGTTTCCAGTCCAGGGAGGACCTGGCCTGGCAGTTCGGGCTGGACTGTTCCCATTGGGCGCAGGGTTAAGACTGATTTGCATATGGCTGGGTCCAAACTGGAATGGCATGGTGAGCAAAAAAACGATGGATTTAGGCCCAGATCTCTGTACTGGGGTGAATGTACGACATTGTTCTGCATTCTGTCCATCAATTGTTGTTTTTGCATTCGTTTCCTCAGCAGCCTAAATGCCAGCCCCTTCTCCGATTTGTTTTATACTCCCCCCACCTTCTTTTACCTCTATCCTCTAGTGGGGACAAGTTCTTCCGCTACTTGACTATGCAACTGTAGCCTATGTAACTATTCAAAACTGTTTTTCCTGATCGCTGAGACCTGAGCAACATGGCTGATGCCCGGTGGAGTTGCTAGACAGCTATAGAGGAGATTGGCCCTGGTTTCCCCCTTGACCATCACCTACCCAGCCGGACATTGGGCACAGTTCTTCCTCGTCTTCCTCCTATGGCTCCTTCCCCCCTCCCTCCTACGAATTCTCGCAACATTGTTTTTGTTTACTGTACCTTACTATGCTCTTGTAACTGATGTAACTTGTAACGCAACGATCCTCTTGTAAAGCGCTCTTATACCTCCGGGTCTAGCCAGCGCTATATAAAACTCTTCAAATAAACAGCATCAGGGGCACGTCACTGGCACTGCCACCAAAGGCCCAGTGAAGGGAGGCCGGCAGAGGGGAGAGAGACCGTCCCGCGCCCATCCAGCTGGTCCGTCTCTACCGCACAGGGAGTACCTCCCTCAGCCTCTCAGCAGAACGGGTGGGTGCCACACTCTGCCTCCAGTATCTCGGCACACACCTGGATATTGTCGGGTCCCTCCAGTAGTCTCTGCTGGGTATGTACCACCAGGTCAGAATCCGAGGCCTTGCGTGCACCCGCACGCCCCACTCAGGCGCTCCTCCTCCGGCCCAGTCCCAGGAAAGTCCGCTGCACCAAAGGCCGCCCCCACGCCTCAGGCCCACAGCGTCTCCAGGATTCACCTCGGGCCAAACTCAAGCTAGTGTCCACCGCAGCGTTCTAGCGCCCCCACGTCTCGGTTCTCCTGCATTCAGCTGTGCACAGTGAGTCTGCCAGCAACCCAATCACGAAGGGGTTGCGGATAATTAAACGGATTGGGTGCCCCGGGCCCGGAGCTCGTCGCTTATGTGACCTCCATCTTGGGCTGCAAGCCACACCCCGACCTACCATCATCTAATTTGACAGCGCTTTTATTGATCTTCACAACTTTTTCCAAAACTGAAAACTTGGATTCTCCTTAGGGTAAGATCCTGGAGCACTTCACTCTTACCATGTCCCCCACCTTGACATTCAACTGTCTAGGATACAACCCGACCCTTGTATGATCATATTTGTTCTGTGCATCAACACGCCTTTTACCAACCTCCTCAATTTTCTTCGTTGGCAACCTGAACCCACCACCACCACCCATCCATCCCCTCAACAGTTTGGAGGTGGGAACATGCCCTCTTAGCAGTACAAATGGGGACACACCGGTATCAGAATTGACAGTTGCGCGGACAGCCCACAATAGTTTACACAGCTCAGCCTTGCAATTCAAGTTACTTGCTTTAGACAATTGTAAAATTTTGTTTAATGACCCTGGTAAAGCGCTCCACAAGGCCATTACTCATGGGATGATAAAGGGAAGTTTTGACATGTTTAATACCTAAAGACTGTAAAAATTATTAAAATTGTAGGGAAACAAATTGGGGGCCATTGTCGGTAAGTAATTTCTCAGGTACACCTTCCCTGGCAAATAATGACTCAAGGAACTTGATGACAGAGGTGGAATCAGATGATTTCACCCATTTGACTTCAGGCCAGCGACTGTGAAAATCCATGAGGACTATACCATCATCAGACACACTACCAGACATAACCATGGGACCAATAATGTCTATGGCTAATTTGACCCATGGTTTGTCAGGGACCTCGATGGCCTCCACAGGATAAGGAGTGGTTACTTGCGATTTGTTGCTAACGGCACACTCCATACAATCCCTTACAAAATGCTCCACCTGCTTGTTCAAAGCCGGCCACCAAAAGTTTTCCCTTACTCTCCTCTTCATGGCATGCATGCCGTTGTGACCCTTGTGGGCAAGGGTGAGTACTTTGTTCCTCATGACATCCGGTACCACTAACAGGGATGATCTATACAACAAGCCATTCACTACTGACAGCTCGTCGAAGACATGCTTGTACTTGTTGACACAACACTGTTCGTTAATCTCATGCGACCACCCCTTACTTAACGTCCTTATTACCTCCTTAAACTCTAAATCACTCTTAGAGGCTCCTCTCCACTCTTGTTCAGATATGGCATCTTCAGCACGACCCAAAACACTGCATACCAGTTCCAAATCATCATACTCACTTTCCGTTACCATAGCATTATTGTCAATAGAACAAAGTCGAGACAAACAATCAGCCACAAGATTTCTCTTGCCCGGCACATACTCAACTCTGAAATTATGTACCATAAGTCTATACTGCCATCTTGCGATTCTGGGAGTCGCTTTACCACCACCTCTTGTGGTGAATAACTCAACCAAGGGTTTATGGTCAACACGTACCACAAATTTAGAGCCATACAGGTAATGTTTGAAATGAGTAATGCCCCACCAACAAGCAAGGGCTTCAAGTTGAATCACGGATACGAGGCTTCGGCACCATGTAAACTCCTAGAAGCGAAAGCAATCACCTCGTCCTTGCCATCTCTATGTTGCATGAGCACAGCACCTAGACCTTTTTGACTAGCATCAGTCATTATTATAGTTTGATCTGTAGTACTGAATGCCTTAAGGGGAATAGCTTGAGCTACTTCATGTTTAATTGCATCAAACTCCTTAGTGCATTCATCATCCCAACAGAACGGAACATTTTTCTTGAGTAATGACCTGATGTGGAAGGTTTTGGATGCACAGTTGGATATAAATCTGGCATAGAATTCAATGAGACCCATAAATGATCTCAACTGGTCTTTGTCTGTAGGAATGCTGAAATCTTCAATAGCCTTTACCAGGCTTTGCTTAGGCTGCACCCCCTCAGAAGATAACCTGTATCCCAGGTAGTCTACAGTGGTTACATTCAATCTGCATTTGTCTAAACCCAGAGTTACACCTTTTTGCTTTAACAAGGATAAAACACAATTTAGTCTTTCGTTATGTTGGGTTTGATTCTCCCCATATATCAAAACATCATCTTGAAAGGCCACAACCCCGGACATACCCTAAAACATGCTCTCCACCACTCTCTGAAAAACAGCAGAGGCAAGACCAAAGGGCATGCGCTTAAATTGAAATTGCCATTGAACTCAAAATCAGAATTGAATTCATCAACAACATCAATGGCCTTCCCGCCATAACCTACTGTTATGTTGTATATGTTACTTGTTAGCTTATATGCTGTTTAGCCTTGCACCTTGTCTCTCTGCCTCGCGCTGCTTCTCCTGCCGCGTGCCCATGCCCAAGGGTTCTATGACGTCCTATAGTTCCACGGTAGAATCTTGGGCATGGGCGACGGTTGGTTGGCAGTTGCTGTAACTTGTAGCCCCTGAGAAGACGTACTCTCTGGTGTCAGTGGCATTATACAATAAAGACCTTTGAACTTACCATTTGCCTCCGGTGAGTCTTTACAATTTTGGCGACGAGCGACCCTGACACCACCACGGAACCACAAGTGCGTACCAGCAAGTATTCACCTCGTTCCTCACTCCTGCAAGAGTTGTCTTCTTTTCTTCTTCGAGCCTGTTTTGATGAGAACAGCTAAGGGGTTGCTGTCCATGACGTCTGCTTCGGACCAAGTCCTTGCCTGAAGGTGCGACGCGTCCCACCGACTCCTGCACCGAGAGGGACAACGTGCTGCATCCAACCGACTGCTGCTCTGGTTCTTCACGGAACGGTGATCGGAACCTTCGGCGAATTATCACGGTGAGATCTGCCCTGTTGGCGGGGAGGAGCGGCGTATTCTTTTCCATCCCTTGCACCTTTCCCGCCTAGTGGCGGTCTGACTGAATTCTCCTCAGTGTACTTTGCTGAGCGGCGTGACGTCACTGAAACGCACGAGTTGGCGGCCATTTTTTTATTGGCAATACGGCCTTATTGTACAGAGGGTTTCCCATATGTGTTCGCCGTACTGGTGATACACACTCCTCTGGAAAGTGCGTTCTCCATACCGGTGACACGCACACCTCTACTCAGTTATGGATGCATGATTTATCTGTTGCGTTCTCCTCACCGGTGATACGCACACCTTTTGGTTGTAAATTTTCTTTCTTCATCTGTGATGCACACACACCTTGTGAACCTTCAATTTTTTGTTAGAGATTGACACACCACCGCTTCTTCATTTCGTTCCATTTTTTTTTGTTTACTCATTATGGCATCTGTAAACACATGGAACCTTTCTCATCCGGAGCCTTTTATTCCCTCGACAGGGGACGCTTCTCTAAAATGGGATGAATGGCGCGAGTATTTTGAAAACTATATCTCTACAATGGAGGACGAAGAAGAACTTACACCTGAGAGGAAGAAAAAAATCCTTCTACACTGTTTAGGCGCAAAAGCGATGAAAATTTACAATCACATTAACAAAAAACCCAGGGAGGGAATGTTTACATGAATGCTCTGGAAGACTTGTCCTTGTACTTCAAACCCACTATTTCAATCTCAGTTAACAGATTCAAGTTTTTCCAACGTAAACAGATTCCTGAAGAATCTGTTGAAGACTTTGTCGCTGCCTTAAAAAATTTAGCGCTTACTTGCAGGTTCGGTGCATTGCATGACGAATTCATTCGCGACCAAATTGTCATGCGGGCGGCGAATAAGAACATCCAAGAGAAACTGTGGGCCAAAGGGGAATTGCCACTTGAAGAGGTCATCGAGATTGTCAAATGCACTGAGTTGACAGGCAGATGCGCAAAGGCAGTTCTGTCTGAAGAAAAGGGAATTCCTGAAGACAAATCTACCATTGCTAAAGTGAATGTTTCAAAAAATTCTCATATCAAACAGCGTTCGAACTACATGCAGGGAAAAGACACCAATACTATGACAAAGTTGTCAGATGATAGAAAGTGCTTTAGATGTGGCAGCAGATACCATTTGGCAAATGATAAAACGTGTCCCGCACTAAAGCAAAGATGTTCAAGATGTGGGATTGTAGGTCATTTCCTTGCAATGTGTCAGAGAAAACAAAGGGGTAGAAGCAGTGTAAAACTAGTAATACCTGAGGAATTAGACAATGCATATTCCTCTGATGATGACATGAATTTATGTGTGTTACAAGTCCAGGATAATACGTTGGGAAAAGGTAGAAAGCCCATGTGTCATTTAAATATTGGTGGTGTGGAAATTTCCATTGTTGCGGATTCTGGATCACTGTATACTATTGTAAATAAGAATGTGTGGTTAGAAAAATTTGTTCCTGTCATAGGTAACCATTTACTCAACCCGGACATATCTCCCAAAACTTTCACTGGGGAACCCATTGAAATCCTGGGTTTCAGGGAACTACAGTTCGAATTTAAATCTCGAGAAATGCTGGGTAAACTGTATGTTTCTGCTGTAGGTCCTTCTGTTCTGGGATGGATCGATCAAGGGAATTTGGGGATAATTCTTGACCCCAACAGCCCCGATCCCGTGCTTTCATTACAAACTGAGGAGGAGTACAAGAACCTGATTGTAAAAAGGTATCCTCAGGTATTCTCAGAGAAGATTGGCAAACTTAAAGGGTTCGTCCACGAGATTAAACTCAAGGAAAATGCTGTCCCTTGTATACATAAATCTAGGAACATTCCTTTCTCCATCATAGGCGAAGTGGAAACTGAACTTCTTAGGCTGCAGAAGTCTGGTATCATTGAACCAGTGGAGTCGGCTGAGTGGGTTTCTCCCTTAGTCGTCGCTAAGAAGTCCAATGGTAAGCTCCGCTTATGTGTGGATCTTCGCGATCTTAACAAAAACATCCTTGTCGACCAATTTCCATTGCCAAGAATTAGTGAGATGCTGTCCTACACTAATGGAGCTAGGTGGTTTTCCACCATCGATCTAAGTTCAGCCTACCACCAGGTGGCCCTACACCCTAACTGTAGAAGCCTCACTACTTTTGTCACACCATTGGGGTGTTTCAGATTTAGAAGAGTACCCTTTGGATTAGCCTCTGCGGCAGCCATGTTCCAGAGATTGATGCGTACGCTCTTCAAGAATGAAAAAGATCTCCTCATCTTTCAGGACGACATTATGGTGATGGGCACCAACAGGAACGAACATGATGAAAAATTAAACAGGGTATTAAGTATCCTAGAACATCATGGTCTTACCGCCGATGTCCGGAAATGCAATTTTGCAACCAGTAATGTCACATACCTGGGACACGAGATTAGTGGGGGTGGCATAAAACCAAAAAAAGAACTCCTTTCTGCCATTAGAGAAGCCCCGTCTCCAAAAAACAGGGAGGAAGTGAGAGCCTTCCTAGGCCTCTCTGAATTCTATGCTAAATTTGTCCAAAACTTCTCCTCCAAAACATTCGCTTTGAGACAACTCGTGTAACTTAAAAATAAATTCGAATGGTCCACTTCTTGTGAGGAGGCTTTCAATATAATTAAAGAGGACATTTGCAGTGCTCCACCGCTTCAAGGATTTAATCCATCCCTACACAGTGTGGTCACCACAGATGCCAGCGGGAGAGGTCTGGGAGCAGTCCTCACCCAGATCAACGAGGCTGGTAATGAGGTAACCGTGACATTCGCCTCGCGCTCGATCACACCTACCGAAGAAAGGTACTCTGTGATCGAGCGTGAAGTCTTGGCATGCGCATGGGGTTTGGAGCACTTCAGGCAGTACATATGGGGGTACTTGGTCACCCTTAGAAGTGACCATAAACCGCTTGTCAAGGTACTCTCCACCAAGGGCCTACAAAGTGCTTCTCCCCGTCTCGCACGCATTTCCGTCAGGATGATGGATTTTAATTACAACGTACAGTACGTCCCTGGAGTAAAGAATAGGGTGGCAGACTGTTTAAGCCGTTTGCCTTTGCCAGACACTGGTGATCTTACCTCGCACATTGAAACGTTCTGTGTTGCTAACATTCTAGAGGAGGTACCCTGCATATCACAGTCAGAGTGGTTGACAGCCCTAGAGGGAGACACTACACTTCTTGAGTTAAAAAGGTATATAAAAAATGGTTGGCCTGCAAAAAATCTATTCCCAAACAATTTCACACTTTCTGGGAACTCAGAGACGAATTGTCAAGTGAAGGAGACCTAATACTTAGGAACGGTAAAGTCATACCTCCCACCATTTTACGTGCAAAACTCCTTGATATCTGTCATGAAGGACACCTTGGCATAGGGAAGACAAAAAGTAGGGTGAGGAATTCATATTGGTGGCCGGGTTTTGATCTGGAAATTGAGAGAAGAGTCAGGAATTGCGCAGCTTGTGAGAATTCTGACAAATCACAACACATGCTTAGACCACCCCTCCAACCCCTTGCCAGTCCCTGTATGCCTTGGGTTAGACTAGGAATTGATATTTGTGGGCCCATTAGGGAACATGGTGAACAATTGTTCCTTATTGTACTAGTGGACCATTTCTCTAAATGGCCGGAAGTGGAAATTGTACAGAATGCTTATGGAAGAACTATTATTAGTTTTCTGAGGGGGTTATTTCTTAGAGAAGGTCTACCCAAATGTATTGTATCAGATAATGGCCCACAATTCATTTCTGCCATTTTCAAAACATTTTTAAGGGAGAATGGTATCTCTCATAAAACTACCTCATTGTACCACCCAGCGGGCAATGGGGCAGTCGAAAGGTTCAATCGAGTCATAAAAGGGGTGGTGCAGCTAGCCAATCACAACGAGCTTTCTTGGAGGAAAGAACTTATCCACAATCTCTGGGCATTCCGTGTAACTCCTTGTGAGTCCACTGGTACCAGCCCCTTCGTACTGCTAAGAGGTAGAACCCCAGTTACCAAAGACAATGTGGGTTGGCTCACACCCAAGAGAGTTTGTTGGTCTGCTGGAAGGGTTAAAGAGAAGTTGTTACACTCACAAATGACTAGCAAAAAATATTATGACTCGAAGCATGCATGCAAAAAAGTGAACATACAGGTGGGTGACAAAGCAAGGGTAAAGAGAACTGATTTTGTAAGGAAGGGGGAAAGTCGCTTCTCACAGCCCATGGAGGTCAAGAAAGTTTTCTGTAACTCCGCCCTCTTAAGTGATGGTAAAATATGGCATTTTTCTTCATTATCTTTGTGCAGGGGTGGCGGGATCGTTGCCCCCTCTTATGGTATCTCAGACAACCAGGGTCCTCCCTTTTCCCCAGACTATGATTGGATTCTTGATGGCGGTGCCGGTAGGGATTCTTACCCACAGAGGACGGATACTGCGTCTCCTGGCGGTGTGAGTGTTCCTGATGGTATAGCCACTCGGGAGGACGATTGTAGTAACTTCAGTGGGGAAATTGCCGACAAGGACCAACAAGATCCAGGTACAAGTGGTGTTAATCTTGAACATAATAGTCATTATGCTGATGATGTTTTTCCCTCTACTAGCACTCTTATGAAGGAACCATTGGTGAACAGATATGGTAGGGTAGTCAAACCACCTGCTAAGTTACACGACTTTGTGTGTGACTAAAGCCTCTGGTCCCGCCTTCCTACGTGTACTGTTCATGCTCGGTCCTTCCTCACTGTTCCACATTTTTTCATCTATGAGAAGGAGATGTGTTATGTTGTATATGTTACTTGTTAGCTTATATGCTGTTTAGCCTTGCACCTTGTCTCTCTGCCTCGCGCTGCTTCTCCTGCCGCATGCCCATGCCCAAGGGTTCTATGACGTCCTATAGTTCCACGGTAGAATCTTGGGCATGGGCGACGGTTGGTTGGCAGTTGCTGTAACTTGTAGCCCCTGAGAAGACGTACTCTCTGGTGTCAGTGGCATTATACAATAAAGACCTTTGAACTTACCATTTGCCTCCGGTGAGTCTTTACACCTACGGGATGTATATTGGATTGCTTCAAATTATGCTTAGAAAATAGCTCCTTCCAGACAGATTCACTTAACAAGGTAAAAAGGAGAGCCTGAATCGGCTAAGACTTTGACACAAATATCATTCACTTTTATAGTACAAACGGGTCTTCTTAGACCTTGCGAATTGACTCCCCAAATGCCACTAGAGTCATTCATGTCCACAATGGTTAGAAGATGCTTCCTCCGTTGTTGATTCTACATTATGCAATCTTCTTGGTGGTTCTCTTCTAGAAGATTTGCAAACTTTAGCAAAATGTCCTCTCTTAGAACATCTAGCACATACTTTGTCCGCAGCGGGACACGATTTGTCATGAGCTAAGTGATTGGTACTACCATGCCTGTAACACTCTATTTCCCTTTTATTTGGCCTATCCTTGAATTCTTTAGTTTTCTTATGTTTAGGTTTAACTGTTAGAACACCTTGAGATTTACTATCAGCTAGAGACATCTGCTCCATATATGAACTAGTACTTTCTATTCTTGTGGCAATGTCCATTGCTTTTTGTAGCGTGAGATCTGGTTTAGACAAAAGTGCCTCTTGAACTTTTTTGTTGTTAGTCTTTTCCACTAGTTGATCTTTAATCATTTCCTCTTCAAACGCTTTATACTCGCAAGAAGCCGCAAGAATACGCAAAGCGCCAACGTAACTTGACGCAGATTAACCTTGTAATTGGACCCTTTTGTAAAATTTATGTCTTTCCACAGTAATGTTTTTGCAAGCTTTGAAGCGAGTATTTAAAGCTTTGATGGCTGTAGCATACTCATCTTCCACACCATCACCTTCTGCCTCACGTATGAGAATGGGTTCCTTCGGAATGTGTTTTAATATGTTACGGCCTTCATTGCCTAAACAATGTCTAAGGATAGCATACTTCTTCTTGCTAGTAAATGACTCTCCGTCCAGAGCTTTCAGATAAGCTTCAAAGCCTTCCTTCCATATTTCCCAATCGATTTCTGAAGAAGCTGGATTGGGAACAAATGGTGTAGGTGGTGAAATTGCCTGATGCATGATGTAAAAGTAATTACGCAGATATAAAAGTTGATGAAATAGTAGAGCAGCAAAACTACAAAAATAGACAAATGATGCTTAAGGTGTGCGAATCACCGAGATTAGCACAGTACAGGATGTGGTGTGCAGATCACCAGAAGTAATATTTGTAAAGAAGATGGTGTGCAGATCACCGAGATCAGCACTATGACAAATGAATGACAAAGAAGTGCAAAGTTTGCAGTGACATTTCAATTGCTTGGCACGCTTGACGATAAATTGATGGCAAAAGTAGAAATTGAGCAAGGTGTGCGAATCACTGAGATTTGCACCATGAAATTGAGCCGTCTTGACGTTCGTGGAATTGGAAACAAAGAAGCAGCAGATAAATACAGTGTGCAGATCACCGAGATCGGCACATGAAAATCAATTGCCTGGATTAAAGATGGCCACCACGTATGACGTGACGTGATGCGGTGTGCGGTTCACTGTGAACCGCGCATATGAGGACAAGACAATGTCTGCGTGACGTAGTAGACAGGCAGGGGAGACTCAAGCAGAAAGGCGGAGAGTAGCGTAGGCCAGTTAAAATTGGTACCGTACCTTATTGGCCGGAACGGTGCACTCGCAGGAACTATGCCGATGAGCGCCTTGCTTCGGTGAAGGAGATTCCCGACAGAGAAGCGTCGAGGGAATGAGGTGAAGAGTCATGCAGCACCGGTCGTCGCACGCGTGGAGGTCCTGGTGACTGGCAGTCCGTCGCCAGTGTAAGGACGCGTAGACAGAGGCGAGGAAAAAGTAATTTATTTTCAAGTCAACAGGACAGTAATCAGCTCCTCACCGCACCTCCTCCCAACCGTCTCTGCCCGAACCCCAGCACCGCAATGCTCCTTCTATTCTCCCGATGTCCAGGCATTCCAAACGTCCAGAGAATAGAAGGAGAACCCAACATAAAGCACACAGGGTCTTAAGAAGAAGTGTCTTCACCATGGAAAATCTGATCTTTCATAAGGCTTTTTTATCACCGGTCCCCATTTTTAGCATCTTAATCTGAATACAATGATGCCCTAAATGCTTACTGATAATCTTCATTACTCTGAGGCTCAGCGTTCCTCGTCACAGCCCTTACATCTATAAAGAAGACTTAAATGCAGATACCATGTTTATTATTACTATTGATATCATCAAGAAAATCCTCTGCTTTTTCTTGTGTGAAAGCAAAAACCTTCACTCACGCGGGATCTTTTTATTTGGCATGGTGGTTGAGGGCATCTCCACTTTTTGAAACATTATTGCCTGCACGGCTTTTTTAGGTCTCGCCTAGGCATCACTTGCACTGTCTCTTTGAGATATGTTGTATTCCGAATATGGGCTTTAAGCTTCGCCCATTTTCCCTCCGATGTATTTTATCGGCTTCTCTGACTGTCTTTTAGAAATTAATTTTTTTCATTGGTTAATTTGTTTAGTAGTCCCTCCTTAGTACCTCCTTTTCTCCTGTTGTAACCTCCCATATGGACTGCCCCTGTTACATGTGTTGTAACTCAGTATGTTTTATTAACAGTTCGTGAGCACTATTTTCTTAATAACTTTCTCCTAGCTGCTGTTGCAAACACAACATGCTCTCCCACTTCCGCAAAGCAGAGTCCTCGTATTTTTCTGGCCCAGCGGGGCCCGATCATGGACGCTGCGCTTTATCTTTTGAAGATGCTCCCTCCCCTCCCTGCTCCACAGCCGTGTATATGGTATCTCCGTATGGTTTTTTTTAAGCAGCACGGTGTGCCGCGCGCTTCATCTTTAACAATGGTGGCCGCGTGCCTTTCTTTTCTTCTGCGTTGCTCACCAATGACATTTTTATGATTGTTAAATGTTTCTTTAAGCGGCGCGCTCTTCATCTTTAACAATGGCGGCCGCACGTCTTTCTTTTCTTTTGCACTGCTCGCCCAACTACATTTTTTCAATATTAAATGTTTTTTTAAGCAGTGCGGCACACCGCGTATCGGGATATATTCACAAGAACGTGTGATAACTACCACAAGAGTAGCGTAACGCAACTTTCAATATCGCAGCCTATCACGGGAAAATAACCCAGTGTCAACGTGGAATTCACAACAAGGCGGTAGCATGCGATAGTCACCAGATAACGCGTCAAATGTCAGCGCGAAAATCAATGCCACGCCGAAAAAATGCGAAACGCGAACGCGAGAAATCATGCGATGAGGCCAATCGCGGTACAAAAAGTAGCGAAAAGAAGCCTCAGGTCTGCAAATCCCACGCGTCTGGCGGGAAATTGCACCATAAAAACCACAGAAACAACACACCAGAAACAAGCCAAAGCACGTAGCAACATGGATGCACCCTGACCCAGCGCAGAGGTCAACGCGAACCCCACAACCCACACAGACCACCAGCAAGGAACAACTGGGTCGGGGAAGGCCAAGGAGAAAAGGGAGAGGAAGACGGGGTACAGACCGCAGGAAAACAAGACCAGCGCCACGGAGGTGACAGAACACTACCAGCAACTGACCCACAAGCAGACCACCTGGAATGTAGTCGGAGTGCCCAGGAGGCCAATCCAGGAGGCCAAGAGGCTCCGGCAGGACGTGACAACCTAAACCAGGTACAAACCCGCTGCCAACAGGAAGGCAGCAATGGCGACAGGAGGTGGCAGTCCAGCGCCACAGGAGGAGCTGGAGGAAACCCAGGCCACAGTCATCAGTGTGGAGACGGTGCAAGGAGTAGGGGGTACGGACACAGCTTGAGAGGACCTGACACAACAACAACAGGGTGAGGATCCAACAGGGACTGGGGGGACGGGGGTGATGGGCACAATGGCACACATGCACAATGAGGTGTAGCACACTGCACACCCACAATTACCCAGGGACATGTCCCCCCATCCCCGTGGCACACTGCAGCACACACGCATAGCAATCACAGCACATACCATGACAATGTGGCACAAAGTGCAACACCCACACTGCAGAACAGGGGACACAACTGGGTCCGCCCAGGCGCAGCAACAGAACAATCACATTGGACAGAGCAGGGAACTGTGAGATGCATATCTACCCCTACAACCCCACATCAGCCATGAAGGCCAAATGTACACTGTCCCAACTCAAATAGCCACCACCGCCCAAACAGTCACAATGTACATTGTCACACAGTCTGCATGTCGACAAGAACAAGGCGCCAACACAATGCCAACATGCACCTCCCCTTCACAATGCAGAGGGACAAACAACACCTCCAGCAGGTCAGAACAGACAACCCATCAGTGATGCCTGAGACGAACACCACACCCCCGACACCGACGCCCTACAACAGCCCATGGACATCCCACACAACCCACCACCAGGACAAGGGCAGACAAGCTACTCAGAGGAGAACCCAGCCCCTGCAACAGACCACACAGCATGAAGCACCTGCAATCACGGCTGCCTCACAACACTTCACCGGCCCACACATGGCACACCAATGCCTTGTGGCAGAACGCCAAAAGGAGGTGGCCCAACAGGTGAGGGTGTTACCAAACCCATGGAATGCGAACTAGAACACATATGTGGGTGTCCAATACCCTTCAGGGACCACCTACACCCCACAAAGGAGACCCACACCTCCACAGAGACACATGCACATATCATGTTGAACTGGCTACGGGCACGTGCGCCCGGCCCCTTTATTGGCAGGGCCACATGTACAGTGACGCCTGTGCTGGATGTGTGTGGGGTGAGTATAAGCCAGCCCACACGGAGTGCTTGGTGCTGGCAACAACCTGAACAGTGGACACCAGTGTAATGGAAACAGAAAACACCAGCATAACAGAGTCAAATGCAGAGCAACATGGAGGGATCCGGAGTAAGGACAGAGGTCACCCAATATTCAGTCAGGAGGTTCCGTGAGTTGCAGTGCACTGAGGTAGGGGCACTAGAGAAGAGCGCGCTCATGTGAAGAAATTGCTAGGATTGTGTCCCTTCGGGTTAGTCCTGATGCAGATGCAGTGGGGTGTGTTACACCTGCATCAACTTTCTCATCAACGTCCCAGGTCTCCCACACTGCCTGAGGTGACAGTTGTGTCCGCAGTCCACAGCGCAATACCCAGTATTAGATCCGGGTGTGTAGCTTGACTACCACCACCAGTCTGCATTCCTGCCTTGGGGCTGTTGCCACCTGCCCTCCCATTGTCTGTGCCTTCTCCCGTCCGCACACTTGACACATCCTCCTCATCATGGTCCCAGGCCTTCCCCACTGCATGAGGTGACATTGCTGCGCAACCTCACAACAGCACAAAACTCAATCAGTAACGGACAATGGCTTGCGGTGCACTGAGTCACTGGCACCTGGAGTGCTGAGCAGGGTATCAGGCCGATGATGGCATCCACGACAGGTCTGAGCAACTCTGTAGGTCTGTCAGGACCACCGTTTCAACTCTGGCAGATGGCGGTTGGAGGTGGTCCTTGCGGTGGTGGCGTGTGCCTCCTACGGTGATGCGACGTCCGGGCCGGTTAAGACTCGATGCTTTGCGTGGGCCCTGGTGGCCCGCAGTTGAGGCCGGAGGATGCGGACAGCACAGGGCCACAGACACATGGCGTTGATGACCCCAAGACCATCGCTACAGAGGCCACTCAATGTCCGAGAAGGAGGGGTCCCAGGCCTGAGCAGCACAGAGTTAGTGGCCCCGGATGCACTGCGGCCGGCACAGGCACCCAGCCACGGGACGGTGACTTGCGGCGCAGTCAGATGGGCCATGCGACCTGAGCGGGTCCCCATCAATGTCTGAGGTGTATGTTGTGGAGGGTTTCGGAGGACAGCGGAAGGTGTCCTCCAGGGCATGATGCGGAAGGTCTGATGTTACCTGGAAGCAGCAAATGGAGGAGTGGAAAGCGCAACCCTCGTTTCAACCAACAATTCGGTATCAGCTACATGAGGATGAAAACTAGCCCCTAGTCCATAGACTCAAACACCGCCAATGTACGACCAGTGAGTGTCCATGAATGTCGGGGAACAAACTTAGTGGCACAGGTGCTGAGAGGGGATGCAGTCTGCGATGATGCCGGTACACAGATGTGAACTCCATCATTGCTAAATCAAGACTCTGTGACCTACTGGACCGCACTGTAGGCCGGAGGCAGCGGTCAGCATGGGCCCACAGACACGTGTCGTGTGCTTGTGATGCATTCGTTTGCTTCACTGATAGCAGGGAGTTTAGTGATATCACCCCTGCAGTAGACATCCGGTCACTGCCATGGTGTAATCAAGACTCAGTTCCAAATGTGTGACTTACCTGACCGTGGTGTAGGCCTGAGGCTGCGGTCAGCCCGGCCCATTCACCGAGTGTCGCCGGCATAGGTTGGATGGCCCCACCGGCCTGCGTAGTTCAGGTTCAGTGGCACCACGTGTAGCCGGCTGGCGTTGAACAGGGTTAGTGGCACCACGTGTAGCAGGCTGGTGTTGAACAGGGTTAGTGGCACCACGTGTAGCAGGCTGGCGTTGAACAGGGTTAGTGGCACCATGTGTTGCAGGCTGACGTTGAACAGGGTTAGTGGCACCACGTGTCGCAAGATGCCCATATGGAACTATGCCTCACTGATCGGGGGGTCTGGTGCTGTGGCCTCTGGCCCGGATTTGGGGTCACTGCCATTCATGACTCAGGACACAGTTTCACATATGGGACCTACCGAAGAGTAAACCGGGGGCGGCAGTAGAGTACGTCAACGAAAAAGGAATAAAGCGGGCCTGTGTCGTGGAGGCCGTGATGGTCTGAGGTGGCTGCCAAGGTCGCGGTCCTCGGGCTTGGGGCTTGCGCCGGCACGTGGTGGGCCCTCCTTGACACACGCCGGTGTCGGAAGGTGATCAGTGTGGCCTGGCTGTGCAGGGGCTGGCCTGACGGGTTCGTTGTCCAGCGTGCCGGGGTCCGGCAGGCGCACAGCATCGCAGGCAACTCCGCTCACGAGGATGGCGTCGGCCTCGTGGCGGGGTGGGAGGTGCCGCCCTGGCAGAGACGTGGGTATTTCCGGAAGAGGCCCAGGCCTACGTGCTTTTTATTCACACCCCTACGCTGGCGTGGCGTACCCCCGGGCCATCCCACTCTGCTGACGCTTGGGGGGGGCGTAACAGGCAACATTTCCGCGAGGTCCCCCACTGGCTGGGATGACATGGTGGCGTCCACTGTCCACTACACTCCATACACAAGCGGTGTATGTCGCCATGGATATGGGTGTGTTCTGCATACTGCGAGGTGTCCAGCACATCTCCGGCACTCTTGGCATTGTGTACTTTCCCAATCATGGTTCTACTGCATCCTTCACACATGCCTGGTTGCCACCTCTCCCCACATTCGGCTATTATGTGGCTGAGGTGCCATGCCGTTGCTGGCTCAATCAATCAATCAATCAATCACGGCATTTATAGAGCGCGCTACTCACCCGGGAGGGTCTCAAGGCGCTGGGGGAGGGGGTAAGTTACTGCTCGAACAGCCAGGTCTTGAGCTGCTTCCTGAAGGAGAGATGGTCCTGGGTTCGCCGAAGGTGAGTGGGGAGGGAGTTCCAGGTCTTGGCTGCCAGGTAGGAGAAGGACATGGCTTCATGTTCAGGGCTTGCCCATGTGGACATTGTAAGTTGTTCTGTCGTGTCTGGTGGGTGGGCATGTTGTTGTGCCTGTTGTATGTGATTTTGTGACATGTGCATTGCCGGCGTCGTGAGTTGCATGGCTGTGGAGTTGAGGTGTGTGGGGTGTTCATTTGTATATTGCCAAGGGGCTGTGCATTTTCCTTGTTGCCATCCTGGGAACGCTGGTTGATGATGGACTGTCGGAGGATGAAGGTATAATGCACACTGGCTGTGTATTTGAAGGCGACATTGTTGGGTGTTCCACGGTGTTCTGTTGTTGCCTGCACATTGATGTGAGACGTGTGCTTCCTGTTGCGGTGATTGTGTGCTGTGTCACCAGGGGGCACAGGTAGTACATGTGTGCTGTGTATTGCCCCCAACATGTGCGTGCATCCTGCTTGGGCGTATGGTCCTTGCTTGGTCTCCAGCGGATCCTGCGCATTGTGTTGTACGTATGGGGACTGGGGTACAAGGATGATGGCGATGTCCAGGACAGGTGTGGGGGACTTGGATGTGGCTGGCTGTGTGACTCCTCCGACTCTGGCGGGTGTTGGTTGGGGGGTCCCAGGGGCCAACAGGTGCAGCCACGCCATCAGCTTTGTGTGGGGTGGGATGTTGGTTGTCCGCTGTGTTGGTGCCGTAGGCCTGTTAGGCGATGATGGTCAGGATGCGTAGGTTGGTTGTCCCTTTCAGCCTGTAGTGGACGGTGACATTGTCAGATGTTGGGTCTGTGCGGCTGGTACGTTTCCTGGGGTTCCGCTGTCTTTGTCTGTGCTGCGTCTGTGGTGGTCCGGGGGGGGGGGTGTGTTCCGGGTGTGGGTTGGGGTCCTGGGGTGGTGGCGGTGGGTGTTGTGGCCCTCTTGGGTGTCCAGGCCGCATGATGGGTGGCTCCATGGCATCTGTTGCCCTTCCGATGGAGCCCTGGGCTGTGCTCCCTTTTGGTTTGCAGGCTGCCGTCCGACTTTACACCAGGTCAGAGCAGGTGTAGATTTCCTGGTGCTAACGCGCCTTATCGCCTGTTTTGTGTTTTTATCGTGGATGTGGCTGGTCGTTGTGAATGTTGAGGTGTGCTGTTGTCTCGGCTTTTGTCACGGGAACGCCTACTCTGCATCTTATTAGCGATATTTGCGGGGCGATGTTTTTTGCGGCTGCTATCGCGGGTAAACTGGTGCTGTGGGCTGTTAACACGGCTTGTGAATGGGGAGGTAAATTTATCACGACCTTGGCTGCGATAAAGTGCCGTTAATTCGGCGATAGCTCCTTGTGAATATGCCCCTTCATCTTGAACAATGCCCGCGACATGGCTTTTTTTTCTTTTGCGCGACTTGCCCAACTAAATTTTTACGAATAGACACTTTTTTTTAAGCAGCGCAGCACGCTGCGCTTCATCTTCAACAATGGCGCCGGCTTGCCTTTCTTTTGCTCTGCTTGCCCAACTCTTTTTTTTTCAAAATTCTATGGTTTTTTTAAGCAGCAAGGCACACTGCGCTTTTTTCAACAATGGCTGCCGCACGCTATTCTTTTCTTCAGAGTGAGCGGGGGGGGGGTGACCGGTCCCTCGCCAGAGCGCTTATTTATGTTGTACTGCCAGATTAAGTTAAATAATGTGTGTAAATTTAAATATAGTATTCTGCTGTGTGAAATCTTGTCATTTGCTCCAGTGACTGCAGCCAATCTTCAGTGTGCTCTTGTGTTTCAGACAATGCATTACTATACAGCAGTTCCCCTCTGCAGAGAAAAAAAATTCTAAATAGCCATACCCTTACGTCCCACTTTTGGAAGTATTATAGAAAAGAAAATTGCATCATAAGATCGCCTAAGTCCCTGTGACTTTACCTCTGAGGCTGTCAAAACGTTGATATAGAAAATCTGAAAATATCCGAATGTTCTTCACATCTATAATTCAAATGCAAACTTTGCTATTAATGGTGTTCTCTGTTATTCTGCTACTTTCTTGCAGAACAAATCACACAAACTCATTTAATTAAATGGAAAGTGCATTTAAGCTGCTAATTATTCACTGTTTAGCTGCACAGTTAAACTAAGGAAAGCTTTATACTATCTGCCATGTTGGGTGGTAGTGTGTGTGTGTGTGTGTGTGTGTGTGTGCGCGTGCGTGCGTGCGTGCGATGTGTATTCACATATACGTTTCCTGTTAGCTGATTTAAATAACGCATATGAGGCACGTTTCGTTTTTAAATTAAAGTTTTTTGCAATCATACTTAAATTATTCTGTACTTCAGGCATATATTGCTATCGATACAGTATCTTTATTTTGAGAACAGGTCGTTAACGCAACAGCCCTTCTAATATTGATACAATACACATGAAAGTAAAGCGCCACGAACATATCGCAGGTTACTTTTAGGGGCCATGTTTCATTTGTGTTAAGTATAATAATTGTTCTGCACAGAAATAAATTTGAGCACTATATAATTTTAATAAATGTGCGCACAAACTATAACAAGCATTTGCAATGCAATAGGTCTCGCATTTGTGAGAGTTAGAGCTATTGGCGTTGTAAATGGCAATGTGCTTTTTTATGCAGTTTGGTGTGGAGTGGATGTATGTGGTGTGGAGTGGAATTATGTGGGTTGGATTGCAATTGTTAGTTGTGGAATTCTGTGTGGTGTAACAATCCGAATGAAAACAAAACAAGCAAGACCGGAGGGGTGGGGGAGAAGGGGTCAGCAACATGGAAAGTGGTGGGTGGGAGAGGAAAGCAGCAACCAATGTAAAAAAATTGCACTTCAATTAAATAGCACTTGAATGAAGGCGCAAGCGAATGGACACCAATTAAATGTAATGAATCTGTGCCTGGTCCCTGCGCCAGAGAAAGGGATGGAAGTGACACATGGGATCTGGTGGCCATTTAGGATGCAGTAAAGTAGAATGACAGAGATTCCAACAAAGGGCTAAGCAATGGCCAGGTTGCAGCCCTATATTATATACAATAGAGGTAAGCCCTCATGTTCTGATAAGTTACCAATTAATATAGGCCACACTCCCAGAGCTGCGAACTTTGGAACTGAGAATCAGATTGATTCACAGCATCAGCTGAATATCCTGTGATTGTGGGCAAATCACTTAATCTCCCAGGGCTCACTCAGATTATTATCCTCTTTACGGTGATAAAACCGGTACAGTTGAGAGTAGTAATAATAACATGTGCTATTAAATGTGAAGAGTACCGAAATAGCTTTTAGTGAGCCTCTACTTACAAGGAGATAAAATATCCCTGATCTTCAACAAGTATTTTGCTGTAAATGTGTGCTGTAAGCAAACACGTTTAAGCTAAAGCATCCCTGCTAATCTACCTTTCCGTATATAAAAGTGAAGGATTAGCGCATTATTTAGTCCAGCAGCAGGCCGCCCAGGGCCCGTATATTAAATGGGAACGGTGGCGCTCTGGTTTGGTATAGTGCCCTGTGTAATGTCAAAAAACACGAAAAGAAGGCGGGGTACAATTTCCATTGTGTAATGAAAAATACTTTACTGGCAGTGCTACAAAAAACAGATGAGACGTTAGCTTAACACCTTATGTTTCTGGGGGCAAATCACATAATCTCTCTGTTACCAAAAAATATAAAATCTGACACTATGCAGTGCAATCTGGTACTCGTGGAAAGTGCTCTAATACCTTTGGTGCAGTTTTGCGCTATATAAAACTGTGATGAAAAAAAAAGGTAAAGAATGGACCGGGAAACTCGAGTGCATTTAATTAAGATGCCTGCAATTTCTAGGTGGTTACGTAACATCTATAAAAATGTCTGAACTGCATCTATCTGTATCGAAAAAGTACATTAGGGATGTTATATTGTAACACACAAGTTATGCACTGTCATGGGGAGTGGCACACATAAAAGGTGAATCAAATACAAAAGGCACTGCAGGCACCTGTCTTTTCGCTGAACTCATTACCGCGGTACTGTTGTGTTTTGCAGGTAGATAAACTAACATTTTCACTTCAAGTCAGTGATCAAATTACACTACTTGAGTCAACAGCAGTCGATTCCTGTCGGCACTTTTTGATAAAACTCTTCTTTAAGTAATTTCAAACGTGGCGCCGCCATGGAGTGAAATTAAACAAAGCGAGCAAGGTCCGCTAAATGAGCGTTAGACCTTCCCCCTGTGTGCATAGCTCCACCATGATGGGTAAGTTGCATTCTGGGACTTGTAGTCCCGCTGTTTAAATGGGATAAACAGAGTGCAATATAGAAACCTGGTCTGGATGAACCACTATTTAATGGATCTAGGAAACGTGAGCACTACCTGAGCCTCATAGTCAGCGAGGATTAAATATTAGGTAGGCACAAAGACACAGGCGAGGGTCCGATAAAAAAGAGCTATCCAATGAGGTTTTAACAAAAAGGGTGCAAATGCGCTTACTAGGCCATGCTAGCATATGCAACTACATGGACTAGGGTACGACAAAAGCTGTGTAAGCGTCTGAGTCACGAGCCGGCGGTTGAAAAATGCTGACTCAGCTTTTAATTAAAAAACACCCATTGCACCGTAACGTATTCAAGACATATTAAGGCATGTTTATAAAGTCCTTTGCGGCTCGACAACCCTATAGTCTTTTTAACAGGCGTTTAACAGCATGTGTACTTCGTGTACATAAACTTGCTGGTCTAGCCCCAACTAAAACGTGCAAACATGCTCGGAGCGCCTGCAACGTAAACTCTCCCCCTACATTTAACCAGTGGTGCGCGCGCACCACAGAGGAGCGGGGGTGGGGGGAGGGAGCGGCAGCGAGGTGAACGCGCGCTGCTGCGCGTTCTGGCCACCGTCGGGAATGGGAGGAGCAAAGGCGGGACATGGGCCCGCCTTTGCCCAATCGCGTGCCGTTTTTCTAAAAAAACGCACGCTACAGCCAATGAGGGCTTCTGAAAACAAAACCACACGCACGAGCGTGTAGGTCGTTTTCAGAAGCCCTTTCTAGAGGTCTCGCGCTGCGCGAGCAGTGCTGCGCACTGCAACGCTAGGCGCGAGACCTAAAAATGAATCATTCCACCAACCATACACGTTTTAAACTAAAGCCTAAACTCCACAGACAGCCCAGCTGCACAGAACACGGATGCCTCACCTTAATGTTGTATTTTTAAACACATGATGTTTGACTCTTCGGCATGTCTTTTTCGTTTATAGTTACAAAGTTAGTGCTAGTGGGGGAACGTGTTATTGCTACGTTTAACTAATCACATGAAATGTGGATAATTCTCAGGAAAAGCTGCATGGGTCTACTGTGAAACACATCTTTTACTTTGTGCAGTTAGTTTACGTAAACATAGCCATAGCTTTACAGTACAGTCACTGTGAAAGCTTAAAATATGGTATAGAGTGCACTTTTTAAATTTAAATAATCACTCCAATGCAAACAAAAAAACATTAATAAAAAACATTGTCATTTACAACGCCAATAGCTCTAACTTTCACAAATGGAAAACTGATTGCATTGCAAATGCTTGTCCTATGTAAAGTCTCAGGGATCAAATCGGAAAATATGCATTCCTTTGGAGGAAGCCATGTTTCCATATGTCCATTCATGAACTGATATTTCTGCTCATGGGTAATCACAGCAAAATATTAGTCACCTTCAAAGTGCCCTTTGTCGATTGGTTTACAGTCTACTTAAAAAGTATTACAATATGCTCAGGTCATTACAGCTGTAAATTGCCTGCCTCACAATTAAGGCCTATACTGGAGGCAAGGGTTCATAATTAGGGGAAAAAATAAAAATGTTAAAGCCTGGAACAATGTGGACAATAATGTTATTAATAACCACCCCTAACCTCACCCAACAGAGGTATATAAATATGCCCACTAGGTCTGCTCATGTCCATGCATCACACTCACTGAAATTAAAAGGTAGGCAAACAACAGAAGACAGGGCCTGTCAGGTCAGTTCTCCAGGGCCTGCAAGAGTCAAGGACAACTAGGCAATTTTTCTGACAAGTATTTCTGTTGTCACTGGAGACACAGAAGCCAGTAACTATTGCAAGGTCACCGAATTGCCAAATACTTTTTTTTCAGGCTTTGACTTTCAGGAACCTTGTCAGTGGTCAGACCATTTTCCTATTAAATGGAAATTAAGGTTATCAAACCTCATATGCAAACTCATACTTATATGCATACCTAAATATAAACCTATGGCCGTTTGTCAAAAGAAAGATATTATTTGTGGGGAGGTTATTCAAGGTCTCAATTAGTCTTATTGTACTGCATCTGCTTAACTGGATACTCACTGCACCTCCTTTGTCACTTGGATTTCTAATTTCACTACTGAGTACCTGCCAATAAGAAGTAATCCAGTTCTATTAAGGTCTAGCTTTGCCCCATGCCTTTCCCAGGATTTGAAAGAAGCTAAACCGAGATTGAGGAGAGCAGAACGTAAATGACACTCTCATCCCTCTAATAACTCAGAACAATACTACAAAAATCTATTTAAATCATATAACAGATCATTTTTAAAACCATGCAGTCTTTTTCTTCACAGAGAATAAGTTTGTTGAATTATGTCCAAAAATCAATATTCCAAATTTTAAACCATATTATTAACACTTTATATATTTTATTGGTAGCATCTCCTTCTCAGGAGCTTTGTGATCATCTTTATGTCTGTTTTGTGGAGAAAATTTCTAGTATCTGAAAATAAATTTATGCTACTCCTGTTTCTCTGATTGGAGATGATTCTTCGTCACTCCATATACTACCTAGAGTAAGAATTAATCTGTCTAGAACAAGATTAAACATCTGGTTCCCCTCTTGACCCTTGCCCCCATTTCATTTTTTGACTGCTTTGTTCAGAAATAATTTCCCAGCTGAGGACAGTAAATGAATCCCTGAATCAAGGAGCGGTTCCAATTCTTTATGAAACTGCTAGAATTTCTCCTTTGCTGAAAAAGGCGGGGGAGTGGGGTTTGGAAGGGGGGGGGGGGCATCCTTCTGATCCTAAGAATTTTCCCTCAATGTCCTTGCTCCCATTTTCAACTAACGTGCTAGAAAGATATTCTGGCCGGATCCTGGGACATCATCTTCAGACTAATAATGTCTGCTTACTTTAGAAGCAGTCTTTGGACCTGCTCTTAGCAGCAAATCAGTATTGTTGTCCGTGTTAGATAATTTGAGAACAGACACAAGCTCCAGACAGACCAGTGCCCTGATTTTGTTGGACCAATCAGCAACATTCAATACTTACTATTTTGATCAATCGTCTTGACTCTGTAGGTATCAAGGGCACAGTTTAAAATGTTTTTTCTTTTCTGTCAAACTGGAACAGGCTGTAAAATTTGGTGTATTTACTGGACGGCAACTTTCTACCACTTGTGATGTGCCTCAGGGAACCTCCATTTCCCAGCATTTATTTAACATCTATGCCATTCCTCTAGCTAGGCTGCTGGAAAAGAAGTGGCCACAATCTTATATGTATGCTGATAACCACTAACGGTGTGTCTAGGAAACAAGCTCCACTCTCAATTGAAGTTCCAACAGACCATGTAATTAATTTGGAATTGGATGGAGAGCAACAAATTAAAAGTCAACACTAATAAGACAGAGGTTCTGGTTGTGAATGGCGGGAGGGATTTATGGCTAGATGCTTCCTGACTCCCAGAAATGGGAAACAATCCCACCCAGTCAGCAGCAGTCAAGACCACAATTGATTCTAAGCTGCCTTTATCAGCCCAGATTGCATCAGGGTTATCCTCCTGCTCATATCATTTAAAAATTCTACATATGATTTTTCTTTTGTTATCGATGGACTGAAAACAAACAGCAGCTTGAGCCCTTATTGGGTCTCGTTTAGACTACTCAAATTTGTTGTACTTGGAATTACCAGCATTCCTTTTGCAAAAACATCAGGCTGTCCAGAACACAGCAGCATGACTCATTTTATGTGGGTTGTCCCCATGGTACCCACTGGCTTACGAAACAATAGAGTATAATATTTAAGACAGGCTGTATTAGTTTCAAGCCTGTGCAACTCAATCCGCTGGTTTTATCAGCAATCGTTTGATGAGATATACAACCTCTAGAATGTTGAGGCCATCTTTGACAAAGGTGGATCCTATCAGTGGCAGCAGCTAAACATGTGGCACTCTCTTCCTGTATCCTTATGGCTGCTACCATCCTTGCTCATTTTTCTGAAACATCTTAGGATCTGTCTTGTACATGAAACATTTGAGGCTTTAGGGATGGGAATACTAAGTTTGAGCTGCTATTTTGCTCTTGTCACTTAGTCATGCACCTAGAGGCCTTTGGTGATCGAGTGCATAATAAATGCCTATTAACATTAAACATTACCAGGGTGTGAAAGAAAAGAGACACTTAGGATAGTGCATTGAAGTCTAACACATGTTTAATGCAAAAGTAGACAGTAAGCCTCAACGATTGTTAGGGAGCCTATCCACATGCCTTTTGAAGTCCGTTTTGTTAGTGCAGTTCCTCCTCAGTATGAGGGACTAGCTCAGGGGTAAGCTCTCCCTAAGGAATCTAGGTGGAAAGCTATCAAAGCATACCAAATTATTCCAATCCATTGATTTATAGTGGATCTCCAGGGGTTGATCGCATGCAAAGAGTCTCCGGTCCAAAAAGGAAAGTTCTATGCAACTAATGGTCGCTGTAAAATTCAAGAACTCAGTCCTTTTGTTGAGCCAATTTGTCAATTAGCGGGGAAGTAATTCATCAGGCATGGGGATAAGCTCACTAATAAACTTTTGAAAATAGAGTGTCCCACTGGTATCGCCCACAGATCTAGGAAATGAGCATCCAACGCTCACAGAGAAGAACTCTACAAACCTTTGAGAAAAAGAGTTCAGTTAGATTAATATGCATACTACTTACAAGCACTATGTGACAGTATTGTCCACACAAAACCAAAACCACAAAAAGTAGGCTACATAGAAAGATGTCTATGGATCCTGGTCCTGGTCCACAGCCTTTTCCCATGTGATAAAAAATGCAATATCTGTGCCTTTATGAGAAAAGTGAAGGAATTGGATCTAGGAATAAAGACACTGTGGTTTCTTAAAAATCTGCACCCCAGCTAATGTCATTTATGTCATTCAATGTCATTGTACTTTGGTATTACTACATGGAAGGTCAATACATATCAATGAGCATAGGAGTACCATAAGATGCAGAATGACTATCACAAAATTTACCAAACCGGGAACCAATTGGAGTGGTTGGTGATGGATTAATTGAATTAATGTGAGCAATAAATTGCTTATGTATGAGCAGCATTGCATGTATTGCCTGGGCACTGATTAGGAAGGCCTTAACACTGATATCCTCTGGTTTCAGTAGCAACACTAATAATTTGCCTCGTGGGTAACTTCTCCTTGACAAGGTATGACTGAATCTGTGACAAGCGACAACCTTTATTATAATTTATTGTGGTTTAGGGGTACCCTATGGACCCATGCAACAATGTATGAACAGCCTCAATAGTACTGTAGTGCTGTTTTGTTTGAACATGGTGATCAGAATAAGTAATTCATAAAAAAAAGGGCAAGAGGTATTTACGCTAAACCCTTCTCCTCCCATCATAAGCGAATACACGTGAAAAAGGTTCGGCAATTATTATTGGTGGTGCCTTTTCCCTATACAGAGATCTCTCTGGGAAATGCAGGGCCCTCACCTACATCGAAATTTGGCATGCTTCATCATTTGGGCTTCCCACACCCTGGACCCAAATGAGTCCATGGTGGGCTCTACCACAGAAGTGAGAGCGAGTTTTAAAAAAAAATATATATTCTTTAAGTGAAGTTCACACTCCATGTCAAGCAAAGATGGTGCACTTTTAGCTGCCTAGCACCAACGCAGTCACCCTTAGGCATGGTTCAAGGGTGCTTACGTTGCAGGCAGGATTGCTTTTTTTAGTGCAGGAAGGTACACCTTCCTACACAAAAACAATCCTTTAAGGCTTTTTCTGCAGCACACAAGAAAGAGGAAAAAACAAGGAGAAATAAAGATATTTCTCCTCCTTATGCCTCCCCTGGGAAAGCATAGCATTTTGACGCATTCCTAGCTCTGCCACTTATGGTAAATCTGGGAATGCGCCAAAATCCATGGGTGGATGTGGGGGAACATCCATGCTCCACCCATGGAACGCCTCCCTGGGGCAGAGTAACGCAAAGCAGCAACCTGCGCTGCCTTGTGTTACTCCTAGTTTACCATACACAGCAGCGCCACCCAAGGTGGCCTTGCATGGCCAGGTGAATCTCATCTAGGTTTTATTTCACCCTTTTATTACCATGCGTGGCGCAAGGGTGATGCAAAACGTTGATAAATATGCCCCAAAGTATCTTGTGGAACTCTCACATGTGACCAACAAGTGCACAGTCCCAGCGCTGCTTTCAATAAACAAAGGGCCACAAGCTTCGCTATAATCAATATTTAGCGTTCCTCATGCTGCCTTTCAAATAAAATCTTATTGGCCACCATTTCATGCAGTTGTACTGTAACACCCCACACTAAACATTACTTTAGGCACTTTGGCAGGTCACTGGAAAAGACACTATTCCAGTGTCTCCAAGTTGGTCTCTGGCGCCACCAGACCACAAATTGCGTCAAATTGAGTCAACAAAGGAGAAATATCGAGGCTGCCAGCAGGGTGAGAGGAGCCAGGCTCAGCGACAAACTACCAGGCTACACGGTGTTTCTCAGTAACCCCCATAGTAAGGGGAAGTTTACAATGCCATTAAGGAGTGAGCCACGGGTGGTGGTCGATAGGAGAGGCACCATGGACACAGCACAGTGAGGGCAGGGGTGTGTATGATGCAACATGTCCACTTTAGAAGAGGCAAGGAATTTATGCCCACAAAAACATCTGAATGGAAAGCAATAAAAATTCAGAAGAAGCTCAGCGGAAAGACTGGGCAGTGTACACACTCATAACCAGCCCTGCTCCATGTTTGAAGCAAAAACCACCTTCAAGGAACCTGAACCTGTACCTAGAGACCCAACCCACCCAACCAAAAGTAATGAATGTTGCTACAGCCCGAGGCCAAATCCACAACCATCTCAAAGGCTAAAGGACCACACCTAATGAACAAAACCATGGGGTGACAAGTGTGGGACGTTGAAAAGTATTAGCTCAAGTCTTTGATGAGGAGGGATGTGGTTGGCACCAAAATTATACCATCTCATGCATCCTTGCACTTTGAGGCCTGGCATGGTGCCATGTTATAGCTAAACTAATAATAATAAGGGAACAACTATGATTCATATAGGAACCCTCGTGTACTAGCGCACACCCAAAACACGAGGAAGAAAAGGGGGTATGATCCAATGAAGGAATCCGGGGGCAGGATCAGTATACAAACCAATAACAAAGAGTTACCCCAATCAACCATAGATATATCAATCAATTTACACAGCAACGTGATTACTCCAGGCCCCTATCAAACAAGCGTCTTGTTCTTTTCAATAATCACTTTCATATCCCGATCACATGCACATCAACCCACTCTCTAATAAATAGTTCTTACAATCAAGAAATAGTTTCTCAAATAAATCGTTATATTTTACAAAATGTATATACTAATACCAAATAATAGCACAAACCACAGAACAAAACAAAAATGTTTTCATCAACTTATAAAGGCAAAAAAAAAGGTTTGAGGAAATCATATGGAACCAACATCCCAGTGACATACCTAAGAACATATGTCTTTAATGCACTGCATTACATAAACAAGTGTCCAACATATAGCACATATATTGCGCAATTATTTCATATAGGTATTTTCTTAACATGAAGAATCTGGTGGCCCTAGGAGGGTGGGGCCTACATCGTTCTTTGTATTTTGACAGTCCGACTCTTTATTTCGAACAATAAATACTAGTAAGCTAACTAATTTTAGAGGAATTAAGAAGACTAAAACCAGCGACATAAGATCTTTGATCAGCTTTCCACCACTAAGAGTTCACCTCAAGTGGGGAAGTTCTACAAGTAAAAATACGATTGAAGGTGAAGAATTCAACTATAACGACGTAAATATTAAATATGTAGGGACATATTATCAAGGGCTTATCGCCGCTTTAGCGGCACTTTTTTGCCGGTAAAGCGGCGATAATTTTATCGCCCTATTAGCAAGATGCAGCTAACGGGCCTTAGCGTGAGTTTTTGGGCGATAGCGGGCCGTTTTTTTATCTCAAAGCATGTCAGCGATATTTATCGCTAATGACATGCAAAGTAGGCGTTCCTCACTAAAACTACATGGAAACAGTTGCAAACACAACTTCCCTCTATTATCAATGCCCGCGAAGCGATAAGAAAAGTCGCGCTTATCGCTGGAATTTAACACCTGAAAAAAACTTGACTTAACCATCTTGTTAATGGGAGGTGGATTGTTAGGTTAAGTACACACTTGCCTATTAGCAAGCTTTTCGTTTACGCAGTTAATTTATCGCTGGAATTCTCATGCTATTGCTGGTTTTACACGCTATCGCTGGATTTCCTATCGCCTTTGCGATACGCGTTGCAAATAGCGCGCTATCACGACGAGGAAATCCAGCGATAGCCGGCGATAAAAAAAACAGCGCTAAGCGCGCTTTGCGATAATTATCGCATATCTTTGATAATATGCCCCGTAGAATTTACAAATTGCAACACAAGAAATTTTGTGTACTGTGCACTCTGCCCATGTGGGAAAGCATATATAGACATGACAAATCAGGAGATTAATAAACGAATAGTACAGCATAAATCCAGAATTCGCTGTAAAACATTACATGCTCCAATAGCCCAAGACTACATGGAAATGAATCATTCAGTATCCAATATGATATGGACGGTGCTCAGACATGTCAAGGGAAACAATGTGGAACCTTCTTTATTACGACTTGAGGCTCAGATGATACTTTGTCTCCGGCCGATAGAGAATGGCTTGAATCAAATGTCTGAAATTGGTAATTTCTTTGCATAACCAGGTAAATTGTTGGTTAAGGGCCACTCTTAATTTACAATATGACAGAATGAAATGAGATCCTTCGCCATATTCTGGTGTAAAGTGCCACAAGTTTGGTATGTCTATTTCGAAAAACTACATGCCCCAGCTATACATCAACCACATGATTCGTAGACCTGTACTGCGCACTCCCTGTAGAGGCTACAAATTAACTACAAGCCCTGTGCTTGCACAAGTGATGTGAGGAAGACTGTTTTGCAGACGTGGATAGGAACTGGAGAAGGGCAGCTACAAATTCTTCTCGGATGCACGGAGAAACACACATCGAGCACGTTTAGTATTAATGTGGCGAGTGCGCGCTAAGGTGACAAAGTACCATGCTGTAATGGGAAAACTAATTTAGACTGATGTTAAGAAGGTATTGTAGCATCTTATGAGTTAGAAATGATGGAACCCTTTTGGCTCCTGAGAGACTCCATAGAACTTTGACGTAAGTGTTAGAGCAAAAGGTATTGAAGGCTGGTTTAGAATGTTGAGTTCGCTGTTACACACACATGAATAAAGATGTGCAAAACTAAGCCCCGTGTGTGGCGTAGTCATTGGCGGGTACCCTGGCTGAGGAAGACGCTACAACTGGAGACAAGTTAGGGGATAAGTAACCTGAAGATCAACAGTGCTGTCCCAGAGAGTTTGCTGTGGTCCAAGCAAAGTGCCCATATGTTCCACGTGTGTTGCTGTTGAAGTACAGAATTGAAGTTTAACGCATGTTGAATCAAAGCGCAACTTCAGTCGCTATAAAGAAGCTGAAAACAACAAAAGCATTGCAAAGAAATCTACATATCGGTGACCGAGAGCCTGATGGTCAGACCATACATCAAGGTATTGCGCTGTTACGCAATATACAGTCATACATAATCCGGAGCGTTGACGCTAAAGGCAGATACAACCAGGTTTTCAAAGAGCATCTATTAATAATCACAAGCTGAAAGATAATGCTACAAGTTGAAAGTGATGAAGACAAAGTGCACACAAAGAGACGTAAAAAAAACGCCTATTTTTTACTCATCAGAACCTGAGTAAAGGTGAGCCGGTACAACCTCAGCACCAGGTGCCACAACCCAGGCAGCACATGGGTTGTCCTTACCAACTTGGTGACAATCTGAAACGACTGAAGATATCATCAAAGCTGTGGAAGGATGAGAGAATTGAGGCAAAGACAAAGGCCGTCATTTCAAAAGTCATCAAGGATGATCAGGAGGCCATAACATTTCAAGGTCTTAGTGATGGCTCACATGAACCAATTCAAGATGAACCACTAAGGGAGCCAGAGAGAGCTCCACCCTCAATATCAACCACTCCCAGAAATGGTTACAATGCTGCCGCTTTCCTGAAACCACCACCACTGTTCGATACTGCCAAAAAGCAAAACATTGGCGATAGATAGACTTCTCAGATAGAAACATTGATGATTTCATCGATGCACCTGAAAAGACTGATAACAAAAAGATTATTAAGTATCTCAAAAATATTGCTGGTGATGGTGTGAAAGAAGTCATAAAGAAAATGCTCCAAGCTGATGAAGACGTCACATATCATCAAATTAAAGGAGTGTTGAATTTCAAGTTTCGTTCAAGGCCAAATCGTTACATCTTCAACCAAGAACGCCTGAAAGTTGATGAAACCATTGATGAATTTGTGGAGCGACTCGACACACTCATCAAACATTGTAATTTCAATTAATTTAATGATGAAGAAGCTATGTGTTTGAGAGTTATTGATGGATGCTTGTCAGATTCATTCAGACGACAAATGCTGAGAGAAACTCTTAGTCTGGAGCGAGTGCCAGTACTGAAGAACATGCTGATAGACAAACTGCTGACATAGAGGCTGGAGGTGCCCATAATGAATCCGTCATGAGTGTGAAAAGTAAGCCAAAACAAAAGACTGAAGGACACAAGAAGGTAAATGTCCCACTCTTGGACAGGTATGCAAAGGTTATGGGTAGGAGAACAATTTTGAGAAGGTTTGCAAGCAAAGGAAAAAGTAAGTGCGTCACAGCGCGAAGACAAAATAGCCGCCAGAACGTCCCAGAAGCCATATTTGATGCACACCCACAAGGCCAAATGGCAACATCAGTTGAGACTAATCGACACTGAACAAAGTCAATCGTCATCTGTAGGAAGCTGGCTCTGTATATACTATACCAAAGAAAGGTATAGTGTGCACAGAGTCCAGTGGAACCCCAAAGGTAGGCAGAGGTAAAAGTAGATAATAGCTTACTCTCTATTTGTGGTAGTGTGTGCGAGGAGTAAGGCTTTACCAGAGGGTAGTGTTAAGCATTTATTGTACACACTCAGGCAAGAAATGATGTCACACACTCAAAGACTGAAGTCAGACCAATTTGTTTGTATAAAAATAATATTTAGTTATTTTATTTCTAGAACCAAGCCAGGCCTGGTGCAGGTAAGTGAAAAAATACTTTTGCAGGTATAATGCAGTTCAATACAAATGGAATGCAGTTGGATGTAATTGGTTTGTTTACAGGTAAGTACACAGTCAAAATTACTTTACAGTTACTTTTGAGATTACTTTGTATGTTATTTAAGTTACTTTTTCTACTCAGTGTGATATGCCTAGACATTAAACTGGGACATTTCCTAGAGAAAAGGTAAGTAATTAAGTTCTTATAACTTTGCAGTTTTTCAAGGTTTCATACAAACCAACTCCTAACTGAGAAGATTTTTCAAAGAAAAGCAGTCAATGCAATCCTATGGGAGGAAATGATGTTATCGGTTTATCGGTAAGTATTTAGGTTTTTGAGTTGGTATTCTGGAGTTAGAACCAGGGTTCCCTTCCGGGTCAAGGATGCACTCTCGAAGCACCCTCAGCGGCAATAGGGTGGCCGAGTGCAGAGTGCTGAGGCCCAATGTTATCCAAAGGGGACAGGGGGCCTCTGGTTGGTGGCTGCTCACGAGCAGGCCACAAGGTTGTGGGAGCAAAGCTCCTGGTGTTATGCTCAGCGCAAAGTGGGATTCGATTTAGCACACACGGTGCACACACAGCGGCACAGGGGTGGCTGGGTGCAGGGTGCTGTTTTGGCGTTGGGTGCCCTGTTGATTTCAATGGGGATTCTCCGGTTGCAACAAACACTGCAGGCTTGGGGACGAAGATCTTCTGGAGGCGACCACCAGTTGGAGAGGTAAGTTGGGATGCCTGGGGATGCCGGGACACTGTCGTTTGGGCCACCCAAGGCCGTGGGACCTCAGGTGCAGGGGTGTCTTTAGGCGTCAGGTTTTTCTTACCGGCTCTGGTCGGGGGGAATCCTCCAGAAAGTGGCTGCAGGCGTCGGTTGGAGACTTGAGGCATGTCAGGGATCACCAGATCCCAGGTCAGGATTGCCGGGGAGACCTCCTCGTGGTGTTGGGCCACTTGAACTCTGGCCGTGGGAGTCGGGTGCAGAGTGGTGCAGACTCGCGGATTTGGCCGGAGCCTGTAGGTCAGCAAATCCGGAGCTCACTAGAGACAAAGTCTGGTTTGGGAAGGCAGGGCCTCCGGGTTCTTGGGGGCTGCTGGCTGCAGGACACACCGGGATTTCGCTGTAGCAGGTTGAGGTTGGAACAAACCGGTAGGGCTGGGGCCAAGTCAGTTGGTGTCCTCCTCTTCTTCTTCAGTACGGCTCTTCGGTCCATCTTCTTCTTCTTTCTTCTTGTCTGAAGAGGCAAGGTTCAGAGTTGCCCCTAAATACTAAATTTAGGGGCGTTACAGGTAAGTACAGGTTGGGACCAATGGGTCCCTTCCCTGGGTGGGTCCACCCTCCACTGGAAGGGGGGCATAAGCCTCACTCTGGTTGGCTGGGTCCCCCCGTCTGTAAGATGGCGGGGACTGAGAGTTGTGCTTCACCTCGCCTCCCCCACCTGAGGGGTGGGGTTGGCAAAAGTGGACACACCTCTTCTCCTAACTTGGTTTTCCTGCCAATTCTCCCGCACAAAGTGGGGGTCAGAACAAGTGGGGGCCAGTTGCTGGGAGCAGCAAATGGCTGGGGTAGCTCACAAAGGCAGCAAGCCTTTGAAGCTCCCCTTTCGTGGATCCTGTCCAACCTGGGGGAGGAGGCTTGGCACCTCGTCCCAGGATGTGCTTTGTTTCAGGACATCGAGAGTGGCAGGCTCTCGACCAAGGGGTCCAGAAACATGTCTGATGGTGGCAGCTTGCGAGCAGCCACACAGGCAGGACACTAGAGTTAGGTCCTTTTTCAGGGTGCATCTCTAAGATGCCCTCTGAGTGCATTTTTCATTAAATCCCACACTGGCATCAGCGTGGTTTTAATGTGCTGAGAAGTTTTGTCATGTAGTTCCTATAGTACCCCTGCAGGACCTGTGCGTTTGGATAACATAAACCGTGGGCTTGGTGGCAGACTGGCTCTGTGCACCCCCACCGCGTATGTTAGCCTGATTTGCATTAGCTAGCTCACAGTGCCACTAGAATCTCCTCTTATCGGGGAGAGATTAGTTCCTGGCAACCTTAGATCATGACAACCCTAATTCCTCAAAATCGTGGAAACAATATACTACTTTTCGCTCAGTCCCTCGTGCTTACTTATTCGGTTTGTTTCAGAGAGTTACACAGAATAAACAGTCTGGGCGTTTCAATAAGTATTTATTGAACAGTTGTTATTCTAGTGTAAAATATATGTGCTGCGGCCATCAGCAGACAACAGCAGAGATATATTATCAGCAGTACGATAAAAGCAAAGGGATAGAACAGTTCTACCATATTGCAATAATCATGAATACATACATGAATATAAAAAGCATTATGAAAGTGCGCGTACTCCTACGATGCCTAACTAGATGTACCTGAGTGTACCTAGCATATGTGTAGGTCTAAAAGCATAAGAGCCAAGAATCCTTCTAGGATTTAGTCGAACCCCCATACCTGAATAGAGAGAGTGTGGGACCCCGTCCTGGTCTCGAGTTGGACACCCCGCAAGGGCTGTGTTAGACCGCTGTCAGCTGGAGCGACTGCATGCAGGAGCCTCAGTGTCTCTGGTCAGTGTGTCAGCATGGAAGTCTCGGTTCCCTCTATCTTACCGGGGTAAGATGTGGTGTATTTATACCCTGAAGACTCTAGTTGCTTCGTATGGTTTGTATTGGCCCTTGTTAGACTTGAGGAAGACGTCAGGGGTGAACTTTGTACATGCCTATTATGCAGGTGGTGTATTCCTAGAGAGCCATGCATAATTGATGAGTACAGTGTGGGCCTGTGTTTGGGAAAAACCCTGCTGTATTCCAAACCACAGAATAGATAACGTTCAGCCCTCAGAGCACATTGTGTACTAGCGAGGACCAATGTAGGTGAAAGATCATGCCTATATAAGGAATCACGACTATAATAGGACATGTACAGTTATGACCGTAATAGGGCATATGCGGCTTTGACCATAATAGGGCAAGTACGAATATGACCGTATTAGGGCAAATATGAATACGTCCATTTTAGGGCATGTATGAACGGGTCTACATTAGGGCCTCTATTCGGGACATAACACCCACTCCTCTTCCGAACAGGATGACAATGACCATACTTAAAATCTGGACAATTTAAAAACATTTTAAAATCAAGTAAAAACATGGTTTTAAAATTGTTTAAATTTTTTTTCAAAAATGTTATAATTCAGCTTTTTCCAATTGCCACTAAAAAAAGAAATGTCTATTTTGTTTCTCTATATAAGTTGCTTCACTCAAAGCGAAAGAAGGCCATGCTTTTTTCAAGCGGAAGTGTCAATTTTAGGAAATGTTCCAAATTTGCTCGTTTATTATGAAAACGAGTGGAGAAGCCGAATTCTTTCCCAGGATGCAATGAGCCAATTCAAGATTAAGGGGTATATTCACAAGAACGTGTGATAACTACCGCAAGAGTAGCGTAACGCAACTTTCAATATCGCAGCCTATCGCGGGAAAATAACCCTGTGTCAACGTGGAATTCACAACAAGGCGGTACCATGCGATAGTCACCAGATAACGCGTCAAATGTCAGCGTGAAAATCAACGCCACGCCGAAAAAATGCGAAACGCGAGAAATCATGCAATGAGGCCAATCGCGGTAAAAAAAGCAGCGAAAATCAGCCACAGGCCTGCAAATCCCACGCGTCTGGCGGGAAATTGCACCATAAAAACCACAGAAACAACACACCAGAAACAAGCCAAAGCACGTAGCAACATGGATGCACCCTGACCCAGCGCAGAGGTCAACGCGAACCCCACAACCCCCACAGACCACCAGCAAGGAACAAATGGGTGGGGGAAGGCCAAGGAGAAAAGGGAGAGGAAGACGGGGTGCAGACCGCAGGAAAACAAGACCAGCGTCACGGAGGTGACAGAACACTACCAGCAACTGACCCACAAGCAGACCACCTGGAATGCAGTCGGAGTGCCCAGGAGGCCAATCCAGGAGGCCAAGAGGCGCCGGCAGGGCGTGACAACCTAAACCAGGCACAAACCTGCTGCCAACAGGAAGGCAGCAACGGCGGCAGGAGGTGGCAGTCCAGCGCCACAGGAGGAGCTGGAGGAAACCCAGGCCACAGTCATCAGTGTGGAGACGGTGCAAGGAGGTGGGAGTACGGACACAGCTCCACAGGACCTGACACAACAACAACAGGGTGAGAATCCAACAGGGACGGGGTGATGGGCACAATGGCACACATGCACAATAATGTGTAGCACACTGCACACCCACAATTACCCAGGGACATGTCCCCCATCCCTGTGGCACACTGCAGCACACACACATAGCAATCACAGCACATACCATGACAATGTGGCACAAAGTGCAACACCCACACTGCAGAACAGGGGACACAACTGGGTCCGCCCAGGCGCAGAAACAGAACAATCACATTGGACAGAGCAGGGAACTGTGAGATGCATATCTACCCCTACAACCCCACATCAGCCATGTAGGCCAAATGTACACTGTCCCAACTCAAATAGCCACCACCGCCCAAACAGTCACAATGTACATTGTCACACAGTCTGCATGTCGACAAGAACAAGGCGCCAACACAATGCCAACATGCACCTCCCCTTCACAATGCAGAGGGACAAACAACACCTCCAGCAGGTCAGAACAGAAAACTCATCAGTGATGCCAGAGACGAACACCACACCTTCGACACCGACGCCCTACAACAGCCCATGGACATCCCACACAACCCACCACCAGGACCAGGGCAGACAAGCTACTCAGAGGAGAACCCAGCCCCTGCAACAGACCACACAGCATGAAGCACCCGCAATCACGGCTGGCTCACAACACTTCACCCACCCACACATGGCACCCCAATGCCAGGTGTCAGAACGCCAAAAGGAGGTGGCCCAACAGGTGCGGGTGTTGCCCAACCCATGGAATGCAAACTAGAACACATATGTGGGTGTCCAATACCCTTCAGGGACCACCTACACCCCACAAAGGAGACCCACACTGCCATAGAGACACATGCAGATGCACATACCCAGTACAGAACCACGCCCAGGGACACGCACATATCAGTCACACACCCACGTTGGCTCAGCGTACGACGGCACAGTCCACTCCCCTTACGAATTGAGTGGGTGACGACAAAGCTACATGTCCAGGTTCTAGCCCGCTGCCTGCGGTGACATGTCTGCGTCCGCTGTACACAGCACAATGTAATGTCGTAGGGCCCAGGGCCCCCATGCATACAACAAGACCACAGGGACACATGCACATATCATGTTGAACTGGCTATGGGCACGTGCGCCCGGCCCCTTTATTGGCAGGGCCACATGTACAGTGACGCCTGTGCTGGATGTGTGTGGGGTGAGTATAAGCCAGCCCGCACGGAGTGCTTGGTGCTGGCAACAACCTGAACAGTGGACACCAGTGTAATGGAAACAGAAAACACCAGCATAACAGAGTCAACTGCAGAGCAACATGGAGGGATCCGGAGTAAGGACAGAGGTCACCCAATATTCAGTCAGGCGGTTCCGTGAGTTGCAGTGCACTGAGGTAGGGGCACTAGAGAAAAGCACGCTCATGTGAAGAAATTGCCAGGATTGTGTTCCTTCCGGTTAGTCCTGATGCACATGCAGTGGGGTGTGTTACACCTGCATCAACTTCCTCATCAACGTCCCAGGTCCCCCACACTGCCTGAGGTGACAGTTGCGTCCGCAGTCCACAGCGCAATACCCAGTAAGAGATCCGGGTGTGTAGCTTGACTACCACCACCAGTCTGCATTCCTGCCTAGGGGCTGTTGCCTCCTGCCCTCCCATTGTCTGTGCCTTCTCCCGTCCGCACACTTGACACATCTTCCCCATCATAGTCCCAGGTCTTCCCCACTGCATGGGGAGACATTGCTGCGCAACCTCACAACAGCACAAAACTCAATCAGTAACGGACAATGGCTTGCGGTGCACTGAGTCACTGGCACCTGGAGTGCTGAGCAGGGTAGCAGGCCGATGATGGCATCCACGACAGGTCTGAGCAACTCCGTAGGTCTGTCAGGACCACCCTTTCGACTCTGGCAGATGGCGGTTGGAGGTGGTCCTTGCGGTGGTGGCGTGTGCCTCCTGCGGTGATGCGAAGTCCGGGCCGGTCAAGACTCGATGCCATGTGTGGGCCCTGGTGGCCCGCAGTTGGGGCCGGAGGAGGTGGACAGCGCAGGGCCACAGACACATGGCGTTGATGACCTCAAGACCATCGCTACAGAGGCCATTCAATGTCTCAGAAGAAGGGGTACCAGGCCTGAGCAGCACAGAGTTAGTGGCCCCGGATGCACTGCGGCCGGCACAGGCACCCAGCCACGGGACGGTGACTTGCGGTGCAGTCAGATGGGCCATGCGACCTGAGCGGGTCCCCATCAATGTCCGCGGTGTATGTTGCGGAGGGTTGCGGAGGACAGTGGAAGGTGTCCTCCAGGGCATGATGCGGAAGGTCTGATGTTATCTGGAAGCAGCAAATGGAGGAGTGGAAAGCGCAACCCTCGTTTGCACCAACAATTCGGGATCAGCTACATGAGGATGAAAACTAGCCCCTAGTCCATAGACTCAAAGGCCACCAATGTACGACCAGTGAGTGTCCATGAATGTCGGGGAACAAACTTAGTGGCACAGGTGCTGTGAGGGGATGCAGTCTGCGATGATGCTGGTACACATATGTGAACTCCAAGAATGCCAAATCAAGGCTCTGTGACCTACTGGACCGCAGTGTAGGCCGGAGGCAGCGGTCAGCAGTGGCCCACAGCCACGGGTCGTTGGCTCGCGAGGCACAGAGTTAGTGACACAGTGGCAGTTGTCGGTAGTGTTCAATCACCTCCGTGACGCTGATCCTGTTCCCTCCGGACTGCAACGTGTCATCCTCTTACGCCCCTCCGTGCGTGGAAATGTATTCTGCCTTTGAATTACCGATGTTCAGTTCCAAATCTGTGATCCCACTCGTGCGCAGCGTAGGCCGAGGGCAGTGGTCCGCGTAGGCCCACAGACACGTGTGGTTGTGATGCCATGCACAGACTTGTTGCCACCACATCGGAGGGTGTATAGTGAATTGTTCTCTGCCTTAAATAATGTTCACTGCCATGGTGTAATCAAGACTCAGTTCCAAATGTGTGACCTACCTGACCGTGGTGTAGGCCTGAGGCAGCGGTCAGCACGGCCCATTCACCGAGTGTCGCCGGCATAGGTTGGATGGCCCCACCGGCCTGCGTAGTTCAGGTTCAGTGGCACCACGTGTTAAGGTCACCTCCGTGTATGTGACCCGGCATTCGTCCAGACTGAGCCGCATCTTCCTCTTACACCTCTCCGTGTGACCACTGGTGTGGACTCCGCCATTTGTGCTTTGCGACTAGGTGCTGGATGTGTGACCTACTGGTCAGCAGGGTAGTCCTGGTCCCTCATCCACGTATAGCCGGCTGGCGTTGAACAGGGTTAGTGGCACCACGAGTAGCCGGCTGGCGTTGAACAGGGTTAGTGGCACCACGTGTAGCCGGCTGGCGTTGAACAGGGTTAGTGGCACCACGTGTAGCCGGCTGACGTTGAACAGGGTTAGTGGCACCACGTGTCGCAAGATGCCCATATGGAACTATGCCTCACTGATCGGGGGGGGTCTGGTGCTGTGGCCGCTGGCCCGGATTTGGGGTCACTGCCATTCATGACTCAGGACACAGTTTCACATATGGGACCTACTGGTCCGAAGAGTAGGCTGGGGGCGGCAGTAGAGTACGTCAACGAAAAAGGCATAAAGCGTGCCTGTGTCGTGGAGGCCGTGATGGTCTGAGGTGGCTGCCAAGGTCGCGGGCCTCGGGCTTGGGGCTTGCGCCGGCACGTGGTGGGCCCTCCTTGACACACGCCGGTGTCGGAAAGTGATCAGTGTGGCCTGGCTGCGCAGGGGCTGGCCTGACGGGTTCGTGGTCCAGCGTGCCGGGGTCCGGCAGACACATGGCATCGCAGGCAACTCCGCTCACGAGGATGGCGTCGGCCTCGTGGCGGGGTGGGAGGTGCCCCCCTGGCAGAGACGTGGGTCTTTCCGGAAGAGGACCACACTCAGGCCTACGTGCTTTTTATTCACACCCCTATGCTGGCGTGGCGTACGCCGGGCCATCCCACTCTGCTGACGCTTAGGGGGGGGCGTAACAGGCAACATTTCCACGAGGTCCCCCACTGGCTGGGATGATATGGTGGCGTCCACTGTCCACTACACTCCATACACAAGCGGTGTATGTCGCCATGGATATGGGTGTGTTCTGCATACTGCGAGGTGTCCAGCACATCTCCGGCACTCTTGGCATTGTGTACTTTCCCAATCATGGTTCTACTGCATCCTTCACACATGCCTGGTTGCCACCTCTCCCCACATTCGGCTATTATGTGGCTGAGGTGCCATGCCGTTGCTGGCTCATGTTCAGGGCTTGCCCATGTGGACATTGTAAGTTGTTCTGTCGTGTCTGGTGGGTGGGCATGTTGTTGTGCCTGTTGTATGTGATTTTGTGACGTGTGCATTGCCAGAGTTGTGAGTTGCATGGTTGTGGAGTTGAGGTGTGTGGGGTGTTCATTTGGATATTGCCAAGGGGCTGTGCATTTCCCTTGTTGCCATCCTGGGAACGCTGGTTGATGATGGACTGTAGGAGGATGAAGGTATCATGCACACTGGCTGTGTATTTGAAGGCGACATTGTTGGGGGTTCCACTGTGTTCTGTTGTTGCCTGCACATTGATGTGAGACGTGTGCTTCCTGTTGTGGTGATTGTGTGCTGTGTCACCAGGGGGCACAGGTAGTACATGTGTGCTGTGTATTGCCCCCAACACGTGCGTGTATCCTGCTTGGGCGTATGGTCCTTGCTTGGTCTCCAGCGGATCCTGCGCATTGTGTTGTACGTATGGGGACTGGGGTACCAGGGTGATGGTGATGTCCAGGGCAGGTGTGGGGGACTTGGGTGTGGCTGTCTGTGAGACTCCTCCGACTCTGGCGGGTGTTGTTTGGGGGGTCCTAGGGGCCAACAGGTGCAGCCACGCCTTCAGCTTTGTGTGGGGTGGGATGTTGGTTGTCCGCTGTGTTGGTGCCGTAGGCCTGTTAGGCGATGAGGGTCAGGATGCGTAGGTTGGTTGTCCCTTTCAGCCTGTAGTGGACGGTGACATTGTCAGATGTTGGGTCTGTGCGGCTGGTACGTTTCCTGGGGTTCCGCTGTCTTTGTCTGCACTGCGTCTGTGGTGGCCCGGGGGGGGTGTTCCGGGTGTGGGTTGGGGTCCTGGGGTGGTGGAGGTGGGTGTTGTGGCCCTCTTGGGTGTCCGGGCCGCATGATGGGTGGCTCCATGGCATCTGTTGCCCTTCGGATGTGGCCCTGGGCTGTGCTCCCTTTTGTGGTGCTGGATGCCGTCCGACTTTACACCAGGTCAGAGCAGGTGTAAATTTCCTGGTGCTAACGCGCCTTATCGCCTGTTTTGTGTTTTTATCGCCGATGTGGCTGGTCGTTGTGAATGTTGAGGTGTGATGTTGTCTCGACTTTTGGCACGGGAACGCCTACTCTGCATCTCATTAGCGATATTTGCGGGGGTCCTCTGTGGCAATGTTTTTTGCGGCTGCTATCGCGGGTAAACTGGTGCTGTGGGCTGTTTACACCGGCTTGTGAATGGGGAGGTAAATTTATCACGACTTTGGCTGCGATAAAGTGCCGTTAATTCGGCGATAGCTCCTTGTGAATATGCCCATCAGTGTCCTGGCTGGGAAGCACAACATTATCTGTGTGAGCTACTGCAGACGACAAATCCAACGCCTCACAGAGAACGTCAATCGCACATAGATGGAATGTAGCACTGCCAACAGTCGATGCTGCGGCAGCTTGTGCGGCAGTTGTTACCTGGGTGCCTGTGGAGGAGTCGCCTAACCCAGCAGGAGCAAACGGCACCTGTGGATTCTCCAGGAATGCGTTCATCAGAATTGGAAGCCGCTGGGGACAACGCAGAGCATGGGCCTTTATGGGGTCCAGCATTGCATCCATGTCCGGAGGCGCATCTGATGGAAACGTTAGACAAAGATCCAACGTGCATTCTTCTCCGCAAAACAGGCATCGAAGAACAGGTAAGATGCAGTCTACCCAGACTGGTCGAAAGGATAGAAATCAGGAGGCATTGAGTTCTCGCAGGCAAGAAATGCCCAGAAGTTGTACCATGCGTTCACGGTATTTCCGCTCCAGGAGCATGTTCGCCATTCCCTCGGGAATTGGGCCATCCATTGCGTAGCAGTAGTATTATGAATAGGACCCCTGCAATCAGCAATAGGATAAGAGAGAGTCCTCCAAATACGCTTCCCAATACGGAGTGTATAAAATTTGGGATCACTCCGAGGACTGTCTGAAAGGTGCTTAACAGTCCTGACCCTATGGTCTTAAATAGGTGTATAATACTGCTCGTATCAGACATATTGAAGATACGTCCACCATTTCTACGAAATGAAAGGGGCAGTTTGTACATATAAGCGCCTGTATCTCAGTCGAGGTCCTTGCAACTTGAAGTTCAAAGGTTTCTCGAGCGGAGGTTAAGGGCACGGGCTGCTGTAAAAGCATGGCTTGCAGTCTGCTCAGAGTATCAAATTGTATGAAAGAAACGTTCAGTGAAGGCCATAGCGGCGCCTCCCTGACTGTGTTCAGTGGCGGAAACAATACTTGCATACAGCAAGTAACTCTGGAGTTAACAGTGACCAGATAGGCGATGCCTGGAAGCATCCCACAGCAACCTTGATCATTTAGCATCAAGTAAAGCGTTCTTGCAGTTTGTACCACTCAGATACACTTCTCGATCCCCATTCCGGCATCGGTATCTATATGGTAACTCCCAAGTTTCCTTAATGTAACCCTTACCCATCTTTTCATATTTGCCTGCCTGCCTTTGCACAAGGCAATATTGAAACTGAAACGTAGTGACCGGCAGAGTGATTTGGCCATGAATTAGCTATTCAGTTGATGGTGATTCGGCTACAGTGAATGGTAACCTTTCCAGTTTCTCAATACGCAGCATTGTATATTTGGCTCCCCTTTGTGCCATTTCTGTCTGTTTATCAGTTAGATTGTATTCTGAAAACAGAGACGTGGTGTTTATAAAACGCCAGGGCACATAGCCTGCACGCAAAGATTGTAGCGTCCAGCTTAGCATCATAATAGAACGTAGCTGAGATTGCCCGTGTTGTAACAAGGCCAGATCTTGTTCTAATATGTCGATTGCCGAAGACACAATGTTGCCTAAGGAGTAAATCCTGGAGGTCAAAGTTGTTAACCCATTATCCACTACAGCTAATGCCTTTTCTAGGTTAATACGGTCTATTACCCGTATTCTTTCTGCGGCCTCTTGTTGGGATATTTTCCAGTTTTCATTATAATAGGCATAAATGCCGGCATATATGAAACGTTTCTGACGTGTTTTCCTTGGGCCTAGCAAGAAATCCCTAAGGTCTACATCAGGTGTGAGTAAGGTTAAGTGATGTTTTACTTCTGTGAGTGTTGAGGTCTCTAGCCAATCACGGCACAACTTCCCAACACTGTAGGATGTCACTACCCCTGGGTGTTGTCTTTGTACATAGCGTGTATCTGGCCTATGGATACTAAACCCCTCGGCTATACCTAGGAATCGTTGTTGACATGTGTTTGTGTCAATGGGCCAAATCAGCCATTCTGTCCAATTGGGATCTGACCTGTTGTACTGGAGAATGTCATCTAATCCTACCTCTTGTGTAGTTGAATTCTGCCCCCCCACCCATCTGTGATTGTGCTGGAAACCCCGGTGTGTTCATTTCCTTGTTCTTGGCTAGTCCAAGACGGGATGTCTGTTGCACAGTTTCATTTAGAAATATCATCTGCTGTGGAATGAGGCATGCTCTAAAAAGCGCTTCTGTTCCCTGGACTTACCAGTCCCTAGAACACCAGATTGATTTTAAATCTATAGGGGCATATTTTCAAAGATATGCGATAATTATCACAAAGCGCGCTTAGCGCTGTTTTTTTTATCGCCGGCTATCGCTGGATTTCCTCGCCGTGATAGCGCGCTATTAGCAACGCGTATCGCAAAGGCGATAGGAAATCCAGCAATAGCGTGTAAAACCAGCAATAGCGTGAGAATTCCAGCGATAAATTAACTGCGTAAACGAAAAGCTTGCTAATAGGCAAGTGTGTACTTAACCATCTTGTTAATGGGAGGTGGATTGTTAGGTTAAGTCAAGTTTTTTTCAGGTGTTAAATTCCAGCGATAAGCGCGGTTAGCGCGACTTTTCTTATCGCTTCGCGGGCATTGATAATAGAGGGAAGTTGTGTTTGCGACTGTTTCCATGTAGTTTTAGTGAGGAACGCCTACTTTGCATGTCATTAGCGATCAATATCACTGACATGCTTTGAGATAAAAAAAACGGGCCGCTATCGCCCAAAAACTCACGCTAAGGCCCGTTAGCTGCATCTTGCTAATAGGGCGATAAAATTATTGCCGCTTTACCGGCAAAAAAGTGCTGCTAAAGCGGCGATAAGCCCTTGATAATATGCCCCTTAGTTAGGCCTGGGCGAAGTACTACGCTACGCTCGCGTAGTTTGCGAAGTTTGCGCTACTTCGCACTACGCGAATTGCACGTAGCACAGTGCAAACACGCGTAGCGTAGCGGTCATTTTTTGCTTGCTCGTGGTCCTCAACGTCAAGTTGGCGACCGCGAGCAAGCAAAATGACATCCCGGCGAGACTTTTTCCTCGTTCGCGATCAGCAACATCAAGTTGCCGATCGCGAGCGTGGAAAATAAACCTCCCGGCGAGATTCTCAATGCGGGGAGGTCAGGTTTCTCATTGTGAGTGGTCGTGTATGCTCGCGACCGCTCGCGATGAGAAACTACCAGTCCGCGTTGAGAAAGCTGCCGCTCGAGTAGAAATCTACTCGAGCGGCAGAAACGACCGCTTGCACTGTGCAAGAAGCCGTTTGCAATGATTGCACAGTGCGGACAAGCATCCGGCACTGTGCAATCAGTGCGAACAGCATTTTGCACAGTGCACTACGCAGTTCGCGTAGCTATGCGTAGCTCGCGTAGTGCGAAGTGCACTTCGCGTAGCTTCGCGTAGCGCTACTACGCGAACTACGCCCAGCCTTACACTTAGTGTCCTTCCATAGGTCGAAACCCTGTGTAGACAACTGGGCCATAAAGGAAGCAGAGTAAATCTGTTTGGTGTTAGTCAACATAATTTTCTGTGCTGATGTTTTTGCCACTTTGTAATAAAAAGACTTTGGGTCAGATATATTAAACCCTGAAAAGTATGTGAATTTCTGTGCAAAAGTTTGCGAACAACCTTTTGGAGGTGTTGGGCAGTGTTCCCACTGGTGGTATTCAAATACATTTCTAGGTGTTATAGATTTGTGTAAGAAATGATGACCATAATGTTGGTAACAGTACAATGTATCATAGTCTGAAGTACCTTCTAACATTTCATTGTTCGGAAATGCTGCAGTTTTTTCTAAATCAGACATCATAGCATTTACAGTTTCAGTGTCCCAATCATCAGATAATGTACTGGAGGTAATGATATCACTTAAAGAAATTTTAAATACATGTTTAAGCTTTAAAAGTTCAGTTGGACCGAATATATCAAAATCAATCTTGTCCCATACTATACCGTCCGGTATAGGAACTGCTGTGATGCTCACTGAAGACAAGTCTCTTGGTTCACGATGTGAAGACTGGTGTGGTTTTAAAATCAAATTGACTCTTTGGGCTGTAGAGCTCTGCTGGAGGTATCGTCCATTAATAAGCATACTAAAAGTTATAATTAAACCTAGCCAGAAAAAAAAAAAAAAAATCCCAGTGATATACCATAGTTCTATCCAAGGTGACACCAGGTAAGTCTTTCTAAAAAAGTCAATGAGTTTCTGTTTGTGTGATTTTTTGGCTGGCGTCGTTTCAGGCTCGCTTGGATCCAGTGAAAACGTATCAAAGTTCATGAAATAGCCAGAAGCAGTTCGATCAATTGTTGGGATTGCATCGGGATTTGTTGAAATCGGATTTTGCTCTTGACGAGGCATGTTGACGTAGACGTCTGTAGTTGGTCTGACTGCAACTTGGTTGTTAAGTTGATTTTCTTCTTGTAGTCGTGGAACGAGTTCCATAGCATTGCTGCCTAGTCCTTCATTCCGTAGAGGTGGCTCTTCAAACGTGATGAGTCTTTCTGTTTGAACTTCTTGGATTGTAGCGAGAGGACGGCGTCTGCTACTGTGGAGTCCACGTGGCCTACTGTTTAGTATCGGCCACATAGTGTGGTTTGATTAAGTCGATTGAGACAAATCTTTTCTCCTTTTTCCCGGCAAGAGGTGGCAGAAGTACAGTTCTTGTGCCTTGGATTGCTAGGACCGGTACAGCTGTTCTGTAAGATGGTCCGAATTCTTTCTTGTCAGCAATATTTTCTCTGACCAGATCCCCGACTTTTGGGATCCAGACAGGTCTTGCTGTTACTGCCTTGACTTCCTCAGTGGTGGTCTGTTTTAAGTGGACGTTGCTTTGTTGTGTCCTGGATTCATTTAGATCCTGTAAAACAGCCAAACGATCATTGATATCAAATGGTTTTTCATCCGCCACTGTGCCTTCATAATCAAGATCAGGTACCCAAATTCTTGTCCCAAATAGGACCTCGTAAGGAGTGACACCCCCTAGAGAGCTTCTTGGCTGATTATTTATTGCTCGTTGTACCCCATAAAGGTGATCGACCCATCTACCGCCTTTGCCTAATACCCTAGCTGTTAAAGATTGCTTCAAGTCACGGTTTTTCCTCTCCACAACGGAATTTCCCTCAGGATGATACGGAGTTGAGTACCGCAATGCTACGCCCATTCCTTCCATGGCCTCTTTGTAAGCCAGAGAGCTAAGCGACGGGCCGCAGTCAGTTTGTAACGTGCTAACTGCGTATGTGCCGATAAAGACTCGCAAATCTCTTATAACAGTTCGAGCGTCAGCTGAGCGCTGAGGCCAGACCTTGAGGACACCTGAGCTGGACGCACACAGACAGACAACCTGATGCTGTCTAATAATGGTATCTGTACCGGACGTGTTGTGGTGGACCCTTTCATCTGCTTGCAGATGTTGCAGTTCCAGACATAGGGGCCGATTCCGATTCGGGCCGGAAATCTCTCCGACCGAGCCGGACTCGGAGAGATTTCCGACCGAATCGGACCCTAGCAGTCCGACCGAACGAGTACGATGCGCACGTATGCTATCGGACTCGATTCGGTCGGACTCCCATTGAAGTCAATGGGAGCCAGTCGTACGACGCGTACACGGGCTCCCATTGACTCAATGGGCACGACGCGAACAAGGGTGCCCCCTACAGCGTGTTCACGTCGATGCTGGTCGCACCGTACATGCACGTGTAGGGGGACCCATGGCTCCCCCCTGTGTGCGACTCGCGTGCCTATGCTTCCAGGGGGGTCCGACACGGACCCCCAAAGTGCGGCTCCGACAGCTCCTTGGAGCCGGACTGCGCGAGTCGGTCGGAGCGGTCGCGATGTGCATCGTACTTACCCGGCCGGGGAACGTCTCCATTGTGCGCTGCTAGTCGTCCCCGTGCGAGTCGGTCGGAGCGGTCGGGTCCTGCGAACGAGTCGGTCGGAGATTTCGCGAGCGCACGCATCGTACTCGCTCGCCCGGACGCACGTACGATTCGGTCGGGAAATAGGGCTCCGAATCGGATCCGGTAATGCCGAATCCGATTCGGAGCCCTACCGGCCGAGATCGGAATCGGCCCCATAGTCTCTTATCTGCCTCCTCATTACAGGCCACCAGTAGCGTTGCTTCAATAAAGAAACAGTCGCCCTAAGTCCCGAATGTACAAAACCTGTCCCTTTGTGTGCTGCCACAATTAAACCTTGCCTACGATCCATATTTGGTATTACTCTATCCCCCACTCCAGGAATCTGAGCATATGGAATGTTTTGTGCATCTAACTTGTAGGAGTACTTGAGTGGAAATGTTTTAGGTACTGCTGTGCTGCCTTTGCGTGAAGCATTGACAGCTACCATACTCTCGCCGTCTATTCTTGTTTTTGAACGAGTGATTGCAGCTACGGAAGCCGTGCGAACAGCCCCCTTTGCGGCTTCATCAGCCAATGAATTCCCTTCAACGTGAACGCCATCACGCTGATGACTCAGTGTATGTATCACGTGAGCCCTTGGTAGTTTGTTTCTCAACTCCACTACCTGTTCCCATAGCATTTTATGCTTAATTGTGCCACCTTTTGCGTCTTTAAACCCGTTTTGTTCCCAATGATGTAAGTATTCATTGTACGACTGTACACAGTAAAAGGAATCACACACAATTAGTGTGGGGAATTCGTGTTCCGTATTTACCAGTGCCAGTATCAGTGCCTTTAATTCTGCCAACTGAGCCGTGCAGTCTCCTAGAGATTGCGTTCTAGTGCAACTCGGATGGAACTTTCCATCGTGCATGCGACCTTTAACGATTGCACACGCTGCGCTGTAAGCTTGCTTGCTCCCTACGGCTGGTTGAGCAGATCCGTCAGTGTAAATAATGTATTCATACTGATCTAGAGGCAAAATCTCATTTGGTAGAGGATATTCTTGTTCGTATTGCAGAAATGCTTGTGTTTTTAAACTTGGATCAAATCTGTATTAAACATCCGTTGCAGTAAGAGAATTAGCCCATTGTATCCATCTGGGATGTAAGGCTTTCGCATTTGGAATGCTAGCTTTTGTAACAGCTTCTAAGGCTGGTACTGGGGTCACGACTATTATGCGTTTTCCCTGAGCCAGAGCTCTTTCTCTTGCTACAGCGGTCTGAACTGCTGTCAGGATTTTCTCTGTTGAAGTGAAACGCATCTCTGCGTTTGTGTACAGGTGTGATTTGTATGCGATCGGACTGTTTCGCCTTCATTGAAAGTCAAATAAGTGTACCCGTATTGACCCGCTATTACTCGGATCACTAAGTTGCGTACGTTTACGCGTGTCTGTAAATGTTTAGAAGCTATCATGTCTTCCTGTAGGGAACGCAGGATATTTGTATGTTCCTGTGTCCATTGTCTGACTGAAAAATCAGGTTTTATTAAGTCGTAGAAAGGTTTTACTCTTTCTGCGTAATCCAAAATGTATGTTCGACCAAAATTTAGGAATCCCAGAATTGATTGTAAATTCTTTAATGATTTTGGAGGTTGGAGCAGCGCACACTTTTCTAAAAAGTTAGCTGCTAGGCTTTTCCCTTCACTTGACAGCTCATATCCTAAGAACAGGACATTGAGATGGGCAATTTTTGATTTTTTGAAATTAAATTTATAGCCCTCAGAGGCGAATCCCATAATAATGGTGCTCACCCTGGTCAAGTGCCTCGGTAAGTCATCGTCCGTCAGATAAATGTCATACACATAGGACAATGCTTCTTCATCCAAATTTTGGAGTAACTCTGTTACTCTTGCTGAAAATACCCCGGGGCTATTCTTATACCCTTGGGCTAGTCGACAAAATTGTCGCTGGGACCCTAACGCACTGAATGCGGTCAGATACCTGCTTTCAGGCGCTATATTTTGGCAGAAAAATCCATTTGAGATATCAAGTGTTGTTTTGTATTTTTGCGCACAATGTTATTCATTAATGCGGCACTGTGTGCATTTTGAACTGCAAATGTCTTTGTGCAAGTGTTTAAATGTCTGTAATCCAAAACTAAATGATATGTGTTGTCAGGTTTCATTACGGGAAACAAAGGATTGTTCATAGGTGAAGTGCAATTTTCAATCACCCCTGGTATTCTAGTTGATCTAGTATCTCCCTGACTTGTTTTTTAGCTTCCTGCTTTATAGGGTATTGCCTTTGAGCATTTGGGGAAACTTTTAACGGGATCACGTGGTGGGTTGAATCCTCATCCCAACCAACATGATTTTTGTACAATGCTGGAGCTAGGGCAACCGCCCACTCCTGCGCATATGCATGTTTTAGATGTATAGGACCGAGGTCGGAAAAGGCTGGAAAAATTACAGTTTCTCCCCTAGGGCACTCCATGACGAATGCTGGCGGCCAGTCTTGTTCTGCTAATAGAATGTCATAACCAGATGACAGATTTTTCCAAAAGAGACCTTTAATTTTCCTGGGTTTGTCCCCCTCCAGCCGGAGTGTTATCTCATGTAACTTATGTGGGACACTTACCCGAGTATCAGGTGTTTCCACCGTGATATACTCACTCAACTCCGCTGTCACCAGAAATTCCTCAGGTTCTGGCGAACTATCGTTACTTCTGCCGCGCTGTCTAGCATCGTCAGAGCCCATTCCCCGTTCAGAAGCTGTGTCCTCAGAATTCTGGGCATGTCTGATCTTGAGACCTGCTACCTTCTTCTTTTTGAACTGAGGTTTTGATTTTTGTTTATCTTCTTTTTTAGGTGCGTAGTCCGCAGCGCGTTGCGTGTCTCTGGACTTTGTACGCTCCTCTGACCGTCCTTCCCTCTCTGAGTTTTTTGATGAACCCAGAAAGGAACGAGAGGAACGAGTATCAGTATCCTGATACCTGTCAGGTTTTTAAATATTATCCCTATTCCTGAGGTTATACCTCCTTTCAGAGGGCTCCTGTTGAGGAGACCTACCTCTGGATTGAGATCTGCTGTCTTTAGACTTTTGTTGTTTTTTATTTTCCCATTTCTTTTTAGAAGAAGTAGGCGTCTGCTTTGTAGTGTCCTTTTCAGGACTGCCCACTAGTTGTGGTTTTAATGCTTTCCCACCTAGACTGTCTCTGCCTAGTTCTGCATACGCAGTTTCAATTATTTTGGGTAGTTCGTGTTGATGATCTCCTGGATTGAACTCCCTTAGGCATTGGCGGATCTCCACTGAAGCTGCCTCCCCCTTAATGTTAGCTAGTATTATGGCTGATACCTGGTCAAAGTTATTTAGTAACTTCATCCCTAAGTTAAGGGCAGGCACTGCTCCGTACTCATTTTGTATCTGTCTCAATACGTCAGGTACTACTGCTAAGGACGGGATACCATGTGTTCTGGTATATATGGCAGCAAAGACTGAACCCCAAGAGGTGCAGTCCTCTACTTGTGGTGTGATCCCCATGGGCAAGCAGATTGTTAGAATTCTGTGTTTTTCATAGGTGGTAGTATTCGGGAATACCGCCTCAAGCTGAGTTATTTTCTGAGCTATCCAGAATGGGATTTGTTCGCGTTTTGCGAGCATTTTGCCCATTACCGCGTGTAATGTTTGAGGAGTAATTTTATTTACTGTACCCTGAGTCGGAGTACTGTTTGCTGCACCTTCTGGTGCAGGTTGGATTGTTAAAGTCCTCATGACAAATTGTGTCAAGTTTCTGTAGATTTTAATTAAATCTTTGTGTTGTACTAGTAAGTCTGGCTGTGGCATTGTGTTAATGCCAGGATGCGGTGTGTAAGCCGCTAGTATTGGCCATGTGGCCCGTCTCCTCCGAGCGGGCCTAATCTTACTCTTTCTCGTACATGGGGTAGGGCGCCATTAAACCAGTAATGATGTTCCTGGTAAGTGAGTGGAATCTCTATGTCCTCAAACGGACAATATTCCCGTGGTGCATCTCCTTCTATATAGTAGTGAAATGTATTTGTTACTGCATTTGCTGCTGGGAGTGTAACCCATGAATAGAATACCTCTGTTTTATTTGATTCGTGTGCCTCAATCACAAAAACAACAATGCCACCCTTGGCTTGTACACCATTTTCTAATAGTCTTAGGGTGACTGTCCTTCTGAATTTTGGTGCAATCTGTATTGCATCCTCAGGATCTTCTCCTCCCAGGTCAACTCTCTCATCCCCTGAACCAGGCATGTTTAGAGGAAGAAGTGTTCAAAGGGAACTAAGATGAGGTGTTCTACACAATTAAGGAACTAAATGTCCTTCAAGCTTGATTAACCAACAGCCAATAAATAGTATTTTCGTACTACTCTGCTGCGGCGGATTTTGTGCCCACCCACTCCAGACGTCTCTGGTGTTTTGTGAGTAGGTTCTCTGAGAATAGCACGACTGAACTACTCAGATTCTACTGTTAAATAAGTACCAAACCAACGTTGGTGGCGCCATGTCGTGTAGTTCCTATAGTACCCCTGCAGGACCTGCGCGTTTGGATAACATAAACCGTGGGCTTGGTGGCAGACTGGCTCTGTGCACCCCCACTGCGTATGTTTGCCTGATTTGCATTAGCTAGCTCACAGTGCCACTAGAATCTCCTCTTATCGGGGAGAGATTAGTTCCTGGCAACCTTAGATCATGACAACCCTAATTCCTCAGAATCGTGGAAACAATATACTACTTTTCGCTCAGTCACTCGTGCTTACTTATTCGGTTTGTCTCAGAGAGTTACACAGAATAAACAGTCTGGGCGTTTCAATAAGTATTTATTCAACAGTTGTTATTCTAGTGTAAAATATATGTGCTGCGGCAATCAGCAGACAATAGCAGAGATATATTATCAGCAGTACGATAAAAGCAAAGGGATAGAACAGTTCTACCATATTGCAATAATCATGAATACATACATGAATATAAAAAGCATTATGAAAGTGCGCGTACTCCTACGATGCCTAACTAGATGTACCTGAGTGTACCTAGCATATGTGTAGGTCTAAAAGCCTAAGAGCCAAGAATCCTTCTAGGATTTAGTCGAACCCCCATACCTGAATAGAGAGAGTGTGGGACCCCGTCCTGGTCTCGAGTTGGATACCCCGCAAGGGCTGTGTTAGACCGCTGTCAGCTGGAGCGACTGCATGCAGGAGCCTCAGCGTCTCTGGTCAGTGTGTCAGCATGGAAGTCTCGGTTCCCTCTATCTTACCGGGGTGGTGGACTCTAGTTGCTTCGTATGGTTTGTATTGGCCCTTGTTAGACTTGAGGAAGACGTCAGGGTTGAACTTTGTACATACATATTATGCAGGTGGTGTATTCCTAGAGAGCCATGCATAATTGATGAGTACAGTGTGGGCCTGTGTTTGGGAAAAACCCTGCTGTATTCAAAACCACAGAATAGATAACGTTCAGCCCTCAGAGCATGTTGTGTACTAGCGAGGACCAATGTAGGTGAAAGATCATGCCTATATAAGGAATCATGACTATAATAGGACATGTACAGTTATGACCGTAATAGGGCATATGCGGCTTTGACCATAATAGGGCAAGTACGAATATGACCGTATTAGGGCAAATATGAATACGTCCATTTTAGGGCATGTATGAATGGGTCTACATTAGGGCCTCTATACGGGACATAACAGTTAGATACCAAACTTCCCAGTTTTCAGTAAAGCCATTATGGTGCTGTGGACTTCGTAATGACAAATCCCCAGTACCATAGACTCTTTATGGCATTACTGCTCTGTCTAAGAATTGACTTAGACACTGTAGGGGTACAGGGCTCATGCACCTGTACCCTCACCACAGGTATAGTGCACTCAGTTAGAGGGGTGGCTTACCTATAGCAGGGCAGTGGTTTGTTGGCACACAGGGATGTGTGCCATGTCGACTCTTCACTTTGTTCTACACCAAAACACGCAGCCTGCACTGGCAGTGTGTGTGTGTAAAGGTACAGGGCCTCTAAGAGTGGCACAATAAGTGCTGCAGCCCTTAGAGGCCTTCCCTGGTCACAGTGCCCTTGGTACCTATGGTACCTTTTACAAGGGACTTATATGTGGCCAGAGAGTGCCAATTGGGTTTTGCATCACTGCAGTTTAGGGAAAGAACATAGGCCCTGGGTACCTGGTTGGCAGGAGCCCAGGGCACACTCAGTCAAAGTACATCAACATTAGGCAAAAAGTGGGGGGCAACCATACAAAAAGGGGCCCTTTCCTACATCATCTAAATCACTGGTACTCATAGTACGGCCCGCGGGCCGCCAGCGGCCCGGCAGGCCTTCATTGGCGGCCCACGACCTTGCCTTGCAGTTTCCACGGCCCGCAGTAAACACAGAAGATGAACGCAGGAGCATACGTAGTGAATACGTATTAAATAGGTATTCACTAGGTATGCTCCTGCGGCCTTCTTCTGTGTTTGCTGCCGGCCCCTGTGAGGTCAGGGCACCTTCGAAAGCTTCACAAAAGGCCCTTTAAAAGTCAGCTGTAAGCGCTTTCACAGCTGACTTTTAAAAGGGCCTTTAGGGAAGCTTCCTAGTTTGGACAAAGACAGATAGAGGCGCAGAGACAGATAGAGGCGCAGAGACAGATAGAGGCGCAGAGACAGATAGAGGCGCAGAGACAGATTGAGGCGCAGAGAGACAGATAGAATAGAGGCGCAGAGACAGATAGAGTCAGAGAGACAGATTGAGACAGATAGAGTCAGAGAGACAGATAGAGTCAGAGACAGATAGAGTCAGAGACAGATAGAGTCAGAGACAGATAGAGACAGGGTCAGAGATAGAGACAGGGACAGAGATAGAGACAGGGACAGACAGGGACAGAGATAGAGACAGGGACAGACAGGGATAGGGACAGACAGGGACAGACCGGGACAGGGACAGACAGATACAGACAGAGACAGTGACAGACAGAGACAGGGACAGACAGGGACAGACAGAGACAGACAGACAGAGACAGGGACAGACAGAGACAGGGCCAGACAAGGACAAACAGATAGAGACAGGGACAGGCAGAGACAGGGACAGAAAGAGACAGGGACAGATAGAGACAGAGAGACAGACAGAGACAGGGACAGACAGATAGAGACAGGGAGAGACAGAGACAGGGACAGACAGAGAGACAGAGACATGGATAGACCGGGACAGACAGACAGATAGAGACAGGGACAGACAGGGACAGGGACAGACAGGGACAGACAGAGACATGGACAGAGACAGATAGAGACAGAGACAGGGACAGACAGAGACAGGGACAGACAGGGACAGATAGAGACAGAGACAGGGACAGACAGTGACAGGGACAGACAGAGACAGGGACAGACCGGGACAGGGACATACAGAGACAGGGACAGGCCGAGACAGGGACAGACCGAGACAGGGACAGACCGGGACAGGGACAGACAGAGACAGGGACAGACCGATAGAGACAGGGACAGACCGATAGAGACAGGGACAAACAGGGACAGACGGATAGAGAAAGAGACAGGGACAGACAGGGACAGACAGATAGAGACAGAGACAGGGACAGACAGGGACAGGGACAGACAGAGACAGGGACAGACAGACAGATAGAGACAGGGACAAACAGGGACAGACAGATAGAGAAAGAGACAGGGACAGACAGGGACAGATAGATAGAGACAGGGACAGACAGGGACAGGGACAGACAGGGAGAGACAGGGACAGACAGAGGCAGGGACAGACAGAGACGGGGACAGACAGACAGACAGGGACAGACAGATAGAGACAGGGACAGACAGAGACAGGGACAGACAGATAGAGCCAGGACAGGGACAGGCAGAGACAGGGACAGAAAGAGACATGGACAGATAGAGACAGAGACAGGGACAGACAGATAGAGACAGGGACAGACAGACAGATAGAGACAGGGAGAGACAGGGACAGACAGATAGAGACAGGGACAGACAGAGACAGGGACAGACTGAGACAGGGACAGACAGACAGATAGAGACAGAGACATGGACATGGACAGACAGGGACAGACAGACAGATAGAGACAGGGACAGACAGGGACAGACAGATAGAGACAGGGACAGACAGGGACAGACAGATAGAGACAGAGACAGGGACAGACAGGGACAGACAGAGACATGGACAGAGACAGATAGAGACTAAGACAGGAACAGACAGAGACAGGGACAGACAGGGACAGGGACAGACAGAGACAAGGACAGACAGAGACAGGGACAGACAGATAGAGACAGAGACAGGGACAGACAGGGACAGACAGATAGAGACAGGGACAGATAGACAGGGACAGACAGAGACCGGGACAGACAGAGACAGGGACAGACAGACAGATAGAGACAGAGACAGGGACAGACAGAGACAGGGACAGACAGACAGAGACAGGGACAGACAGAGACAGGGACAGAGACAGGGACAGGCAGAGACAGGGACAGGCAGAGACAGGGACAGGCAGAGACAGGGATAGAAAGAGACAGGGACAGAAAGAGACAGGGACAGAGACAGAGACAGACAGATAGAGACAGAGACAGGGACAGACAGATGGATATGGACAGACAGAGACAGGGACAGACAGACAGATAGAGACAGACAGGGACCGGGACAGACAGATAGAGACAGGGACAGACAGATGGAGACAGGGACAGACAGAGACAGGGACAGACAGAGACAGGGACAGACAGAGACATGGACAGACAGAGACAGGGACAGACAGAGACAGGGACAGACAGATAGAGACAGGGACAGACAGAGACAGGGATGGACAGATAGAGACAGGGACAGACAGATAGAGACAGGGACAGACAGATAGAGACAGGGACAGACAGGGACAGACAGATAGAGACAGGGACAGACAGATAGAGACAGAGACAGGGACAGACAGAGACGGGGACAGACAGATAGAGACAGACAGATAGAGACATAGATAGAGACATAGACAGATAGGAGGGATAGAAGATAGAGAGATAGAAGATAGAGAGACATAGAAGATAGAGAGAGATAGAGAGAGAGATAGAGAGAGAGAGATAGAGATAGCTAGAGAGAGAGATAGAGATAGCTAGAGAGAGAGATAGCTAGAGAGAGATAGAGATAGCTAGAGAGAGATAGAGAGAGAGAGAGAGATAGAGAGATAGAGAGAGAGAGAGAGAGAGAGAGAGAGAGAGAGAGAGATAGAGAGATAGATAGATAGAGAGATAGATAGATAGATAGATAGGTAGATAGAGATAGAGAGAGAGATAGATAGATAGATGTGTGTATGCCGGGTCTGGTGGCTCAGTGGACGAATGCGTCCGCTGCAGGGGCCTTTGTTCAACCTCATGGTCACCGTTTTTTTCGGCCACAAACCACACTCTAAATTTGGCCCCCGAGAGAAAGTTTGTGAGTACCCATGATCTAAATCCTCGTCAAACAGATCTTCTATATCAGTATCAAGTGAAAGTGATGAAAATGATTGCGCCATGACGATGTTTACCTCGAAATGTATGTGCATGTTGGTTTGGCCACTTGTGAAGAAAAACGTCAGTCAAGAAAAGTTCAACATGATAAAGTGCCCAAGTCACTTAAACATTGTCCGAAGATTATACTGAAAGTAAATGGTTGTTCAATACCTTTCATCATCAACAGATGCATTGATAAACATCATGCCTGAGGAGAAATACAATGAACTAGCTCCATTGCAGGAACTTACTTGGGTTGCATCTACGCCCTTAAATGAATAAATTAAATACATGAAAACAAAGATACAAGCACCCATCCATGTGATTCAGGGCACTGCATCAAGTGCCTGTCTCCTCAGTTTCAGCACAGCCGCTATATGAGACTGATTTCCGTGAATTACAACATGAAGGCTCACCACAAAATAGTAAGTCAGTTCCATTCGTTATTTCATGGTTTGGGAAAACTTAAGACTATGAAAGTAAAGTTGCATATTAATGAGAATGTCCATCCTGTTGCTCAGAGACATAGACAAATTGCTCATCATTTGCAGGAAGCTGTTGAAAAAGAACTTGAAGCGCTACTTAAGCATGACATTATTGAGCGTTCAACTGGTCCAACGCAATAGTGGTATTGCCTAAAAATGAAAGTGAAGAAGCTGTAAGCATATGCGTTGACATGCGTCAGGCAAACAAGGCAATTGAACGAGAACGACATCCAGGTCCCATATTGCTGACATGATAATGCAATTGGATGGTGCAAAAGTCTTCTCTCGACTTGATTTAAATAAGGTTATCATCAATTAGATCTTGAAGAAAATTGCAGGTACATTACAACTTTTTCTACACATATTGGTCTGTTTCGATACAAACAACTAAGTTTTGGTGTGTCATCTGCTGCCGAATTATTTCAAGATGTCATTTAACGTATCATACAACCTGTCATGAATGCGTTCAATTACAGCGAAGACTTATTGGTTTTCGGAGCTACACAAAAAGAACATGATAAAGCTCTTACACAAGTATGTCGTTTGCTTGCTGAAGGAGGTTTGACTTTGGATGCAGACATGTGTGATTTCCATGAGACAAAGCTAAAATTCTTTATGCTAATGTACAAGTGCTGTCAAATGCTTATCCCCACAATATGTTTCTATGGCGCGTTCATTTCTTGCCATGGCCAGTTATTGTTCCAGATAGCTACAAGACATTCACACTGTAAGTGCTCCGTTGAGAGACTTGACGAAAAAAATGCTTAATTTCATTGGTCACATAAATGTGAGAAAAGTTTTAAAAGAATGAAACAAGCCATTGGGAATGCTAAGGAATGGTGTATTCCAATCCTATGTTTCATACAGAGGTTGTTGTTGAAGCTAGCCCCATCGGGTTAGGCACTATCTTGCACAGCTCTTCTGCTCTCCCTTTCATTACAGTAACCTGTTTCCTCTCTGTCTTCATTAGGGGCTTTCCCTTACTAGTGTATGCCTGCTCTTCTCCTCTTGAAGATCTGTGCACGGTGCTGCTGCTGGAGGTCTCTACGTGCCGTCTTCTTCTGTCTGTTGGAGCCTGGACATTTTTTTATCCAATGCACCTTCCAGTACAAAATACTATGCTTAGACTAACTTGAAGCCTTTTCCCACTTTGTATGTGTGCTGTACAGCGCAGCACACATGCAAAGTCGGAAAAGGAAGGAGAAATGAAAGCATTTCTCCTTCCTTGCGCCTACTTTAAAAGGGTGCAGTTTTCTCACGCTAAACACTGTTAACTTTGTTTAGTAAATTGAGTTTAGCTGTAGAAAGGTTGGGTGGTTGCATGGGAACGCCCATGCTCCACCCATGGTACGCCACCTTGGTGCTAAGTAATGCAAAGCAGCGCTTTGTGCTGCTTTGCATTACTTTCCCATTATTTCCAGCGCTAAACAAGTTTAGCACTGGAAAGTAAATTGGGGTGAAAAAGATTTTGCGCCGATTTGGGTCACTTTTGTGACACAAAAATGGCGTAAAATCTTGGTAAATCTCCCCCTGTGTATTTTTGTAGATACGCGACTGAAATAAAAAATATATCCCATGTAACAAGGAAAATGTATTTCGGTGTAAATTTGTTTCGCTCTAAAAAGTAATCCAGTTGTTAAACTAAATTATCGTAAACCTATCATGTCTTGTACAGCACTGTCACCTGGTGCCTAAGCTTGGAAGTACTAGTCATCTCGGTTGTACAGATATTGGACGTGTGATTTCTCATCACGAGTTCTGTTGACAATATGAGTTCTGTTGACAATAAATCTGGCTGTGCCTTGTGATGATGTTATGGTACAAGACATAAGAGGGAAAACACAGAGGTTATTTTATATCAAGTGTTCACAATAAATGTTTTGCAGAAACTTAATAACATCAATACTAAAATCATTAAATCACAAATAAATACTTCTGATACGATACTGCGAAAAGCCCTTTAAGAAGAAAGGCACAGCAAAGAAACATTGTCAAAGTAAGAAGAAAGGAGAGATATTTCAGTGTAAGAATATGTTTTAAATTATGCCCATGCCTAAATAAACGTGCTCTAGATTTTACATAAATTCTAAAGGTTTTAAGGCGACACTCTCTCAAGAGAGCATTCCTGTAAAAGCTAGTAAGGTGGTATTTGGCTTCACGTTATATTATGTCATGTTATAGGTTTTTTGTAAAGCGTGGCAATTACCCTGAAGCGTCACAGCGCTGCAGGATACGGAGAGTTACATGTAAATGTAAAAAAAAAAATGTTGTTAAAGAACCAGGTTTTGAGAAGCTTTCTGAAGGTAAGTAAGTCCAGCACAAACTTCATATGCAGAGGGAGGGAGTTCCAAAGTTTTGCAGCCCCAACTACTAAACTTTTCCCACCCCAAGAAGACAGCCTAAAGGTAGGAACAATGATCTTCAAGGCAGTGCTAGAACATAACCGCCTTTCTGGCAGATACCATCTGAAGCTTTCTTTGGGGAATTTGGGGCCTGAGTTGTGTAAGGCCCTATAGGTAATACATAGGGCCTTAAAGTTCACTCTATGTTTTACTGGGAGCCAGTGTAGCTCCCGTAAGACGTGTTTGACTGACTGGGTTTTAGGAATTCCCAGTCACAGTCTTGCTGCTTCATTATGGATAACCTGAAGCTTGTTGGCATATTGAGAACGTAGATTCAGATATAGTCTTTTAAAATAATCCAGTTTGGCTAGAATAAGAGTTGTAATTACGGTTACTCGAAGAGTAGAGGGGATAAATGGCAAGAATTTTTAATTATCTTAAGAGTGTAAAAAGATGCCGATGTAGTTGCATTCACGTGATCACTGTAAGTAAGTTTGTTATCGATGAGGACGCCTAGGTTCTTAACTTTGCTAGCAGGAACAGGTAGAGTTCCTAAATCGGAGGCCAGCAAGAAGGTGACCAGAAGGAAGCATATTTCCCGAAGAGCAGTACCTCTGTCTTACTAGAATTCAGCTCAATCATTGATGGCTAACATGCAGGTATTAAATCTCAGACAGGTGTCATTCAGTGGATCAGCAAAAGACACAACTGTCTGGGTACCATCAGCGTACGAGGTCAGGGAAAAACCAAATGATTTAATCAATGCTGCCAGGGGAGTCACATGTTAAACAGGGTTGGACTAAGGGAGGACCCCTGGGGAACTCCACATGGCAGCATAAAAGGTTCTGACTCCACGACCTTCAGGGAAACCGTTTGCTCCCTTCTTGTTAGGATGGAGCTGAGAAGGGAGAGGGCTAGTCAATCGATCCCGATACTATTAAGGAGATCAACCAATAAACTGTGGTTGACCATATCAAAGGCCGTGGACAGATCCAGAAGAATAAGCACAGCCCGGACACCTTTGTCCAAGGTCTGTCTTTTTTCCTCTGTGGCCTTTATCAGTGCAGTTTCTGTACTGTGGCAGCTCCTGAAACCAAATTGTGTGTGGTCCAGGAGCTTGTGTGCATGAATATAGGCCATCAATTGCTGATTCAAAACTTTTTCGATTAGTTTGGCAGCAAAAGGAAACCTGGTAATGGGCCGATAGTTGTTGTAGTCGCTGGGGTCAAGGCTAGATTTCTTTAAGAGTGGGAGAATAGATGCCTTTTTCCATCGTGTTGGGAACTGACCTGTCGAGATCATTTTATTGAAAATTGCCATGAGATGGTTAGCAATGACCTCTGGGGCCAGTTTCATAATGAAGGCAGGGCGAGGATCAGGTGGAGAGCCTGATTTAGTACCTTTAATTAGAGTAATGACTTGCTCATTGGTCAGAGGAGTGAACTCCTCTAAGATGGAATTTACACCCTTGTAATGGCTCGACCTGATTTCTTGAACAGGAGGACACTGAGATTACGAGAACTTGTTAAAAATTAGTTCCACTTTGTTACGAAAATGGGAAGCCAGATTATTACAGAAGGAGGGATTGACTTCTAAGGAATTACTAGAAGGCACTTTGGTAAGCTTCTTTACTGTCAAGAAAAGTTCTCTAGTGGAATTTGTAGCTGTCTCTATTTCCTGAGTGGAATAGCGGGATTTCTCTTTGATCATGGCTTTATAGACTGCAATCTCCTTTTTGTATTTAATTTTTTCACCATGATTCTAGCCTATCCTCCAGCGCCTTTCATACTTTCTACATTTCCGTTTTTGTTGCTTCAGTCTTTTGGAAAAGCATGGGGACGATGGTTTACAGCGGTAGGATGAGGTAGTTTTTGCAGGGACTAGTGATTGGGCAGAGGAAAGAAGCCAATTGGTGGAATTAGTGGTAAGGTGTTCAGGATCATCAGCACAAGCAGGCTGTGAATCAAACAATCGCTGATTGAATAAGACAGGGTCAATTTTGGTCCATTTGGTCCATTGACGGTAAGTATACGATATGTTATCTTATATTATGTTATGTTATGTTATGTTATTTGATCTTGTATAGCACAACAACACACTCCCAAAACAGTATCCCTGAGCTAGTATGGTGGCTCTGAGAGAAAGTAGCTGAAGATGTTTAGAAAAGCCAAGTTTTCACAGTTTTTAAACGTTCCAAAATCGAGTCAGGAAAAAATGTAAAAAGGAAGGCTATTCCAGTGATGAAGAGTTAAATAGGAAAAGGAGCAACCTCCATATCTGTTTGTTCAGATGCGCCATGGGTTCAGGAGGGCTTATCCATGGACCTGAGGTTTCTACTTGGACAGTACCAAGCAAGCCTAGTTTGCAGATATGTGGGCCATTCCTGAGAAGTGTTTTAAGACACAAGAGCTTGCACAGATTGCGCTTTCTTACTAGCAGCCAGTGTAGTGCTCTTAAAGGGAGTTTACAAATCAGTCGGGCGGCAGTCTTTTGTATCACCTGTAATTCGGAAAAGAGAGTCTTATTGGCCACTATCAGAAGTACATTCCCATAGTCCAGATGACACGTGATGAGGGCCTGGACCAGAGTCTTCCTGGAACTCATGGGAAGCCAAACACTTTTCTAAGCAGTTGTAAGGTACTAAAACAGGTACCATAAATAGAGGTCACCTGTTCCTTCATAGATAGCTTATTATCCACTAAAAAGCCAGTGCTTTTGCCACTCTTGTGGGGCAGTGTGCTCAGCCTAGTTCTTTTGGCCACCAGTCGTCTGAGCAAAGTTTCTGCGCTTTCCCAAACAAGAGAATTTATGTCTTTCCTCCATTAAGTTGTAAACAACTCCAACTCATCCAGGCCGCCACCTTTCTCATACAATCAACAAATCTAAATCTGGAGGTCTCTAGATCTTGCCCAAATGAAATCATCAGTTGGCTGTCATTCACGTAGGATATTATTTAAAATCCGCAGGCTTCGACAAAATCTCTGCAAGTGGGGCCACTTGAATATTAAACTAAACTCCCTTATCAGTTGTGAGTGCCCTAGATTTGAAGGGATAGATTGAGATCACCTGGGTCCTGTCAGCCAGAAAGTCTTTGAACTATTTTAGGGCCTTCACATGTACGCCTATCTCCTACAGTCTCTGAAAAAGGATGGAATGGGAGACCAAATCAAAGGCAGCTGACAAATCAAGTAATACCAGCATCGCCGGAGTGCCTTCATCCAACAGAGTTCTAGTGGAATCAATAACTGCCAGGAGGGCAGTCTCTATGCTGTGTGCTGGTCTGAAATCCTATTGTGAGGGGTCCAGTATGCAAATGTCATCCAGGTACTTGGAGGGTTGTTTATCAATGAATTCCTCCAAAATCTTACCAAGAGGAGGAAGAAGCGAAATGGGCCAGTAATTCTCGTACTCGTTTGGGTCAGCATTAGCATTTTTTAAGATGGGAGAGACTAATGCTGACTTCCAAGCCTTTGGCATTTTCGCTGAACCCTCGGATAAGTTGAGTAAATCTGTAATGTAAGGGATTAACAAAGAAGAGACTATGTAAACTGGATAGGGATCTTACGGTGACCCTGATTTAACCTTTCCCAGCTTTTCTCGCACCTGTTCATGGGAGATTGCATCAAACCTTTCCAGCAAGGCTGGGGCATTTGATGGTAATACATTATAGTTTGCTGGTTTGTCTGGTGTAGTGTTATTATTAGCTTGGTTGTCGCGCACGGGGTGCATGACACCCGTTCATTGTTGTTATGGCTTGAATGTGTCCCGCGCATGGAGCGGACACTGACCAAGGTTCGAATGGCATCTTGTCAGTTGCCGTCCGATCACCAGGCCAGGAGGTCGCTTCATATAGTGGGTGTAACCACTGCAATAAACTTCATTAACAAGTTGAACCAGACTCACCATCTTATTTACATCATCTGGCCTCTCCGCCGGTTGTGGAAATTCTTCATATATTCTGGAAATCTTATCCTTGAAATGGTTAGCAGGGGACTCACATGGCTCTTCCAAGGCCGGTAGTGCTAGCTTGCAAGTTGCCAGCTTCCTGAATTCATTCAGCACTCTTCAAGATAATATGGCATCTGTGCACCTCCCTGATTTTCCTATGGTACTTTAGAAGAGCTCCTATGTATGCACCTCTATCGAGAGGTGATTTGGTCTTACGCCACCTCCTTTCCAATCTTTTACAATTAGTGTTTTTCACTCCTCAGCTCTGCCGTATACAAAGAAGCTTGCTGTTTAGTAAGTCTGCTATTGCGGGCTTTGGAGTGAGCCACTAAATCAAAAGCTTTATGGAGGGAGTTATGTTAGCTAGCCAGTGCTTTGTTGATGTCATCGAATGTATGTCTGAATGGAGGTGAAAAGTAGTCTGAAAATTCATAAGGTTTACCTTCCTCCAAGGTCTAATTGATCGATGTCACTAAGGAAAGACACAGTGGCTCTGTTCTGGAAATTCATTTAATAGCCTAATGCATTCTGCGAGTTCTAGTCATGATTTTCCTTTTTTAATCCACCTGAACTAATACACTCTAAAACAATTACTTGTTGTTGGAAAGTGGATTATTAGTAGGGGCAAATATGTATCTGCCACTGGCAATAAGGCCACTGACACAGTATAGGGCTCAGAATAGGTCTTAGAAAATTATTCACATGATCAACCCTTGGTAGCTTGGCTGCGAGCAGGCAGGCTTAACTTCAAAGACAGGTATGTAAGACATTTAAAAACACCCATTCAGTAACTAATTAAGACAATGCACAATAAAAATCCAACACCAATATATAAAATAAGGAAATATTTGTATCTTTAAAATGACACCAAAACGACAAAAATCTAATGTAGGGAACCGGAGATATGAATTTTCAAAGATTTAGCATTATCTAGCACGTAGAAAACTATAGCGCCTTATCGGTACATCTGGTCGCGATAGACCGGGTCAAAGTCAAAGTTTCAGGCCAACCGCGATGGAGCCCTGCGCGGCTGCCCCTCGCGGTAGGTCTCAGTCAAAGTTTTTACCTTCTGACTTTGAAACTTTTCTGGAGCTTTTCTTCCTGGGGTCTCTTGAAGCTCTCAGCCAGTCCGGATTCGGTGAGGGTTCGCCGGATTGCCTTGCGACGAGCGCCCGGTCAAACCTATGGAAGTCTGACTTCCGGAGCATTGCAGCGGGACAAACCAAGGATCCAGGCCGACACGCAGTTGAAGGCAGGCAGCTTGGCTTTTGCGGTTGCTCCCGGTCACCTTTTCTTCATTCGGACTTAGAAACTTTTACACAGCTTTTTCTCGCGCGGTCCCTCGATGCTCTTCACCAGGCCGGATTCGGTGAGGGTTCGCCAGCCTCGGATTTTGCCTACTCCCGGTCAAACTCTGGAAGTAGGACCTACAGAGCTTTTCAGCGGAACAAACCTGGACGGCAGGCCGACTCGCGGTAGAAGGCAGGCGGCTTGGCTGGCCAGGTTGAGTCGGTCCACTTATGGAGCTTTTTTCCAAAGTTCTCTAACCTTCTAGAACTTCTTCCTGAAGTTCCCCAAAGGGTCCCAAAGTGTCTCAAACTTACTCTAAGGGTCTGGAAGCTCCAAGATGGTCCTTGAAAGTTGAGAACTTCAGTTCCCACAATCCAGAGGATTCTTGGTGGTGATGTTCCAGGTGAGCTCTGTTAACCTGTAGCTTGCAGGGAGTCCACTCTTTAGTCCTTTTACAGCAAGGTAGTCCACAGGGCTGTAGTTCCAGATGGTGCAGAAGGTGCAATCTTCAGAGTGCAGGCCTTAGGAAATGCACATCAAACTTCTCAGCATGGCCCTTCTTGCTTTCTTAGGTTTTAAGCAGCAGATATGAGAGGCTCTGTCCCTCTCAGATACTTATTCCAAGTTCTCTGGGTCAAGCAGGAAGTCACTCCTGTCCAATGGGGAGTAGGGTACCGCCCCAAGGTATGACCACTTCCTGCAGAGTGTGTCACTTTTTTGTCCCAGAGTGCACCAATTCTTCCAAATTCATAATGGCTGATTTTCCAGCAGGGAGAGAAGGGCTGGGTAAACACACCGCTAGGATGGCTCCATAGTCTCTCCCCCTTGCATCTGCTCATTCCTCCCTTAAGCCTAGCGTCTGGCTAGGTTCAAAAGAGTAGAGTTGTAAATGACACTGGTGTCTTCCCCTTCCCTTGAAGTCCATTGTTTGCGACTCCTCCCCCTGCTCTGGCATTCCTGTGTAACAGAACACTGCCCTCCCAGCAGAGCTGGTCAACCCCAAAGGCTCTTTATCACCTCTTCAAAGAAGCCTGGCTAATCCCCTTAACTCTGACCAATCAGGACAGACCACTGGAAGGCTGAATCTGGGCTTACAGACAAGAAAGTCTTATAACTTTTTGTCTGTACATTTTAGGAGAAATTCAACAATATCATAGTGTTGGATTTATCAATACCATTCTGGGGAGTCTTTGAATGCTATTTTTATCATTCTCCTATCAGGAGTTATTAGTTAATAACTTCTTGCCATGTTAACCTATGTGGCAGGGTGATCGCCAGTGCCAGATACAACTGTCTCACACTTCCGTCCCGGCAAGGCCGCACTCACACATATAATGTAACATATGTTCTGCATAATTCCTCCCCTACCTTGCTTCCATAGTCGCACCTACTACAGCTTGCACACCGCACAAGAGGCACATACAGCGGGTACATAATCTTGGCACATATAGGACAGGCCCACTAGTAAGGTGGTATCAAGTTTAATAGTTTATTTCTTTAAAGTTATGTTTTGATACAGCTTTGTAGAGAAACATCTGCTGTTAATTTCTAAGGTGAATTACTTTCGTCACTGATTGGTAGTAATGTTGAGCATGGCGATTAGCCCTCCCCACCCAGTGGGCACAATAATGCAAATGGAGATGTACAATATTCTATACTTTGCTATGACGTATTTACAGCTGTATGTTGTCTTGTGCCTAAAATGAATAAAGATTATTTAAAAAAAAAAAAAAACCTATGTGGCAGGGGACTTGCAATGGGAAAAATGACTTGGGCCATTTTTCCAGCACCAGGGCTTATAAAAACATATTGTATACGTACTCTGTCTATATCTACAGGACCCACACCCCTGGAACACCTAGGGGAGACTTTAGGGGTTCTGAATATGTAGAAATATTGCAGATCCTGCCTCAACAGTGCTCCTAGCACCAAAGTCGATTTTGTGCAGCACTTCATCACAATGTGGGGAGTGAAACGTACAATTTCACTTAACCCAGGGCATATAAAACTCATTTTATAAGGGTCCTTCTTATAAATACCTCACCCCCCACCCCTGGGACACCTTGGGGAGACCCTGGGGGTACCTAATATGCCCAAACAGTGTAGGTTATCCATTTTTAAGTGCCTCAAACACCAAAGACGGGTTTGGGCACAATTTACTTTTTAAAAGCAGTCCTGCAACACCGGGCTACTTTTAAACTGACCTCAGGCTCAGCAGTGCACACATGCAAGCGCAGAAAGGGCTGCTGGCCTCTAAACTGCCATGCCCTATTATATACTAGGGACTTAGAGGTAGTTTGAATCCCCCTGTCCTATTATGTACTAGGGCCTTATAGGGGAGGCCATGCCAATCACAGGGGTACCCCAACCCATAGTGTACCCTAGTGTATGTAGGTGTTTTCACTGTATTCTAAGTGTCTCTTTCAGCATAGCACTGGCCCTGAGCCTAGTTAGGCAGAGCCCAGGGTCAGTCAGAGTCAGTTACCACCAGTACCAGTCAGCAAAAAGTTGGGGGGTGCCCAGGGCACAGGATGACTTTGCATGTAAAAAAAAAACGAAGTCCAACTCTGGAGCATCGCCTCCTGGGTTAGTGTTGTGTGTCCGTGGCTCTGCACCTCCACCATCACTTCAGACACAGCTAGTTACTCATGAACATTTTTTATTTCTATCTATGACAAGGAATACAACAGATCAGCAAGGGTCTCTGTCCCTGCCTCAGGACCAGACATGTTCGGTCCAGCTACTGCCCACCTCCTGCTTGTCCTCAGCTACTTCCAGTCCGTCTCTTTTTGCGCAGGTAGTGTGTGTTACAATCCTGATGGTGTACACGTGGTTTTCTATTTCCACAATGCCAGAGAACACTGAGCAAGCCAACAATGACAGGACCAGGTGCAGAAGAGGAGCCATGACTCTGTGCTCAGAATAGAGGAACAAGTACTGGTCCAAATGGGAGGGAAATTAGAAATGCCGTTGGACTGTGACCCCTGGGCACAGATGAACAAAAGTGTCATGGAACACAGTGCAGCACATAAAACTTTTGCACTGTGTTGCATGACAGGGAGAGAGCAGGAGAGCGCCATATCTTCAGATATGGCACTCTCCTCTCCTCTCCCTAGCGCCAGCGCACAATCAGGCTGCTGAACTTCACGCACACACTTTTGTACCTTGGTGCAAGGGTGTTTTCACAAACCTAGTATAGGTTTTGAACTGTTAGGGTACTCGTCTAGTACAAAATACTATGTCTAAACAAGCTGTAAAACGTTTCCCACTTTGTATGTGTGCTGTACAGTGCAGCACACATGCAAAGAAAGAAGAAAGGAGAAATCAAAGTATTTCTCTTTTTAATGCCTGCTTTCAAGTGGCGTTGTTTTTTATCACAAAACCCTGTCTACTATTGTTAGTAGATAGTTATTTGCATCAAAAACCATGAGTGGCTGCATGGAAACACACATGTACCACCCATGGGACACTACCTTGACGCAGAGTAACGTAAAACAGCACTTTGCACTGGTTTCCATTTCTTTTTTTTAACAGATCAATGCAATTTGCGTTGGTTTGCAAATCCCAAAAATGATTTTGCGTTATGTCTGCATTAAAAAAGGACCGCAAACCCAATACAAAACCTTTGTAAATCTGGGCCTTGGTCTGTATTTGCTTCCGTTGGAACCATGGTCACTGCAGAACCAAATCAGTAAATGGTTACCAGTAATTGTCCATGTTTAAACACTTTAACAAGCCGGCAAGCGACACTGTCCCGCCAAAGTCCCTTAATGAACCTCTCCCACTTGTCGATTTGGCCAACCTTGGGGCTTATTTACAAGCCCAGTGTGCCACCCGAACATCACTTTTTATAATGTTCCGACGGCACACTGGGTTTACCCATATCTACGAGGCCACGTAAAGCCACCCTGCGTGGCTTTTCATGTCCTCGTAGATATGGTGTGAGGCAAAGCAGCGCAAGTCACTGCATTGCCTCACACTGCGATGGGGAGGCGTGTCATGGGCGTTACGGTGGGTGTTCTCACATAGCACCCCTGGCATTTGACTCATTTCCAGATTTACAACATGCTGTAGACCTGGGAATGTGTCAAAAGCGTATGTATTCTCAGGGGTGGCGTAAGGTTGTTTTTGCGAAGGCAGGTGTCCCTTCCCCCACAAAAACAACCTGATTTCAATGCAGACACCCTTGTACCATGGTGCAGGGGTGCCTGCGTTGGCGCATGGCAGCAATTTGTGCGCCAGCACTGTGAAAGAGGACAGGAATGAGCTGTATCTCACAGATAAGGCACATTCTGCGGGGTGCCTGCGTTGGCGCATGGCAGCCATTTGTGCGCCAGCGCTGTAAAAGAGGACAGGAATGCGCTGTATCTCATAGATATGGCACATTCTGCTGGGGTGCCTGCGTTGGCGCATGGCAGCCATTTGTGCGCCAGCGCTGTGAAAGAGGACAGGAATGCGCTGTATCTCATAGATATGGCACATTCTGCGGGGGTGCCTGCGTTGGCGCATGGCAGCCTTTGTGCGCCAGCGCTGTGAAAGAGGACAGGAATGCGCTGTATCTCATAGATATGGCACATTCTGCGTGGGTGCCTGCGTTTGGCGCATGGCAGCCATTTGTGCGCCAGCGCTGTAAAAGAGGACAGGAATGCGCTGTATCTCATAGATATGGCACATTCTGCGGGGGTGCCTGCGTTGGCACATGGCAGCCATTTGTGCGCCAGCGCTGTGAAAGAGGACAGGAATGCGCTGTATCTCATAGATAAGGCACATTCTGCGGGGGTGCCTGCGTTGGCGCATGGCAGCCATTTGTGCGCCAGCGCTGTGAAAGAGGACAGGAATGTGCTGTATCTCATAGATATGGCACATTCCTGCCATTTTCTTTTGAAGTCGGGCATCGCAGCAGGAAGGCCAGCGGCGCTGCCCTATGCCAAAATACTGTAAATGAGGGCCCATGAATCCTCCATGAGGGAACAGCCACCTTCCCAAGAACATCACACCCACAGCACCAGTCAACAAACGCCTAGTACTGTTACCAACCCCTGAAGGCAAGGGGGCACGGGGCTATGCGCCCTCTGATTTCATTCACCACAACCTTTCAGGGACTGTGATTGTAGTTGGAAGCCTTCCTATAGTGGAGAAGGCTGATTCCTGTTTGATGCCTATGGCTGTTTATATTTGTTAGAGTTTTGTTCATCAACTCATCTAACAGACTAGTGTTGCGAAGGATGCGGTGTTCATCTGGGCTCTGGCATCTATCATAAGTAAGGCTCCCGGTTTTCCATTTTTACTGATTTTTACAGATAAATAAGTTCAGAAAATAATGTGTTTCCTGCCTGTATTTATTTTTAAAAGCAGAAAAATACAAAAAATTGCACTTCTTATGAGTGACTCTCCATGTTGTCCTTTCATGAATTCCAGCCAATCAGTTCAGATGATAGATATCAACAGGAGTTAAAAAATAGTGTGAGATTTCCTTAAATACAGGTATATGTTAACATATATTGTTATATAATGTTAATATTTACCTGTGGGTGTAGTGTTTTGCTAGATTTGGCTGCTTAATTTGCTTAAACATGAGAAGCATCAAAGCATGAGTGTATGTTCATCAAATAAATATGGAAATATTCCATTTTAGGACTCTATTTATTCTCGAAACACAAAATAAATCTGGATAAATACCAATAGGATGGACAAAAAATAAATATGGACAAAAGATGTTAAATAAATAAATACCATAAAACCGGGAGCCCTAATCATAAGATGTCGCGGCCTCTTGAACACACCCTTGCAGTTGGTCTCAGACTGAGGGCATAATTAAACTGAGAAGGAAGTTGGTGTCTTTGTGCAGTGGGGGCTGGGACATCACAGCTGCCCTGGAGATGGGCAGCCCAATTATTTCACAATCTCAAACCATACTTGATATACAGCTGTGGGGAAAATAATGCTCCTGCAGCTTGTGCCAGACCTCAGATTATTGGAATATCTCCCTTGTTTTTCTTCAGAGCCTCTTGTAAAAACTTCTAACATGTTTGTAAAAGAATTGCTTGGACTAATTTTCTTTAAAAAAAAAAAAAAGGCTTATTTGGAGAGGAGGACCCCTATAAACTTTGGTGCAGGAACTGCTTGCTGCATTACTTAATCTGAAACAAAACCACTGACGCTAAGAAGTACAAGGTCAAGAAAATATAAATCTGGAAAATTCCTTTTAAAAAACAAAGACAAATATCGTCGGCTAAATGTCATGCTTTTCAAAAAATTATATTCTGTGTTTGAAGTTCTGCTTATCACACTGCTTTTTTAGGTCGAGCCTCGAGTAGCGCGCAAGCGCTGCTTAGAGGCGAAGACTTAATGTAAGCGAGTTTGAAAAGCAGTCCAACAAACGCTCGTGCGTCGTGGCTGGCCTTTTTGAGATGGGTACGCGCGGCAAACATATGTTTCCAATTATCGTGCCCAGACGTGGGCGCGATAAGTGGAAACACATGTCTGCCGCGCAAGGCCAGCCACGACGCACGAGCGTTTTTGGGACTAATTTGCAGGCTGCCGCGCCGCTCGCCCCCGCTCCTCCGTGCTTGTTTTTCTAGCTTTGCACCATCTGGCATCTGGAGTGTCGCCTCCTCTTGTAAACGAAACTACAGTTAACACGAAGAGAGAAAAGGAGCAGCCTAAAATTGTCGCGATGCTTGTTTAATCCCTTGTTTTAAATAATTGTGAACATACTGTAACTATTAGCGCTGTGCCCATTTCACGATCACCACTCTTTATGTTTTACTTTCATTCTCATGTCGTGTTACTTGTTGGGCTGCATCTCCCTTTGGGGTGCCCTCCCTGGCGCTGTCTCGAGTTCACACCAACATGACCAGAACTTTCCATTTGGGTACCTTCTCCCCGGCTCACTGATCCCTCACACGGCTGGCTGCGCTATCACACAGAGGAACTTTAAAGCCATTATTAAAACGCAGGCATGTGCTCACTATTCACTGTGCTCCTGTCCCCACAAAATATTCGCATGCATGCAGCGCTCCTCTCGCCGCAAAATGTCTGAGACTTAAGGGTTCCGACAACAAAAAACAACATCTCTCCCTCAGCACAATAGGCGACCGGCAGACCTGCAGAACTCGCTCCTTCGGGACAACCAGGACTTTGACCCTATTTTTGTTGCTCCTTCTAAAACCTCAGGCTGCAACTCGATCCACGTCTGGGTGAGTGGCCGCATGCAGGAAGGGAGGTTTGTGGCTCTTTCTGCGCCTCTGAGCATCTAAACTTACTTCCAGGCGGCACACTTTTATGGTGCAAGTTGTGCGGTATACACAAGGCGCACATACTATTTTCAGTTTGTTTGTGCTGTGAAATCAGTGCACCCTCCGTGTTCCTGTAGTGTCTGTTTTGCATCTTTTCTGTGGTTCACATTTTCTCACTTTTCTACTTCTTGCTGTGTTTATTTATCTTTTGATTTATAGGGTGTGAAATACTCACACAACCTTGTTGGTTTTGTATAACTTTCGGGTTGATGGTGTTCTTTGTAAATGTCCCTGCAGTGGAATTTTCTGGTGTGTTTTTGGCTACAGCCGGCCCACCAAAGGGGCCCTGGTTTTGCATCCAGAGCCTGTTTTGGTGTAGAAAACACAAGCAGACCCACACCAGGCCGTCATAAATCCAAAATAAGTGCATGCCTGAGTTTTCAGAGGGGTGCTTTCCCTGAGCGAGCGTCACCCTTTCCCTCGCAGTGTTTCGCAGTGTTTCGCAGTGGTAGAGAGACCAGTATGTTTGTGTGTGTAAAATATGTATTGTTCCTGCTAACTAGACAGTTTTTGTTAGTGCTCCGTGTCTGTTGTCCCACATGGACACTGCCATCGCTCCCCCACATACCCACTTCTCCTCTCATCTCTCTCACACTCCCACTAGGGACTACCTGTCTCCTCCTTATACTGCCTACTCAAACATGCTGCCATCCTCTACCTCCTCATGCTGTGCACTAGTCCACCTCTCGCCTCCCCCCTCTGCATGCCCCGTCCAGTTGTTCCTCTATGTCTCTCTCTCTATACTCTTTCTTACCCATCTCGCTTTTTCATGCACTATTCCCGCCTCTCTCTTGTGGTTAACTTCAGGTCTTCAAGCACAGTTTCTTTTACATAACGTTTCAAAGTTTTTGTCCCTCAAACCCACTTTCTCCTCCTCTTCTTAGGGTGTCTTCTGCATACACAAAACCTCCCTCTTCATGCGTCTGCTCTCCCCTTCGTTCTAGCTGTCTCACACACTATTTCTGCTCCTCTGTCTCAAGTTCAATAATTGCTTCCTACGCAAACTACCTATCCCTCTCATTCTTCCTTTCTGCCTATTCTCTGCAGCTCTCACCACTATTTTGTCACCATGCCACATAATTCCACTACACAAATACACTACACAACACACAATTCGACAACTCCAATACAACCCACATAATTCCTCTCCACATCGCATACATCCACTACACTCCAAAAAAAAAACACATAGGTTAAAACATTATCATTTACAACAGCAATAGCTCTAATTCTTACAAATATGAGACCTATTGCATTGCAAATGCCTGTTAAGTGTAGCAATTCAAAACCGTTCATGTTACCTATGATATTTAGAAAAACTGATTGATATACTTCTAGAGGAATCATTTAACTTTGTGGGGTTTGGTCCTAGAAGCAAATGCTGCTTCACATCTTGAAATATGAGAATCTCGCTGCAACCATATTCGTTTATTGTACCATCTCACCAGTTTTGTGGCTCTCAAGTAGTAGATAAACGTCGGATTTTGGATATTTTTAAATAAACAAGGCTTCCTCTAAGTTTAATCGAGTTTGCTTCAGTTCTCTAGGTTTTGTCCACTCCTTCACAGTGATAGCTGCAATAGGATTCAGGAAACCTGTGGTATCCTGCAATGTATCACGGTCTTCCCTTCCCTAAGATTATTTCAAGACCTCTTCTTTGCCTACTTGACTGGCAGTATCGTGAGCACCATTATTAGCTGCTCCCTACAAAAGGTACAATTTCGGCAGGACCTCGAAACATCATACATATAGCACTACTCAGAAAGCTGAGCCCGGACACCTCCTATCCTGGAAATCAAGATCAGTTGCAAAAAGGACAATTTATGTTTCAACTAAATGAAAAACAAGCATTGGCATAGCCAATAGGTCTCGCCTTTGGGACCTTATAAGTGTTTAGCTATGCAACAGTTGATGTTGTTGCACCAAGGATATTGTGCTGGTTAACTAAACACTTATAAGGTCCCAAAAGCGAGACCTATTGGCTATGCCAATGCTTGTCTTCTTTCTTCTAAGCTCTTTTACCACTGCCTTTCTCTTTAATCATAATTTAAGTGTGACGAATTACAATTCGAGATAAAAGAAATGTCACTTGGCTTAGTACAGGCTATGGTACAAATATTTGAACGCCCCAAAGGTATGGTCATTGTATGTTTTTGTAGACACGTGACCGACATAAAAATTATTTCGTAATGTATTTCAGCGTAAATGTCTTTTGTTTTAAGAAGTAATCAGGTTGTGAAAATAAATCACCGTTAGCCAGCTAATTTCTTGTACAGCACTGCCATCTGCTGGCTATGCTTAGCAGTACTAGTCATTTGAGTAGTGCTCTATTTATCGGACGTGTGATTTCTCATCGGGAGTTTTATTGCTAATAAACCCCACTAGGCCGCTATACGTTGTGAGGATGTTATTGTACAAGAAAGAGGAAAAACACAGAAAAGTTATTTTATATCTAATGCATTGACAATAAATGTATTGCAGAAACGTAATAACATCGATATAATACTAAAATTATTAAATCACAAATACTTCTGATAAGATGGTGCGAAAATAATTTTATGAAGAAAGGCAGAACGAAAGAACATTGTCAAAGTAAAACGAAAGTAGAGAGACTTCATTGCAGTGGTATGTTTTTGAGTTATTCCATGCCGAAAGAAACGTGCTCTGGATTCTACATAAATTCACTCGGTTTTAACAGCACGCACTCTTCCAGTGAGCGCTCTCTTTAAGGCTAGTAAAGTGCCACATAACTCCATGTCACCAAAGGAAGGCACAGTGGCCCTGTAATGGATTTTTGTTTAATAGCCAAATGCATTCTGGTAGTTGAAGTCGTGATTTCCCCTAATTGATCTTACCGAATTAATACACCAGAAAAACAATTATCTGTAAAAGAAAAGCTCAAGCCTGGAGCATCCCTCCTTGGTGAGTGTCGGGTGAGTGTCCGCAGCTCAGCCCCTCCACCATCACTCCAGACACAGCCGGTATCTTAGAAACATTCTTTATTTCCATTAATGATTAAGAATAGCAGTGCTTAATTTGTAAAATATTAAGTGCCAGGGCTCTGACCAGGAGGCCACTGCAGCTTGCACCACCCATCGCCATGTCATCGCTGCCAATGACAAAACAACTACTAACCATCTCTCTTGCATGTAAATGCGACAGTTCAGATTATTCCAGGTCCCCAAAGCTAAAGGAATGGCTGTGGAGGCAGGTATTAGCAATTTTAATGTATATTGTAGTCCTAAACTACCGTTGTTCTGCTCATCTCTAAATTAGATGAGCAGCGCCACCATGTGGTGGACTGTTTTAAGTATGGTGTTGACAATTTGGTGCCGGCGCCGAGCACCGGACACCAATTAAGTGCGGGTGCTGAGCACCGGAAAGCCCCGGCTCAAATTAAGCACTGAAGTATACACAAATTTGCAAGGGTCCCTGTCCCTGTCCTTGTCTCAGGGCCTGACATGGTCAGCCCAGCACTCCTGCTTATCCTCGACCACTTCCTGCCCCCTCTCTTTGGAGAGTGACCAATGTACTGAAGGATCCAGTGACCTCCAAGCCCAGGGCCCCACCTCCTATTTGATTTATACGCATTCTTGTTTGGAAAAAAGATGCAGCTCAGGTTTATTTATTTATTTGAGAGTTTTATATAGCGCTAGCTGGACCAGAAGGTATCAGAGCGCTCCACAACAGTAAACTTTCACAACATCGACAACAAGCATATACAGAGCAGCTAAGTCACTTCTGATCAAATCAATTAATCTGGGACACCACATATACAAACAACAGAAGCGTACACATTCCCATTGGTTCACAAAACCTTCAATGCAAAACATGCCAATTTACACTGTCCAGTACATTTCTTCAGTCAGTCGGTGCGTGGGTGAACAATGCTGCGTCTAGACTTTCGTTGCTCCTATTGCATCAGGCTTGTGGTTCCTGTTCTTCATGTGATTCCACTCTTGTCACCCTTTGCATTTCCTCTTCACTTCTTTCTCTTGTACTTTCTCTTTCTTGTGTTCACATGCAATAAGGGATTTTGAAATGCGATAAGTTCTGAGTGATGGATTTTCTGGTGCGAGTAGCCAAGATCATGTTGACTTTCTTCTCCATCAGTTAAGAGTTCTATGCCATATGGAGTTTCAGACTTCTCTTTCTGCAGCTGCTTCTCTCTTATGTCTATCTCTTGGGCTCCCAACATCAAAAAAGGGGAGTGGAGCCAGGGCGACACCTCTCCTAACCTGGGAATATTTTTTATTTTTTAAAGGACTCTCACCCACTAGAATTCTCCAGTGGCATGCTTCATCATCGAGTTTTAACCCAGAGCACCTAGTATGCCTGGGTGGGCTCAACCGCCCAAGGGAGGGAGTTCTTATACAGAAAAATTTCCAGTGAGATCTGTATTGGAAGTATGAAATTACCTCAAGTCTCTGGGTAAACCTTTTATTGAGTTTCAGGAAACTTGGGTAAGGTTAAAAGCCAGAGGGATGTCAAATGGGGATAAATTAAGGGTCTCCTACATCACCATCAAGAATGGTCTACATGTTTCAGCCACTTAGACCCAGGCCAATTATGGTGGCTTTCCTCAGGGCGTCAATACCACAGAGCTCTGTGGTTTCTCTAAGCATAGGGACACTATCCCAGAGCTTGAATCTTATACATGAGCAATATGCAACGTATACATTGTGTTATAGTGAGTGTGTTGAAAAACAATCATTCATGCATATCACAAACTTACACACATCTTGTGTTCTATTGGCCTGATACCTGTAAATCAAAAAAGAAGCACAACACAACAACATGGAGGAAAGATAATGGTTATTGTCTCTAAATATATTGATCTAGAAACTGGATGCCATCTCACTAATTTTGAGTACTGCAGATACTTTAAAACTTCATGGTGTGGTTCACAAAGCAGCAGAATAAAGGTTTAACATGCACAAGGATCAAATGTTAAGGTGTAAGCCATCAGGGCTATGTTAACCAGTATCTCTTATATGAATGGTGTGGATTCGACGCACATGCAAGCACCATTACACTAGCATTAGTTCAGAAGTGTGAGAAAGATACCTCAGTGAAGGGCTCTTAAAGGCCCCATAGGGTGTATTGGAGAAGGGCAAATTCCATAGTCACACACTGTGAAGAAAACATTTGAGCGGAATACATGGTGAGGAATTTTCTAATCTTCAAAGGCAAAAAACGTCCTCCCCCCGCGGGTGCCGGCAATTACTTTGTCAAGGGTTCTGCCCTTTTGTGATACCTATCAGGACCTCCAACCCCTGCATTCGGGAGTATGTGCCTTCTGGCAGAGCTTAAAATGCATCATGTGTATTCGATATGTTGCTGCTCATTTCTTAAAGGCCAGCCAAGGGATTTCATTGTTTAGACCCATTTTATATGTCTGAAGATGATAAATCCAGCATTGTTCTTTTTCAAAAAGGATCTTTTTGGCCTGTTTGTTGGGATTTTCTAATGTTTCCAGGATCACCCATTTTAACTCCTTCATTGAATAGTTTTGTGAGAAGTTATTGTTACTCATCTTGGTCGCTACCTTCCTGCATCTTATGTTACTTTGATGTTCTCCTTTCTGGATCTTCCTGCAGGACATCTCAATATATCTGTTGTCACACAGATAGGTAATCATGTATATAACATCTGACATATTGCAGTTTGTGCGTTTCCTCAGCATCCAGGGCTCTTCTAGGCCAAGATGTATGGTTTTTGTTGGGGGTGTTAAATGACATATGCTGCATGTATTGCATGGAAAATGTCCCATAACTTGTTGAAGACCCCACACTGTTGACACACTCATTGTTTTGTTGGAGGGGACCCATGGTTGGGTGTGCATGAGGTAGTCATGCAGCTTGTGACCTCTCTTATGGGCAAACCTTGGTCGTTCAAAATGGAGTTGTCCTGAGTTAATGATGTTCCAATTTCTTTTTGATAATTCTTTTAATATGATTTGAAACTATGTTATATGTAGTGATGCAGGAGAGGACATGACTGTATTTGCTCTTAGGTTGGGGTTCAGGGAGTCCCTCCCTATTTTGATTCCCAGCTCTCTTCAAACTTCTTGAGATAATAGGTTCCGGATAGCCCCTGGTTCTCAGTACGAATTTATTATTAATTACTTAATTGAGTAATAAATAAGTAAATGGTATAATAATTATATTTTTTAAGTTATATATTAGGTGTGTGCTGTTGGGTTTGTAGGGTATAGGGTGGGAAGTTAATTATTAATTGATGAATTAATTAATATGTAATTATTAAATTATTAATTAATATTTAATTGATTATTAATTTTGTTATTTATGTTATAGTTATTTTAGTTATATTTTGAGTGTGGGCTGGTAGATTTGTGGGGGTATAATGTGGCAAGTTAAGTAAGTAATAAATAAATGAAAATTTTTCAAATTGATAATTATTAATTTGTTTACTAATCACATAAATTGTTTAATGGCTTTTTATTTATATACACATATCCCAGCATGCACTAAGGAGAAGCGGAGTAAGTGTCCACTAAGCGACGCCCACTGGGGGCGGTTATAATAAGGCATGCGTAATTAAGAGTTCTCTGCAAGACATTTGAAAAGCTGCCCATGAAGAAGAGGTTGTTACCTCGAAACGCGTCGGCACAAGACTTTTAACGACCGGAATGTTTCTGTTGGTTTGCCATGATGAAATAAACCGTATGGTTTCACAACAGCTGTGAGTGCGTCCAGGAATGCTTTGGGGCGTTTGGTGGAAATATTCTTTACGCGGCTGCCCTTGCCGCGCTGGACTGCACCATCCCACGATTGAAGGAGAGGCTGCGTGGTGGGAACTATTCCGCACTCGATATGCAGCACAGCTGTTGTGGCATAAAGAAACCAACGCTCTATCCGGAGCCCTACTAAAGGAAATAAAATAGCTGCAAAGAATGCCTGCAGAACCCACTGAGGGTCCAAAATACTCTAAACAACGGACTACATATCCCAGCATGCACTAAGGAGAAGCGGAGTAAGTGTGCACTAAGCGACGCCCACTGGGGGCGGTTATAATAAGGCATGCGTAATTAAGAGTTCTCTGCAAGACATTCGAAAAGCTGCCCATGAAGAAGAGGTTGTTACCTCAAAACGCGTCGGCACAAGACTTTTAACAACCGGAATGTTTCTGTTGGTTTGCCATAATGAAATAAACCGTATGGTTTCACAACAGCTGTGAGTGCGTCCAGGAATGCTTTGGGGCGTTTGGTGGAAATATTCTTTACGCGGCTGCCCTTGCCGCGCTGGACTGCACCATCCCACGATTGAAGGAGAGGCTGCGTGGTGGGAACTATTCCGCACTCGATATGCAGCACAGCTGTTGTGGCATAAAGAAACCAACGCTCTATCCGGAGCCCTACTAAAGGAAATAAAATAGCTGCAAAGAATGCCTGCAGAACCCACTGAGGGTCCAAAATACTCTAAACAACGGACTACATATCCCAGCATGCACTACGGAGAAGCGGAGTAAGTGTGCACTAAGCGATGCCCACTGGGGGCGGTTATAATAAGGCATGTGTAATTAAGAGTTCTCTGCAAGACATTCGAAAAGCTGCCCATGAAGAAGAGGTTGTTACCTCGAAACGCGTCGGCACAAGACTTTTAACAACCAGAATGTTTCTGTTGGTTTGCCATGATGAAATAAAGCGTATGGTTTCACAACAGCTGTGAGTGTGTCCAGGAATGCTTTGGGGCGTTTGGTGGAAATATTCTTTACGCGGCTGCCCTTGCCGCGCTGGACTGCACCATCCCACGATTGAAGGAGAGGCTGCGTGGTGGGAACTATTCCGCACTCGATATGCAGCACAGCTGTTGTGGCATAAAGAAACCAACGCTCTATCCGGAGCCCTACTAAAGGAAATAAAATAGCTGCAAAGAATGCCTGCAGAACCCACTGAGGGTCCAAAATACTCTAAACAACGGACTACATATCCCAGCATGCACTAAGGAGAAGCGGAGTAAGTGTGCACTAAGCGACGCCCACTGGGGGAGGTTATAATAAGGCATGCGTAATTAAGAGTTCTCTGCAAGACATTCGAAAAGCTGCCCATGAAGAAGAGGTTGTTACCTCAAAACGCGTCGGCACAAGACTTTTAACAACCGGAATGTTTCTGTTGGTTTGCCATGATGAAATAAACCGTATGGTTTCACAACAGCTGTGAGTGCGTCCAGGAATGCTTTGGGGCGTTTGGTGGAAATATTCTTTACGCGGCTGCCCTTGCCGCGCTGGACTGCACCATCCCACGATTGAAGGAGAGGCTGCGTGGTGGGAACTATTCCGCACTAGATATGCAGCACAGCTGTTGTGGCATAAAGAAACCAACACTCTATCCGGAGCCCTACTAAAGGAAATAAAATAGCTGCAAAGAATGCCTGCAGAACCCACTGAGGGTCCAAAATACTCTAAACAACGGACTACATATCCCAGCATGCACTAAGGAGAAGCGGAGTAAGTGTGCACTAAGCGACGCCCACTGGGGGCGGTTATAATAAGGCATGCGTAATTAAGAGTTCTCTGCAAGACTTTCGAAAAGCTGCCCATGAAGAAGAGGTTGTTACCTCGAAACGCGTCGGCACAAGACTTTTAACAACCGGAATGTTTCTGTTGGTTTGCCATGATGAAATAAACCGTATGGTTTCACAACAGCTGTGAGTGCGTCCAGGAATGCTTTGGGGCGTTTGGTGGAAATATATATATATATTCATGTGATCAAGGGCTTTCGAGCCCGAAACGCGTCATTTTAATGAGAAACATGGTTGAATAAACTACTTGCCTGAAGATTTCGAGTTGGTCCGTCTCTCCTTCTTCGCCACCTGGAGGTTGCGGGAGTTTTATATTTTACTTGGATGTAGCCTTGACATCTGATGAATTGAAAAATAAAAGAACGTGAATTACCAAACCTGGGAGTGCGACCCTGTTTTTCCCCCGAGCAGAGGGATGTGGATGGAATAAATTTGGTGTGGCTCAAGCCAAGGGCTACGCACCGAAATTGAAGCGCCGTAAACCTCAGCAAACTTTGAGCCAACTTTGGAAAAAAAAAAAAAAAAATATATATATATATATATATATATATATATATATATATATATATATATATATATATATATATATATATATATTACCTACTGGCAGTCACCAGCAGGTAGTTATAGTTAGGACTTAATTTCTATTAAAAAGCTGTTTTCGATTTGCCAATAACTTCGGCGTTGTTTGACGAAATTTACCAAACTAATTTGACGCTCACTTCAGCTCCTGTCTTGAAAATTTCCAGGGTGATCCGTCAAGCGGGGGCTGAGAAAAAGGGGGCGTCCCACACGCTTTTTCTCCGTAGGAAACTTTAGACACGGCTACAGTCCGAACTGCTGAACGGGATTACATCAAATTTGGCAACAAAGTAGCTCTAGGTCCAGAGAGCACTCTTTTTGTTAAATGGTGTAAATCTGTTCAGTAGATTCTGAGAAATTTAAAGATTCCTCAGATATACATCTGTGGCCTCGGTAGATCCACGACACCTCCCGATCTCGTGCCTGAGATCTGATTGGCTGCCAACACTTCAAACCAAGAAGTGTTTGGCCCATGTCGCCAAAGGAACACAGACTCCAGATCCAAAGGTTAGTAAGTTTATTACAAAGCCAAAAAAAGTAGGACATACAAACACCTCAAGACGAGGGTGTAAAAGTACATTGGCACTAATACAAAACCAAATCTACGGGTGAAATTAAGGCGGTGCAACATGCACAGGATGACCAATTCCAGAATCAGAATGCAGAAAATAATAGCACCAACATCGATAGCCCCCTTCATTGGTGGTTCGTAAGTGAAAACCATTAGCCTGTCCCTACACTACCTCTAGCGTGATATCCCTACTTAGCATTTCCCAGGCAAGTTCCAGAAAAGGTGTCAGCATGTGAAGGCTTCCTAAGAAGTACACTCACGTTGAATGGGTCAAGTAGCATAAAGCTACAGAGCTCGTTCTAAGATGCTCTCTACTCTCAAGGCATGGCAGAAGTCCCTGGACTCTGTCCCTAACCCCAACACAAAAGTTGTTGATCACACCCCTCAACACATCACGAGATCACCCCATCCAGCTAGACTCCTCCTCGTAGGTAACTTTCCATGCAGCAATGGTGCTTCCAGGCTCTTGCTTGATTACCTTGATTCCCAGGCCTTCTCCGGTGAAAAAGAACACCATCCCACATTATCAGCATCACTATTCAAATGTATCTTCTCCCTAAGCCTAGCTCCTAAAACAAAGACGTTATTCTAACTAACAAGGATGAATTTCTCCACGTGCAACAGAAACGTGAGAAAGACAAATTCCACATGCACATGAATTCTAATAGCAACCTTCAACATGAGAGCGAGCAGGGAGAAATATACGTTAGGCCTTACGAATTCAGTCAACATAAGGACAGTACACAAGCTTTGAAAGCACACGCCTGTGTAAATCAATAAATTTGACACGTTACATAAACACATTAATATTGAAAACTTTCATTAGTTAGGATTACACTTTTACACGTTAAGATTTCATCTGAACACAATAATAATAAATAATAAATGAGCTTGTATAGCGCCTGGTTACACTAACTAGTGTGTCCCCGCGCTGCCGGCTACTCGGACCGCTCTGTGCGAGAAGTAAGGTGGAGAATCTACAGTTGGAAGAGCCAAGTTTTTAAGTTTTTTCGGAAGGAGAATTCTGATGGATCCATACGAATAATTAGGGGAAGGGAATTCCAGTTCTTAGCAGCTAGATAGCAAAAAGACCTGCCACCCATTCTTGCTCTTTTAATTACTGGGATTTTAACCCTCCCCGTCCCCAGGGACCGCAGGGCCCTAGCCGGAGTATAGGGTAACATTAACTTATGTAAGTAGCTGGGACCTTTACCCAGCAGGATCCGCTGACTTACACACATGGCCTTAAAGAGGATTCTTTTTCTCACCGGGAGCCAGTGTAGAATATCCAGAGCATTTCTGGAAGAGGCTCTCCTAGGGAGCATCAGAACAAGGCGGGCTGCCGCGTTCTGTATACACTGTAATCGTTGCACACTCCCACCACTGGCGCCTAGGTAAAGGACATTCCCATAGTCCAAGCGGGAGGTCACCAACGCGTGGGTTAGAGTTTTCCTGGCGGCTACGGGGAGCACGTCCAAAACCTTCCGAAGATTTTTCATTATTCCGAAACATTTTCCGGCTACCGTTCTTGTATGGTGATCAAACGAGAGTTTAGAATCCAACCATATCCCCAAGTTCTTAACCTGGTTACTGGGGATGGGAGTAGTGCCCAGACTCTGTGGCCACCACCTTGATGACCATATTGAGGGAGCCTTCCCTACAATCAGGACCTCCGTTTTACTACCGTTGAGTTTTAGACAGTTATTTGACATCCACTCTCCCAGCTCCTGTAAACAGGAGGCGAAGGTAGTGGCAGCCTCCGTGTGGGCCTGGGAGAGGGACACTATCAGTTGAGTGTCATCTGCATATGACACAACACTGATGTCATATTTCCTAATGATGTCTGCCAGGGGGCCATATAAAGATTAAAAAGAGTAGGGCTAAGTATAGAGCCCTGGGGAACCCCTGAGCTAGTTTAATGCTCTTGGAGAAGTGAGGTCGTTGGGATACTTGAAAACTTCTGTCTTGTAAAAAGATCTCATCCACTTCAGAGCCAACTTATCCAGCCCTCCTACCTTAAGGCGCTGTAGCAGTATTGAGTGGGCGACGGTGTCAAAAGCGGCACTAAGGTCCAACAGGACCAGTGCCACCGTCTGCCCTTCATCTACCTGCCTACGAATGGTTTCAGTAGACAGAAGCAGAGCTGATTCTGTAGAGTACGTGGCCCGAAAGCCTGATTGTGTCGGGTGGAGTAAGTCGTGCTGATCCATGTGCATAGTCAGTTGAGTGTTGACCACCTTTTCTGCTATTTTAGCAAAGTAGGGCAGAAGTGAGACCGGTCGTAGATTCTCCAACTGACTTGCACTTACACCCGGCTTCTTTTTTATAGGGATAATTACCGCCTCCTTCCATTTTTGTGGGACCACCCCTAAGTCAAAGGAGAGTTCTAAGAGGTGTCCAATATAAGGTATTAGTACCTCCATACTCTCCTTCATCATTTTTGGAGTCATAGGGTCCCTGGGAGAGCCGGACTTAATGCTCAAGGCTATCTTTCCAAGATCATCGAAATTCGGGAGGTTAAATCTGGAGAGGCGAAATGCCTCCTCCATAACGCATGTTCCAGTCATTTCTAACCTCCCATTGCGTGCATCCTCCGGGAAGGTGTCGTAAATCTTTCCCACCTTCTCAGCGAAAAAATCGGCTATCTGGTTACAAGACTCAAGTGAATCGTTGCTAGGAGCTGTAGTTCTAGCCAGAGATGATAGGTCCTTAAAGATCCTAAATAACTCTTTCGAAGAGTTTTCGGCCTGCTCTATCTTCATATTATAGAACGCTGCCTTAGTTTTCCTAACAAGCGCATGGTATTGTTTAAGGCTGGTTTTATATATGGCTCTACTCTGATCTGAAAAATCTCTTCTCCAATTTCTTTCCAGGCGCTTACAGGATGACTTAGCCACCCTAAGTTCTTCGCTGAACCAAGGGGCAGAAATGGACTCTCTCCTCGGTACACTCATGGCCCATGGGGCAGCTCTGTCTAATGCCTCCGTTATCCTTTCCTCAAGCAAATTGCAGGCAGAATCTGCATCGCTACCACCCGGAGGACCGCCCTGCTGGAGGGCTTGATTGAAGTTGGCAGCTGAAAAACCAGCCCATTTCCTCCTTCGCATCCCTACCCCTGTCTCTTTCAGCAGGGGAGTATTTGGTATCTTCGTGCTGAAAGAGATCATATAGTGGTCTGTCCATGGGACTACATTAGGGTCTTCAACTGTTATATCCGCCCAGTTGGCAAAGATTGGATCTAATAAATGGCCATGTTGGTGAGTAGGGAGGGAGGACTGCAGCACCAGCTGCAGCGCGGCCAATTCCTGACAGAGCTCTTGCGCTGCAGTATTATTAATAGCGTCAAAATGTAAATTCATATCTCCTAGCACCAGTACTTTAGAGTATCGCAGTGCCGGTTGAATTACTAGTTCCCTAAGGCTAGATGTAAACTGTGCAATAGGACCCGGTGGTCTGTAAATTAAAAAACCTTTCATGACATAATTAGTATTCGCCATGATAGTAAAGAAGCCTACCTCACTGGCTTCGATAGTGGCCGCTTCTAGTGAGCATTGTACCGATAGTTTGTGGATAATAGCTATCCCTCCCCCCTAATCACTTGGCGATCAAGTCTAACGATCCCATAGTTCAGAGGGAGGGCCTCAAGGATCTCAGGTGCAGAATCCTCATTCAACCAGGTTTCAGTCAAAAACATGATATCTGGCTGATTATCAGTCAGATAATCATGTACCTCATATTTATGCTTATTAAGGGATCTGCAATTGACCAGTGTCATTTTAAGATCCTGTTTCTTGTTAGGTAGTCCTCTGTTACCCTCCATCATATAAGAGCAGTGGCTGCATCTGTGAGTACCATGACCCATCTGTATGCTATGTTTACATCGATCTTGGATGGGGGGACACATCATATACAATTGCTCTGCAGTATATGAGTAAGATAGTGCGCAATTGGTAAGGGTTCCTGCCCCAAGCCCCGGCCGGCCGCGGACGGGCGCAGACGGGCTTGCCTTTGGCGCGCCTTCGGCGCGCCGGCGGCGCGCCCGCTGCGCGCGTCCGCTGCGCGTCCGCCCTGACATGCGTATTAAGTAGTTTCCTGCCCCCTCCAACTAGACCGCAAATTGCCGTCCAGCCCAGGAGACCGGAAGTGCTTCCCCTTCTTTCCCTGCCCTCCGTTCAATCGGCACAAAGAACGCCGCGACGGACCGGGGCGGGAAAAGCAGATTCAAAAGTGGAGGCTTGATGCGAGATGTAGCCCAGCCGTGAATTAACTCAGTAAGTCCTTCTTAATTAAAAAACAGTATTTCAATTTTCACACTACACAAATTAAATAATTTTTAAAAACGTGCTATCCGGTTCAAGTTTAAAAGAACACTGATAAAATACTCCTCAGTTATTACCGCCACAGACGGGTCGAAGCAGACACTGCCACTGTCTACCTTTCACCGCTGCGCGTCCGCCCTGACATGCGTATTAAGTAGTTTCCTGCCCCCTCCAACTAGACCGCAAATTGCCGTCCAGCCCAGGAGACCGGAAGTGCTTCCCCTTCTTTCCCTGCCCTCCGTTCAATCGGCACAAAGAACGCCGCGACGGACCGGGGCGGGAAAAGCAGATTCAAAAGTGGAGGCTTGATGCGAGATGTAGCCCAGCCGTGAATTAACTCAGTAAGTCCTTCTTAATTAAAAAACAGTATTTCAATTTCCACACTACACAAATTAAATAATTTTTAAAAACGTGCTATCCGGTTCAAGTTTAAAAGAACACTGATAAAATACTCCTCAGTTATTACCGCCACAGACGGGTCGAAGCAGACACTGCCACTGTCTACCTTTCAAGAAACTACAACGTTAATTCTTCGTTTTACATGAAAGAATGCTTAACACTTCACTTTGCACGTTATTACAGTACACAATCTAATGACCAAATGTTAACACAACAAAGGATTATATGTGGGTGCGAACTACCCAAGATTATAATGCACCCCCAGAAACGAAAGAACAAAATCGCTCTCTATCAGTCCCCCCTCTGATGACTAGTGTCATCACAACTCTATCACTACCACTGCCAAATTTTCTTGTTGCTGGTTTCCACTAGTGTTGAGAATTGCTTGCATACCAGGTTGTTGGTTAAATTTGCCTTTTGGTACTCCCTTTCACAGTGAGGTCTGTTCTTAGAGTAAGTAACTCTGGAAGTGGATGATCCTTGACTTGTTTGATTTTCTCTTTTGGACAACATCCTGAGTGTAGCATGATTTTTGTAGTAGTCTAGGATGTTTTGCATTTTGTTGCTTGCTAGTGTAGGGGAGCTAAAGAAGAACCTTTGTTTAAATATTGTTAATTGGGTAAATTTTTTGGAGTAAACATAATTATTTGATTCTGTGTTGGACCGGGAGGAGGAATATCTGAGGAGACATTCAAGAACATAGGGCCTGATTACGAGTTTGGCGGTCTGGGAACCGCTGTCGCTTTTTGGCGGTCCAACCACCCGCATACCTGGCGGTCCGACCACAGGATTACAATGCGGGCAGGGAGACTTCCTCCAAACCACCGCCACCGCCAAGATCTGAGCTCCCGCAGCGGGTGGTGAGGACAGCAGCTGTCAATGTTGGCTCTGCTGGCATGGGCACTGCCGTGGGAATTATGACCTGCTTTTCCGACGACCTTTTATGGCGGGGACAATGCCATGAAAAGGTCGGCGTAAAGGCAGGTAAAGGGCCACAAAAAGGATCCCAGGGCGAATAGCCCATGTGGACTGTGGATGGGGCCAATGTTATGCCCCCCTATGCCTGCACTGTCGGTGCGCGTACTGTTTGCCATGCACGACATGGTGCATGGAAACAGTGCACCATAATGGCAGGCGGGTGCAGCAGTGTGGCTAGCATTGGCTTCAGGCTCTCTCCTAGAGCTGAAGCATGCCGCCACCGTGGATGCACCGCTGACACACCGGCAGCCCTGCGATGATGTCGTAATGTGGCTGTCGGGATGCCAGCGGCTTGGCGGCGGGTTCCTGACTGCCGCCACAGCGGGCTGTCGGTCCTCCCGCCAAACTTGTAACCAGGCCCATAGTAACGATTCATAATAAAGATATCTTGTTACAAAGACTTATAAAAAGGTTAGTATCTTTCTTCTAACAAAACTAAATATTACCTTAGTTTGAAATAGTAGGATAAAGATAGTAAGAACCTTATTACTTTAGTTTATTATTATTTCACAGAACACTCAGCTATCGGATAAATACAAGATGTGGCCTTCTGTTGAATAACCACCACCTCCTTCCTCATTAACAAGACTTGGGTAGGGTGGGTCCACTACGCTTCTGCAAGAACCACAAGCAGGTCAGTGTTATTGTTAGTACTGTATCTTGATACAGAGTCTGAAGAGATGGTACCTAACACTAAATAACTTTCCTTCCTGAAGGGAAATTCCCCTAAAGTGTAGCATATAGGAGAGCCAATATATGGCATTTTGCTTTCTCTTCTTCATTGCCAGGATTCCTAAACTTGCGGCTCAATCAGTCACCTCATTCACTCTGTCATCCATTGATCCTGCCTTAATGCCAGTCCTCTTTCATTATAGTGATATTATGGTGCCAATGTCCCAAAATGGATCTTGACAACACATATGGAATTCTTTAATTGCATTGTTTGTCTCACAGTCATTGCACTAAAAAGCTCAATCCACGAATCTGGAATCCTGAGTGACCTATTCCATCACGTGTATTGATCTCCCCTGAAAATACCTCAAACATGTACTACCTTGGGGTCTATAACGTCAGAAGGCCTCCACCAAAAACTTGAGAGGGCAGTCAGCACTGTATGACATGCTACTTTCATTTCCTGATTCCATCTGTCACATTCACCGTCTAGCAGAGAGGGGACCACCGTTTTGTGCAGTGCACACATAAGTGGGTGCAATGGAACCTAGCATTATTCAGTTACATCACAACTGACAAAAACATTCAATAGGAATACATACATGTCCAAGAAATGTGGAACACCAATGGCCCGAATGTTGGGGCCTGAACACATCCTTTAAAGCGGAAACCCGGTGTACAACGTCCCCACAGGAAAACAGATGAAAAGGCCTCTACCGAGACTCAAATCACTTAGATGCTGCAGTCAGCATATATACTCTTTTGAGAGGCTGGTCGCCACTCTCTCTTAGTATTGGAGCACTCTTTGGGTGTCCCGTGCTGTTTGCAAAAACACAAAGCACATGGAGCACCTCCAGTGGTCAGTAGCGGCTGCTACCGAAAGGGTGTGAGGGGGGCGGGGGAGCGGAGGCAGGGGGAGGGAATTACAAATAAATAAATTTACAAAAATACTTATCTGGATGTGGCTGACCGCCGCCTTTCCTCCAGCCTCTCGTCCTCTCTCTAGCTTCTGTGGAAGCAGGAAGCACCCAGGCTCCCCTGAGCCAATCACAATGCTGCAGTGCAGCGTTGTGATTGGTGAGCCGCTTAATTTGTGCCGGTGCTTTCCGGTGCTTAGCACCGGCACTTAATTGACAGGGCCGGGTCTACAGTCTACAGTGGGACTTTGACACTTAGCCTGCCGTACGGTACGTTGATCTAAATAAATTTAAATATAATAACTTCATGGCGGCGCACTGCTGCGCTACGCGCCGCGGCGGCCCTGCCTTAGTGCTTCCGCTTCAGTCAGTGTTGCCAATGCCACTAACTTGCCTGTGGGTGGGTGGGGCGAGATTTGGGCTGGATTTTGGTTATACTGGTGCGGCTGCCGAGCTGCGGCAACGTGCGCAGATGTTTTTCACATTTGGCACACCCCAGCATAACCACCGCAGCGCGCAGCACCACGACACCACCTGCCACCACGAGTCATCGCCAACTCGGCCCCACCCGACGACCGTGGCGTGTTGAGCAGTTGAGGGCAACACTTAGCCTAGATTCATAATCAGGTATATGTAAAATTTTGTAAATAAATTTTATTTTAAATATAATAACTTAACTACTGTGTTGATGAGATGATGGCGTCATGGCGGCGCACTACGCTCTACGCACCGCGGCAGCCCTGCCTTAATGCTTCAGTCAGTGTTGCGTGTGCCACGGTGCCAGTGCCACTAACTTGCTGCCCTGCTGTGGGTGGGCGCAGGCCCAGGGGCCCGGGCCGAGATTTGCGCTGCATTTTGGTTATGTGCGGCTGCCGGGCTGCGGCAACGTGCGCAGATTTGATTTTTCTCACATTGGCACACCCGTGGCCCGCCCCAGAATAACCACCGCAGCAGCGCGCAGCACCACAACACCACGAGTCATCGCCAACAACTCGGCCCCACCCGACGACCGTGGCATGGCAGTTGAGGGCATCGGTGGTGGCGGGACTTAGTAGACACTTGACTTAGGCTGCCCCTGAGCCCCAGAGGAAGATTCAGAATCAGGTATATATCATATATGTAAATAAATTTTATTTTAAATATAATAACTGTTACTGTCTCCGGGAGCCACTCTTTCGTGGGTGGGGGTTGGGGCGCTGTATGCACCGGGATTTGGTGAGGAAACCCCTTTTTCCTTGTCAGGGCTGCTGCTGGCAGGTGCTGTCGTAGCATGTGCTGCCACTGCAAACACAGGTAGTCCATACAACCAGTAATCGCCAGGTTTCTTTTGGGGGGGGGGGCGTTTGGGGGGAGAGCTGGGATGACAATTGCGAGGGAATCTCCGCGCTCACGCTCCCAGAATTTGCTAGCGAAATCTGGGTGTCTCCAAGTGCATAGGCGAAAAGCGCTGCTTGTGAAGTGACTATTTAGTCAAAACAACGTGCATTTTTGTGATAAGTTCATCTATGTGAGTTTCGCGGAGGTGGACGCCGGGCGTTGGACCACGTAGGCCTCTGTATATTTTGGCTGCGCTTAAAACCGCGGTCCTGAGGGTCCGTTCGTGCTCATGTGTGGGCTGCGCAGGTCTGGTACTGCGCTCTCAGGGACGCGGAGATGCGCGCTGAGGAGACAGAGGGATGTGCGCTTGGGGCTGGGGCAATTCCGGCGAGTTGCCTTTTCCCGCCTCTCTGTGACCGCCTCCTACCCCGGCAGCAGTGGTGACAGATCCTGGACAGCTGCGGTCCGGCTCCCGGAGATCTTGTTTACCGTGCCTCCTTCTCGGGTGTCAAGTATAGTCGCTGCTGCGCCAGCCTCTTCCCTAAATAGGACACGAGCAAGCACCTACGGCACAGCAGGAGAAAGGGGTGCTAGGGCTCCCCTGAGAGAGAGAGTAGAAGGGGCCACTGAGGGAATCCTCTCCCTCAGACTTGAATATATCACGTAGCTGCCATTAGCGCAGCAGGTGCAGTGGTGCTGGGGCATAAGGCTGAGAGGGGCTCATTGCACCCCCGATATGGTTGTCTTTTAGTATCCAACCGATGGCCAGGACCCCATTTTCATTGATTGCATTAGAGCTAATGGCCATATCAATGAGGTGTTTTTTATCCACTTTAGCAAATTAGGCAATGCAGCATTGTGATTGGTCCGAGCGCTGTGGTTCGGCGCTCAGACAGGAAATGGGACCCTGGGCATCTTCTCCACCCAGGCTGTAATGCAGAATGGGTGTAGAACATGCAAAGTGTGCATGAATGTTTGGCCAGCCCCAGAAGGCCGGTCAAACATTTATGCACACTTAAGAGGGTGCCACCACTCCTCCCCCAGCCTCTAAACAAGCCAGCCCTGCCTGACCCCAAACATGGAGCTAGTATGTTTAAATAAAATTATAATAACGTTAAGTTATTATAATTTTATTTTTCCATTTCTAATTGCTCACTCAGTGAGCAGTGGGGCGACGCTCCTCCGACTTAGAGGAGGAGCCGCCACTGCCAGTAGTCTTGCATGGTAGCCAAGGTCACCCTGAGGAAACCACAGAACAATTAAGAAAACAGTGGAGGGTAAGGTAACCTAGCTTCAAAAATCCATGCAAAAGGCCCAATGCGATCAGGTACACAGCACTGTACACACTCTCCCAGTATCATGAGCTAGAAATCATGCAGTGCAATGGTGCAACCCTAAAACAGTGATTTATATCCACCTTCAATGACTGAGGGCTTTGGGACATATCTATACGGTCTACGACATACAAGAAGGAGTTAGGGGCATGCTGTAATTGTTCAGATTACCCATCCCTTTTAATGGGGTATATAAATGTTTTTGAACTTCTATGCAGCCAACAAGGATGTTGCAGTCTTCTGAGGAAACTTTGTTCGCTACAGATGAAAGCACTCTTATTGAGGGCAGGTGACTTGAACTGTGTCTTAGACAAAAAGCTGGACAAACACCCTCCTAGCTGAACACATGTAGAAATATGTCCAGCACATTATTAGGTATTATGTACAACCTCTGATTGATAGATATCTGGAGGGCCCAACATGTTGACAATAGGGAATATTCCCTTCCTTCTTCAATGCATGAGTCGCCGTCCAGATTGGACTATTTTCTGATGCTGAGTATACATACACAGCAAGTGACAGACACACACTGTAAGGAAGAGTAATGTCAAACCACTCTCCTCTGAAACTGGTCTGTTATTGTGGTAGGCTAAGGCCAACCAAGAGAGAGAAATGTAGTTTATTAGTTAATAAAGACCATAAACATACAGCATACTTTCGACCAGAATATCATGACCATATCAAAAGTTAAAAAGCAGAATAGAAGCAAAGACTTAAAACAGATATAAAAACAAATTAACCATAGCAGCAGACGAGGAACACAACATTTAGACCTCGCCAAATTCAGGACATCATATGGTGACATATACACAGCACTTATGTTTTGACAGATCTCCTATAGATTCCTCCCCCCCCACAATAGCAACAAGTTTTGAGACCTTAAACATAGCCATATAGATATGATACTATAAAGCGCATTGTCTAAAAAGCAAGAAAACATAATGTAAGCGCAGACATAAACAGATATAGAATCCATGTGACCATAGCAGCAAGTGGGAGACACAGCGCTCCGGTCTCACCAGGTTCGAGGCATCATGTTGTGGCATAGACAAAGCACTTAGGATTTAACAAATCTCATATGGATACCTTCTCCCCAAAATAGCTGCAGGTTTAAAAACCTGGAACATAGCCACATACATATCATACTATAAAGTGAATAGCGCATGGCAAAGTGCTGGGTGCAACTAATTCCCCTCCTGACTCTGATCGACTTGTGTCTGTCCAGGGGCCTGGGACAGTGTTCAACCAAAATAAATTACTGAATTATAAAGGCATAAACATAATAAAGGGACACAGGTTAGGGCACGTCCAACTAACCATAGCCGCAGTTAATGTGCAAAAAGCTTAAGCCTTGTCATGTTAAAATATCAGAGGGATTCCTTTCCTCCGTAATAACATGGCCACGCGAAAATGAAGCTATAAAGTGACAAGTGACTAGGTATAAGACACGACCATCATAAAGGGCATTGGGGTGCCCCCAGGGCTTTAAGTGGGATGAAAAAACTAGGGGGTCTCTCAAAGGGGCGTGGCCTATGCAATTAAGGGCGTGGCTTAAAAACACATAGGGTAAAAATCTGTGCTTAGCATAGTGTGCCGCCCGACTTGTATTTTGCTGTTTCTGTCATTGCATCCAGATATATGATACAAGTAACATTATACCTACAACAAGTCAGGACTATTGGCTTTGTCAATGGTTGTTGTTGCATAAGATAAATAAGCAGTGATGGAACAGGGTAAATGTAAAAATTTTAACCTCATAATATTTTCGTAAAATATTAATAAACATGTTCGTTTAAGTAAATAACCAACAATGTATGTTAAGGGTTAAAGGTAACACGCTATTCTGTGTGCAAATTAATTGACTTATAATTGTTTACGTGTTTAACATAACATAATATTTGCGTACTAATTAAATAATAAATGCATGATTTGTGCTTTTAAATAAAACGTGTGGTTGCAAAATAAAGCGATGGTAAGTAAGGGACAGCTTTATATGTTGCTTCTGCTAGGTAATACCTAATTGGGGTACGTAGAAAGACGGGAGGGAAACGAAAGGGTTTATATTTCTTTGTTTTAACAATATTTTGTTTATCTTTGAAAATAGTGCGCTTAGGCCTGTCGAGCAGCAATATAAAATGGCCGCGAGTTGCTAGAGTACGCATGAGCGGGAGACCATGTGATAGAGGAGAGAGGCTGTGGAAAAGGGATTATCACGTGCTGATGCCGAGAGGCTAAGATGAAAGTAGGGTCAAGGCTGTTGTGACCCTTCTGAGCAGATGTGTGCCAAGATGATCAGCAAGAAGCGTGAGAAGTCCGACTGAATCAATAGACGGAACTGTTTTACACAAAATGTAACAGAAAAAGATACAATTTGGACTGATCGAAACGGATGAGCAATTGCATGAACTGTGGGAAACGATGCTTGCATGGACATTCCACACGGAACTGGTTAAGACCAGGAAGTTTGATTAAAATGTATATGGACCTGAAGTTTTGACCAATGAGAATGAATCACGCCATGAAGAAGAAACATTTTATGCTGTAAGCTAGAATTAGGGTATAAGAAGACCTACTCTTGGTGGGAGGGGTTAGAATGCTGCGGGAATGCTGCGGGAGATGCTGGAGAAGTTAGATGCTGTAGATGAGTGAAGTTGCGGTTGCTGATGCTGACGAGCTGATGCTGCTGCTTTTATTTCTCTTTTCCAGTTGAGTATTAAGATGCTGCTTTAGGAGAGCTTTTCCTGACAGATTTTATTTTAGAACTATTAGATTTTTCCCAGATAGATAGATAGGTTGATCTTTAGAGTTCGTATCATGGTAACCCTATTTTTCCGTCTAATAAATATGCATTGCAATTTCAAATTATTCTTATAATGATAATCAATGTAATGATCTGAATAATAAGCTAATCTCATTTCCTGCATTCAAAACTTTATATAAACTTTATTATTCTCTAAACAAGTGACTCAGTGATTCTTTAGCTCAATGATTAAAATGAAATGTTAAAGAGTTTATTGTGATTGAGCTGGTCTTAAACACCATCAACTGATTCCTACTAGTTGGTCCATCGACCAATGAGCGGAATACCTTAAAAGCAAATGAGAAATATTATGTCATTATAAAAGAGGTATCCCGTCTCCTTCCAGCGAATCGTTTTTCTCCTAGGTTCATGACGGAGGAAATCCAGGGAACAAATGAGTAAGTGAATGTATATGCGGTGTTATGGGCCCCACCGTCATATGGATATAGTGTGTGTGTTAGAGAAATAATTGCACCTGGATGACCAAAGCATAATAGGAGAATTATTTTTATTGTTAGCGCTGGATCAGATTTCTTGGTAGCAGAGTTATGGTTACTATAGATTAGTTTGGTGATTATTGATTATTGATTATTGATAAGTTCATGTCTAACACTTTTTGTTGAGTCGCGTTATGTTATATGTAAGTTTTCACGCTTCCGGGAAGTAGGAAGTGGAACACGTGTGGCAAGAGAAGTCACATGGAATTGTACACTGTCTGAGTTCATTTTTGGTAATAACACAGGTTGTGTTATAATAGGGACATTTTGCGTATAAAAGGTGTGTAAGTGAAATAGTGATCGGTTTTCTTGTGAAACTCTGGCCTTAATTCTCAGGAGCAGTATAGTCTCCACATGTGTTTTATCCCCAGAGAAACGGGTTTACTGATTGCTTGAAAGAAGGGTAAGATAGAGGGAAGTGCTACTTTATCGGCGAAACTGAAAATTCTGTGGTAGGGTAGAGGTAAGCGCTGCCTACTGGAAAAATACAGAATTCTTGTGTAAATGGTCAAAGCTATCGTTTCGGTTTAGCGAATCAGACAATGGAAATGTGGTTAAAATGTTGTAACTAACAAAAATTGTTGAAAAAGAAATTGCCGATAAATTTTGTAAAGGAGGGGTCAAGAGCAGAAGTGACGTAGACAAGAGTCGCGCTGGGATTGGACAGTGCGATAGTCACATGAGAACAGGAGCAGGACTGACTTAGACAAAAGCCGCGCTGGGATTGGACAGTGCGCCATAGACAGAAAATCGCTCTGATTGGAGTTTTGGTGTGAGTCGCACAAGGATTGGTTGAATAGCCTAGTGACGTGGAAGTTTGTGATTGGAGTGTTGGTGTGAGTCGCGCTAGTATTGGTTGAAATAACGCATAGGGAACAGTGTTGAATTGCGGATCGTTTAAGGAGAAAAATGTTGTGAATCATGTCGTACTATGAGTATGGAAAAGAGAAAACGTCATGGATGTCGAAAGTTAAGAACTTCTTTAAGAAGGACAAAAAGGTAGTGACTAGAGAGGGACAAATAATTCCTCCGCCGAAATCACCAGCTTCACACATGATGCTGAAATATGGATATCATACATGCATATGGTTAGAAAATTGGACAAAATACACCAAGAATGATGGAGCATTGGCTTTCCCTGAGAATGGTTCATTTAATGTAGCTGTACTACGGAACTTGAGAGAAAAGATGGTAATGTTAGAACCTAGACCTAGACCAACACAGTTTGAAGCTTTAACGGAATGGGAAGATGAGATGTATGAGCGAGAGAGAGCAACAGGAAGGTTGTGGGGAGTAAATCATGAGGACAGAGTAAAACGTTGGAGATATGCTAACATGACAGGAGGTTTGTTTCCAGCTTTTACAGTTGAGGAAGAAGCAAAGAGAAAGTGTACAGAGAAAAAGAAACATGTAGTGGTAGAAAAGTATGCGTATGGTGGTAGTGAAACAGATGATGAATTGCTGGAAGATATTTTAAACAGAAACCCACCTCCATACCAACAGACTTCTGCGGTGGTGACACCTAATGCACCGCCAATGGAAACTGGGAGGAATAAAAAACCCGAACGAAGAAATGAAACAAATAGGTCACAAGAAACATTTAAAACTTCACAAAATGAAGAGATAGAAAGTGACAATGCAACTGAATTAGCAAAAACGACAAAAGAATTGACTGAGAAAATAAGAGAATTGACAAAGAATATGGAAGCTGTAACTGTACCAGTAACGATAGGTCCAGTAATGCCAATTTTTGAGAATCAGAAAATTAATGAACATTCCTTAGTGATTCCCATGAATTCACATTTGCAAAGAAAAAGAGAAGGGATGGAACTGAATAATGAAGGGGCACACAAATTGGCTAGTACGTGTAGACCAAGCCCACCTACAAATTTGACGATGAACGAGAATGAGATTAGGAGAATGCCTATGGTGACAGAGTCCGCATCAGGAACACCAGAAAAAAGCAGCGATTGGATAGAATTAAATAGTACGCCTGTAGGTCCGACTCCAGAAGAGTTCAACATCTACATGGCACCCCTCGCCCACGTCGCCCGACAGCACAACCTCAACATCATCTCCTACGCCGACGACACCCAGCTGATCCTCTCCCTCACCAAAGACCCTCACACCGCCAAAGCCCACCTCCACGAAGGAATGAAGGCCGTCGCCAAATGGATGAGGACCAGCCGCCTGAAGCTGAACTCGGACAAGACGGAGGTCCTCATCCTTGGTTCCAACCCTTCAGCCTGGGACGACTCCTGGTGGCCAACATCACTGGGAACAGCCCCGCCACCCACCGACCACGTACGCAACCTAGGGGTCATCCTCGACCCCACCCTCTCCATGACTAAGCAGGTCACCGCCGTTTCCTCATCCTGCTTCAACATCCTCCGAATGCTCCGCAGGATCTTCAAGTGGATCCCCACCGAAACAAGAAAAACAGTCACCCAGGCTCCTCGTCACCAGCAGGCTGGACTACGGAAACGCCCTCTACGCAGGAACGACGGCTAAGCTCCTGAGACGGCTGCAACGCATCCAGAACGCCTCTGCAATTCTTATCCTCGACATCTCCCGACGCAGCCACATCACACCCCACCTGAGAGACCTGCACTGGCTCCCTGTCAACAAGAGGATAACCTTCAAGCTCCTCACCCACGCACACAAAGCACTCCACAACTCCGGACCAGCCTACCTCAACAGACGACTCAGCTTCTACACCCCCACCCGCCAGCTCCGCTCGACCAGCCTCGCCCTCGCCACAGTCCCCCGCATCCGGAAAACGACCGCCGGCGGCAGATCCTTCTCCCACCTCGCCGCCAAGACCTGGAACACCCTCCCCACCAACCTCCGACAGACCCAAGACCTACTGGCCTTCAGAAGACTCCTCAAGACCTGGCTCTTCGATCAGTAGCAGCACCACCCCCCTCTTCCCCCAGCGCCTTGAGACCCTCGCGGGTATGTAGTGCGCTTTATAAGTGACATGATTGATTGATTGATTGAAACGAATGGATGAAAGCGCTAAAAGCAAAAGAACCAGAAGAAAAACCATTAGATGTAATTAGGTTGAAAATAGACATGGAAGAGTTGATTTTGGGAACAATTGGAACAGAAAAACTAAAAAATTATCAGGATGATGAGATTATGTTTTTGTGCAAGAGTCTTACTTGGAGAGCCAGAAATTTACATGACAAATTGGAAGAGATCGCAAGTGAACTAGGAGTAGAATTTGTGAAAGTGAGGACGTTGCAGAAACCATACAGAGTAGATTTTTGTGAGAAAGACATAGAGAATTTGAACACATCAGGAAGACTGACCCAAATAAAAGAGCTGATTGTTTTATTGAGAAAATGGGGTGATGTGGATAGATGGAGAAATAGATGGTCAAAGAGGAATGAGAAAACAACAGATAAAGCATCTTTGGCTTTTGCAGTGACAGATAGGGAACTAGTTGCTAGGGAATACCCGATGAGAGAAACACCAGGTGGTAGTTATGTGCATGTTCCGTGGACCAGACAGGATATACTGTCATTTACAAATGACTTCCCCAAATTGAGAGAGAAACCAGTAGAATGGTACAGACAAGTGGAAAGATTTGTTAAGGTGTCAAAAGTACTGTGGATAGATCTGGATGGATTGTTTGATATAGTAGTGCCAGCTGATTTGTGGACAGAATGTAAGATTACCATTGATTGGCCAACTGTAGAATATCCAAGGGATGCTAAAACAGGAGCGCCAGGTCCAGAAGTGATGAGGAAGTACGACCAAGTAGTTACCTTTTTGAAGAATAAAATTCCACCAAAAGAAACAGATTGGGTAAAAATAGACAGAACAACGCAGGAAAGCAAAGAGTCAGTGCACGCCTACTATGAGAGATTGTTGTTGGTTTTCAAACAGTATAGTGGTTATGAGACACTGAGTGAGAAGGATATGAGTCATTTTGTATATAGGTTTGTGTATGGATTAAAACCAGAGGTAAGTGAAATGATTAAGCAGCACTTGATTGGTTGGCAGAATAGCACAGTGGATGAAGTTTTGAGATATGCTAAGTATTGCAGTGATGAAATTGAGAGTAAACAGCGTAAATTGAAAGAAAAGGCCATGTGGGCACAGGTGAAAGTTGCAGAGAAGCAAGAAGCTCAATTGAGTAATACTGGTAGTGAAACAGGACAGTTTAAATCCCGACCTAATATAGGTAAAGGAAAAGGACAAATGAGCATAGATGAGGCAAAGAAAAAGTGGCCATGCCACAACTGCGGAAAGCTAGGACATTGGAGAAACGAGTGTAAATTTCCTCCAAAACCTAATGTGGAAAATCAATCATTAAATTCACAGGTGAAGTGAGGTAGTTACTCAACAAGGTCAGGTGCCACAACCACCACTTCCCAAGAGTGTTAACCAACAGAAATACAGTGCAGAAACAGGATTCTACGGAGGAGAACAGGTAACACAGTTGCCGCGTGCAGCTGCAATTTCTCAATATTGGTTACGACAGGATGAGGATGACACGGATGAAAGTTCCTGACGGTGCCTAAGAGAGGGGGAAGAGTGCGTGCTTGGCGCAACTCTAGAGGTAGATCAGTCTGGTCCATTTGTGGATGGAGAAGTGAATGGTGCAAATGTAACATTCCTTGTTGACACTGGAGCTACCCGTTCTACTGTTAGGTCAGTTGAAATTCCAAACCTTCCTCTCTCAGGTGAACATATCCAAGTAGTGGGAGTCTCCAATCAGCAAATTAAAACGCCTCTTACTAAATTAGTAAAGGTAAGAATTGGTCCATTTAGTGAAATGCACCGATTTGTGGTATGTGATTGTAGTCCCGGGAACCTTTTAGGACGCGACTTATTGTGCAAGATGAACTGCACTATCTATTGTACCCCAGACGGAATTGCATTTCAGACTCCAGATGAGGATGTGCTGTATAAAATGACAATGGTGAATTTAGAACCAGAAGTAAATGGTTTGTTTCCTGTATTTGATGCAGAGAAAATCCCAATTGAATTGAAAAAGACAGTGAAAGAAGAAGTGTGGGACTTAACAGGAGAAGATGTAGGATTAATGAAAGGAGTAGATCCCGTTAAAATAACAGTGAAAGAAGGAACGAGTTACCCAAATACGCCCCAGTATAAATTGACTCCAGAAATAATTGAAGGAATAACGCCAGTAATAAATAAAATGATTGAACAAGGGATTCTATAAGAAATCATGAGCAGTCCATGTAATTCGCCAATAATGGGACTGAAAAAGCCAAATGGAACATATAGAATTGTACAGGATTTGAGGAAGGTAAACAAAATTGTTGTGCCTTGTTGCCCAATAGTACCGAACCCTGCTGTGATTCTATACCAGATTCCACGTGAAGCAGAATGGTACACAGTAATTGATTTATGTCATGCATTTTTCTCTATTCCATTGCATCCAGATAGCCAGACATTATTTGCGTTTAGGTTTGGAGAGCGTATTTTGGCATGGTGCCGAATTCCTCAAGGGTACACAGAAAGTCCCTCGATCTTTAATCAGATCCTAAAGAAATCATTGGAAGATCTAAGAATGCCAGAAAAGTCAGTAATGGTTCAGTATATTGATGACCTACTGGTGGCATCAAAAACGAAAGAAGCATGTGTCAATGATACAATTGCTTTGCTGAATCATTTAGCAAAAAGAGGACATAAAGTGTCCCCTTCAAAATTGCAGTTTTGTCAACAAGAAGTCCAGTATTTAGGGCATAAAATTGAGAAAGGAGTGCGAAAGGTAACGACTGAAAGAATAAAAATGATTCAAGGAATGAGAGCTCCAATGACACAAAGAGAGGTAAGAATGTTTTTGGGAATGGTTGGATATTGTCGACAATGGATAAGCGGTTTTTCACTGATTGCTAAACCATTGCAGAAACTGACAAAGAAGGATGTTAAAGATCCTTTTGAAATGAATGATGAAGAAATGAAAGCATTCAGAGAGCTGAAAAAGAAATTGTGTGAGGCTCCAGCATTGGGAATGCCTGACTATGAGAAAGATTTTGAGCTGTATTGCAGTGAAAGAGATGGATGTGCATTTTCAGTTTTGGTACAGAGACATGGAACTATGAAAAGACCTATTGCATATTTTTCAGCTGTTTTAGACCCTGTAGCGAAAGCGTTGCCTGGATGTTTGAAAGCAGTTGCTGCTACTTGTGTGAGTCTGGAACAGAGTGAAGGCATAGTGATGGGGTATCCATTGAGAGTGTATGTTCCCCATTCTGTGGAAATTCTTTTGACAAGAACGAAAACCCAATACATGACACATAGTCGGCTGACTAGGTATGAAAAGGTAATTTTGAGTGCAGATAATGTGACCATTGACAGATGTATGAATGTGAATCCTTCAACATCATTGCCAGATGAAGAGAGTGTGATTGAAATGGATGAAGTAGATCACGATTGTCTGAATGTGCTCGAATACTGTACAAAACCAAGATCTGACATACGAGATGAGCCTTTGAAAGAATTAGATTATATTCTGTTTGTGGATGGCTCATGTTTGAGAACGAGTGATGGCGTTCTAAGTGCAGCATATGCAGTTTGCACAGTAGCAACTGTAATGGAAGCATCTTGTCTGAAAGGTGTACGGTCTGCCCAAGTCGCAGAATTAGTAGCTCTGATTCAAGCATGTAAGTTGGGAAGAAATGTACGGGTTACGATTGTGACAGATAGCCAGTACGGCTTTGGGGTTGTGCATGATTTTGGTCAGATTTGGTCACAAAGGGGTTTCTTGACGTCTGCAGGAACGCCCATCAGAAATGGAGATTTTGTGAAAAAGCTGCTTGAGGCGATACAGCTGCCTAAACAGATCGCTGTAGTGAAGTGCAATGCACATAAAAATGGGGAAGACTACATAACTGTTGGTAATAAATATGCTGACGAAATGGCACAGTACTGTGCAAAGAATGTGGTTTCTTTGAATAAATGTCGTGAAAGAGAGCATATTTCTTGTCCTTTGCTTTTTACTAACTCTATTGAAACATGGGATGAGGTGAGACAGTTACAAGAAGCTGCAGAGGATGAGGAAAAAGATACCTGGATAAAAGCAGGATGTAGAAAACATGAAGAAACGGATGTTTGGGTTTACAGGGATGAGAGACCAGTTATGCCTGATAGCATGATTTCTGACATGGCACGGATGTACCATGGACAAGCCCATATTGGGAGAGATTCAATGATCAGACTTTTTAGACAAACATGGTACAATCCAAAATTCAGAGCCATAGCTGAGAGTCTTTGTCAGAGATGTCTTATTTGTCAACAGTTAAATCCAGGAAGGAAGACAGTAGTGAGTCTAGGAAGAATAGGACGAGAAGGGGGTCCTTTCACTAGAATGCAAATGGATTTTATTGAAATGCCACCTTGCAACAGACTAAGGTATGTCCTAGTGGTCGTCTGTTTGTTTTCCCGTTGGGTGGAGGCATACCCAACAAGAAGGAATGATAGTATTACGGTAGCAAAACTTATGCTGCGAGAATTCATTCCGAGGTATGGTTTTCCAGTCACGATTGAAACAGATAGAGGAACACATTTCCAAAATGAATTAGTTAAACTGATTTGTGAAGCACTTAGTATTAAACAGAAACTGCATTGTGCATACAGACCAGAGGCTTCTGGAATAGTAGAGCAAGTGAATGGAACAATCAAGAACAGGTTAGGAAAAATGTGTCAAGCTACAGGACTCAAATGGCCAGATGCTTTGCCATTAGTTCTGATGACAATCAGAAGTATTCCGGAAAGGAAAACTGGACTCAGTCCCCATGAAATAATCATGGGACGAGCAATGAGACAAGCACAAGTACCTGTCAACAAGCTACTGACTATAACTGATGATCTAGTGCTGGATTATTGCAAAGGATTGGCTGATGTGGTGCGTTCTGTGTTTCATCAGGTTGGACCGGATGCGACCACTCTTGAAAGAAAACCAGCTCACGACTTGAATCCAGGAGATTGGGTTCGAATAAAAGTCCACCGGAGAAGAAACTGTTTGGTTCCTCGCTGGGACGAACCACGACAAGTGATCCTGGTGACGACCACTGCAGTCAAGTGTGCAGGAGTGAAACACTGGGTACATGCCAGTCACACCATCAGAGTTCCAGAACCTAAAGATCGACATGTGAGTCGACATCTGGAAATATCAGATAACAGTTCAGCATCAGAAAGAGAAGAAGAAACAAACAGGGTGCCAGAACCTGAAGATCGACCTGTAAGTCGACATCTGGAAGACCCAACTACAAGTGCAACGATAGAAGAAGAAGAGGAAATAGAAGAAATAGCTGAAGTTCCAGAATTTGAAGATCGACCTGTAAGTCGACATCTGGAAATATCAGACACCAGTTCAGAATCAGATACAGAGCATTCGGATTGTGAAGAAATTCTAAAAAGAAATTGGAATTTTGAAAGCATAAGAGAAGAAACTGAGCCAGAAGATAGTGACAGTGAGCAACCAAGTACAAGTTGTGGTAAAATTCCTTCGGAGATAATATTAATAGATGAAGAAGGGAGAGTTTCAAACAAAAAGCTAGAAAAATCGGAAAAACCCCGAGGAGCAGTAGGGACAGATAGTCAAACACAAGAACAGGGAAATTTAGAAGGAGATAGAGAGACTGACACAAATTCGGAAGAACCTCGAGGAGGGACAGAAATAGGTGAACGAAGGAAGATAAGAAAAGAACCACAAGTAGAAGAAAATGAAATTATAAGTTTCAAAATAAGAGGAAATAACGAAAGAATTGAAACAGAATCTGAAGAAAGTGGAGAAGAAAGAAATGAAAAACTAGAGACAAGAAAAAGAAATTGGAAAACAGAAAGAGAGGAAAAAGGAAGTGAAGCAAAAAGGCCAAGAAAAGGAGACAATTGGCCCAACGAAGTAAGAAAATTAAGATACAGAATCATAAGGTTGGATGGGAAAAGTGCTGAACAAGTGAATGAAATAACAAGTCAAAGAGAGCAAGAAAAACAAGGTGGAAAACACTTGCAGAAAACGAAAAGAATAAAGAAGGTAAATCAAAAGTATAGATCGCCTGAATGGTTGTATCGTGCTTTGACTAGTCACAAAGAAGAAAAGAACACTCACGAAAACCCAGAACAAAGAAACCTGATGGGAGAAAGTGAAGTGCAACAAACCTGAAGAAGTTTAGATAGTTTTACCGGATTTGACAAAACACTGATCTGACGAATTTACCGGATGTGACAAAGAAAGAATTCTGAGAAAGAATTAAAAGAAAGTACCAAGCAAAGACAAAACATTGGAAGTACAGAGTGGCAAGCAAGTCATTTCTGAGGTGTAGTGACACAATTTTCTAGAAAACAAATAAATAAGGTTATAAAACAAAATGGAGAATACTAGAGATAGAAAATGTAAATGTGAGTTTTTAAGTAGATGGTGCAAGATGTGCTGTTTTTGTACAGGATTATTAATAACAGTATGGGTGGTTTTAGCAATCACTATTCCAATTAGTTTAGCTGTAGTAGAAATGTCTAATAACACTGAGAAAGAAAAAGGAGCTAACACTCAAGAACCAGTTATTTTAAAGAGTAGTGCAGAATTACACAAGGACAAATCAATAACAGATTTTTCAAAAAATGTTTTTACTAAATTATTATATGAGTATGTAGAAACAATGGATGTAAGAGATTGCTATGTTTGTATGCAGTTGCCTGCATCTGTAGCAGAGGGTGTGACTTATCATCACCTCCCTTTGACATATGGAATAACATGTAGTGTTTTAGCAAGTTTATTTTATAAAACAGGTAGATTAGAATATTATTACACTGACATAAATAAGATTTTTGCAAAAGTTTCTGTAGTTCCCGAGCTTAACAAAATAAAAGAGGGAAAAACGTTTGGTGAATATTTTTTAGAAGATAAGATTTTAACATTAGATAGTATAATTAGGTACAACCTTACCTGTGAGTTAAAGAAGGAAGAAAAAGGTATTTTTAGAGATGGTTGAAGAGAGAAGAGTGAAATTTCAAAGAAAAGTGATAGAAGAGACAAAAACACCTCTTTGGGCGTTTGAGGAAGACAATCATGACAAGAAAAAGACAAATGCAGCTATGACTCTGGATTGGCCCCAACAGGGAAGGTTGTGCATTAGAAGAAATAAGACAAGATATGACAATTATTTTGTGGGTTCCAGTAATTGCCATGACAATTACCAAATTTTAGGTGGATGGGGATTCAAAGGGGGAAAAGATCCAATATTTCCAGGGATTTATTATGTTTGCGGAAATAGGGCTTATTATAGGTTGCCGGACCATTGGTATGGGTCATGTTACTTAGGCCTGGTCTTTCCAAAGATTTTTCATGTGGATAGAAAAGAAAAAGGAACACACAAAATGATAAATACCTTTACACGTAGAAAAAGGGAAAGTTTTTCAGAAATAGTAGGTGATATTTTTGGTGCATTGATACCAGCAGTGGGAGTATCTTTGAATGCATTTAGAATTCGGAAATTATCCACAGTGGTAGATCGTTTATCTACAGATACTGCTGGAGGGTTCTTGATGGTAAATACCGAGATGGTTGCCATGAGAGCTATGGTGATGCAAAATCGTCTTGCCCTTGACATTCTTTTGGCAAAAGAGGGCGGAGTCTGTGGAATGCTGAAAGTCCAACATTGTTGCACTTACATTCCAGATAAGAGCGAAAATATACAGAAGTATATAACAAATATTACAAATTTGCACAAAGAACTTGTTCCACTGGAGGTTGAAAGTGCTTGGGGAAAACTTGGTAAAGGGTTTTCTTCTGTAATAAATTGGTTAACAAGAATGAGTGGATTAATAATAGGGAAAGTTATAATAATAGCAACCGTGATAATAATAATAATATTAGTACTGAAGCTTGCAATAACATGTATAAAGAGAAGAAGAAGGCAGAATAAGATAGAAAAAGAAAACATGATAAACAAGGAAAGAGAGAGAGAAATGGGTGAAATAGAGTTAGAAGAAATAAAAGAGAACATGTACAAGAAAACGAAGAAACAAGTTGAAAGGGATACAGTTGTGTAAACTAACAAAAGCAAACGGATAAAAGATATATGCTGTCTGAGAAAATTGTATAACTTGGGTTTTTGTGGTGATATTAAAAATCACCAAAGGGGGAGTTGATGGAGCAGGGTAAATGTAAAAATTTTAACCTCCTAATATTTTCGTAAAATATTAATAAACATGTTCGTTTAAGTAAATAACCAACAATGTATGTTACATGTTAAGGGTTAAAGGTAACACGCTATTCTGTGTGCAAATTAATTGACTTATAATTGTTTACGTGTTTAACATAACATAATATTTGCGTACTAATTAAATAATAAATGCATGATTTGTGCTTTTAAATAAAACGTGTGGTTGCAAAATAAAGCGATGGTAAGTAAGGGACAGCTTTATATGTTGCTTCTGCTAGGTAATACCTAATTGGGGTACGTAGAAAGACGGGAGGGAAACGAAAGGGTTTATATTTCTTTGTTTTAACAATATTTTGTTTATCTTTGAAAATAGTGCGCTTAGGCCTGTCGAGCAGCAATATAAAATGGCCGCGAGTTGCTAGAGTACGCATGAGCGGGAGACCATGTGATAGAGGAGAGAGGCTGTGGAAAAGGGATGATCACGTGCTGATGCCGAGAGGCTAAGATGAAAGTATGGTCAAGGCTGTTGTGACCCTTCTGAGCAGATGTGTGCCAAGATGATCAGCAAGAAGCGTGAGAAGTCCGACTGAATCAATAGACGGAACTGTTTTACACAAAATGTAACAGAAAAAGATACAATTTGGACTGATCGAAACGGATGAGCAATTGCATGAACTGTGGGAAACGATGCTTGCATGGACATTCCACACGGAACTGGTTAAGACCAGGAAGTTTGATTAAAATGTATATGGACCTGAAGTTTTGACCAATGAGAATGAATCACGCCATGAAGAAGAAACATTTTATGCTGTAAGCTAGAATTAGGGTATAAGAAGACCTACTCTTGGTGGGAGGGGTTAGAATGCTGCGGGAATGCTGCGGGAGATGCTGGAGAAGTTAGATGCTGTAGATGAGTGAAGTTGCGGTTGCTGATGCTGACGAGCTGATGCTGCTGCTGTTATTTCTCTTTTCCAGTTGAGTATTAAGATGCTGCTTTAGGAGAGCTTTTCCTGATAGATTTTATTTTAGAACTATTAGATTTTTCCCAGATAGATAGATAGGTTGATCTTTAGAGTTCGTATCATGGTAACCCTATTTTTCCGTCTAATAAATATGCATTGCAATTTCAAATTATTCTTATAATGATAATAAATGTAATGATCTGAATAATAAGCTAATCTCATTTCCTGCATTCAAAACTTTATATAAACTTTATTATTCTTTAAACAAGTGACTCAGTGATTCTTTAGCTCAATGATTAAAATGAAATGTTAAAGAGTTTATTGTGATTGAGCTGGTCTTAATCACCATCAACTGATTCCTACTAGTTGGTCCATCGACCAATGAGCGGAATACCTTAAAAGCAAATGAGAAATATTATGTCATGATAAAAGAGGTATCCCGTCTCCTTCCAGCGAATCGTTTTTCTCCTAGGTTCATGACGGAGGAAATCCAGGGAACAAATGAGTAAGTGAATGTATATGCGGTGTTATGGGCCCCACCGTCATATGGATATAGTGTGTGTGTTAGAGAAATAATTGCACCTGGATGACCAAAGCCTAATAGGAGAATTATTTTTATTGTTAGCGCTGGATCAGCAGCAACTATGGCTGGTATATAATATTGAAAAAGCTTCCACTTAAAGCCCTGGTGACACCACAACAATGTTGCTGCTCCTGAGTTTCAAAAAGAGAAGGGAAATCCAGAGAGAAGATGACCTCTTTAAAGGATTTCCCTTCCCCCTACAACGCTCACCTGGCATGATCTCAAGCCCTAACTTCTCCACTAGTGAGAAGTGTGAGCAGCGCACATCGATGTGCCTGCTGTCACTGCAGTCCTTAAAAAAACGGACCGCCAGGGCACAAAACAGAGCCCGATAGAGACCCGTTTCGAGGCCCCCTTTAAAAACTGCCGGTGCTCAGCACCGGTGAGACACGGCCCACTTAAAGCCCTGGGTGCCCCCATGGATCTTGGGGCCCCCACAGACAGGATAGCGGCAGTGTTCCTTGCCCTCGCCGGCCTCACTCGCCCCATCTAGCAGCCCCTTGATCAGGAGCCCACTATGCCCAGCTGCGCCAGGCTGTTAGCGCCCTTCCTGGATCAAAGTATGGTGGGGCACTGTGTGGAAGGGACCTTTACCCTATTCAGGTCCCTGAAAATGGCAAGAAACTGACCAGCCGAATGTTCAACTTGAGATTTCGAGGGTTTAGGGACCCCATGGCCACTGACCTGCAGGTTCTTATTCCTAGGGCTAGAACTTCTTTACGTAGAAGGGCCCTCCGATATCCCAGTAGGCTAGGGCAAAGGCAGAGGACATGCAAGAAGGTCTCCTTGGTCAGATGACATAAGCAACACTTTGGTCCGCCAAGTGACCCTCCGCCTGCCACTCAGGGATATGGCCCAGGGAAGGGCAAAGTCCAAATCTCATTGCCATGAATTTCCTCATAATGGTCACTGAATATGCTGCTACAAAGTAGGGCTGTTCCTGCTGGACATCATAGGAGTTTAACACCAGCCACCCGTGTGCTCGCTTGGCGAGTGTCATTTTATCCTCCAATTGACTTGTCAGTCAGATACATTTATTCACTGCTTTCTTGAATACTTGCTCACTTGTAGCCAGTTGCCATATTTCACTAAGGTCAAAGTTCTCGAATGCTGTCCTGTAAGTACTTGTCGAAGCATCCTTTCCCCCTTCGTAGGTTTATTTTGGTCCAGGCATAGTGTGCCATCGAGTCAGTGGGAGCATTCCTCATTCTATGACAGCATCTTAGGAAGGCCCCTTGTCTGACTAAAGATTGCTTTACCAGAGAGAATTCAAGTCTGACCTGCGCTGGTGAGGCAGGCCCTGGCAACTGAAAGACTTGTTTACAGGTCTGTATTATGAGCTTCTCCAAGAGGTTTGCATCTTCACCGAGCATTATCGTGCCCCCATATAATAAAGTCGGGATACCTTTTGACTTTATCACTGTAACGAGAGCTTTGCGATTGGGGCCCCGGAACCTTTTCTACAAAGTAAAAAAGGCAAAGTTTAACACATTCACTTTAGGTACGAGCAGGGGTAGAGAATGGGAGGCAATGAAGTAGGTATAAGTGGCTAAACATTCGGTCACCCAAATGTCATCTAAAAGATATTACTGAGGATAAAAGGGAAATGATGTGGCTGACTCAGGAAGATCAAGGTGCAGATGAGGGAACAGTTATCACAGGTAAAATACAGTCATTGATGATAGCTCTGGAAAAGCTTCAAAGACACTGCTTTAGAGAGGTGTTTCACAGGGATGGTGACATAGCTGGCTGCTTGCTGTTTTGGTGATTTATCACATCTTCTAGAGACAAGGTAGGGGAATTGGTTTACACACAAGAAGGGATTGATAATGTTTTCAGGGTATATACAAGACCTGCACAGAAACATTATAGTTTATCACAGATGGAAGCACTTGCAATGTTGCATTCAATAGTCCTGCCTCTTTAATCAATGGAGCCAAAGGAGGATTTAGAGTTGAGATTGAGCAAGGATGGAATCCTTGCTGCCATTGGCTTGCAGCTGTTTTTGACTTTCCTTAGTGATATGCGATCTGACAAATTATGGAAAGTTGTACTGGGGACTAAAACAAAAGGGGTGCCACCTCCCTCAAAGAGAAGAAGAACAGCTAAATTACCAAAACCTAATAAGGATCCATTAGACTAGAAAGCATGTAGACTCTAATAGTGGACTTATTCTACACAGATCAATGTAGCTTTATTCCACGAAAAAACACTAAACTTAATTTACTACGGTGATTAGAGATAGTAGAAGTGACCCTAACCTTTGATTAGGAATTAACATTAGCCTACTTAGAGCAAAACCCTTTGATAAGGTCTGCTGGAAATACTAGGTACTGTTCCTACTGGAGAGTTGCAAACATCTCAAGACTCATGCTTACCTGAATTAAATCTGAGGTAGGAGACAGAATCCTTCCAATATATCCAGGAATACAGATTGCGCATTTCCCAAAATACAGATATGTGCTCATTATGATAGACAACCTACACAAAGTGGTGAACTTCAGAGGAGCAAAGATGTTCCACGGTTACAGGACAGGGTTTGGTATACGGGATAATGGGATATATAAAAGGCAAGCATGAAGAGATGATAAATTGATGGAGGATCCAGTCGAGTGGCAAGCGTATGTACAAGGCTCAATATAACCAATAGATGAAATGCCACCGTAGTGAAGGAATGAATCAATGAATCACTTGTTGAACTAATTCCTTGTGATGCAAAAATCCCAGTCTACTAGTATAATCTGAGAATAGATCACCAAAAAGTATCAACTCCTCTAACCTAAGAATCAATAGTGGCTGTGAACCCTGGCCTTTTCTCCTCTCCTATAATCTTTGTTCCCCTCCTTTCTACATTTGTAACCCACTTGTTTTAAACCATCATTATTTAGACATTTCCAGCTCAGCTTTTATGTACACTACATTTCTGACCAGGACATAATTACACATCAATGTTACATGCTAACACATAAGGAAAGACAGACTAAGCCCAGATTTTGGGCAGAAATTATTTTACTTTTCAAGCTATATAATCTTGCAGTACCCAAGATCAATGATTTGTGCCATTAAACATGAGCTCCAAATCCCTCAAGGAATGGGAACTCAAATTCATGTTGATTCCCATGGATGCGATGCCACTATGAATCGCCATGACAGGAAGTCAGCTGATAACCCGAAAGATTACCAGTGGGAGTTCTTCTCCTACAGTGATGTCGCTACCTGAACCAGAGATGGATTTTAACAGCAAATCACCCGAGAGTCTGTATATGCATCTCTGGCTTCCGCAGTGGGACCATAGTGTTAACGGCCAGACTAGGGTAGCAGTACTTGCTCAAATCAGATAGGACACTTGCCATTTTCATGAGACCCTAAACATAAGGGGAAGTAAAACACTAAGAGGATTGTAATTTTTCCATCTCACCCAGTCTCACAGAAGTGGTAGATTGTGTGTGAGGTCTTCCTATAAAGGGAGAGAAGAGGCACTTCCAAATGATCTGACCAACCTCAAGTCAACAGGGAGAATCCATTGCAAGAGAAAGGAAGTATGCCTATTCTACTACCCAATCCTGTACAAGGGTAAGGCTTAGGCAGGGACCAGTCTCATTTAGCATACCTTAATAAGCAGCAGCCTCCTGCCAGTATTGAAGAAGCTGATGGACTGTGCAATGTGCTACTAATTGCCCTCTTTTATTTTTCAGCCAAGTGTGGGATCCAAGAATGAGACCTAAACCCGAATGAGACTAAAAGGGAAGGAGATGAGGGAGATACTGGTGAACTGCTGGGATGTATTACAAAATGCCCTCTTCCATATTTCACTGTGGATGGGAACCCACTCCAGAGAGCAGCCAAGGTACAGACAGATATTGAGCCATCTCTTTCCCATTTTACCAAGAGAGACTGCAAAACTAATAATGTGTGAGCATTGCTCTGAACAATGGTCATGATGAAATATGCCACTTAAACCCATTGATTGAAAACAATTCTTTGTCATTCTTTTTTGGGCGAGACTCACAAGCTATCACATCAGTACATAGCTATTAATCTCAATGTGAATAAAAGTCTTATCTCTTTAAAAAAAGGAATAATGCTACCTCTACACAATTATTGTATATCAAAATATTGTTGTCAGAAATTTTATACAAAAGAAATATTTTGTCCTAAATATCATTTAGAAAAATATGGTCCCAATGGAAGTAGGTGATCTATTATTAACTCCAATGGGGTGATATTTTTATAAACAATATTTAGCACACAATATTGATGTCAAAAAAGATTCTGGCAACACTGTTGTGGTACCATACTCTCCCTCAAATAGTAAGCCCTGACTCTTCAACCTTGCTACGTATTGAAAATCAAAGCCTTAAAATTAGGTACTTGGCTTCATGAGCTCAGAGTAGTGCCTGGTTGATGATGTTTCACGTCCAAAGCGTGCTACTTATACAAAGTTCACTTAGTTGCCCCAGAGTATACTTTGCTTTGGAGAGCTGGCCCCACAGTCAGCGGCAACAGTAGCCAATGTTGCCTTAAGGGTAGCAGCCAAAACCATTGTGTAAGATATTGGGTTATTAGTTGAGAGGGGTGAAAGCCCCACTCAAATAATAAACACAAACACAGTCCTTGTCAGAGTGAACCACAAAGGTCATTAAATCAACCTGCATATGACCCTCTGGTAGCTTGGCACAAAAGCAGTCAGGCTTAACTTAGAGTAAATGTGTAAAGTATTTTTACAAAACTCAAAGAGTAATGAAGTGAAAACACAACACAAGAAAAATCCCAACCAATTTAGGAAACTATAGTAGAATTTAATAAATACAATTACACAAATTACAAAAATCCAATCAGTAGCACCAAAGATATACGTTTTTAAAGCTGCAGGGAAAAAAGCACCAAAAAGCACAAAGTGCCACTCACTATCTGGTGGCGCTGAACTGGGGAAAGTCACAAGTTCAGGCTGACTGCAATGGAGTGCAGATGTGATATAGGGACCAGTTTTGTGTTGCTATAGAGTAACCTTCTCAAGGATGCGCAAGAAGCTGCAGTTTGCATTGGACGACATCCTTGTCGGTGCAAGGAGCAGTTCAGGTGTCATGGACGGTCGCTGCTGTAGCACGAAGAGCTGATCGTTACTGGAGCTTCTCGTTGGTAGTCAACACGACTATCGCTGTCAACCCAAAGTGCAGGTCTCACTAGAGCTTCGTGTTGGCGGTCATCGCGGATGGTCGATTCTCGGAGCGTAGAGGTCACTTCACAGTTGCAAAGAGCCCCAAACTTCTGTATCTTAACTTTTTCTTCAGGAGGTAAACACTCATGCCAGCCAAGGGACAAGACCCTGAAGGTCAGCTCTTGGGGATCAGTATTCACTCCAGCAGAGTCCAGCAGCAGGACCAGTTGGTGCTGGACAGTTGAGCAGTTAGTTGCAGTAAGGCCTCTAGAAGGTTGTTGTGTCCCTGTAGCTCAACCAAGAGGTCAACCAACTGACCCTTGGAGTCACTTCTGGGGAGCCTGGGTTCAAGGCAAGCAGGTCCAATCTTCCTTTTTCAGACATCAGGGCAGTCTTTTTCTGACTCTTCCACAGGTCCATGAGTGTTCTGATGATGCCAGTTTTATACCTGGTGCCAGCCTCTGTGAAGGGAATTCCCTGGCCATCCACCAAAACTGGTTCGGGTCAGTTCTTCCCCTTCCCTCTGGGTTTGACTCCAAGTGGTCTAGGGTGACAAAGGCCAGGGCAGCCTTGTGTCAGGTTCCTTTGTGTGTGCTGCAGGCAGGGTTCTTTGAAGTGTAATCAGGACAGGGCACAGCTCCTCCCCAGCCATCCTGTCAGGAAGACCCTCTCCCCCCACAACTAGGCCTCCTTCATCTCTACGTCTGCAAGCAATACACAAAACAACACTGGCAAGGCATTTACAGTCATGTGACCATCGACACAGACAAATAAAACATTTGGTTTTGGACCGAAAAATGCAAAATTTCTAAACGTGGCATTTTCAGAATAGGACTTTAAAATCCAACTTTACCATTAAAGAGGATTTTAAAGTACAATTCATTTGACTGTAAGCAGCATTTCTCTAGCTCGTCCCAAATTGAAGGCACTCTTATTACATTTCAAATTGTCGCATTTACAAGCAGCAGGCATCTTGCTCCCAGTGGGCTGTAGAAACAGTGCCATACATAGAACAGAAACACACAGCCATTTGTATAAATGGGCAGAATTTAAAGTGAAGATACATGCTACACCAAACATTAAGGCGTAATTTGCTTAATTGAAAGTGTAGAAAAACCTTAAGTCTTTACGTTTCATAGAAACGTTGTTCTTCACTTTAAATTTCTCCCATTTAAAATAAATTGCTGTATTTTTAAATTATAAATATGGCACTGTGTCTCTTCGCCACTGGAAGCAAGGTGCCTGCTGTTTGTAAATGCGGCACTTTGAAATGGGAGAAAATTAAAAAGAAGAGTTAACTTAATCAATAAGTTAACTCTTCATTTTAATTTGCCCCCATTTAAAAGCATTCAGAAACATAATTCTGTTCTCACGCTCCAATATTGAGTTGGCAAGGACTTTTATTTAAGAGTTAAATACCTCAGTGCTTCAGTTCTTCACCTCTGCGCCCCACCCTGGGTCATAATGCTAGAGTACTGCTCATTATCAGGACCTACTATCTGCAGCCTGATGAAAATAATGTAAAATAAACACATCCTCTCCTTAACTTTAAAAGGAAAACGAACATCTATTTATTGACCCAATGCTTATTTAAAAATAAATTTAAGGCTGCGAGCTACTCTGAAGGCGTCTGCGAGCTACTGGTAGCTCGCGATCGAGCGGTTGGAGACACCTGGCCTAAACACACATGTTCTTTTTTTAACATACCATACATACAAGTACTAAAAAGGAAGGTTTCGGCCTGTCAAAGGGTTTATTTTGCCAGGTTGAAATGGCAGTTTACCGCTTACCACCACTACGTGGGGCTCTGAAGAACTTTCCTACATGGACAGTACGCTTCACCGTATAGGGTGTGTGGTTGGAAGTGTGTTGTCTGTGTTTGATCCTGTAAGGGAAGTATTGTGCGAGAGGACCACCAAGGTGCAGTTGTTGTGTAATTGGACGCAGCACTTACCAGTGTGTTGGATGAACAAGTCTGAAAGATAGACACACAGTTTATGGTTTCAGTAAGCTGGCAGCTTTGAGCAGCTCTGCAGGCCCATTTATGCTATTTGTTATGTCTCTAGTCCACATACCAGGTTACTGCACTTGGTTGTCCATTCTAAGGTATTTTGTTTAAAGTTAATGGTCCTGAGCAGGCATAGGTTAAAGGGAGAAATGGTGGAGAGATCTGTTGGGATGAGCTTTGTAAATATCATCCCATATCCGATTGTCATTGTGAGATGTCAAGAAGCGGTTGTAGCATGTAGCTAGTTGGGAACTGCAGTGGTGGACTAAATTAAAATCCTCCTTTGCCCAGCGGCAGGTTGCAGATCTCTTCAATCCATCAATGCTTCTTCAGTTGGTGAAGGATGGTTTGTTACTATGTATTGGTACAGAGTAATGGGCATGCCCCTTAGCAGTTTTGTTTTATGTGCATATAAGACTGTTGAGCATATCAAAGGGAATTATTTTGCAGTCTGTATGAACTGCAATCGACTGCCCAGCCACTGAGTGTTACAATTTTACTATATGAGTGTGAGTCATATATTGTATTTGCATTGTAATTGCATTTATATAGAACTTACTGCCCCACACGAGGTGTTGTAGCACTTTACGGCAAGCAGCATGCTGTTCTGGGACCCAGAATTAGTATTTTTGTTGTTGTTCTTATTGTTGGTTGTTGGGCTTGGTCTTTCGCTCTTAATGAAATCATGCCATTATTTACTGGTGGTAGATTACATTATTAGGTGTTAGCTGTGATCCTTAGTGGAAGGTGATGCTGTGATTCACAGGGTCATTCAAGACATAGCCACCTGCATTCATTCACGTACCAGAAGAAGGAGCTCTGTACGATCACCCGTTCCAAGTCAAACTCGGGTCCCTATTGTAAAGGAGAATACTCCAGGAGGAGATCTTTGTAGTCTCAGTAAGTCTTTATTCAAGTATAACCATATGGAGTAACGAGTCACAGCAGATGGGTTCCTCTGGCAATAGTAACTGACCCACTTTCAAATATTCACACACGCCTACAATCCAGCTTTCTCCACACCCAGCACACCCCATTCCAGTCTTACCACACACGCTGCCAAGCCATAGCACACCTCACCCTTCTCAAGAACAAAAACAGATGGACAATAGAGCATTTACACCAGCATACAAATAACTAACCTTTTAACAGATAATCCTTATACCTATCCGGTATAACATATATTCTCTCGCTTCCTCTATTTCTGCCAGCTGTATGACACTAGATTGTACACCTTCACCTTTGCCTCTGTTTGTGCAACATTGTCATTTGTTCAAGTGCACCATGTGCACCAATGCCCAGTCCCAACTCCTGATCTCCAACATCCAAGAATGCATTATCTTCATGCACTCCTTCATCCTTACCCTCCATCTATACCACACCCTCAGCATCACGACACACAGAAACCCTTTCCAGATTGCGCAGTCACCCATCTTGAACTCTACTAGCTGTGGAATGTGCGTGCGTGGCTGCTTCAATGTGAGTTACCGCTACCTGAGAAACCCATCCACTGTTACTCTTGTTCGCCATATGGTCATGCTTGAATAAAGACTAACCAATGCTACAACGATCACGGCCTGGAGTATTCATCTTCATAATAATGGCGACGAGGATGGGATTGTTGTAGTCATGGTAAGTCTTCTTCACATATAATCATATGGCAAAAAGCGAACAGCCGATAAGTGCCCCCGGCAGTGGTAATTGACCCACATTCTACCATCCACACACACCAACATTGCACATTTTGCACACCAGACTTTCCATGCTGTTAACTTTTCACTGTAAAAAGCCAACCTATTTATGTTGCCAATGAAATGCCTATTAAGTATGCAACTGCAGAATCTGCTGAAATACGACAGCACCAAGAGATGGCTAAGCTGACATGTATCTTCTTTCTAAAAAGCTTTTGGAGAGATAACCCCAGGACAGGGACATCAATCTTATAATGAAACTTTAACCACATTTGCATTGCATGAACAGAATATATTTCAGGCATGAAGGCGAGGCAGTCTTTTGCAGCCAGACAATAATAATATTTCATGGTTTTGAAAGCCTGCACGCCTTGTCCTACGTTTTTCAATTGTGGTTTAATATCTTTATTTGAAATTTCTCTCTCCCTTGCTGCGTTTAGGGCATGACTGCCAACATAAAATATGTTTTTGAGTCAGAGCATTTGCTGAGGATGGATTATGAAACAAGATCATTATCATCTATCTTTCGTAATCAAAGTATACCTTTCCCACTGAAGATCCATCCATCATTCTGTGTTGTCCTGTGTTTCTTTTTCGTTTACTAGTGTGAAGCAACCAGGAAGGACACGGTGTGGGGTGGAAAGAAAACGTTTTTCAACCGAAATAAATATAATTAATCCCTGGCAGTGCTGGAATTGATAAAAATTTACTCCGGGAACTCATACTTTGGGGGTCAAGGGGTGGCAGTGGAAAATTGATAGAGTTAAGAGGAGAATCAAACTGTGACAGAAAATAGGCCCGGGCATCACAAGAAAGGCGGCCCACATTAGTCAATCAGATTGCTAAAAAAACACGTGACCAACATTTACAAATCAGTTTTGAATTTGTACAGATATCCTGTGCAGGGCCGACCTGGGATCGCAAACCAGCCCTGGCAATTAGGTCCCACCGGGCCAGGGGCGGGGGAGGGGGCTTGGGGGGGTTACTGGCGGGAACACTGCTGCTGCGTGAACTTTTGTTACTGATAGAGCGAAATGTTCTTGTGAATTGTAGGGGTGCATCATAATCACTGATAGGCCGCACCCACTTGTATTTAGACATATATTCGTATATTCAGTTTCATATTCATGTATGTTTTAGTAAGGAATGAATAGTTTGCTGAGACAAAGCGAATCAGCAGTATAATGATGTTAGGATAATGATGTGATGTAATGCTTATAGAATTGTGTGGAAATAATGCATAGAGGAATTAGTTCGTGTGTGTAATGTAATTGCAGTAGTTTAAACGTCCAATATATTAAAGTTGCACATGTAATTCATTGGTTGCATATGAATTGTAATGAAAATGCTCATAGGGAAAAGTAAGATGTGTGTTTAAAAGTCATATGTAAAGGCCTAACCACATATATGCTTAGGGAAGGCCTGGTTTATTTTTATGTTAGCTTATTTCGTAGGCAGTGAAAAGATTCTCTTGGTAAGGCTCTCTGGGCACAAACTGTAGATTTAATTTGCACAGTAGAAGGTTTCTGCTGAAAGTATCTTTTGTTGCAGGTGCAAGGACACATGTCTCGTTAGCAAGACTAACTCTTTGTTTTCGAAAGCTAGAGAGAGGGGAGGCATGGTACGGGGAGTGAAATGGAATGTAGGGATGATACTTTCGGCGGAGAAGGTGCCTGGGACTCAAGGTCATCGCAACCGTCCAGGATGAAGTAACCGTTTCGATGGAAAAGCACAAGAAAGAAGACCTGGCCAAGGAGGCGTGACAAAGGCGTGTACAATTGTATTGTGGTTTTGTATTAGGGATAGTGCCCTGAGGGAGGAGGCCAGAGAAGAGGTAGGGGAGACCTGAGAGAAGGACAGAGCTGAGCTTAGGTATTATGTGATTGCACTTCTTAGGAAGTCTTCACAGCTGACACCTTTTATCCACTCTTGCCTGGGAAAATCGTTATGCAGGGATGTCACTTAGCGTTAGTGTAGGGACAGCAATTGATTTTAAGCTTGTTTAGGCCAATGAAGAGCAACTTAGAAATAGGAGCAATCATAGTCTGGTTGATCCTTCTAGAACTTTCTATTCTCCTTATCCTGAGTCGGATGAGATTCCTGCGTAGATTATTATTTGTATTAGTGCCCATCTATTTCTTTAACCTCGTGTTGAGGTGCTTGCACGTTCAGTTATTTTTGGCGATAATAAATTCTCAAACTTGAATTCTGAGTCAGTGGTCCTTTCAGACAAAATGAATGCTGATATATAACCAGATGAGATTCTGTGCTTTACACTATTCAACAGGTAAAAAGATCTTGGCGACCAGAAGGTTCTTATAGATAATTAGATAAGAATCGGCGTTATCAGTTGGTAGCAGAGTAGGATGGTTACCTTTGATGGTAAGGGGAGATCTAGAGCAAGATAGGAGATTAAGTTGCCCCATAGAGCCCGAGTGACGCAGATCCAGAGGACCGCGGGAGAAGGATGTCGGAGGTCGTGGAAAACTGACGGAGAGTGACGGTGCGGCGGAAGTAGCAGTTCGTAGTAGAGTGAGTATGAAAAGAGTGATGTTTGGTAGATTGCGGTGTTTTATTGTTGTGTGATGTCTTGCGGAGTTGGAACGAAAGTTGTGTGATTGAGAAACGGACCGTGAGCGCGCGGGACCGGGAGATTTATTGTGGTGTAGAATACACCCAGAGTTGAGAACGTTGACCAGAGGTGTGGGGGTCACGAGACGTCATTGACAGACCCACTGAAGATAGGGAACACATGAGTGAGTGCGTGAATAACCAACGCAGGTCGTAGGTTATTGTGTGCAGAACATCGAGTGATTGAATCCTATCGAGTGTGCTAAAGGCGATTGTCCGGTCGTTTCGCGGACAGACGATTGCCAGATTGAGGTCAACAAGCTCAAGAGGCTGATCGGTCATTGGTAAGACCGACGGTCAGAGAGGTAATTGTTCGGTAGGACGGACATTATTTCAGAGTATGATTGGGACAGATGCGAGTGAGAACAAGTGAATTAGAAAGGAGGGGAACTGCTGCGAGCGGAGGAAAAGTGACGTCAGACAAGTGCGCGCTGCGATAGGCCGGTTGGTGTGAGCCGCGCTGGTATTGGTGGATTGAAATCAGGAAGTAAAAGCGGACATTTTGAGTGTAAACAAAAAGTTGATTCATCATGAAATGTTTTAAAGCTTTACGGGAACTTTGTAGAGGTGATAGACATGTGGTGGTTCGGGAAGGAGAGGAAGCTCCTCCCGAGGATACACCAGCACATTATATGGCAAAGAATGTAGGATTGCATACTATAATTTGGCTTGAGAATTGGCATAAAATGACAGAAGCAGAAGGAGAATTGTCGTTCCTCGATATGGTACTTTCAGGTTAGAAGTGCTGTACCAGCTAAAAAGTGTAATGGCTTCATTACGACCACTACCTAGACCAACACAGTTTGAGGCACTACATGCGTGGATAAGAGCAGCGTATGATAGGAAGAAGGACAGATGTCAAGAAAGGGTGAAGAAATCGGTCAGGGCATTTCAAGATGCAAGGTGGGATGCATTGGAGAAAAGGTGGAGAGTGGAAACGATCGAAGGAGATAAGTTGTACCCATTGTTAGTACAAAATGGGAAAATAATAAGAATCGACGACAGCATCCTGCAACACTTTTGGTTGATACTGGTGCTACCCGGTCTACTGTAAGATCAGCAGTAGTCCCTAACCTACCCCTCTCGGGACAATCAATCCAGGTCGTTGGAGTAGCGAACAAGAAAATAAGCAGCCCACTGACAGAACCGATCCTAGTAAAGATAGGTACTTTCCAAACTAGACATCAGTTTGTAGTGTGTGATACGAGTCCAGTTTGTCTTTTGGGAAGGGATCTGTTGTGCAAGTTGAACTGCACGATTTATTGTACGCCCAATGGAGTAGAGGTCCAGACGAGAGATGACGATGCTGACTTTAAAATTACCAATCAGCATCTATGTATAGATCTGTACCCAATGGTGACTGTGGAAGAACTTCCACATGATCTGAGAGACGCAGTGTCGCCTGTGGTGTGGGATTTCGCAGGCGACGAAATAGGTTTAATCAGAGGGGTTGAACCAGTGCGGATAGAGGTGAAACAGAATGTTGATTTCCCAGGACACCTCAATACAACCTGTCGCCAGAAACGATTGCAGGGATAAGACCTGTGATCAAGACCTTTATTGAGAAAGGCATTCTGAAAGAGATTAGAGGTAGCCCCTGTAATTCACCCATTATGGGACTACAGAAACCGAGCGGGAAGTACAGGATCGTGCAAGACCTGCGAAAGGTCAACACGATAGTTGTCCCTTGTTGTCCAGTGGTACCGAATCCTTCAGTAATACTGTTCCAGATCCCATGTGAAGCCGAGTGGTTTACGGTTATCGATTTGTGTCAAGCCTTCTTTTCGATACCGCTCCACGAGGAAAGCCAATTTCTTTTTGCGTTCAGGCTAGAAAATCGCGTGTTAACATGGTGTCGAATCCCTCAAGGGTATACGGAAAGTCCATCGATCGTTAACCAGATCCTGAAGAAGAACCTTGAGAGCCTTGTGTTGCCGCAGAACTCAGTTCTCGTGCAGTACATAGATGACTTGCTCATTGCCTCAGAAACAGAAGATGCTTGCAGAATTGACACAGTAGCCTTGTTGAACCACTTAGCAGAGAACGGACATAAAGTGTCCCCGAACAAGTTGCAGTACTGTCTGAATGAGGTACAGTACTTGGGACACAGATTGGAGAAAGGCAAGAGGAAGGTGTCACCAGATCGAATAGAGGCAATAATGAGCATGGCAGAACCCACCACACAGAGAGAAGTTCGGATGTTTCTGGGAATGGTTGGCTATTGTCGACAGTGGATTCCTAGTTTCTCCTTGAGAGCAAAGCCTCTGCAGAGGCTTACGCACAAGGATGTGAGTGATCCGGTACCATGGGACGAGGAGTGCTTGATATCATTCCGGAAGCTGAGAGATGATTTGTGCAGGGCTCCGGCACTGGGAATGCCTGATTACAACAAGGCCTTTTCATTGTTTTGTTACGAGAGGGAAGGCTGTGCATTAGCAGTGTTAGCTCAGAACCATGGAGGTGTCCGTAGACCAGTTGCCTATTTTTCAGCTACTTTAGATCCAGTAGCTTCTGCGTTGCCCGGATGTCTAAGATCCGTTGCTGCAACAGGTGTCAGCATTGAAAGATGTGAAAGCATTGTAATGGGACATCCCTTGACTGTACATGTGCCACATTCGGTTGAGTTATTGATGACCAGGACCAAGACCCAGCACCTAACGAACAATAGGTTAACGAGGTACGAGCAAGTCATACTTGCCGCAGAGAATGTGACTCTGAAAAGGTGCTCCGTCTTGAACCCTGCGACATTGATGCCTATACCGAACACAGATGATGAAGATTGTGAGGACCATGATTGTCTCGATGTGACCGAACTTTGCACCAAACCGAGACCTGACATTGTCGATGAACCACTGACTGACCCAGATGAAATTTTCTTTGTCGATGGTTCATGCTTAAGAGACAGTGTGGGGCAATTGAAAGCAGCATTTGCTGTATGTACCATTTCAGGAGTGGTCGAGGCTGCTTGCCTAGAAGGAGTACGCTCCGCGCAGGTAGCTGAAATCATTGCCTTGACCCGTGCCTGTTTGGCCGCTGATCGAATCGAATCACGATTTACACAGACAGCCAATATGGCTTTGGCGTGGTGCATGACTTTGGGCAGTTATGGTCTCAGAGGGGATTTTTGACATCATCTGGCTCACCCATTCGTAATGGAGAATATGTAAGACAATTGTTAGATGCATTACAGCATCCGAAAGAAATTGCTGTGGTAAAATGCTCAGCCCATGGGAAGGGGGAGGACTTTGTATCCTTGGGTAATAACTATGCGGACGAAGTAGCCCGCTTCTGTGCAGAACAAGGATGCATATTCACAGGAAGAGAGATAGAAGAGAGCCAAGAAGGAACCGATCTCAGCATAATGTTGGCCATGGCAGACACTTGGGAAGAGCTTAAGAGATTGCAGGATGAAGTTTCAGTCCAGGAGAGAGAGGGATGGATCAAAGCTGGGTGCGAGAGAGGAGATGTGGATGTGTGGGTATCCAACGATGGGAGAGCCGTGTTGCCTGAGGAATTGCTGAGTCCGATGGCAAGACTGATACATGGACAGGCACACCTTGGTAGAGACGCAATGGTGAGAGTGTTTAGACAGACGTGGTATAACCCACGGTTCCGAGCAATGGCTGAGATGGTATGCCAGAGGTGTGTTACGTGTCAACAGATGAATGCTGGAAAGAAAACTGTAGTTACATTGAGTCACATTGGAAGGTCGGGAGGGCCCTTCAATAGAATACAGTTGGACTTCGTGGAGATTCCTAGGTGCAATGGATTGAGGTACATTTTAGTGCTAGTATGTGTATTCTCACGGTGGGTGGAGGCTTACCCCACACGCAGGTGTGACACTCTTACAGTGGCTAAATTACTGTTGAGGGAGCTCATCCCTAGATTCGGGATCCCGACCTCTTTGGAATCAGATAGAGGAGGGCACTTCCATAGCGAAATCATGAAGTTGCTTTGTGCTGCATTGAACATAGACCAGAGACTTCATTGTAGTTACAGACCAGAAGCTTCTGGGATGGTGGAACAAGTTAATGGAACTTTGAAAGCCCGGATGGCAAAAATGTGTTCTTCGACATCCCTGCAATGGCCCGACGCCTTGCCTCTGGTGCTAATGAGCATGCGAAGTGTCCCAGACAGAAAGACCGGGTTGTCCCGCATGAAATATTAATGGGGAGGGCAATGAGACTGCCAGCAGTACCAGCTACAGCCTTGATAAACATCACTGATGATTTGATTCTTGATTATTGTAAAGGACTCTCTGATGTGGTCCGTTCTGTATCCCAGCAGGTGCAAGCAGCAGTGGTCCCAGCCTCGAGTGATCTATGCCACGACTTGTGTCCCGGTGACTGGGTACTCGTCCGAAAGCACGTGAGGAAGAGTTGCTTGGATGCCCGTTGGCGTGGCCCGTATCAGGTGATACTTATCACGAACACAGCAGTGAAGTGTGGAGGATTGCCGAACTGGGTGCATGCTTCCCATACCCGCAGAGTTCCAGCACCCTTGGAAGAAACAGCTCCTCTCGTAAATGAAAATCCAGCTGATGTGGCAAGACCACATGGGAGGACACGTCAAGCTGTAAGGGTCGCTGACACAGCTGGTGGTGCACTAGAGCAAGCTGAAGGGGGTTTCCACAGTTCGAACCCTGACTCAAACACCGAAGACAGAAACGGTGCAGTGGGCGGAGAAGAGTCAGATTCAGCAGAAAGAGGAAGTAGTGCACTGGGTATAGAAGGGGAAGGCAGACGAACGAACAGAAGTGCAGAAAGTTGGCCTGAAAGACAGAGGCGACTGAACCTGAGGTTAGCACCTGAAAGAGACCTTGCTCCAGTGTCTGAAGTATCTGAAACGGAAGCAAGTGACGAAGACCAAGCACAAGATAATCGGCGAAGGTCAAAGAGAACAAGAGTGCCTTGTCGCAGATACTCTACCCCTGAGTGGACTTACACTGTGTTTGATGCAGGGGGTGGTGAGTACGGGAAGGCTGAGGTCAGTGCAAGTGGTCTGTCGGAGCCCGAATGTGGTGGTGAAGGTGGTGCTGCGGATGCCAGGGCTCGAGATAGAAGGAACACTGACACTCACGGTTCCGAATCCCCCGCTTCTGAGTGAAGTCCGAAACTTGCTTTTGCATCGACTCGAATTTCCGCCTTTTGGAGTTGAGCCGTTTTCACATGAAGTGCAGATTTTGCATCTTGAACTTTTGTATCACGTTCTGGTCTTGCTCAATGAGGATCTCATTGTGGATCAGTTATGAACTGTAAATAAAAGTCTAAAAGAAGAAGATAACCTAGGTCCGAGTGGAAGAAGAATAAACTTAGGGACTTTCCACAGAAGAGGAACGAAAACAAGGGAAGTCTTTTTCTGGACTGTGTAAATAAGTTGTGATCGGAGAGGGAAAGTCCGGAGATTTCATGGTTGCTCGAGCTGGTTAAGCAAGTCACAAATAAAGGACAGAGACTTTTTCAGGGTTCTTTGCGATAACCAAGACTTTTGAGAACTTTCGAAACCATGGAGCTGGGAGATCCCAATCGTAGATCAAAGTGGATTGTAGGCATTCTTATAAGTAGTGTAATAATTTCTATAATCATAGTAGTTGTAGTCTCATACACTGGTTCGCACGAGCAAGAAGTAGAGGAGGTGACAGGGACACCTACACCTATCACACCTAGTCAGAAGGGGTAGACAGGGCAGCTGATAGAGCTTTGCTATTAGAAGAAAGTCGTAGATTACATGTAGATTTATCTAAAGGGGATTTTAAGTTGAATGCATATGCTAAGTTGTTGTATGAGTATGTTGACGTGATGGATGCGAAAGATTGTTATGTGTGTATGCAGTTGCCTACTTCAGTGGACGAGGGTATTAGGTATCACCATCTTCCACTGACTTATGGTATTTCATGTAGTCTTTTGCTTAGTTTGTTTTATGAGAGAGATCAGTTCGAGTATTTCTTTTCCAATTTCGACGCAGTGCTTCCTGAAGTCCCAGCTTACAAGCATTTGAATAAGTATGACTATTATAAGACCGAGGACAGACTGAGGAAGTACTTCATACCGAGTTTGGAATTGGATACAGCATTTGCACACAGACACAACCTGATTTGTTTGATGTCGGATGTAGAGAGAAAGTTTGTAGATCAGGTTGAAGATAGGTATAGACAGCTGACTCAATCCCGAGATTTAGGGCATCACAGGACAGATTGGACAGAGGAAGAACGGTTGCATAAGACCAGGGGAAGCTATGGTCCTATAGCGTTAGATAAGGAGCAGAGGGTAAGTTATGTATAAGGCGTTATCAGACTTACTACGAAAAGGTTCCAGTGGGACAAAGTACTTGTGATCACGTTTTCACCATGGCAGATGTAGCAAAAGATTTTCTCCAAGGTCCTGTACAAGTGATACCTACGGTGTATTACGTATGTGGGAAGAATGCTTATGTGAGGTTGCCTGCAAATTGGTATGGAACATGTTATTTGTCAATAATATTTCCAAAGATCTACCATACAGAGGATTTAAATCTTCTAGAGGGTGGAGAGCATTCAAGAACGAGAAGAGCTGCAAGTGCAGGGATCGTTGTGGGGGATATCTTTGGAGCCATGATACCTAGTCTAGGGGTAGTCTTGAATGACGTGAAGATCCGGAGGTTAGCGACTGTGGTGGATGAATTTTCGATGAACACAGCAAAGTCGTTGGTGTTGGTGGAAGGAGAGATGTTGTCGATAAGGGGAATGGTTTTGCAGAATCGCCTTGCTTTGGATGTCCTATTGGCAAAAGAGGGCGGAGTCTGTAAAATGTTGAAGGTTCAAGAGTGCTGCACTTATATACCAGACCGTAGCAAGGATCTGGAGAAATATATAAGTAACATCACTATGATCCACACAAAGATAGCGGATTTGACCGAAGAAGGGGCCTGGGAAAAGGTCGGAAAGGGTTTTGGTCAAGTGGGAGGTTGGTTTGCGAACCTAGGAAAGGGTTTCCTTGGGTACTTCCTGAGACCACTCCTTATTTTGGTGGTTTGTGTGGCTGGCTTGTGGATTGTGATCAAGGCCTACAAGTGGTATCGAGCAGGCCGAGTCAAGAGAGCTTTGAGGGAAAATGACATGAAGTTGGCAAGACTGCAGGACAGTCAGTATCAAAGGCTCAAGAGCATGGAGAAATTTAGATCAGGGAAGATGGCAACAAGTTCTGTTTAGGTCGGTTCTTTCTCCAAGGGAGTAGAGTGAAATGTGATGACAGGAGTCATCAAAGGGGGAACTGATAGAGCGAAATGTTCTTGTGAATTGTAGGGGTGCATCATAATCACTGATAGGGCGCACCCACTTGTATTTAGACATATATTCGTATATTCAGTTTCATATTCATGTATGTTTTAGTAAGGAATGAATAGTTTGCTGAGACAAAGCGAATCCGCAGTATAATGATGTTAGGATAATGATGTGATGTAATGCTTATAGAATTGTGTGGAAATAATGCATAGAGGAATTAGTTCGTGTGTGTAATGTAATTGCAGTAGTTTAAACGTGCACTATATTAAAGTTGCACATGTAATTCATTGGTTGCATATGAATTGTAATGAAAATGCTCATAGGGAAAAGTAAGATGTGTGTTTAAAAGTCATATGTAAAGGCCTAACCACATATATGCTTAGGGAAGGCCTGGTTTATTTTTATGTTAGCTTATTTCGTAGGCAGTGAAAAGATTCTCTTGGTAAGGCTCTCTGGGCACAAACGGTAGATTTAATTTGCACAGTAGAAGGTTTCTGCTGAAAGTATCTTTTGTTGCAGGTGCAAGGACACATGTCTCGTTAGCAAGACTAACTCTTTGTTTTCGAAAGCTAGAGAGAGGGGAGGCATGGTACGGGGAGTGAAATGGAATGTAGGGATGATACTTTCGGCGGAGAAGGTGCCTGGGACTCAAGGTCATCGCAACCGTCCAGGATGAAGTAACCGTTTCGATGGAAAAGCACAAGAAAGAAGACCTGGCCAAGGAGGCGTGACAAAGGCGTGTACAATTGTATTGTGGTTTTGTATTAGGGATAGTGCCCTGAGGGAGGAGGCCAGAGAAGAGGTAGGGGAGACCTGAGAGAAGGACAGAGCTGAGCTTAGGTATTATGTGATTGCACTTCTTAGGAAGTCTTCACAGCTGACACCTTTTATCCACTCTTGCCTGGGAAAATCGTTATGCAGGGATGTCACTTAGCGTTAGTGTAGGGACAGCAATTGATTTTAAGCTTGTTTAGGCCAATGAAGAGCAACTTAGAAATAGGAGCAATCATAGTCTGGTTGATCCTTCTAGAACTTTCTATTCTCCTTATCCTGAGTCGGATGAGATTCCTGCGTAGATTATTATTTGTATTAGTGCCCATCTATTTCTTTAACCTCGTGTTGAGGTGCTTGCACGTTCAGTTATTTTTGGCGATAATAAATTCTCAAACTTGAATTCTGAGTCAGTGGTCCTTTCAGACAAAATGAATGCTGATATATAACCAGATGAGATTCTCTCCTTTACACTATTCAACAGGTAAAAAGATCTTGGCGACCAGAGCAAAGTGGGCATTGCCCAGGGCCCCCAATTTCCAAGGGGCCCCTGGGAAAGTGAACTTTCTCTCTCTGTGTCTCACCCCTGACCTCTGTCTATTTCTATGTCTCAACCTCTCCCCTTCTTTCTACCTATCTCTGACTGATTCTCTTTGCCCTGCGTCATCTTAAGGATTTTGGGGACTCCAGAAAAAACATTTTCAACTGCTTTTATGTGAACCCCATTTCTGAAAGTTTGTTTGCCAACATATGGGCTTCAATGAACAGAAAATGGGTAATAAAAATCAAAGTTGTTACAAACAAGGGGCCACATAAATCCTTACAATAACTCTGATATAGGCCAGTCCAACTCTGGTTAAGAGTGACGGACTCATAAAAAGCAGAGTTTGACAGATAATATATAGATTTGTATTTTTTTAAACTCTGCTGCAAAGAAATTGGCAACAAAGAGAAATGTGACAGTAAATCTGTTCCGGCTTATTTAATTGGTCACAAAGAGGCAGCATTTTAAAATATATTGTGTGGTTAAGGCACCTGCTGAAGAGATCTTTATGTGGCCAGCAATTTTCTGGTGATAATGATAATAATGGTAAAATAACTCTGCTGGTTAATCCACTTGCTAGAGTTATCTGTTTTGTCCACTCACAGTTTTGAATCTAAATCAGCAAAGAGGGTTCATGTGCCTGCTGTAATGGTCATCTGGTAACATTCATGTAAGAAACTGAGTTATTGGTTGAGGAGGTAAAACCTTACTGAAGCAACAAACACAGTCCTTGTCAGGGTGAACCACAAAAGTCACAAAATTAACCTGTTCTTAACCCTCTAGTAGCTTAGGACAAAAGCAGTCAGGCTTGACTTAGAAGCAAAGTGTAAATTATTTATGCAGCATACAAACAGTTCAAAGTTCAAATACTTTATTCGGATAAAACCATATCCATAAAAGCACATCAAATACGACAATTTAAAAAAACGCAAATACATAATCACAGTGAAAGTTCATTAACATTGGGCATAAATACACAATACTTTGAAGCACATAGACACATTTAGATAAGAACTCATACATAAGAAGGGAAAGAGGACTTTTCAAGAGTTACACATCGTATTGCGGGCCCGCACGGCAATTCTCAAAAAGTACCGACGCGTAAAACTAACTCTTCGTGTTGCCAATGTGAGTATGCTCCTGTGAGCATCTACCAGACTGATGGGCATTTGTTTTTTTAAAAACGGGATTAAAAGCCATTTAGCGTACTTTATATAAAACTTGCAAAAAAATAAAAAATTTAAAATGGTTTGACCACTCTGTCCATCACACGGGCAGGGTAGGGAGTCAAGATTTGCATTGTACCCGAGAGGGAAACAAAGCAAAAATTTTACAGTGCCTGCCCTTAAGCGGAAGAGGAGACCCATCTCCCAGTGACTCATGGGCAGGGTGAGGTAGCTGGCTGAAGGATACACATTATGTTCAATAGTCATAAAGTTAAGAACAGATGATTTCTTGGATTCCCTCTCCATCCTTTCCGTGCCATTGAGGGTGTAAAGTGCCGTCCTAAGAGCATTTTTGTGTACAGTCTCAGCTGTGCTTGGGCTTAGGAAAAGCCTGCCGAAATTAGCACTGCATAGGCTCTGATTCACCCCAGACAGCCACAGGATGTCCAGCCCTTTCTCACAACTAATGCAATCACCTATGATCTCTCTTGTGAGGGACGCTGCCGGATTTTTCCATATGGCAAGCCAGAATAAGGCAGGGCGGGCCCTTATAAAATCCTCAATGTAGTTTAGATTGAGTTCTTTATGGCAAACGTACTGAGCGGTGGAGATTGGTGCGCCTAGTATTTTCCTACAGAATCTGTTTTCTTCTTGTTGATTACCATGGCTCTTAGCAATACCCCAAACCTCTGCACCATAAGTGGCTGTAGGTATGCATTGGGATTTAAAACATTTTAAAATAGCTAAAATTGCCTCTGTTCTCTTGGGCCGGGTAAGGCTAAGTATAGAATTGGAGGCCTTTGAGAACTTGTTCCTGCAAAACGCCATATGTTCGGACCAGGAATCGTTCGCAGCAAAGACCAGCCCGAGGTATGGAAAAGTGCTAGTGCTTTTTCATTTTTGAGTACCCACAGATATACATTTTTATTGGTGTTTCCTTGGCCCACAAGAAATTATAAAAGATTTTTTGAAATTAGTACTTAGGTCCAAACTGGCCATAAAGTCAACAAATTCCTGCACTAAAGTGCGTAAGGTGTTGGGTGTGCGGCCCATTAGGACCGCATCATCGGCATATAATAGCACGGGGAGTGTTTTACCATTTACTTTAGGAACATCATTAGTCAATGTGATCAGTGATTTATGCAGACAATTAATGTAAATGATAAAAAGGAGAGGGGCTAAGCTACATCCCTGTCTGACCCCTCTACTTACTTTAATATCATCAGAGACGTCACCCCCACTGCTGATCCTAACCCGGGCCTTCAGATCTTTGTGTAGGTACGCCAAAAAATGCACCAATGCCTCGTCCAAACCGTAAGTTAAAACAGTGGGCCATAATCTTGACCTATTGACAAAGTCGAAGGCAGAAGTCAGGTCCATGAAGGCCAGGTATATTGGCGAGTGCTGGGCTATAGTATATTTCCCAATAATTAAATGGAGGTTTAGGCACTGTTCATTGGTGCCTACTTTACTCCTAAAACCCAATTGGCATGACTCTAAGATACCATTTTCCTCGGCCCAGTCTGAGATCTTGTCATATAAGACTCTGCCCAGGATTTTTAAGGTGTTGTCTATTAGAGAAATTGGTCTGTAACAGTTGGGGTGGGAGCGATCGCCCTTTTTAAAAATCGGGACAATAATGCTTGTTGACCATGTACTTGGTAACAGGGCATACATTAAATTATTAAAAATATTTAAAAGGAGAGGCGCCCAAAAGTCTGGTTTGTATTTAATGAGGTCGATAGGTAGCCCGTCTGGGCCCGGGGCTTTATTGCCCACACTCTGGTGGATGGCTTCCTCGACCTCAGGCAGCGTTATCAAAATCCAAGTTAGAGCCCTGTGCTTAAAATGATCTACTTCTTGTACGGGGGAAGTATAAATCATAGAGAAATGATTTTCCCATGCCTCGCTTGTTATGGTACAGCTTATGGGGGTTAATAGCTGTCCCGTTGCCCTCAAATCTTTGACAGCTGCCCAAAAAGTGTTCCCCTTTTTTATGCTTGCTACTTTGGCAAGTGCTTCCCAGCGATCTTTTAAACAATTTTCTTTCCTTTTAATGGTCGCTAGCTTATACCTCTGCCTTGCTAATTTCACAAGGGAGTTACACCTTGAACTGGTCGACAGTGCCTTACGTAGCTGTCTATTAGCCTCGGAGCACTCATGATCAAACCATCTAGGTCCACGTTGCACAGAAGGGATAGGCTTCGATAGTAGGGATTTGATAACCGAACAAAGTTTAATAAAATCATAAACTGCCTCAGGGTGGGGATCAAGGGCCGATAGACAGGAATTAATGAGATGCAAATTGGCCTTAGCTAATGTCCGGAACAATCCAGTGTTGTTAATGCCCCGCCAAATCAATCTTAGGTTATCGGTGGAAGGTGCCAAATTCTTGGCACCGCATTCTGAGGCGAACGTGGGCCGAGGGGATAATCTCAGCACTGTTTTAATTGGATTGTGATCCCCATGAGTTGTGGCAATAACTTCAGCTTTCACTAGATAGTCCTCAAGAACAGGGGAAATAAAAACGTAATCTATAGTGGAGGCACAACCCCTACCTCTAAATGTCGGCTCAGGAGGGTTATTGTCTAGTGTTACGCCCGCAATTTCCATGACATTAATAAGGTTGTGGGTATTCAAATCTGTGGAAAATTTGCCCACTACTACAGGGCCTTGTGCTAGATGTCGTGTGTGATAATTTTGCATTAAAATAACCTCCCAGGCAAATGCCTACTATTCTGGTAAATTCTTTATGGTGATCTAAATTGGCAATGAAGTCAAATAGATTAATAAAATTTCCATTGGGTGTTGAAAAAAAATCATTATAAAAATGTATTAAATAAAGGGAGACGCCCCTTTTATATGATAGGACTTGAAAATTGTTACTTTTGGAACATAGGGCCTTAGTACTACCGCCTGCAGCAGTATTTATCCAGATTGACAAGCCCCCCGAAGGTCGACCAGACTTGGGGATTGGGACTATGATATTGTAACATTCAAACCTGTCTATATGTAGTTCTTGGGTCGCCCATGTCTTTTGAAACATAAGTATGTCCTGCTGTCTTACCAGTTTTAACCAGTCTGGATCCCCCAGCCTAGACTGAAGGCCTGCCTCGTTCCAGCTCAAGATGCTCAGATCTAAGTCGGCCGGGACCTTAGATGGAACATGTGGATCATCAGTCTTAGTTACAGGGGGAGGGAATACAAGCCCTTGATGGGCATCAAAAGGTTCCAGTGGCGTCAGTAGTCATTCCTGGGTATCAAGTTCGGACAGGGCCTGTAACCTATTATGTAAGATTGGGGGGGCGTGCTCATTTACAAGGGGCCCAGAGATTGGTTTATAAAAGTAACCAAGCGGTAGGGAACAGATGTTGGTGCTGTGGTTAAGTGTGGTCTCACAGGCTCTCAATAGAGATCGCACCATGGATAGTCTACGAAAATTAATCACGATGCAATCTCCGTCTATATTCTTAGGGGACGTGCCAACCCACCCGACTCTGCGTGCCATAATGATCTCACTCAAATCTGATGGGTGCGACCTACTGTTCTTTGTTAGCCAATCCACACATTTATTACGCAGGTCGGCCCAGGACTCCCTCTGGTCCTTCTTAAGGGGTGGAACACCAGCCAACACCAGCACGTAAGGACAGGCGGCCGGAGGTAAGCTTAAAACATCTGGGTTTGACCTTAGATTGTTTCTACTTAGAGTATCTGTTATGCCGCTGCTTGGGTTGCCTGACATTATTCCAGCATGTGTGCGGTCTGAGTTGTTACTACGCCCTCGGATAGGGTCGGGGGGCAGAGTTGTAACTGGGTCATCTATAGATGATAAACCGCTCTTTAAATTAGGATTCGGTACTGCATTGGCTTTAGATAAAAAACATTCTCTAACTTGTCTACATGTAGTGCATGCGCTGCTGCCAGAGGGACTGATAAGTGGGGGGATAGCGGAGACAGAGACAGTGGCGATGGTGGTGGGAGATTGACTGTCGCAAGCAATAAATCCAACCCTTGGGGCGGCCGTGGGTTGTGTTGTCACCGGCGGTAAGCTAAGCTTTCCCACAGCTATATCTAGATAGTCTAAACGTTCCAGAAGGGAAATAAGTTTAGAATCTAACAACTCATTAATTCGCTTATACACAGTGTCAATAGCAATATTAGCAAGGGTATCCCCAGCCCCCCCATTGTCTGGTGACACCTCAGTCTGTGTACTGATAGAGCGGTGCAACGTCCCATTTAATCCTGCCTCAGGGGTACCAGTGCTTGAGGATGACTGCATCCATGCAGACAAACAATTACGGGAAGAGCCGATTCTGGGTGGTTGTTTCCTTTTGGCGCAAACGGGTTTCCCGCACTTCCTCTTGCGTTTGACAGCCGGGATTCCCACATTTGTGGGAGTGTCAATGGTAGGTTGAGGCTCGGATGTTTTGCAGCCAGTTGGGCTCACGCTAACATGCGGGGTATTAGTGGTGCCAGGGCTGTGGAGCTGCGGGGAGTGCTGTACGAATGCAGGTCCCAGTTCAAATGCAAAGTCGGAATCAGATGGGGTCCCTCTGGAATGTGAGCTAACCAGTGGGCACTCATTGCCCAGAGACAGGCGGCGCTCCGTCAGTTCAATCTCCCCTGATACAATATTAACCACTCTTTCAAGCATGCTATTGATACTGCTGGTGATGGGGCGTGCAATTGATGTCCCAGTGCGCTTCCCCATTATAATATTCAGAATCAGTTAGTAGCAGCTAGAGTGGGCCAAGAGGTTTAGGGCTGGCAAACACTCACCTCGTTGCGGCTGTTAACTTGAAGGGGGGGTGCCCTGCCCTGCCTCTTCCTGTCGCTGACGGGCGCAGATGGGCCCGGGCACGCCCGCGAGCATCCCGCGCTGCGGGAGTGCTAGCGGGCTTTTGAAGCGCCTCCAGGCGCAGCTGTAGCTCGTTGGCGGCAGCGGCCGCAAGGAAAGCTGGGACCCGTAGTCCTGGCCCCAAGCAAACAGCAGGAAAAGTGTCCCCCACTGCGGGAGTGCTAGCGGGCTTTTGAAGCGCCTCCAGGCGCAGCTGTAGCTCGTTGGCGGCAGCGGCCGCAAGGACAGCTGGGACCCGTAGTACTGGCCCCAAGCAAACAGCAGGAAAAGCGTCCCGCCATGCGGGAGTGCTAGCGGGCTTTTGAAGCGCCTCCAGGCGCAGCTGTAGCTCTTTGGCGGCAGCGGCCGCAAGGAAAGCTGGGACCCGTAGTCCTGGTCTCAAGCAAACAGCAGGAAAAGCATCCCGCGCTGTAGGAGTGCTAGCGGGCTTTTGAAGCGCCTCCAGGCGCAGCTGTAGCTCGTTGGCGGCAGCGGCCGCAAGGAAAGCTGGGACCTGTAGTCCTAGCCCCAAGCAAACAGTAATACAGTGAAAAAACAAAACACAAGAAAACTCCTCACCAAGTTAGAAAAATATAGACATTTTAGTAAGTAAAATGAGGCCAGAATGCCCAAAAATCCAATCAGTAGGACCGGAGATATGCAATGTAAAGGTTTTAGGCAACTCTAGCGCCTATATGCACAAAGCGCCACTCGAGGTCATCTGGTCGTGCTAGACTGAAAGTCACAGGGTCAGGCCGATGCAATGAAGTGCGGGCCAGATACAGGAACCAGGTTAGTCCTGCTTAAAAATGTACCTCGTCAAAGTCCAGGGTGAGAAGTCCAGACCTTCAGGATTTCTCTTTTTCTTGTATAGGAGTGCACTCTTATGCCAGCCAAGGGTCCAAGACCTGTTTTTTAAAAAAAAAATTAGAGTTTTATATAGCGCGAACTAGACCCGAACATATCGGGTATCAGAGCGCTTTACATAGCACCAGTTTCGTTACAGAAGGACACATTCATATTTTTGTTAGGCACGGGGAGATTAAGTGATTTGCCCAGAATCACAGGATGTTGAGCGTGGTTGCCGAAACTCGAACACGGTTCCCCAGCTTCGAAGTCGAACGCTCTAGCCGTAAGGCTACATCCTCTCCCCTGGTTAGGTACCTCTTGGGGATCAGGGACTCGCTCTAGCAGAGGCCAGCAGGGCTCAGATAGATCCAGTTGCAGATCCATTCAGGTCCAGTTGCAGCAGGTCAGCTGGGAAGTTGTAGGGAGGCCTCTGGAGCTTGTTGTGTTCTTTTCTCAGAACAGGCGGACAGCCAACTGACCCTTGGAGTCACTCTGCTAGCTTGGGGTGAAGAGAGCACGTCCAGTCTTCCTTCAGAGAGAGCAGTGCAGGCCTCAAGCATCAGGGCAGTTGTCTGCGGAACAAGGCAAGCCTCAGGCAGCAGGGCATTCCTCTAAAAAATAAGGTAGGACTCAAGCAACAGGGCAGTCTTTTGGGGAACAAGGCAAGCCTCAAGCAGCAGGTTAGTTCTCTGGAAACCAAGGCAGGACTCAAGCACCAGGGCAGTCCACTGGAAAACAAGATAAGCATCAAGCAACAGGGCAGTCCTCGAGGGAACAAAGCAGGCCTTCCTCTGTAATGTCTTCAGGCACAGAAGAGTACTGAAGAGTGGCTCAGGATGTTCAGTATTTATACCTTCTGCAATCCTTTAAAGTGGGGGAATGCTCTAGGCTACTCTTACACCTGGTTCTGGAAAGTTCTTCCCTTCCCCTGCCAATGCTCCAGGATTCTGGGGTAACAAAAGACGAGTGTCAGGTTCATTTTGTGTGTGCTGGAGGTAGCCCCTTTGAAATGTAAGTCTGGCAGGGAACAGCACTACCTCCACCCATCCTGGTAAGATGGACCATCCTGCCCACACACCCCTATTGTAACCTGTCTGGGACCAGTACACATTCTTAATGGGGAGCCATTAACAGACCCAGCCTTCTGATAACTCCTAGAAAGCCTCAGAAAGTTGAGGGAAAGAAAATGCCAACTATCTAAAAGTGGCATATTCAAAATTAAAATCTGACTTTACCATCAAAGAGAATTATAAATACAATTAATTTGAGTCCAAACATGATACTTCTACCTGCTCACAATCAAAAGTTAGAACCTATTAAATGTAATAAAGTAACCCAATGTTACCCTTTGGGAGAGGTAGGCCTTACAGTACTGAAAAACAAATTTAAAGTCGTTCATTACCAGGACTCGTTAAACTTAAATACACGTCTTCCTTTTTAAATACAATGCACCCTGTCCTATGGGCTAAGAGCCTACTTTAGGGGGTGACATATGCATTAGAAAGGAAGATTTAGGCCTGGCAAAAGTGTTATTTTGCCAAGTCGGATTGGCAGTTCAAAACGGCACTACAGGCTGCAATGGCAGGCCTGAGACATGTTTTAAAGGGCTACTGTGGTGAGTGGCACTATGAGTGCTGCAGGGCCACTAGTAGAATTTAATTTACAGGCCCTGGGAACAAGTAGTACCATATACTATGGACGTATAAGTAACTTAAATGTGCCCATAAGGTGCAAGCCAATTTAACCGTGTTTTAGGGAGAGAGCGCAAGCACTTTATCACTGGTTAGCAGTGTTAAAGTGCACAAAGTCCTAAAAGCCAACAAAAACGAATTTCAGAAAACAGGAGCGATGAAGACAAAAGATAAATGGAAGCACACCATTGTCAAGCCTTTGATCAAGAAACCCCTTCTTGATCCTACCTCATTGGGGAATTACTGCCCCATTTCCTTGCTCCCCATTCTAGGCAAAATTACTGAGATACACGTTAATGGCATAATCTCACAATTCCTTGAGGAGAATAATACTTTGCACCAATCCCAGATGGGGTTCCGACCTGAACACAGCACGGAATCCGCTCTCCTTTTAGTCACTGAGAAACTTAAAATGATACTGGACCAAGGGGGTACCGCTGCCATCCTTCTTCTTGATCTAAGTGCAGCTTTCGATACTGTTGATCACAGTATCTTGATACATAGACTATGGGAGATCGGGATTCAGGATAAGACCATTCGATGGCTGTCCTCCTTCCTAAGTGAAAGAACCTTCCAATGCATGGAATCAGGTTTCTATTCGGACACATTCAATGCCCCATACGGAGTCCCTCAGGGATCGGGACTTAGTCCCACCTTATTTAACATTTATATGAGGCCTCTGGCACAAATAGTAGAGGAGTTTATACTGTCAATTGTATCTTATGCAGATGACACACAACTGGTAATCTCAGTGTCTGACGCTATTAACTCTAATCAGCTAGTCCCTTGCATGGAAATAATCGCTAAATGGATGGCCAACTGCAGTCTAAAACTCAATGGGGAGAAAACCGAGCTAATGTTCCTGGGTAACTGCACTGACCCTTGGAAAAGGATCAGCTGGCCAGACAACTGGGGTCTCCCCCCCGCACCGAAGCCGTGCATTAAGAACTTGGGGATGTGGCTTGACCAGAATCTCTCTATGGATACCCAAGCTAAAAAACTCTCAGCCACCTGCTTCGGTATTCTTCGCCTAATTCGGAAGATCATAGACCTTCTCCCAGATCAGGCGTGGAGAACGGTGATCCAGTCGCTGGTGGTCTCCAGATTGGACTACGGTAACTCATTGTACCTAGGGGCCCCCAAATACACAGTCAACAGGCTGCAGGTTGTTCACACGCGGCGGCCAGAATGATACTAAAAAGTCCCAAGCAAAAGTCAGTGAAAGATTCTTTGAGCAAATTACATTGGCTCCCTATTCAAGCTAGGATCAAGTTTAAGGCACTTTGCCTAGCCCATAAGGCTATGTATGGCAGGGGTCCAGCCCTGTTACAGTCTCTCAACTCACCTTATACACCCAACAGGTCCCTCAGGTCCTCGCGTGATTTCCTAATGAGCACAACAAGGATAAAAAGAGCCAGATGGGGCGGTAGATCCTTCACTCATCTGGTCCCAAAACTTTGGAACTCAATGACCATTGAATTGAGACTCTTGAAGGACTTGCATAGCTTCAGGAAGAAACTTAAAACATAGCTTTTTCCTTGATTGCCCCTGCACACCGTTGCGTCACCCTCTCTGTAGCACTGGGAAGCCCTTGGGCAGCAATGTACACATAATCAATCATAATCATCATAAGGGGAAGACCACACCAGGGATGTCAGGTCTGGCAATGCAGATCACAGAAATGTACTTTATATGGATAGGTAAGTGGGTTACTGCTTTTGATGCATAGATCCTTTTGTTATTGCAGTTCATAAGTTGTACTTCTTCTAATATATTAAAGTGAGCTATCAACCACCAACAAAGAGCTGTAAGTAAGTAAGTAATAACTTTATTTGCGTGATTACTTAAAACCATTGCAATAAAAAAAACAAAAATATATATAAAATACAGAACAGTTATACTGGATTTACACCCTTTATAAAGAAGATTGGTTAAAAAAGGTTTGGTATTCAAAATTGTTATTTCTATTAGAAAGAGTTAAAAAGAGACAGATACAATGGTAGAGTCAATAATCGTCACACTAATAAAAAGGAGCAGGGCCTGTAACATGTAAGATTGTTCTCCAGACAGCTGAGGTGATGTTTCGCTGGCAGCCGCAGTGCAAATAGTCTTTGAGTCACAATCCAGAAGGTTACGATGTTCAAGATGGAAAATCGGAGCATAAGTATGAGAACAATGGGCTGAAGGGGGCCATGTGGTGAGGAAGGGAGTTTTTCAGCTGTGCAATAGATGAATTTAGCAAAAGGGTTATGCAAAAGTTGTTAGTTGCAGGTTTTTAGAATTTTTTCCCACTGTCTCCACGAATCGTACAAAGCGGCAGATCAAATGGAAGTCTCCACCTCCAAAACATGCTTTCACTGCTTGACTGCAAGATCTTATCCCCTTGATCTTAAAGATGGGTTTTAATAGCAGTCCTCGTTCAGGTTGCAGCCTTCCACAGATGCACAATAGGTGGAGGACATTCTCTACTGCTTTCCCCCATAGGCAGCAGATGGTCGATGTCTGTGTTCGTTTCCAGGGAGGCAGGTGCAGCAAAGTCGGAAGGATGCCCATTTGGAAATGAAGATATTTTTCCTTGGTTGCCTTCGTAAAATCAGCTCCTAAATAAGGTTGGGGAGGGATTGGTGTAGCTCTACATGACGAACCATCCATGGGCCCTTTCTTTGAGTGCTGCCTTGTCTTCCACCATGGACACCCTTTTCACTGTCTTGTTTACAAGATGTTTGAAGCTATTATGCGTCTCTGAGGCCTCCCAAAGTTCCCTTAGGCCCAATCGATCGATTGAAGCTGACTAGTAGGTCATGGCTGCACTTTCCTTTTTTGACTGTATTTCCTTTCCAAAGATGGGCATTCAGCGATCCGGGTTCAGCCCTTTTAATTTTATGCCAGCATTTGACATAGGCACCTTTAGGGGCGATTTCTTAGATCTGCAGGTCGAATTCCACTCTGATTTGGGCAGGCGAGGTGTATTTAGGTAGATTGAATATCATTCTTAGTGTTCTTAGGACTATACTGTCCCTTCCCCTCAGACACTCGTTCCCATAGGTGATGGTTGGGATGAGTTTTTCTTGGAGCACCTGGAGCAGTGGCTTGAGGCTCGAGCCAGCAGTTTTGTGTTTGATGGTTTTTAGTGCCACCGCAATTGAGTTTCCTCTTCTCCTGATGGCGTCTTTTTGTGCCTTGAAAGTGCCTTTGTTATCTATTATGACCCCTAGGTAATGGTATTCCTCGACTACTTCTATTGTTTGACCAGCCAAATGCCAACGATGAATAGATGCATTCTTTTTTGGTTTAATCACATCACTTTCGAGTTGTCTAAGTTAATGCTTAGACCATTATTAGCAGAGAAACTTTCGGTGACGTCTAATAGATGTTGGAATCCGAACGGAGTTCGACTGATCAAAACAAGGTCATCAGCATACAGTAAATTGGAAAGTGAGAGCCCACCCATCCTTGGGGCATGTGATTTGCAGTTATCCAGCTCTGTGGATAAATCTGCCATAAAAAGGTTGAACAGAGTCGGGGCCAACACGCACCCTTGTTTCAGGCCCTTTGTAGTTGGTATTTTTCTGGACAGACAGTCACCGACTCCAAGCTTCACTTGGACCAGGGTGCCAGTATGTAAGAGGATCAGCTGGTTTAAGAGAGCAGGTGGTATATTTCTTTTACTGAGTTTAGCCCAAAGTTTCTTTCTGTCTATATTATCGAAAGCCAATGAGTAGTCGATGAAACACATGTAAAGTGTAAGTTTGCAGCTTTAACAGCATCTATTAAAAGGGAGAGGGTAAGTATGTTTGTAGTAGTTCCCATGACCTTACAGAAAACCGTCTGGTTGTTGGGGATGACTGATTTTTCAGTTGCCCAGTCTATAAGATCATCCAGGAGAAGGTGGCATAGTATTTGGCATCGTTATCTATTAAAGCTACTAGCCTGTAGCTTTTTGCTTCATTCTTGTTGCCTCTTTTGTATATTGGGGATATAATGGACCCCCTCCAAGAAGCCGGTATGCTTTCTCCTCCCGAGATCTGTTCAAACAGTGGTAATAATGCAGCCGCCCAATAGACTTTTTTAAACAGAATTGGTGGAATCCCGTTAGGGCCCGGCGCACCCTACAGCCTGCCTTTCGCTATCCTGTTCTTGATCTGTTTGGTTAAAAATGAGAAAAAAGCACTTGCTGTTGATCTAGTTTGATCAGGTTCCCCCGGGAATGTACCTGGGTCTAGAATTCCCAATCGTCAAACCTTCAGGTTCAATATTGAAGTGTTGCAAAAGGTAGGTTGCCCAGACTTCTTCCGTTAAATGTGAATTAACTCTATGCACGTTTGGGTTCTGTAAGCTATTTATTATACGCCAGAATCTTTCACTGTTCCTAGACTTTGAGTTGTGACGTTGCTTGGCCCACAGCTTGTCCTCTGCTTCCCTTTTTGCCTGCCAGATTGCCTTTTTCTTATTTGTTTTTAGTTGCATTCGCTCCTTCTGGATAGTGGGGTCTGGGCCTGTTTGCCGGAGCCTCCGTAGTGTGCTGTTTATAGCTTTCTTGAGTTCCCTTAAGTTAGAGTTTTGCAGGATGGACAGGTGATTGAGTGGCTTGTCTGATAGTCGAGGGGAGATCCATTTTTGAAGGTTTTCCCTTGATGATGAACGGGCTCCTTTCCTTGCTGAATGTAAACAAAGAGCTGTATGCAAACTACAAGGCATGAGTTCAGAACCTTATTTTGTTGTTGTTTTTTTCTCAATCAGTTAATTGAAGTTTGCTATAAAGGGTTCCTTTAGGACCGGCATTAATAAAGTCTTACACTTGCAGACAACCTACAGCTTAATTTGTCAAAGAATGAGTGCCGGTGCCCAAGGCTCTGCTCTGAAGCACCCATCTGGTGCTATTAAATGCCAGTGAGCTGAGCACCAAGACTGTGTAGTGTAGAATCCACCTCAGGCCTCTTTAATCTACTACAAGACACTCCGTGCCCCATTATCTCATCTTGCAGATTCCTGTTTGGTTTCTTCCTTTACAACAGTTTTCCATCTTTCTGTTCCTCCTTCTTTCCCTTGTGTGTGTTTTTCTCTCATTTGCTTGCGGATAATATCCGATAACAAAAAATAAGTGCCGGTCCCCAAAAATGAGTGCCAGTGGCCTCCACCGTAACCAAATTAAGCACTGAGACAACCCCAAAACCTACTTTATGTTTTAAATCCTGGCTTTGTGTTTCTACGGACATGCATTCTTAACATATAATGCCTGCCAGTGAGGAGGATCTGTGATTCCTACACCTTGTAACCCTCATTGTTTTATGTAGCATTTCTTGCACATTGATTTACACACTTGTATGGCATATTGCCTCTGTATAATGTGTTGTTGTGTTGTCAAGCACTCTGATACCCTACTTTGGGAAGAGTATAAAATAAATAAAAAATAGTAAGCGCTATTTTAATCTTTATTTGTGTAATTCCTCATACAGACAGACACATCTGACATTCTCACAGAGTGTGCATATCTCCTATGTACAGGGGTTAAACACAGTGACAAACATGCCTCTGAATCATAGTTTCTCATAAGTACTAGTGAAGTGATAAGCTGTATGCCTTTGTTTCCTTCCATTGGATTGGGATATGAGTTCCATTAGACTCCCGATAGCTCCTAGTCAGGATAATAATTGAACAAAAGGAGGGCTGATGGACTTTAAATCAACTTCTGTTTTGAGCACAGCTGAAAGTAAAAATAAGAAATCCTTTCAACGTCTACAGGCTGCTGTTCAGAACGGAAAGCAGACAATGTGTGGACACTGCTGAATGTGTCCAGGTGTTGGCAAATCACACTGGGAAAAATTCTGTATATTTCACTGGGTCAAGTGGGATATCAGATCCAGCTCAATAACAGCTGCTGGATCTGGGATCCAGCTGATCACCCTCATTCCTGCACTGAACCTCAATAAAAAGAAGACCAATAGGGTCCATAGGCTCCAACTAACCATCTCCCTTAATGTGGTGCTCCATCCTCACCCGAATGTTCAACTACTCCAAAGCTTGTGGAGAGGCGCATGCCTCCATAAACATAAACGAATATCACTACATAGTGGTTTCCTTTCTCTAGGACATTTTGAGTCCTGTAGAGTGTGTGGTTCAAGCTGATTTTCCCTCACTTGGCTGTAGAACTATTTGATGTGTGAAGCCACCTTGGTCGGAGCTAGTGTTTACCTGTGAAAAGCGACCAGACTCAATTTTGTTTAGGCTACTTCTTGGCTCAGATCCACACCATTTCAAATGCCAAGACCAGCACCTTAAAAGGTGTTGCAAGGCGAGCAATCACAGGTGAAATGTAGTGCACTTTACACAAAGAGCCAGATGTACATAAAGCTTCAACAACACAAAGGCTATGTATTTTCGATGTCCAGTTCAACTTTTCAATACCTCAGCTTTGAATAAATGCTGAGGGCTTTAGCAACTGGCCGTAGCTCAGAATTCTCATTGCAGTAAGGTCTCTCTCCTTCCTTTTTGCTTTGGCATGGTTTGTTGGTTGAGCCTTTCTTCTTGAACGACTTTTCCAACCATCGTATGCACAATGTTTGCAATTCAGTGATTGTAATATTGTATGATGATTTTAGTATTGTGTAGATATTGTTGGGTTTCTGCAATAAATTAGTTGTGAATAAATGTGCAATATGAAATATTTTCTGTGGTGGTTTCCCTGTTCTTTCTTGTACATCAGGGGTTAGCAAAAAATATATAGATGCAATTACAATTACATGGAATAACTGAAGCGATCTGTCACATGCTGCTGTCCAACAGAGGACTTTAATGTAGTCCACCACTGCAGATCCCAACAAGCTACTTATTATAACCGATTCTTGACATCTCACAATGACAATCAGGTATGGGATATTATTAACAGAAAGGCAGGGTGTTTAGTAAGAAAGTTCATCAAAGCAGTTCTCTCTGCCATTCCTCCCTCCAACCTATACCTGCTCAGGACCATAAACTTCAAATACAATATCTTAGACTGTACAGCTCAATGCAGTAACCAGCTAAGTGGACTATAAAAATAAGAAATACAATAAAGGGACATGTAGAGCAGTTTAAAGCTGCAAGCTTACTGAAAATCATAAACTGCTTGCCTTTCGCTGTCACATACGACATGGAAGCACTTCTCATATATGCTAAAAAAAAAGACAACACACGGTCTACCACACACCCTACACAGAGTAGCATGCTATCCATGTAGGTAAGTGCTTCAGCGCCCCACATCGGGGCAGTAAGTACTATGTAAATGGTTCAATACAATACAATACAACAGAGATGGGTAGCTGGGTGCATTTCCAGAGGCCTATCAGTAATTGCAGGCTCGTAGGCGTTAAGGGTATAAAACGTTTCCACACTTTCGTAAGGCCACAGCACTAACATGGAAACATTTTACTGTGTTTACAAAACGCCCCCCACCCCCAAGCCTGCCTTTCTTTTTTCTGGCCTGTTGGGTGGGTGAGGAGCAAAGGCCTAGAGGAGGTGGGGGGCGGGGAGAGCAGTGTGCCTGCACAGTGAAGCAGCAACCAGACACTCGTTGACTAACCTGTATGCAATATAATTAGTTTTGTGTTGAACATATAGAGTAAGAACAAGCCTGCGGAGTAGAACACACTCATGAGTGAATGAATGGGGGATTAGTGAGTGACCACAAGTAAATAGGTGGCTAACAAAGCATCATGGAGGTGGTTTAAAACTACATAGCGTGTGTTGCAATAGATGTACATGTCACTTTTCTGTGAATCTGCTAGATTGCCTGGGCTAGGTCAATCACAGTGGTGCAAGCAAGGTAAATGGGTCCCGAAAGACACCTGCGGCTCAGTGAACGTGAAGACAGATTTTATTAAGTTGCATTGGACCATTCTCACCACTTGACCCCGGTTCCAGTGCACCTGCTACTCTGTTAGCTACTGTAGGAGAGTAGGATCTGCCTCTTATGTTGCCCCCACTTTTTTTCTGATGTTTACACTGGTTTCTGGCTATAGTCTGGCTGGGACCCTGCCAATCAGGGCCCCAGCCTCTCTGTTCTCTCTAAACGACTTGGAGTGCACTCTAGGTGCACTAGTGATTGGATACTGTGGTACCTTATGAGTCCCTAGTATATGGTACCTTAGGTACCAAGGGCATAGGTACTTCACAGTCCTACCAGGGGCTGAAGCATGTATTATGCCACCCCTGGGAAGCAGACTAAATCTGACACCACAGGCCTGCTACTGCAGCCTGGATGAGGAGGTGCTAGCACCCCTCACTGAGATATAGGTCCCCTATATCTCTCCTGCACACACATGTCAACTTATCAGTCACCCCTAAGGCAGGCCCTATCAATCCTGAGGGCAGGGTGCTTAGTTCCTATGTGAGAGGGTGCCTCTGCCTGAGCCGGACCCCTCTGCAGCTCTCAGAGTCTATTCTCTGGGGGTGTTTGTGAATGCAGCCAAACCATATACTCTTAAGTGCATTATATCCTCGCGGTAAATGCTAACTGTGGAATGGCTGCATCAAAACATGTCGTGTTTGGTGTCAAACACTTTGGAATCATACCCCCACACCAGTAACTGGTGTGGGAGTATGATCCCACCCTTCTAGAGGGATAGACATGTACCTACTGTGGAAACGCGGTAGAATCCTGAAGAGCCCTGGCATCACAAAATGGATGCCACCAGTCACAGACACTGGGCTGCCCTCCTGCTGATGACCGACACTCGCAGTGGAGGAGGCCCAACAATAGATATCCTGTCCCAAGGGGGTGTGACCACCTCCCAGACAGGGTTTAGTGTACTGGGGCTGGGTGGGTGCACTCCTAGAGTGCTTTGAAGTCCTGCACTGGAGGAGCAGAAGGCTCCTCTGTGCATATGCCAGTTCAAACCGGCTCAGGGGCTACCTGCCCCTGCTCTGGCGCGAAACTGGACAAAGGGAAGTGAGTGTAGCCACCCACTCCCCTGACCCTCCCATAGGTGGGGTCATAGAGCTAGTCCCTCCCTTCTCTTTAGTATAAGAGGGGGAACCTGTGCATTGCAACCTAGATACCCCTGGATGATGCTCTCAAGAAGAATCCCGGACCTTCGACGTTCCACTACCTCTGGAAGACTGAAGAATCTCCCTTGGAGTCAAGGAGTGACTCCCCTGCTTGGCAGGCACCAAAACCTACAACGACAGTCGCAAACTACGCCGCTACCGCTGGAGCCCGAAGTCCCTGCAGCCCAGGAAGAGGATTTCCTGACTTCTCCAAGGTCATCGTGAGTCCCCAGCGAAGCTGAGGCAAGTGGACCCCACGAGCGACGAGGAACCACAGCACCTGGGTACCGTGCACTATTGTCGAGTGCAACCCCTTCACGACGTTCTACGAACTTGTGCTTTGGACCACGTGTGGTCCCAGCCTCTAGCAGAGATCCCTCCCAAAATCAGAGGCTTACACTGTCCAGAGTGACCGTGGGCCCCTGCTGAGTGAATCCTCCCGAGGTGTCTTTGCGATCCCTTGCCAGCCAGCTTGTGGGTCCCCAGAAGACTTTTCAACGAAACCAAAGGGCTCCTCTGGTTGCTCCAGGCCTGCCCTGACTTACCCTTGCTGGGTAAGTCCCTCAGACCTTGCTGGTCTGCACCATTGACTTTTCCTCTCCTCCACGAGACTTGCTGCTACCAAGGCTTGTTGGCTTCAATCGGGTCGCCGACACCACAGTCAGCTGTAGACTTTGTGTGACACGCTGAATACAGCTCCTGGCCATCCTCGACACCTCCTGGACCTCGTGGTCGAAGAGTCAAGACACCCGTGAACGACCTGAAGCTGTCGACGACGGTGGGCATTTATCTTCCTTGCCCAGGGTCACTGCCAAGTGACTTTGAACACTGTCCCCTCTGCTTTCAGGTCTTCCTCCTTCCGAATCCAGGCTTGGATTCCAATGGACACTTCTTCTGTCGTCGCAAGCAGCAAGTCTTCACTGGCTCCCATTGAGAACGACGCCGCGACCCAACACCAAAGGACACCTATGCACCCGGCTCCCCTGGGTGAGGTAACTTCAGCACTACGGTGCTCCTGTGGGTGTGGGCCCTAGAACTACTTACCCTGTAAGTGGCTTGCTTGTAGCTACCCTAGAAGTGCCCTAAAACTCCTATTTTCCAAGTGTGACTAATCGCATTGACTCGTACAGGGCTCGCGTCTGTGTTAGAACACATCGCGTCCTTCTCCCTTGCAACTCTACCCGTAACCGCGTCCTTCGACTCGTACTGGGTTTGTGTCGGTGCTTTCGCCTCGAACACGCTAGGGATCTTTAACATTGATATCTCAATCGCGTCCTTTCGCATAGACTCGTACAGGACTCGCATCGGTGTCTGAACACCGCGTCCGTCCCCTGTGGGTCTCCTACAACTACCTGGGGTGGTTCTTGGGGGTCCCTCGATTCTACATGCTCTAGACCCAGGTCTAGGCAAGCTAGGACTGTGATATTTGATTGTGCTAACTTATTTTTGATAACATTTGATTTGTACATATGTTCCTGACTTCTAATCTCATAAAGAGATTAGTAGAGAGTTGTTTAGTAATAAATACATATATATTTGATATATATACCTGTGTGGTGTCTTTTCATTTGGTGATTCAAGAGATTGTGTGGTAAAACAAGCTGCTTTACATTCCTCCAAGACTTAGCCTGAAGGCTGCTCTCCACAGCTACCACTAGGATAGCTTTCTATAAAGGTTGTCTTAAACCTACCAACCATAAGAGTCGAATTGTTCTGGTGCAAGGTGCCCACTCTAACAAGTGGACAGCATATACCAGGCCAACTTCTCACATTGGTGGCAGCGTGTGGGATTCCAGCTTGCTATTGTTTTACCAGAAAATCTCTATTTGAATTACTAACTGAAAACCACTATAGGTACTCAAGGTACATATAAAGTCAAGCTTAGTATCAATAAGTTCTACTGAACTTAGAGCTGTGTGCCAAGGGATAGCACACCCTTTCTACAACTCAAGCTAGTATCAGTAGCCCACAAACTAGTGTAGGTAGTACAACACTGCACAACACTAGAATGTCCTTAAGGGATGGAACCAGTGGATCCACTCAGCTTCAGTATAAGGACATGACTTTCTTTGACTTGAAAGCCATGTGTGCTGAAAGGCACCTGAAGATAGGACAGAGTCCCTCCACACTACACCTGATAGATCTGCTGACAGCAGATGATCTTAGATTAGCTCTAGGAGCTAATGGGTCTGAATCAGTGAGTGGGTCAATTACAGTGTCTGGGTCAGATGATGAACATCAAGTTGACCAAGACTCTGTGATTGCAGGGCCAGGCCCCAAGGGGTCTGACCAGGACAGAGGAGTTCTCCCTAAGAGACCTGACAGAGTGGGAGAGAAGCCTAGGTCCCTTTCTAGGGACTCTGACCGCTCCTATCACTCTGGCAGAGAAACTGTCCACCAGACAGACTCCTACTTCCTAAGAAGAGAGAGTTCCTCTGACAGACTGTACAAACTGCTGCAGTATGAGGAAGCAAGATTTGCCCTCAAAACCAAGCAGTTGGCATTAGATAAAGAAGCCTTTGAGCTCCAGAGAGCTTCTAGAAAAGAGGGGTTAGAACCCCCTGGTGGCAGCAACAGTGTCCCTAGAGGCAGAGAATATATTCCAGACCATAGGAACCTGAGCAAGGTTGTTCCTCCCTACCAGAGTGGGGATGATATCCATAAGTGGATAACTGCTATGGAAAGGGCCTGTAGAGTACAACAGGTCCCCCAAAAGCAGTGGGCAGCAATCTTGTGGCTCTCCTTTTCAGATAAAGGTAGAGACAAGCTCCTCACTGTTAGAGAAGAGGATGCTGATGACTATGAAGTCCTGAAGAGTGCACTGATAGATGGGTTTGGCTTAACCACTGAGCAGTACAGGTTGAAGTTCAGAGACACCCAGAAGGCACAGACTCAGGACTGGACTGACTTTGTAGATTGTGCAACCAAGGCTCTGGAGGGTTGGCTGGTTGGCAGTAGGGTTACTGATTTCAAGGGATTGTATAATCTAATGATGAGAGAACAGATCCTTAATAATTGCAAGAACCAGTTGTTGCATCAAACGCTGGTGGACTCCGATCTGACCTCCCCCCAAGAATTGGGAAAGAAGGCAGACAAGTGGGTCAGAACCAGGGTGAGGCAGAAAACCCAGAACCAAGGGGGTGACACAAAGAAGCAGGATTCTAAGGGCTCTGAGAAAAGTGGGGATAAGTCAAAAGACCAGAAGTCTTCACAAGGGCCCCAAAAATCTGCATCTGGTGGGGAGTCACAATCCAACAAGGGAAAAGGCCAGAAGAAGCCATGGTGCAAATTCTGTAAACAGAAAGGGCACTGGACTTCTGATTGTAACAAGTCCAAAGACCAAACCACCACCACTCCTGCCCCTAAGGCAACTGTTCCCCCTAGTTCAGCTACTAGTGGAGGTGGTACTCAGAAAAAGGGTGTAGTAGGGCTGACCCTGGGTTCTGAAGTGGACTCTGGCCTAGCCAGAGTACCCACTCAGGCAATGCTGATTTGTGATGGAGACATTGACCTGTCCTTCCTAGTGAGCCCCAGTAATCTGGGCAAATACAAACAGCAGCCTGTAATCAATGGCAAACAGGCTTTGGCATTTAGGGACACAGGTGCTAGTGTCACCATGGTGGCAGAGGATCTTGTGGACCCTGGACAGATCATCCTGGGTGAAATGTACCAGGTGACCAATGCAAGCAACACCAGGACCAACCATAGTCTGGCAGTTGTGAATTTCTCCTGGGGAGGGGTAACTGGCCTCAAGAAGGTTGTAGTCAGTGCAGACCTCCCTGTAGAATGTCTATTGGGCAATGATCTAGAGACTTCAGCCTGGTCTGAAGTAGAGTTATGGACTCATGCTGAGATGTTGGGCATCCCTGCAGAGGTATTTGCTGTGACCAGGTCACAGGCCAAAATGCATGACACTGAACAAGGATCCTGAAATTATGGACCAGATGCTTCCCAAGAAGAGGAGCAGTAGTGTTAAGGCAGTGCCTTCCCCTCTGTCTCAGATCACAGATTCCCCTCTTGAGGGAGGAGAAGCAGATCCTGAAGAAGGAACTGCCCCAGAGGGACTTGAGCCTGACCAGGTTGAGTTCTTGGGGGCAGGGGTCCTTCTAGGGAAGATCTGAGTAAGGAGCAACAGTGCTGCCCCTCTCTTGAACCCCGCAGACAGCAGGCTGCTGCTGAGGCTGCTGGGAGTGCTAGTGGGTCCCATAAAGTTTATTGGGATGAGGGACTCCTATATTCTGAAGGTAGAGATCCAGCCCCTGGAGCCACCAGGAGGTTGGTAATACCTCAGAAGTTTAGGGGTTCCTCTTGACCCTAGCACATGACATCCCTTTGGCAGGTCACTTGGGCCAAAACAAGACCTGGGACAGGCTTGTTCCACATTTTCATTGGCCACATATGTCAGAGGACACAAAGGAGTTTTGTCGCTCCTGTGTCACATGCCAAGCCAGTGGCAAGGCAGGTGGCACAACAAAGGCCCCCTGATACCACTACCTGTGGTGGGGGTACCCTTTGAAAGGGTAGGGATTGACATTGTTGGTCCCCTTGACCCTCAAACTGCATCTGGGCACAGATTTATCCTGGTGGTAGTGGATCATGCCACCAGGTACCCAGAGGCAATTCCCCTGAGGACCACCACAGCCCCTGTGGTGGCAAGAGCCCTCATTGGAGTCTTCTCCAGAGTGGGTTTCCCAAAGGAGGTAATCTCTGACAGAGGTACCAACTTCATGTCAGGATATTTGAAAGCAATGTGGAAGGAGTGTGGTGTAACTTATAAGTTCACCACCCCCTATCACCCACAATGCAATGGGTTGGTTGAACGCTTCAACAAAACCCTGAAGGGAATGATTAAAGGACTCCCAGAGAAGCTTAGGCGGAAATGGGACCTTCTTCTTCCCTGCCTGTTGTTTGCTTTCAGAGAAGTTCCACAGACGGGGGTTGGTTACAGCCCATTTGAGCTTCTGTTTGGGCATCCTGTAAGAGGTCCATTATGTTTGGTAAAAGAGGGCTGGGAGTTACCTCTCAAACCCCCCAAACAAGATGTGATGGACTATGTACTTGGTCTCCGCTCCAGGATGGCTGAATACATGAAAAAGGCAACCAAAAACCTGGAGGCCAGCCAAGAATTACAAAAAGCTTGGCATGACCAAAGGCTGTGCTGACTGTATACCAGCCAGGACAGAAAGTGTGGGTGTTGGAGCCAGTGGCCCCAGCAGCCCTCCAAGACAAATGGAGTGGCCCCCATACAATAGTTGAGCAAAAGGGAGAAGTCACCTATCTGGTGAATCTTGGAACTCCCAGGAGCCCCTTGAGGGTGCTCCATGTCAACAGATTGAAACCATATGTTGACACGGCTGTCATGGGCTTGCTCATGGCAACTGATGAGGAAAAGGAGGAGGAGAGTGACCCTCTCCCTGACCTGCTCTCGCAGAACCCTGATGATGGGTCAGTAGATGGTGTTGCTTTGGCAAGCAGCCTCACTGACCATCAGCAAACTGAGTGCAGACAAGTTCTGCAGCAGTACAGACATATGTTTAGCCTGACCCCTAGTCAGACTTCCTGGTGCACCCATGAGGTGGACACTGGAGACAGTCTGCCTGTCAAGAGTAAAATCTACAGGCAACCTGACCATGTCAGGGACTGTATCAGGACTGAAGTCCAGAAGATGTTGGAGTTAGGTGTGATTGAGCCCTCAGATAGCCCATGGGCTAGCCCAGTAGTCCTAGTGCCCAAGCCTCATACCCAGGGTGGTAAGAAAGAAATGAGGTTTTGTGTAGACTACAGAGGCCTCAATGCAGTCACTAGGACTGATGCCTATCCCATACCAAGGGCAGATGAGCTGATTGATACTTTGGCCTCAGCCAAGTATCTGAGTACATTTGACCTAACAGCTGGCTACTGGCAGATCAGGTTAGCTGATGATGCAAAAGCCAAAACAGCATTTTCAACCCCTGGTGGGCACTACCACTTTGTGGTGATGCCCTTTGGATTGAAAAATGCACCTGCTACTTTTCAGAGGTTGGTGAACAAAGTTCTGGCAGGAATGGAAACTTATTGCTCAGCTTATCTAGATGATATTGCTGTCTTTAGTTCCTCCTGGCAGGATCACCTGGTCCACCTCAGAAATGTTTTGGAGGCTCTGCAGAAAGCAGGCCTCACTATCAAGGCCACTAAGTGCCAGATAGGGCAGAGTCAGGTTGTATACCTGGGCCACCTTGTGGGTGGAGGCCAGGTTCAGCCTTTACAGAGCAAGATCCAAACCATAATGGAATGGGTTGCTCCAATCACCCAGACACAGGTGAGAGCCTTCTTAGGCCTGACTGGGTACTATAGGAGGTTTGTGAAGGGATATGGATCTATAGTGACCCCCTTGAATGATCTGACCTCAAAGAAAATGCCAAAAAGGTTCAGTGGACAGCCAGCTGTCAGAAGGCATTTGAAGACCTAAAGCAGGCCATGTGCACTGCCCCCATCTTACAGAGTCCAGACTACACCAAAAAGTTCATTGTCCAAACAGATGCTTCTGAGCTGGGTGTGGGAGCTGTACTGTCTCAACTGAATGATGAAGGTCAAGACCAGCCAGTAGCTTTCATTAGCAGAAGGCTGACCCCTAGAGAGAAACGTTGGTCAGCTATAGAGAGGAGGCCTTTGCTGTGGTATGGGCCCTGAAGAAGCTGAGGCCATACTTGTTTGGCACTCACTTCATAGTTCAGACTGACCACAAGCCCCTCCTATGGCTTAAACAAATGAAAGGAGAAAACCCAAAACTTTTGAGGTGGTCCATTTCCCTACAGGGGATGGACTATACAGTGGAACATAGACCTGGGACCCAACATGCCAATGCAGATGGACTCTCAAGGTATTTCCACTTAGAACACGAAGACTCAACTGGTCAAGGTTAGTTTAGTGTCCCTGCGTTTGGGGGGGGTTGTGTAGGAGAGTAGGATCTGCCTCTTATGTTGCCCCCACTTTTTTTCTGATGTTTACACTGGTTTCTGGCTATAGTCTGGCTGGGACCCTGCCAATCAGGGTCCCAGCCTCTCTGTTCTCTCTAAACGACTTGAAGTGCACTCTAGGTGCACTAGTGATTGGATACTGTGGTACCTTATGAGTCCCTAGTATATGATACCTTAGGTACCAAGGGCATAGGTACTTCACAGGCCTACCAGGGGCTGAAGCATGTATTATGCCACCCCTGGGAAGCAGACTAAATCTGACACCACAGGCCTGCTACTGCAGCCTGGGTGAGGAGGTGCTAGCACCCCTCACTGAGATATAGGTCCCCTATATCTCTCCTGCACACACATTTCAACTTATCAGTCACCCCTAAGGCAGGCCCTATCAATCCTGAGGGCAGGGTGCTTAGTTCCTATGTGAGAGGGTGCCTCTGCCTGAGCAGGACCCCTCTGCAGCTCTCAGAGTCTATTCTCTGGGGCTGTTTGTGAATGCAGCCAAACCATATACTCTTAAGTGCATTATATCCTCGCGGTAAATGCTAACTGTGGAATGGCTGCATCAAAACATGTCGTGTTTGGTGTCAAACACTTTGGAATCATACCCCCACACCAGTAACTGGTGTGGGAGTATGATCCCACCCTTCTAGAGGGATAGACATGTACCTACTGTGGAAACGCTGTAGAATACTGAAGAGCCCTGGCATCACAAAATGGATGCCACCAGTCACAGACACTGGGCTGCCCTCCTGCTGATGACCGATACTCGCAGTGGAGGAGGCCCAACAATAGATATCCTGTCCCAAGGGAGTGTGACCACCTCCCAGACAGGGTTTAGTGTATTGGGGCTGGGTGGGTGCACTCCTAGAGTGCTTTGAAGTCCTGCACTGGAGGAGCAGAAGGCTCCTCTGTGCATATGCCAGTTCAAACCGGCTCAGGGGCTACCTGCCCCTGCTCTGGCGCGAAACTGGACAAAGGGAAGTGGGTGTAGCCACCCACTCCCCTGACCCTCCCATAGGTGGGGTCATAGAGCTAGTCCCTCCCTTCTCTTTAGTATAAGAGGGGGAACCTGTGCATTGCAACCTAGATACCCCTGGACGACGCTCTCAAGAAGAATCCCGGACCTTCGACGTTCCACTACCTCTGGAAGACTGAAGAATCTCCCTTGGAGTCAAGGAGTGACTCCCCTGCTTGGCAGGCACCAAAACCTACAACGACGGTCACAAACTACGCCGCTCCCGCCGGAGCCCGAAGTCCCTGCAGCCCAGGAAGAGGATTTCCTGACTTCTCCAAGGCCATCGTGAGTCCCCAGCGAAGCTGAGGCAAGTGGACCTCACGAGCGACGAGGAACCGCAGCCCCTGGGTACCGTGCACTATTGTCAAGTGCAACCCTTTCACGACGTTCTACGAACTTTTGCTTTGGACCACGTGTGGTCCCAGCCTCTAGCAGAGATCCCTCCCAAAATCAGAGGCCTACACCGTCCCGAGTGACCGTGGGCCCCTGCTGAGTGAATCCTTCCGAGGCATCTTTGCGATCCCTTGCCAGCCGGCTTGTGGGTCCCCAGAAGACTTTTCAATGAAACCAAAGGGCTCCCCTGGTTGCTCCAGGCCTGCCCTGACCTACCTTCGCTGGGTAAGTCCCTCAGACCTTGCTGGTCTGCACCATTGACTTTTTCTCTCCTCCATGAGACTTGCTGCTACCAAGGCTTGTTGGCTTCAATCGGGTCGCCCACACCACAGTCAGCTGCAAACTTCGTGGGACACACTGAATCCAGCTCCTGGCCATCCTCAACACCTCCTGGACCTTGTGGTCGAAGAGTCAAGACACCCGTGAACGACCTGAAGCTGTCGACGACGGTGGGCATTCATCTTCCTTGCCCAGGGTCACTGCCAAGTGACTTTGAACACTGTCCCCTCTGCTTTCAGGTCTTCCTCCTTCCAAATCCAGGCTTGGATTCCAACGGACACTTCTTCTGTCGTCGCAAGCAGCAAGTCTTCACTGGCTCCCATTGAGAACGACGCCGCGACCCGACACCAAAGGACACCTATGCATTCGGCTCCCCTGGGTGAGGTAACTTCAGCACTACGGTGCTCCTGTGGGTGTGGGCCCTAGAACTACTTACCCTGTAAGTGGCTTGCTTGTAGCTACCCTAGAAGTGCCCTAAAACTCCTATTTTCCAAGAGCGACTAATCGCATTGACTCGTACAGGGCTCGCGTCTGTGTTAGAACACATCGCGTCCTTCTCCCTTGCAACTCTACCCGTAACCGCTTCCTTCGGCTCGTACTGGGTTCGTGTCGGTGCTTTCGCCTCGAACACGCTAGGGATCTTTAACATTGATATCTCAATCGCGTCCTTTCGCATAGACTCGTACAGGACTCGCATCGGTGTCTGAACACCGCGTCCGTCCCCTGTGGGTCTCCTCCAACTACCTGGGGTGGTTCTTGGGGGTCCCTCGATTCTACATGCTCTAGACCCAGGTCTAGGCAAGCTAGGACTGTGATATTTGATTGTGCTAAATTATTTTTGATAACATTTGATTTGTACATATGTTCCTGACTTCTAATCTCATAAAGAGATTAGTAGAGAGTTGTTTAGTAATAAATACATATATATTTGATATATATACCTGTGTGGTGGCTTTTCATTTGGTGATTCAAGAGATTGTGTGGTAAAACAAGCTGCTTTACATTCCTCCAAGACTTAGCCTGAAGGCTGCTCTCCACAGCTACCACTAGGATAGCTTTCTATAAAGGTTGTCTTAAACCTACCAACCATAAGAGTCGAATTGTTCTGGTGCAAGGTGCCCACTCTAACAAGTGGACAGCATATACCAGGCCAACTTCTCACAGCTACACAACTGGCTAATCAGCAGTGTCCATCAAGTGCTACAGAAAGCAGACTCTACAAATTGTTATAAAGACTTTCTAGATTATCTAGCCCAAAGCTTAAAGGCCTATGACATCCCTTCATGCCTATCAATCCCTAGAGGTGACACACTCTATGCTATAGGATGTGTCAATATACTCTGCCAATGAGCCATGAGAGATGAGGGGTTAAACAGCCACAGCTCTATGCCAAGCATCTCAATAGACTTGAAATAGTTTCAATTCCTAGGCCAACTTGCTGAGCAAGCCTAGTCCCAAATATACCCCTGTGCTCATATCATGTATCCTGTATGGCTCTGTATCCTCATCATCATCATCATCATCATCATCATCAAATACTTTATTCGGCTAAAAAGCCATAAAAGTGTACAACAATAAAAACAATTCATGCTGCATATACATTGGGAAAAAACACAGAAAGCAATAAAATCACATCAAAACAATTCTCAGTCCCTATCCACAGTATAGATACATAAGATTTAAATCACAGAGAAAATAAAAGAGATCCTTGGCTTAATGCTGCCTCGTAAATATCGTTCCCTTTAACGCAGTTTTCTGTGTTAAAGGGGCATGCAATGGGTGTTGCTGGGGCCGTTCCCAGCAACATCCATGGCTTCTTGACACTGCCCCAGATTTACAAGAAATTGTAAATCTGAGGCAGCGCCAAAAACATACGCCTCCCCAGGGGAGGCGTAAGGGAGGTACAACGAGGAGAAATATCTTTATTTCTCCTCGTTTTTCCTTTTCATATGTGTGCTGCATTCTGCAGCACACATAGAAAGAGGAAAAAGCCTCTTGTTATTGTTTTTGTGCAGGAAAGTTTCCCTTCCTGCACAAAAATAATCATCCCTGCAACGCAGGCACCCTTGCACCATGGTGCTAAGGTGCCTGCGTTGGCGCACAGCAGGCCATTGTGCGCCCGCGCAGGAGAATGATAGATACGGCATGTTCCTGCTTTTTTCTTTTGCCATAGGGCAGCGCAGCAGGATGGCCTGCGTCGCGGCCCTACGGCAAAACCTCATAAACGAGGTCCTAAATCATATTAAAACTAAATCTAGTGTGATAAAACCTACACTCAGTGTTAAAAATACCTACCAAATAAAACTTGCATCCCTGAGAATGATTGAAATTAAACTATAGTTAATACTGGAACGTAACCTTTTGATGTCCTCCTGATGAAGTCTGGCTTGCCTCTGCAAGACTAAATCTCTCACCTACATCTTCGATCGTGCCTCTATGCTCTCTGGATTATAGAAGAGCTCCATCAGTCTCAGATCTACAAAATTATTTTTAACATAGTTTATCCAGGGGATCGCCCTGGCGTTGTGTAATGAAAGGCATTCTGACAGCAATTCTCTTGTACAGCCTGCTTCTGAATTCCCCCAAATCCTATACCAAAGGAGTAAAGGGCCCAGTTTAATCCTGTCTGCCATGGGATCCAACCCAGCCTCAGAGTAACACATAAAAGAAGGTGCGGATTGAGGGACAGCCAAAAATATACGCAATAATTTGTTTTCAACCTGCTGTAGTTGGTTAGCACTTTTGTATCCTCAAACCCCAGCTCCATAAACCTCTATGGAGACACACTTACTTCTATATATACTCACCAACTCTTTCACAGGTTTATGACCCAATCTACGTACAAAGCTAAAAACCAACTCTATTGCTCTCTGGCATTGTATTGGCCTGGAGTTAACTAAAAAAAAATCCAATTTAGATTTGAGTGAAAGGGAAATCCCAAATACGTGAAAGTTGTCACTTTTGAGATTACCACCCCTTTCCAGTTGGAACTTCCTAGTTTTGGTATTTTTTGGGCCAATTCTCATGACAAAAGATTTACTAAGATTGGTTTTAAGGTCCAACTCACCCATAATGGTATAAAAAGCATCAAGGAGAAGTTGTAAGCCATTTTCTGTTCTAGAAATTAAGATTGCATCATCCGCCTAAAGTAAAACAGGTATTGCACATGATTTCATTTTGCGGCAGCTTTTTCCCCTGCTTGACCTAAATATTTGTCTACACCACTTATATAGATTAGGAAAAGCAATGGGGTCATCATACAGCCTTGGCAGACCCCTGAGTAAGATTTAATCATGGGTGAGAGTATACCTGCTACCCCATATCTAATCCTAGCCACTGTATCCCAATGTGTCCATCAAAGTAAATCAATCAGAGGCTGATCTATCCCCATCCCCCTCATGATGGCCCATAGTTTTGCTCTATTGACCATGTCAAAGGCACCGGAGAGGTCCATAAATGCTAAATGAATGGATCCTCTCCTGGCCTTGACATACTCCCCAACTATTAGCTGACGGTTAAAGCACTTTTTTACAGTGCCCAAAACTGCACTCTAGACAAAGCCTGCCTTTCCTTTAACCAAACCTCTAGTTTGGCAGCCAAGATTCTACCTGGTGTTTTGAGGGAGCTGTCTAGTAGGAAGATTGGGCGGTAACAGCATGGAAAGTGTCTATTCCCTTTTTTTTTTTTTTTAAAGGAACAACCACAGCCTCCTACCAAGACGGTACAAGTTGCCCTATTATGACAGCCCTGGTGACATTAGTTAATAGCGGATCCCAAAAGGCTAAATTATCTTTATACAAATCTAACGGCACATCATCCGGGGCAGGTGCCTTTCCCAAAGGCCTTGAGTTAACAGCAGCAGTCACATCCCTCTCCTCAATAGTCTGGCTAAATTGGACAACATCCTCACAATTGCAAGTTACTAATTCTCTGATATCTGAGGCAGTATCCTTATTCCCCAGCTATAAATGTTGGGAAAATGATCCACCCATGCCTGAACTGGTATAAGGGACTCCATCAGAGGCTTTTAATAACCTTATCCTTAAACATGTTGCAGTGTGACAAAACCTTTAAAAATAAAGAACACACAAACTCCTCTTGGCAATGTAAAGACAGCTATTTACTGTCGCGACAGGTAGAAAAACCCTCCTTACACACAGGCAGGCTGCTAGTCTCGCTCAAATTGCTGCTCACATGCAGCACTTTTTATACACATCTTCACAATGCTTTATTATAAACAGCAAATAATAATTGACTTTTTTAAATAGTTTTTTATTGGCATTTGCAAATACAAATGTTACATCTGGATGTATGAGCCATTGCTTACATTTGACGCCCCCATATTAACCGCATCCTGACCCACACAATCCTTTATGGTATATTACAAGAAAACGTCATAGTGAGTTAACTCCCCAACCACCCTCCCTATCCCCCTCTGGTCTATGTCAGTGTACATGATTACCTGGAGAAATTCCGTATTGTACCTAGCATCAGGGTTACTGGGTATGGCCTAGGCATTATTATCATTCTGTTCCCTGCTGTGGGAGGCTTCCCCCTCCGGGGTGCCTTGAGACTCGGGGGTCTCTTCATCTTTCAATTCTGCTAGCATAGAGGCCCATGCCAGGAGATCGTCTCCAACTCTATCATCCTTTCGCACAAATTTCATGCGCACTGATTCTGCAGTCGCCCATTCACACACATCTCTGAACCATTCCTCGGGTCGCGGGGGCGCATCCATGCAATGACCACACGCCTCTTGGCCAGGACAAGCCGCAGGAGAACAAACCTCCTGTTAAGCTTCTTGTGCCGTGGCATCAGTAACAGTCCTAGTAGAACTTGTTTGATGTCCCTAGGGATAGTCCAGCCCGTAGCTCTTTTCAGGCGTGTGAGTACTTCTTCCCAGTAGGGGAGCAGTAGCGGACAAGACCAAATCATGTGAAGAAAATCCACCTCATGCTCGTTACAACTTGGGCATTCATCCTTACGGGACGGGTAAATTATGTGTAGGGTGCGTGGGGGGAGGTATACTTGTGGGCTTACATTATATTGAAGGAGCTTAAACCGTGCACTGGCACTGACCTTCTGTACCCCCTCATGGACTTTCCTCCATTCACTCTCCGTCAGGGGTCCGTCCACAATCGTATCCCATTTTTGCTGTATCTTAAGAGCCTCGCTTGGTTGGTCATCTCTCAGTGCTCTATAGAGATGGGAAACCAGTCGCCTACCCAGCGCCATATACAGCATGACCTTTAATGTGTTGGTGGTGGGGGGTTCCTCTAGGAACCCCTGTCAGATTTCTCGGCTACGCTTGAGATTTTTTCATATTGCAAGAATTGACCCGTTCCTAAACTAAAGGTGCCCCTGGCTTCCTCTCGGGTAATACATTTCTCATTTATGTAGAGGTCCCCTAAGGTCTGGCAGCCTCCTGCTCTCCAGTGGCGCACCGACATAGAGTCGGCAATACTGGCAAAACGGCGAAGCTCCCACAGAGGCATATCCAGAGCATATGGGGCGTGTTGCACTATCCGGCGCACCACATTCTCCCACGTTGTGGCTACATGTCATACAATGTACGGAATCTCTCGAGAGGCACCACGTCCCAGCCTCAGGAGCTCTGTTAGCGTTCGATCCCCGTACGTTCCACCAACAGACGTTTCTCCCTGTTATCTTCGCTGTCCTTCCAGTGGACCGCATGTTGTAACTGGGAGGCCATGTAATAGAGTTGCAACCGGGGAACCTCCAGTCCTCCCCTAGCCCACGTTCATTGTAATGTTGTCAAACTCACCCTTCTGCATTTCTTTCCCCATAGGAGGTCTGCCATCAGATTTTCTAGTACGTGAAAGTAGTGTTGCGGGATCATATAGAGCAAATGTTGCATTGCATAGAGACAGCGAGGTAGAACAATCATTTTAGTAATTGCAATGCGCCCCATAAGCGATAACAGCAGATCCCTCCAGAACCGTATGGATCCTCGTAGTCTTTCAATCACCCGACCAATATTAAGGTCTAAATAAGTAGTGGCTGTATTTGCCAAGAGAATCCCTAGGTATTGTGTTCCCTCACCCACCCAAAGTAGTTCGAGTCGCGGCAATTCAGTTGCTGGTACTGTGGCCAGTCTGCCCATGGGGATCAACTTGGACTTCCCGGGGTTAATATGGAGGGGCGAGATGTCACCAAAGGTTCACAGCTCCATTAATAGTAAAGGCACGGAGTGATCTGGCTGCGATAAATAGACTAGCGTGTCGTCCACATAGAGGGACACTAAATGGTTGGTCGCCCCTAGTTTTATGCCCCAGGGACCTAGCACATCTCACAGGCGTGCCGCCAAAGGCTCCAAAGCCACCGCAAATAGCAAAGGTGAGAGAAGGCACCCCTGACGGGTACCTCGGCAGAGCTTGAGCGGTTTAGACACCGTCCTTCCAATTCTGATTCTAGCCGTAAGGGTTGAGTAGAGCAGCTGCACCTACATGAGGAAGCGCTCTCCCACTCCAATTAATTGGAGAACCTGCCACATGTAGGGCCAGTCAACTGAATCGAAAGCTTGTTCAATATCCGGCATTGCAATGGCATAATCATTCTCCAATAAGCTTGGAGCATGCCATATGTGTGCTAGGCGGCGCAGGTTATGGATCGCGTTCCGTCGCGGTATGAATCCTGCTTGGTCTGAATGGATAAGCTGGGGCATCCTCAAGAGGAGACGTTCCGCCATAATCCCACTAAGTATTTTCACATCAATATTTAATAGCGAGATTGGCCTATAGGAGTTGGGTAGGAGATGGTCTCGATCATTTTTAAGTATCATGGCAACCAACACTTCTAGCATGGAGGGCAGTAAGGATCCCTTTCCCAGTGCCTCATCATTGTCTTCTATCAATCGATCCGCAATTAGAGGGGAAAACTGGCGGTAGAACTCTGCCGGGAGCCCATCAGAACCCGGACTCTTGGCCGGCTTAAGTCAGTGTATGGCCAGCAGTAATTCTTCTTTTGTAATCGTGGCACAGAGTGCCTCCGTCTCCTCTGGCTCCAATTGTGGGAGCTCGACCTTGTTCAAAAAGACAAGAATTGATTCCTGGCTCGAGGAAGGCCGGGTCGCATATACGGCCTGTAAATGGCAAGCCATCGTCTCCGAAATCGCCTGTTGTGTTTAGACTATATTCCCACTATTATTGTGGATCTGCATTATCGGGGCAACAGGGGTTTCCTGCTTAACTAGTCTTGCCAATAAGGCTCCAGTTCTGTCACCCGCTCTATACAGTCTCTGACGATAGGTCGTGCGGACGTGTTTTTCCAGTCTGCGGAGGTCCGTCAACAGGGCCTCCCTAGCGCTACACCACTCTGTCAATCTTTGGGGAGCCATGGGGATCTCAGCTTCCAATCTACTCAGAATTGCCTCCTGTGCGGCCACATCTCTCTCTAGCTGCCGACGGACCCCATAGGACGTTTTAATACATATTCCCCTTATAACAACTTTCATGGCCTCCCATTCAACTGCGCGGCTGGAACCCAACCCTCAATTATTTTCAAAATGTTGACGTAGTTCCTCGGAGAGCGTAGCCGCAAATGGAGGATCTGTCAGGGCTTCGGCATTAAGCAGCAATAGCAGTATCTCGGATCTAACCCGGTGCCCCCGGAGCTTCAATAGAACAGGGGAGTGATTCGAGAGATATCTGGGTAAGTATGTTATCCCGCCCACACTCCACCCAAGGTCAGTAGAGAGAAACCAATAATCGAGCCTGCTAGAGGTCCCTGTAGCAGGGGTGTGGCAGGAGAACTGTCTAGTGTTTGGATGGCGTTTGCGCCAGACATCCCTCAGATACATGCCCTCTAGGATATCGTGCAATGTGCCAGTCAGGTGGGGCTTGGTGTGATGTTGTGGAGGCTCAAGGTCAAGTGAACTGTCAAGGACACAGTTAACATCACCAGCCAGCAGCATTGGAGCCCCCAGATAAGGTGATGCGGCCTCCATTATGGCGGGGAAGAAAGAGGAGCTATCATTATTAGGGGCATATACGTTAAGAATGCACATTTCCGTACCATCCAATCTCCCATGCAGGATCACATATCTCCCTTCCGAGTCAATCACATGGTGTAAGTGCTGAAATGGAACCCCTGGAGCCACCCAAATGAGAGCCCCCCTGGCAAACCCAGAGTAGGAAGCGGCATATAATTGCCCTCTCCAGCGATTCCGTAAGCATAGAATAGTGTGCCCCCAGATATGCATCTTTTGCAGGCATGTGATCCAGCGCGACTAATAAAAAATTCTTCTCTTTTGGACATAACCTCCAGGTAAAAGATCACACACAACAACTATACCTTATGACGGTGGGGCCCATAACACCGCATAACCATACACTCTCTCAAATTGTTCCCTGGGTCACATCCACTACTACCAAAGAGAAGAATGTGTTTTGCTGGAGGAACGGGATACCTTATTAAAATTGACAAGATATTTTCTTAAACATCATACATAATCAGTTTTAATCCTGTCGGTTCTAAGACATCAAGGTATTCCGCTCTTTGGTCGATGGACCAACTAGTAGAATAAGTTGATGGTGATTAAGACCAGCTCAATCACATTCAACACTTGTTAAAACATTACACTTATTATTGAGCTAAAGAACCACAGACTCGTAGTTTTAATTATAATAAAGTTTATCTACTTTCTTTAAATGCATGAATAAGATTCAATTTTATTAATCATTTTAATACATTTCAATATCATTATAAGAAATAAGCCTTTTAGAAAGAATTTTATGCATACCCCTTTTAGATGAAGAATAAAAGTTCACCAACGCAGATAAATTGTAGATCACAGCATGGAATTTCCAAAACTGACTGTCTGTCCCGCTAAACAGGCCTCCTCGACGGACCTCCTATACAGGTTTCCCGCATCGGTCTCGTTCCTTTCCCAGTCAAGTTTTACGTTTATAAAATGAATAATTCTATTAAGAAAAATGGCCTATAGAAAATAGCAGCAGTCTCTTCAGCATCAACGTTCAGTGCTCAAAAATTATGCATGAATAGCGCTCCTCCTACTTAAGAGTAGTTCCTCTTATACCCTACTACTAGCTTACTAAACATAAAGTTGCAATCTTTGGGGGCGAGAATCACGCTAATTGGTCCATTGGAGGGGTGGCAAGCATCACCTCATTGCCCTCCTTGTTCAAACCGGTTCTGAAATTGTTTATGATTTTATCCTTTCACACGACCTTTGGGTAATAGCAATCCTATTGACAGTTCATTTAATGTTTCTTCTTTTTCGCAACTTATTTTAAACAGCCCATTGTTAATTCTCCGATGCTCATCCCCTGTTCTCACGGATTCACGCTGAGTCTTTCTTGGCATTCACCTCGTGTCAGGTCAGCCCGACCTTGACACTTCTCACTCTGGGCTCGACTCGTACCCACGTGATATGCTTCTGCGGCTTTCTTCCGTTTAGAAGCCATCTTTGCGTCTGCCCATTGAGCCCATCTGCCTCGGCAGCCATTTTTACAGCACGGCCTAACAGGCCCGAACGAACTATCATGAAAACAAACACAATCATAATTAAAATAAAGAAAATAAGCCTTTCTGTTTCCCACCCGTCATTCTAAGTACCCCAATTAGGTGTTACCTAGCAAAAGCGACATTTAAAGCAATGTTTACTTACCATCCGCATTCTTTTGCCACAATACAATTTTACTACATAGCACAAATCATGCAATTTTACTCTAATTAGTACGCAAACCACTATATTAGCATTATTTCACTTTTACAATTGTAAATAGGTTAACTTTGCACATAAATTGCAGTTACCACTTATGTAAATGTTTACCAATAATGTAAAATGTTGATTAGTCAATCAAACAATTATTAACATTAATTTATTAGCATGAATATTAGGGGGTTCCAAAATTTTTCATTTACCTCGCTCCATCAACTCCCCCTTTGGTGATTTTTAATATCACCACAAAAACCCATGTTACACAATTTTTCAGATAGAATGTTTCTTGTCCACTTGCTTTTGTTAGTTCACACATCAGTGTCCCTTTCATCTTGTCTTTTTGTTCTTTCATACATGTTTTCTTTTAGTTCTTCAAGTTCTATTTCACCCAATTCTCGTTCTCTTTCTTTATTTATCTTATTTTCTCTTTTTATTTTATTTTGTCTTTTTCTCCTTTTAATACATATAATAACTAATTTCACTAATAACACCACTAATATTACTACTGTTGCTGATATTAAAACTTTCCCTACAATGGAACTACCTATTTCAGTGAACCATTTTGGTATTGAGGAAAAACTCTTACCAAGTTTCTCCCAGGCATTTTCAACCTCCAGTGGAGCAAGTTCTTTGTGCAAATCAGTAATATTCTTTATATACTTCTGTATATTTTCGCTTTTATCTGGAATGTAAGTGCAACAATGTTGGACTTTCAGCATTCCACAGACTCCACCCTCTTTTGCCAAAAGAATGTCAAGGGCAAGTCGATTTTGCATCACCATAGCTCTCATGGCAACCATCTCGGTATTTACCATCAAGAACCCTCCAGCAGTATTCGTTGATAAACGATCTACTACTGTGGACAATTTCCGAATTTTAAATGCATTCAAAGATATACCCACTGCTGGTATCATTGCTCCAAAAATGTCACCAACTATTTCTGAAAAACTTTCCCTCCTTCTACGTGTGAATGTTTCCCCCATTTCGTGTGTTCCTTTTTCTCCTCTCTCCACATGAAAAATCTTTGGAAAGACCAGGCCTAAATAGCACGACCCATACCAATGGTCTGGCAACCTGTAATAAGCTCTGTTTCCACAAATATAATAGATCCCTGGAAATATTGGATCTTTTCCTCCTTTGAATCCCCATCCTCCTAAAATTTTGTAATTGTCTCGGCAGTCACTGGAACCCACGAAATAGTTATCATACCTAGTTCTATTTCTACTAATGCACAATTTTCCCTGTTGGGGCCAATCTAAAGTCATAGCTGCATTTGTCTTTCTTTTATCATTACTTTCCCCTTCAAACGCCCAAAGGGGTGTTTTTGTCTCCTCTTCTATTACTTTTCTTTGAAACTTAACTCTTCTGTTTTCTACCATCTCTAAGAATACCTTTTCTTCTTTCTTTAACTCACAGGTAAGATTGTGTTTAACTATATACTCTAATGTTAAATCTTTATTTTCTAGGAAAAATTCACCAAACATCCTTGCTTCTTTCACTTTGTTCAATTCAGGTATTATAGGAACTTTTGCAAAAATCTTATTTATGTCAGTATAATAATATTCTAATCTACCTGTTTTATAAAATAAACTAGCTAAAACACTACGTTATCCCATACGTCAAAGGAAGGTGATGATAGGTCACACCTTCTGTTACAGACGCAGGTAATTGCATACAAACATAACAATCCCTCACATCCATTGTTTCTACATATTCATATAACAATTTTGTGAAAACGTTCTTTGAAAAATCAGTTATAGATCTATCCTTATGTAACTCAGCACTATCTATTAATGTTGCTGTGTTCTGTATGTTAGCTTCTTTATCCTTTTTCGTGTTGTTCCCTAATGTAGACGTTTCTTCTACAGCTAGTATAATTGGAATGGTGATTGCTAAGATAAGCCAAACAAACATTAATAAACCTGTACAAAAGCAACACATTCTACACCATCTACGTAAAAACTCACATCTAGATTTTCTATTCTCTGTGTCTACCATTTTGTTCTATTACTTAACTATTTATATATATATATAGAAAAAATGTGTCACCACACCTCAGAATGACGTTTCAGCCACTCTACCCTCTCACTTTGTCTCATTTGGTACTTTCTTTAGTTCTTCTCAGAACTCTTCCTTGTCTTGTTCAGGTTTGGGTGTCCAGTCCGGTTTTTCTCTTTAATCTCTTCAGACTTGTTGCACTTCACTTTCACCCATTGGTTTGCAGCTTTCTTCTGGGTTCTCGTGAGTGTTATCTTCTTCTTTGATGTCAGTCAATGCGATGTATAGCCACTCAGGTGACTTATATTTCAAATTAGGTTTCTTCGCTCTCTTCGTTTTCTGCAATTGTTTTCCACTTTGTTTTCCTTGTTCTCTCTGACTTGTTATCTCATTTACCTGTTCTGCATTATCTCTATTTAAGTTTATAATTTTGTACCTCAATCTTTTGACTTCGTGGGGCCAATTATCTCCTTTTCTCGGCATTTTTGGTTCACTTTCCTTTTCCTCTCGTTCAGCTCTCCAAGTCCTCTTTCTTGGTCCTAGTCTCTGTTTTCTCTCTTCTTCACTTTCTTCTGATTCTGTTTCAGACCTTATTTCACTTCCTCTTATTTTGAACTTTATGATTTCACCTTCTTTATCTAAATCTGAACCTTCCTGTGTCTTTTCGGTTTGGACACTTGTTTCTATCCCTCCTCGAGTTTCTTCCGGATTCTCGTTGATCTCTCTATCTGTTTCTAAATTTCCCTGTTCTTTTATTTGTTGGTCTGTCCCTATTGCTCCTCGGGGTTCTTCCGATTCTTCTTCTATCTCTCTATCTGAATCTATCCCTCCCTCGTCTAGTTCGACAATCTTTGAAGGAAATCTACCATAGCTTGTGCTTGGCTGATCATTATCACTGTCTCTTGGTTCAGTTTCTTCGTTTATGAGGTCAGTTCTCCATTTATTCTTTAGCTTTTCATCACAATCTGATTGGTCTGTTTCAGATGCTGAACTAGTATCTGATATTTCTAGATGTCGACTTACAGGTCGATCTTCAAGTTCTGGAACCTTCGTTATTTCAAGTTCTTCTTCTGTTGCCAAATCTGTACCTGGGTCTTCCAGATGTCGACTTTCAGGTCGAGCTTCAAGATCTGGAACCCTGTTTGTTTCGACTTCTGCATCGGATGCTGAACTGGTATCATATATCTCCAGATGTCGACTTACAGGTCGATCTTCAGGATCTGGAACTCTGATAGTATGACTGGCATGCACCCAGTTTTTCACTCCAGCACATTTGACAGCAGTTGTCACCAGGATCACTTGTCGTGGTTTATCCCAGCGAGGAACCAAACAGTTTCTTCTTCTGTGGACTTTTATGCGGACCCAGTCTCCTGGACTCAAATCATGAGCTGGTTTTCTTTCGAGAGTGGTCGCCTCCGGTCCAACCTGATGAAACACAGAATGTACCACATCAGCCAATCCTTTGCAATAATCCAACACGAGATCATCAGTTATAGTCAGCAGTTTGTTGACAGGTACATGTGCTTGCCTCATTGCTCGTCCCATGATTATTTCGTGGGGACTCAGACCTGTTTTTCTGTCAGGTATGCTTCTGATAGTCATTAGCACCAATGGTAGGGCATCAGGCCATTTGAGTCCTGTGGCTTGACACATTTTCCCTAACCTATTCTTTATTGTTCCATTCACTTGTTCTACTACTCCAGAAGCCTCTGGTCTGTATGCACAGTGCAATTTCTGTTGAATGTCAAGAGCTTCACATATCAGTTGAATTAACTCATTTTGAAAATGTGTTCCTCTATCTGTTTCAATCGTTACTGGAAAACCATACCTTGGAATGAATTTTCTCAGCAGGAGCTTGGCTACAGTAACTCCATCATTCCTTCTTGTCGGATAGGCTTCCACCCAACGAAAAAACAAACAAACGACCACAAGAACGTACCTCAGTCTATTGCTTGGGGGCATTTCGATAAAATCAAGTTGCATTCTGGTAAAAGGACCTCCCTCTCGCCCTATAGTTCCTAGACTCACTACTGTTTTCCTTCCTGGATTTATTTGTTGGCAAGTAAGACATCTTTGATAAAGACTTTCAGCTATGGCTCTAAATTTTGGGTTATACCAAGTTTGTCTGAAAAGTTGGATCATGGCATCCCTTTCAATATGAGCTTGTCCATGGTACATCCGTGCCATGTTAGAAATCATGCTATCAGGCATAACTGGTCTTTCATCTCTATAAACCCAAACATCATCTTCCTCCCGCTTTCTGCATCCTGCTTTTATCCAACCATCTTTTTCCTCATCGTTTGCTTCTTCCTGTAATTGTCTTACCTCATCCCATGTTTCAACAATGTTAGTAAATAGCAAGGGACATGGAACATGCTCTCTTTCTCTTCTTCGATTCAACGAGACCACATTTTTAGCACAATATTGGGCTATCTCGTCGGCATATCTGTTACCCACAGTAATGTAATCCGCCTCATTTTTGTGTGCAGCACACTTCACCACTGCAATCTGTTTAGGCAGCTGTATCGCCTCAAGCAATTTCTTCACAAACTCACCATTTCTAATTGGAGTTCCTGCAGACGTCAAGAAACCTCTCTGGGACCAGATCTGTCCAAAATCGTGGACCACTCCGAAGCCATACTGGCTATCTGTGATCACCGTAATTCGGACATTCTTTCCCAATTTGCACGCTTGAATCAGAGCAATCAGTTCAGCCACTTGGGCGGAACGTATCCCTCTCAAACAAGATGCTTCCATTATTGCAGCTACTGTACACACAGCATACGCCGCACTCAAAACTCCTTCACTCGTCCTCAGGCATGAACCATCCACAAACATCACATAATCTGATTCTTTTAAGGGCTCGTCCTTAATATCCGGCCTTGGTTTTGTACAAAATTCAAGCACATCCAAACAATTATGATCAACTTCCTCTTTGTCTTCTACACTCCCTTCATCCGGCAATGATGTCGAAGGATTCACACTTGTGCATCTGTCAATGGTTACATTGTCTGCACTCAAAATCACTTTTTCATACCAAGTCAGCCGACTATGTGTCATGTATTGAGTTTTGGTTCTTGTGAAGAGAATTTCAACAGAGTGTGGAACATATACTCTCAATGGATATCCCATCACTATGCCTTCACTTTGTTCCAGACTCACACAAGTAGCAGCTACTGCTTTCAAACAGCCAGGCAACGCCTTTGCCACTGGGTCTAAAACAGCTGAAAAATATGCAATAGGTCTTTTCATTTTTCCATGCCTTTGCACCAAAACTGAAAGTGCACACCCATCTCTCTCACTACAATAAACTCAAATTCTTTTTCATAGTCAGGCATTCCCAGTGCCGGTGCTTCACACAGTCTTGTTTTTAGTTCTTTGAAAGCTTTCATTTCTTCGTCATTCAATTCAAACGGATCTTTAACATCCTTTTTCGTCAATCGCTGTAAAGGTTTTGCAATTAATGAAAATCCACTTATCCACTGTCGACAATACCCAACCATTCCAAGGAACATTCTCACCTCTCTTTGTGTCATTGGAGCTCTCATTCCTCGGATAATCTTTATTCTCTCTGTCGTTACCTTCCGCACTCCCTTTTCAATCTTGTGACCTAGGTATTGAACCTCCTGTTGACAAAACTGTAATTTAGACGGGGACACTTTATGTCCACCTTCAGCTAAATGGTTCAGTAAAGCAATTGTGTCGGTAACACATGCTTCTTTGGTCTTTGATGCCACTAATAGGTCATCAATGTACTGAACCATCACAGATTTTTCAGGCATTTTTAAATCTTCCAACGATTTCTTTAGGATCTGATTAAAGATTGAGGGGCTTTCTGTATACCCTTGAGGAATTCGGCACCATGCCAAAATACGCTCTCCGAACCGGAACGCAAATAATGGTCGGCTATCTGGGTGTAACGGAATAGAGAAAAATGCATGGCACAAATCAATGACTGTGTACCATTCTGCATCACGTGGAATCTGATACAGTATTACAGCAGGGTTTGGTACAATTGGACAACAAGGAATAACGATTTTATTGACTTTTCGTAAATCTTGCACTATCCTATATGTCCCATTTGGCTTTTTCAGTCCCATTATAGGTGAATTACATGCACTGCTCATTATTTCTTTCAAGATTCCCTGTTCAATCATTTTATTGATTACAGGCGTTATTCCTTCGATAATTTCTGGCGTCAATTTATATTGTGGAGTATTTGGGTAATTTGTTCCTTCTCTTACAGTTATTTTTACAGGGTCTACTCCTCTCATTAACCCAATGTCTTCGCCTGTAAAATCCCATACCTCAGGTCTGACTGTCTCTTTTAATTCATTTGGGATTTTCTCTACATCAAACACAGGAAACATGTCATTCACTCCTGGTTCTAGTTCTGCCATTGTCATTTTATACAGTACATCTTCATCTGGTGTCTGGAATGCAATCCCATTCGGGGTACAATAAATGGTACAATTCATTTTACAAAGTAGATCGCGTCCTAGTAAGTTTACAGGACTGCAATCGCACACCACAAATCGGTGCATTTCTCTGAATGGTCCAACTTTCACCTCTACTAATTTGGTAAGTGGCGCCTTAATCTGCTGGTTTGAAACACCTACGACTTGGATATGTTCACCTGAGAGAGGAAGGTTCGGTATTTCCACTGATCTAACAGTAGAAAGGGTAGCTCCAGTGTCAAAAAGGAATGTAACATTTGCACCATTCACTTCTCCATCCACAAATGGACCTGTCTGATCTACCTCTAGAGTTGCGCCAAGTACGCACTCTTCCTCCTCTCCTAGGCACCGTCATAAACTTTCATCCGATTCATTCCCATCCTGTCGTAACCAATACTGCGATATCGCAGCTGCGCGCTGCAATTGTGTTACCTGCTCTCCTCCGTAGAATCCTGTCTCTGCACTGTATCTCTGAGGGTTTACACTCTTGGGAAGAGGTGGTTGTGGCACCTGACTCTGTTGAGTAACTACCTGCGGTTGCTGCAGCTGTTGGTAACTCACCTCACTCTGCACCTGTGGATTTAATGATTGATTTTCCGTATTAGCTTTTGGAGGAAATTTACACTCGTTTCTCCAATGCCCTAATTTTCCGCAATTGTGGCATGGCCACTTCTTCTTTGCCTCTTCTATACTCATCTGACCTTTGCCTTTACCTATATTCGGTTTGAATTTAGTCTGTCCTGTCTCATTGATTTGATTATTCAACTGAGCTTCTTGTTTTTCTGCAACCTTCACTTGTGCCCACATCGCCTTTTCTTTCAATTTCCGCTGTCTACACTCAATGTCATCGCTACAATATTTAGCATACCTCAACACTTCGTCCACTGTGCTGTTTTGCCAACATAACATGTGCTGCTTAATCATTTCGCTTATTTCTGGTTTCAATCCATAAACAAATCTATATACAAAATGACTCATGTCCTTCTCACTCAGAGTTTCATAACTGCTATACTGTTTGAAAACCAAAAGTAGCCTTTCATAGTAGGCATGTACAGACTCCTTACTCTCTTGCGTAGTTCTGTCAATCTTTACCCAATCAGTTTCTTTGGGTGGAATTTTGTTTTTCAAAAATGTAATAACCTGTTCATACTTCCTCATTACTTCTGGTCCTGGCGCTCCTGTTTTTGCATCTCTAGGGTATTCTACTGTCGGACAATCAATGGTAATCTTACATTCTGTCCATAAATCGGCTGGTACCACAATGTCAAACAATCCATCCAAATCTACCCACAACACCTTTGAAACTTTGACAAACCTTTCCACTTGTCTGTACCATTCTACAGGCTTTTCTCTCAATTTTGGAAAGTCATTTGTAAATGACAGTATATCTTATCTGGACCATGGGACATGCACATAACTACCTCCTGGAGTTTCTCTCATCGGATACTCCCGTACGACTGATTCCTTGTCTGTCACTGCAAAAGCCAAAGACGCTTTGTCGGTTGTTCTCTCATTTCTTTTGCTCCACCTGCTCCTCCATCTGTCCACATCACCCCATTTTCTCAACAAAACGATCAGCTCTTTTATCTGGGTTAATCGTCCTGATGTGTTCAGATTTTCTATATCTTTCTCACTAAAATCTACCCTATACGGTTTCTGCAAACTCCTGACTTTTACAAATTCTACTCCTAGTTCATTCGCTGTCTCTTCCAATTTTTCATGTAAATTTCTAGCTCTCCAAGTAATGCTCTTACACAGGAACATTTTCTCATCGTCCTGGTATGTTTTCAATTTTTCTGTACCAATAGTCCCTAAAATCAACTCTTCCATATCTATCTTTAGCCTGATTACATCTAATGGTTGCGGTTCTGTCTCTTTCTTTTGCAAATTTCTCATCCATTCATTTAATTCTTCTGGAGTTGGACCTACAGGTGTACTGTTTATTTCTATCCAATTTTTATTCCTCTCTGGCGTTTCAGATGCAGACTCAGTTCCCATAGGAATCCTTTTTATCTCACTCTCATTTACTGTCAGGTTAGTAGGCGGACTCGGTCTATACGAGCTGACCCAATCTCTTGCCACTCCAGTTCCTGTATTTATCCCTTCTCTCATTCTTTGCATATTTGAGTTCATTGGGATGGTTAAGGAATGCTCATCTATTCTCTGGTTCTCAAAAACTGGTATTACTGGTCCTATTGTCACTGGCACAGTCACAGCTTCCATGTTCATTGTTAACTCTCTTATTTTCTCAGTCAATTCTCTTGTGGTTTTTGCTAATTCAGCTGCATTGCCACTGTCAGACTTTTCACTTTGTGGAGTTTCTAGCCATTCATTTGACCTATTTATATCATATCTTCGTTCTGGACTTTTATTCCTCCCAGTTTCCATTGGCGGTGCATTGGGTGTCACCACCGCAGAATTCTGTTGATATGGAGGTGGTTTTCTGTTTAAAATATCTTCCAGCAATTCATCCTCTGTCTCGCTACCTTCATACCCGTACCTCTCTGTAACTGTATGTTTCTTTTTCTCTGTACACTTCCTTCCTGTACTCTCTTCAACTGCTAGGGCTGGAAACAAACCCTCTGCATGTTAGCATATCTCCAACGCTTCATCCTGTCCTCATGATTCACTCCCCATAATCTTCCAGGAACTAAACTATAATTCTTTGCACCTCTGTATCTTTCTCGTTCATACATCTCGTCTTCCCATTCACCTAACGCTTCAAACTGTGTCGGTCTAGGTCTTGGCTCAAGTTTAATCATTTTCTCTCTCAAATTTCGAAGTACAGCTATGCTAAATGAACCATTCTCCGGAAAAGCCAATATTCCATCATTCTGAGTATATTTTGTCCAATTTTCTAACCAAATGCAAGTATGATAACCATATTTCAGCATCATATGAGAAGCTGGCGTTTTCGGCGGAGGAATTACCTGTCCCTCTCTAGTCACTACCTTTTTGTCTTTCTTAAAGAAGTTCTTAATTTTCGCCATCCATGACGGTTTCTCTTTACAATACTCATAATAAGCCATATTTCACGATTCTTTCCCTCCGGCAAACTCACAACTCTGCTCTGTTCTCTATGTGCTATTCGGACCTATCCCAGCGCGTCTCACACTAACGCACCAATCCGAAACCTCTACGTCACTGCTCTTTAGACCTATCCCAGCGTGTCTCACACTAACGCACCAATCAGGGCGTTTTCCGTGTTTCCAAAGCACTGGCCAATCCCAGCGCGGTCTTTTGTCACCGTCAGTTCTACTCCTGACCCCTCCTTTACAAAATTTATCGGCAGTTTGTTCTTGACTATATTTTATTAGTTACAACATAAAACACATTTCCATTGTCTGTTTTCGCTAAACAAAAGAGATAGTTTACTCTATCTTACAAGAATACAGTTTCGTTCGATAAGTGTAGCGCTTCCCTCTACCTTACCCGTCTTTCAAGCAAGGGGTAAACCCGTTTCTCTGGGGATAAAACACATGTGGAGACTATACTGCTCCTGAGAATTAAGGCCAGAGTTTCACAAGAAAACCGGGTGCTATTTCACTTACTTCGGTGTTATGGGCCATTTAATTGATGCAGCGTTTACCCAGAAATTATCACACTCACACACGTTTTATACAGAAAATGTCCCTATCAGAACACAACCTGAGTTAGCACCAATTTGAAAATCAGACAATACACTATTCCATGTGACTTCTCTTGCCACACGTGTCCACTTCCTACTTCCCGGAAGCTTCAAAATCTCCGACTTACATATAACATAATACAATTCGACATGAAGTGTTAAACATGAAACAATCAATAATCACCAAACTAATCTATAGTAACCATAACTCTGCTACCAAGAAATCTGATCCAGCGCGACTAATAAAAATTCTTCTCTTTTGGACATAACCTCCAGGTAAAAGATCACACACGACAACTATACCTTATGACGGTGGGGCCCATAACACCGCATAACCATACACTCTCTCAAATTGTTCCCTGGGTCACATCCACTACTACCAAAGAGAAGAATGTGTTTTGCTGGAGGAACGGGATACCTTATTAAAATTGACAAGATATTTTCTTAAACATCATACATAATCAGTTTTAATCCTGTCGGTTCTAAGACATCAAGGTATTCCGCTCTTTGGTCGATGGACCAACTAGTAGAATAAGTTGATGGTGATTAAGACCAGCTCAATCACATTCAACACTTGTTAAAACATTACACTTATTATTGAGCTAAAGAACCACAGACTCGTAGTTTTAATTATAATAAAGTTTATCTACTTTCTTTAAATGCATGAATAAGATTCAATTTTATTAATCATTTTAATACATTTCAATATCATTATAAGAAATAAGCCTTTTAGAAAGAATTTTATGCATACCCCTTTTAGATGAAGAATAAAAGTTCACCAACGCAGATAAATTGTAGATCACAGCATGGAATTTCCAAAACTGACTGTCTGTCCCACTAAACAGGCCTCCTCGACGGACCTCCTATACAGGTTTCCCGCACCGGTCTCGTTCCTTTCCCAGTCAAGTTTTAAGTTTATAAAATGAATAATTCTATTAAGAAAAATGGCCTATAGAAAATAGCAGCAGTCTCTTCAGCATCAACGTTCAGTGCTCAAAAATTATGCATGAATAGCGCTCCTCCTACTTAAGAGTAGTTCCTCTTATACCCTACTACTAGCTTACTAAACATAAAGTTGCAATCTTTGGGGGCGAGAATCACGCTAATTGGTCCATTGGAGGGGTGGCAAGCATCACCTCATTGCCCTCCTTGTTCAAACCGGTTCTGAAATTGTTTATGATTTTATCCTTTCACACGACCTTTGGGTAATAGCAATCCGATTGACAGTTCATTTAATGTTTCTTCTTTTTCGCAACTTATTTTAAACAGTCCATTGTTAATTCTCCGATGCTCATCCCCTGTTCTCACGGATTCACGCTGAGTCTTTCTTGGCATTCACCTCGTGTCAGGTCAGCCCGACCTTGACACTTCTCACTCTGGGCTCGACTCGTACCCACGTGATATGCTTCTGCGGCTTTCTTCCGTTTAGAAGCCATCTTTGCGTCTGCGCATTGAGCTCATCTGCCTCGGCAGCCATTTTTACAGCACGGCCTAACAGGCCCGAACGAACTATCATGAAAACAAACACAATCATAATTAAAATAAAGAAAATAAGCCTTTCTGTTTCCCACCCGTCATTCTAAGTACCCCAATTAGGTGTTACCTAGCAAAAGCGACATTTAAAGCCATGTTTACTTACCATCCGCATTCTTTTGCCACAACACAATTTTACTACATAGCACAAATCATGCAATTTTACTCTAATTAGTACGCAAACCACTATATTAGCATTATTTCACTTTTACAATTTTAAATAGGTTAACTTTGCACATAAATTGCAGTTACCACTTATGTAAATGTTTACCAATAATGTAAAATGTTGATTAGTCAATCAAACAATTATTAACATTGATTTATTAGCATGAATATTAGGGGGTTCCAAAATTTTTCATTTACCTCGCTCCATCACATGCTATAGCAATCTTGCATCTTTTCAAGTATGCAAGCACCCGCCTGCGTTTCTCAAAGGCAGCTATGAACCGGACATTCCATGTAATCAACTTGGTCATGGTGGCTGCCATGAAGTCCACATACGTCCCATGTTGCTGCCTCACAGCCATTTTGTCTCAGACCCTGTACGTGACCCTGAACCTGTAATCATCACTGCAAGTTCTATTCTCCGACACAGAGGTGGGAAAAACAATGTAAACCGATCCCCAACATAGCCAAATCCCCCACACCCCTTGGGCAATATCACATCTCCCTCCCCATACAAAAGAAACCATGTGAAGGCATGTAGATGTCGCCCCATATCCCCCAAGAAAGTCCCCAACTTGAAATACCAATGAAAGAAGAGAACCAACCACTCAAGTTGAAAGCCCCCCCACCCACCTCAACATTAGTGGTTGGCCAGCTGGTGGGGTTGGAGATCAAGCCAGCTCCCCAACCAGATACCCGCCTCTGGGGGGAGGCCCCTGTCAACCATTCTCAGCTTGTGTGTAGTATTCTCCTCCGATATATGTTGTTCAAGACTCTTAATCTGCCACCCAGCACTTCATAGTGCCCAATATCTTTGGAGTAATCTCACTATAGATTCTATCTAGATGTTTCTTATTCTTTGGCGTCACGCCCTTACTCATTGTCGGTGTCTTCACTCGGGTTACTGTTCATGTGTCGAGTGGGTGAAGAATTCCTAGAATCCGGGACAACACCCGAAACCTGTAGTGTTCCATCTGGGCAGTATCTAATTCGGCTAGGACTCCGAGTCTTGCTTTCGGTCTGTGAAAGGTTTGTCTTTCGTCGGACCCGGGGTGGCCTGCCCGACCCAGTCGCTTGGGGCGACTCCGTTGAGGGCACCAGACAGATTCCCGGAGATCCCCTTGAGTCCAGCCAGTCACTCGCCTCCTCCGCGGAGAAGAAAAACAGCGCTTTCCCTTGATGTTAAAACTCTCAGCTGGGCCGGCTAAAGGAGGCTATATTTAAGGTTTGAGTCCCTCAGGCGCCGTTTCACTGCTAAGAAAGTTCTTCTTTGATCCTGCACTCACTGCGTGTAATCTGGATAAATTGATATTGGGTGGCCTTCATAACGCAACAGGCCCCGGCTTCGGATGAGTTGCAGGATGGCATCCCGGTCGCGGAAATTGAGGAACGGGGCAATGAGGGCTCTCGCCGGTGCACCGGGTCGGGGTGGGGGGCACGTGCTCTGTGCACCCACTCCACCGTAAAAAACTTTGAGAGTATCTTGGGGCCAGTGTGGTAACAAGCCAGTCCTCCAGGAACAGCACAGTGGATGGTCCCTCCACCTTCTCGGGGAAGCCCACAAAGTGGAGGTTGTTCCTGCTTGACCTCCCTTAGGCGTCCTCTGCGCGGTCGTCTAGGCTCACCATACACTTCTGGAGGTCAGTCACCGTCTCTAGCAGGGCCTGAATCTCTGTCTGTAGGGTATCCACCGTTTGTTCAGTGGTGGTCACCCTTTCTGAGACTTTTCGCAAGTCACACCGGAGCAGATTGACGTCAATGGCGACAGAGTCTATCTTATGGATTATCTCGTCCCTCGTAGAATGAATCGCCGTCAGCACGTCTGTAATGGAGGGGGCACGGTCCCTGATCTGTGGTGCTCCATCTTCAAGTGTCGGTGGCGCCGCCATTTGCACTTCCTGATCGAGAGGGCGAGGATGCGCGTAGTTTGAGATTGTGTTGGCCTGGGCAGCCTTGCCCCCCTTCTCTTTCACCATCCTAGCTAACTGATCCCCTTATAGTTCTTACAGAAGGCCCAGGCCGTCGTACCAGGCAGTGTCTCTTAAGTTGTCTCCCGGGCAGTCGCACCTCTCACCCTCGCAGCCCGGGCTCTTACCGGACAGCAGCTCCAGACTGTGGACAGCCCAGGCACAGCACCGGGCCTGCGATTCTCTCTGTTAAGCACAGAGTTATTGGTTCATGAGACAGCTCAATGCAGATGGGGGCGACTCCAACTTTTCCCTCCAGCGCTCTGTACCTTGATTTGCATAAGAACTCCTGGCGCTGACGTGTGGCAATCAGCGGCGTGCTGTTGTGTAGGTACCGCACTGGATTTCTGACCATTCCTCGTTGCGCTCCCCCTAAAGCTGCTGGGTATTTACTTTGTTCGGCCCGCAGATGCCACTCAGTTAGGACGTTCACCGCCATCAGTGGTTAGGGCCCGTCATGAAACCTCCCAATCCAAGGTAGTATCGATCAAAGCCTTCTTTGGCCTTTGCGTCGGGCGTCCCACATCGAGTGTCACCCCCAATCCAGATTTCAGCACTCAGCAAAGTTTCAAGCGCTACACCGCCCCTGCGCCATGTCGTGCATTTAATGTGTCTCGTGATGTCAGGCCGTATAAAAGGGAGCCCATTCCAGAACGTTTCCCCTCCCGATCAGGGCGGCAGTCTCTTGGGTGCACCCGCAGCCGTTCAGGCCCGCCGTCCTCTGCGGTCCCGGTCACTCCCACGCAGTCGCTTCAGCAGCGGGGCCTCCTCCCGATCAGCTGCAGCGCGAGAGGAATCATGCCCAGTCCCTGCCGCCTCTGCGTGCCCGCTCTCACCAGGATCCTAGGTCGTATTGCCATAGTCTGCCGGCCAGCCACTCTCAAACTTAGGGCCCGATGCACTGCTCCCAAATCTCCTCACCTTTTACGCAAGAGGATCGGTGTTGCCAGGTTAGGCGCTGGTTTCACGGGCCGTCAGGGCCGTATCCCCTCATCAAGTGGCCGGTGTCCGTCTATATCCTCCTCAGCTTCCGTGCACCACCGCCTCCACCTTGCGGGGCACTTGGAAGCAGCAGCACCGCGCTGGCACTCAGCGGCAAAGGCAAGATGGCCGCCGGTCGGCTCCGCAGCCATCCGGTCTCGGCTGCAGATATCCCCTCACACCGGGTGAGCGGAGGTTGCAAGCGGTAGTGAGTCAGGAGCAGTGATCATTCTGCTTCAATTGTGAGTATTCTTGCGGTTTTACTCACACAGGATACTGTCGTATTAATGGAGTTGACGGGAACTCCAGGGAGCGCGTCTACTTCGCAATGTTGCTAAGCCACGCCCCATAATAATTGACTTGTAGGTTACAGATTGAAGATGGAAAAACACTAAAAGGCCTGTGATCCCATAAACTCAAACTCTGACCTAATCCTCTACACATTATTCATTGCAATTCTAACAATGTTTAACAAAAGAAGCATTCTTCTGCTTGTGAATGCATGTGTATTTGCAGGTAATGTAATTTAAATGGAGTGTGTGTTTTTACTATTGGGCATCTAAGACCTCCGTGTGTTCTAAGCGAATTAAATTTCCTGCTCCCATTGTCTAATCAGGTTGCAATCTGTTTGGAAGCATGAAATGCGTGCCGGTGATCTTGTGTGATAAACCCATAAATGTTTTCAAGCTTACTAAACACAAATTGGCCTTTGACTGCAGTTCTTTCAAGTTACCTATTCCATTGTGTTATCAAGTGAACTCTTAACCTTCCTCTGGGCAGCACACGATTTGGGCCTACACTGGTGTTTAATCACGTACCGCTGTGTGCTTTCCGCTCGGGTTCGTTGTTGCACTATATTCTCGTGTTTTATATTTTCTGCAGCGTGTTCATTTTTTACATTTCCCACAACAAACATTTTGAAACTACAGGATAGTGGGACCATAATATCCCATATCTGTCCAAATAGCTGTAGGCGTTTTTAATCCAGTCAGGGCATCCCGGAACAAACATAGTAGTGAGGAAAGCCCTAGACTGCTTTAATCTGCACTTCTTTGGCAGACTAATGCATCTTATTAAAAGAAAAAAAAGACCCTAGCTTCTACATTAGGTGGTAGGCCCACCTTGACCCACACGGTGATCCAGGTGTGGGAAGCTTGATGATAAAGCCCTTGCTTTTTACAGAGCCACATCTCCACTGTATTCGTAGGTAGATGCACTGCACATTAGCCTTATCATACCTCAGCAGTGTGATATCTGTATCCTTATGCCAGTTTTCCAAGCCCATTCAGCTGAGCGTTGTTAGGTCTTGTAACCCTGTGCCAGTCTCCTACATAATCTTGCCATAGAGGACCAGCACTTGAGGTGAAGGTTTTGGTATTCCTTTGCTGATCCCAAATGTCATCCAGCCGTAGAAGGCATACACTTTGCATTCCACTGCCAATGCCTTGAGCATATCCAGCCATCAAAGTGGGAAGGTCTGCATCCTGTGTCAATAACCAAATCTGAGAAGAAAATTATCTGAGCCACTATGCCTATTTGCAAAGTCCTTTCATCCATAGTGGTGGCATGATCTAAATCTCTTTGCCATCTCCTGAGGGCATCCTCTACCTAGTGGTCATTTACTCTGTATCCCTATGTCAATATATTGATTCTAAACAGTGAAATAGTTAACATGTTCTGTATCCTCTATATATCTTTACATCAATTAACTAAGCCATGCAGCTGTCGGACAGGTAGGTTCTCTATCCAAGTGTACCTCCCTAAAGTCCTTGTCTAGTCTGTCGCTAGAGGTGACTTGCTGTCCATTCTTGTTCTAGTCTCTTGCAGCCTCCGCCCATATAGGGAACTAGCTGTGTGTCCTGGAGCTACAAAGCACTTAAGGTGGCACATTCAGTATGTTTCTTATAGCACAAACAAAATCCACCAAAAATCTAGAAGACATTGGAAGCTACAGGCCATTCTTAACCCTACTTTTTATCAGCATAGTGTGAAAACATTTAAAGAATAGGCCAGGATATCTGAAACAGCCTGGATTCACTCCTTCTTCCAGAACAGAAGCAAATGAATGCAGAACAAATCACAGGAATCTTCAATACAAAGGGTGACATGTCATGTTCCACAAGGGCCCTCCCTCTTACCATTAATGCTGAAAATGTTCACATCAGGTTCATTTCCAACTGTACACAGATGACACACACATCTTCATCTGACTGGGCCCGGAAAGTCAGTCCATCATCATGGGAAGCCTGGCCACACATTCCACTTGATGAAAGAAAATCCCCTTAACCTAAACAGATGAAAATCACAGATCCTGTTACAAGGAGGACCTGACCACAACATGCTTCTTTTTGAAGGAGCCAAGTGCATGGGCTTCAGTCAAGGACAATTTGTGTCTGTACCTCTGGTCTTGTCTTCTTCTGATGCAGATGCCTGCCAATACCTCTCTCTATACCAAGCTCTAGAATGGTGACAGGAGACAAGGGCAGAGTAGAGTAGAGCCAAGAGCCACTTAGTAAATCCCAGGATATTTTGGAGGGAAAAAAATGGAAACCAGAAAAAAACCTGTTAAGGACAACAGCAGGAGCTCAGAACCAGGAGCAGATCCAAGGGGTGCAGGCAAAAAGCAGAAGTACTCTCCGTAGAGCACAAAATGGGTTCGAAGCACAACTGCAAAGCACTGACGAGTGATCCCAGCTTTCTTATATAGTCCTGAAGTCACATAACCTAGAAGGATCTGGAATTTTCGAGAAAGAAGGAACTAATCTCATAGGAACTAGTAGGTGACCATCTTGGATTGGAGTACAGAATACATTATGGTCCAAATGAGTACCAACACTTAAGAAAAAGACCAAAGGAATACGGAAGTATCTGGTTTTAGGGTAATTCCCCACCTTACACATCAAAATATAAGACATTTAGGAATAATCCTAAATATAGATGTGTCATTCACTCCTCAAGTTAACACTGCACTCAGTGGTGTTACCCACCTGTAACTGTCAATGCGCATGAAGATCCTGCCACTATGAAAACCAATCATCAAATTAAGTTAATACAAATCCTACCAAGGTACATTTAGATTACTGTAATGTGGTCTATACATGACTCCCTAAAAAGTTGATTGACACACTGCAAAAACTTCTAAATCATGCAGCCAAACTATGCCTCAACCCCCAGAAACCTCCTATGTGAAGCTAGCTTTGAAATCCACCCATTGGTGTTCTGTGGAATCTGTCATCTAATGTAAACTCCTTTGCATCATCCACAAAGCTTAGTGTAACAATGGGTCTAGCTATCGTCAAAAGCAGGCCCCATATTGCATTTCAGCTAGAAACCATCATTTAAAGAACTGGCACTTTTTCCAACTAAGTACCATGCAAGATGACAAAAAAAAATCAAAAACGTCCATTGATAGACTTAAAAAACTTCCAAATCACACAGCCAAAGTATGCCGCAACCCCCATAAACCTCCCATATGAAACTAGCTTTGAAAACCATCCATTGGTTTCCTGTGGAATCTATGATCAAACTGAAACTCCTTTGCATCATCCACAAAGCGTACTGTAACAAAGGGCGCGCTATCATCAAAAGGAGTCTCCACATTACATTTCATCTAAAAAGATTCAATTAGAGAACAAGCACTTTATCCAACAAAATATTTTCAAACAGCAAAAACTTGGAGGCAGGTCTCTGGATGTCCAGGCCTCCAAACTCTGGAATGCCTTACTCCTTATCCTAAGAGCAGAGCCTAACCACCCTCATTTTAGAATACCTTTAAAGACTGAACTCATTCATTCATCTGTTCATATGCCTCAATCAGGGCTGTGGTAGAGTGATATGGAATTGGGGTTCCTACCTTTATATTCACAGTTGGACTCTATATCCTCTCTTTTTGCCTTTCTGTGGATTATGTGCTGACACTGCCTGGTAGTGGCCTCAGGATACTTTTCAGCACCTTACAAAACTCCTAAATCTATGTGGCAAGAACCTTTTCACCTTTTAGTTAACAGGCTATTAACCTACTGAGTTATTCAGGAAATAGGCTTTGCGTACATCTGCCAGTTCCTCAGCGCATCTCCATCCAAAAGATACTATACTGTGGATCACAGTGCCAATCCACTGAGACAAATGGGCTAGAAGTGACAGGATCTGCAGCTCTCTGTCTGCCCACAGAATATCAACTAGTTCAGCCCTCCTAGTGACTAACTCCACATCCCTCTGCTAATTCCCTGAATAATCCACTTCTAGGGATTGCAAATTCTGTAATCATCCAGTTCTAGACGCACAGAGATCATTATACTTGTACTAATCCAATGAGCTATGCCATCCTAGAGATGACGCACTCTGTATTCCAAAGATAGATCCAAGCCATCCAGCCATGATGTGATTGCCACTGCCTTCAAAAATATTCCATCCTTAGAGGTGAGAGGCCATGCATTTCTATAGCTACCTCATGTCATCCATTCTTAGAGATGAGAATGTATTTATTCCTGCCTCAATCCTGTGAGACCGCCCTTTCTGAAAAGTGATGGGCTCTGTTTCCAATGAGAGTGACTGATGGCTTTATTTAGAGTTTTACTGTAATCTGTCCCCTACTAAAAATCTGTCTCAAGTAGAGATGATGGAAGTGCTGTGTTTCCGAAGGCAGAGTTCTATGCAGCCCTGCTGTCGGAGACATGCTTGTGCACATCTGCTAACTAACATGGCATCATAGGGCCCAAGGGCTGTGGTTCTTATGACTATCTTTGGATGTGTCTCTGGATTGTCATGTTATTATTCCTAAGAGCCATCTGTAGGGTGTGGTTAGGTTTATGCTTCAATAATTAGTCTAAGTCAGTGTTCATGCTTTATAGAATAAGGATTCGTCCATTATGATTATCATTGTGTGAGAAAAACAGAAGAGTGATGAGTGGAATGCTTTAATTAATCTCAGCCACTGGAATCTATGCACATTAGAATGCCTCGTTTGTTCAGCTCAATGTGTCACGATTCAGAGGGACCAATAATATGCAAATCAGGCTTTGCTTCAATAGGAACAGGCCAACCCAAACTGCTAGGCCAAGTCCCCTCTAAACTGGAACACAAGCATGCTCAGTCCATTGCAGCTTTATTGGGCCTCATCAGCGGGGTATTGCTTGTCCGCCTAAAGCGCTGTGTGCTATGGGACCCTTATCTGGGCACTCCTAGACTAGCTGAGGTACGATTGTAATATCTCAATTTGCACATTCTGCTTTCAACTTATAAGGAAATCATTTAACTATTATTAAATGATGGTCCCCAAAGCTTTTGTCACCTGGGCCTTCCTATCTAATGTGGTATGCTCTAATTGCTTTTTGTCTCTATGCAGTTCTATGTTCTGAACCATGGATGCTGATGGAATTATGTTTCACCTTCATCTCTTAGGGCTCAGAATAGGGTTTGACTGATATGACCAGTCACTTGATTAGATAGAGGCAGATTATGAGGCAGGGCCAAGGAGCAGGTGAAGCAGGACATATTAGATGCCTTAATCCTGGCAACTCATATTCCGCAACTGCTCCAAAACCTGAGAATGGGACTGCTGTTACTGAATATGCAACAGTGCATACTACCAAGGGCACTGCTGGGTGTTTGTCATTCCAGTGATTTACTACATCCTGCCTTAATATCACCTACTCTCTTGTGGATATTCAACACTAGTCACCTACATGCATCATGCATCATTCCATTAGCTTTTTCTGTTTCTATGGAGTCTCTTCCTTATGCTCTATTACCCTCTGGATGTCCTCTTGTCTAACTGCAAGTGGTGTTATGATTCAGTGTGGCAGGAAGCAACTATTGCTTGTACTAGAATTGCTGTGGTATCTCTTTTGGCATAGGGAAGTATGGCCAAGGAACATCGCCTAATGGGATTATACTGGCTACTCTTCATCATCTGTGTCCCTATGGTCCTTTTCAGTGGTGTCATAGCCATGCCTGTCCTTTAATGTGAATATATGAGAATAGGCACCCTTTGGCTTAAGAACCATTACTTGTAGGCTACTTCACCTGATGTGGCAGATTTGGTAAAAATGGTCATAGCTAATGGCAGGACTGCCTCGTGTCAGGGAAAAAAGGCAGGGAGGGGACGACGGAGACAAATATATATTTTTTTAAAAGAACTTACCTGCCGCCCTCTAGGATCGCACTTTTCTGCTCATCTCCTCTCCACTGCAGGCAGGCACAGGCTCCCACACTGCCTTGCATCCAATCCTGAAGCTGCTCTCATGCATGAGAGCAGCTTCAGGATTGGCCTGAGTACCGATGATTTGTGCTTCCGGAAAGACTGGGAGCCTGTGCATGCTATCTCCAACCTGGCAATTCAGCTGGGGATGGAGAGAGTTTCACTGCGCATGTGGGTTTGGCTGGCCTGAAACGCTGGCCAAACCCACATGCACAGTGAAGGCAGTGCCCACCACTCCCCCTCCAGCCTGTCATCACCCTGGTCCTGCCCCCAAGACTCGGCACAAGAAAAATAAACCAATAATAAAACGGGTTTTATACCCGTTTTATTATCGTTTTATTTTTCACGTTTTTGAAAGTGCTGGCAGGGGGGGGCGACACTCCTCCGCCATAGCGGGGAAGCCGCCGCTGGCTAATGGAGAGGACATGTCAGACTGCACCTTTCCTGGAGAGATGCTACATTGGTTTGTAGGGTATGCTTTCTCTGCTAGGGACCTCCATCTCACTCTGTCTCATTGACAGCAATTATATGCAATGCATGAGGGATGGGGTAGAACAAATATGCATCTGTATTCCTATTGATTTAGTTCAAGTGCTTTCTGTTCATTTGTCAATATACTGTGCATGTCTTGTTGAACCGAAATGTTAATGTCATGTATGACAACATAGGTTCTACAAGGTTGTCCTGTTCATACTTATGTTGTATATTTCCCTTCTCTGTGTTGATTGGCTTACTGGAAGGCTAACACATTCTACTAAAGCTGGTGCAGACCTAGCAGCAGTGCCAGAGGCAGGATTTGGTACCAGAGGGGATGAAACTTTCTTCAGAGAGCCCCTTCTCTCTCTACTTTAACACAATATGCAAAGCTGTAAATATTGATATAGATGTAGATATAGATATTTACATAGATATAGATATAGATATAGATATAGATATAGGTATAGGTATAGGTATAGGTTTAGATATAGGTATAGGTTTAGATATAGAGATATAGATATAGGTGTAGATGTAGATGTAGATATAGATACATATTCACTGAAAACCAGTGAATACAAGGACAATAAAGTTATGTATGATAATAAGATTTTAGCTAACGCAAAAAAAGAAAGAAATTCAATGAAAAATACAACGGTTAAAGCGAAGTTATGGTTAGATGTTGAAATGAGATAAAAACTAATGTTTAAAAACAAAAAATGCTAAAATTCAGAGTTAGAGTTTACTGAGTTAGCTATAACTTGTACCCCAATAACGCACTGCTTATAACATCACATAGTACATCACTCATGACTTGTCAAATGACTTCATTGATTACATCACTGATAACATATCAAATTACGTCATTGATGACATTTCTGATGACACCACTGATAACACCATAGTCATATACAGCATAGAGTTAGTGAGTGTACACGTGTGGGTGCACTTCATGGAAATATGGTAAATCTTAGAGACAAGTGTGGTTGTGCATGTTGAAAGTTACATAGTGCACCATTAAAAAAACAGTAAAGTTTTGGGTGCAAGTAGTACTTCATATTAAACAAGGCAAAGGCTGAGTGCACCTGATGTGAGTTGCAGAGGTATGTTTCAAAATGGCTTAAAGCCAAAGCCTGTTGCACAAAATCTGTGAGAAAGGCCAAGGCTTCTGTTGGCAATAGATTATTCACCAGTGGATGTCTGGGCACATGTCCAAATAGTTGTAATAGAGAGCTAGAGACAAATTTACATAACTTCACTGAAGATTTTAAGGCATTGCAGATTGTTGAATAATGTAGAATGTAGGGGTAAGGAACTTACAGGTTGTTTAACGCACACTGAGGTTGTGAGCAAAGCTCTAAAGCTGTATGCTATTATGCTCATTCCAGGAATGTGTGTAGTGTATTTTAGAAAACTTAAGATGGTTGACCTAAGTATAATTACACAGTGACAACTACTGTTATAATTGTATAAATACTTTTGAAAAATGTTTATGAGTATGTGACATAGTCTTGGTCGTGTCCCAATGGAGCAGTGTCTCCTAAAGCCAGGTAGGTCTGGGACAAAGTCATTCATATGTTAGGGTACAGTAACAACATGGTTGAGGTCTCTGATTTGGGTTAATCCACTTCTGATTCTTGATGCCGAAACTGTCCCGGGGTTGCTTATGTTCCCATTTGTAGGTGACCAAGTCTGGCAGTTTGGGCTGGATTGTTCCTATTGGAGAAAGATCTCAGCTGATATGCATATGAACGGTCTATTTCTAGGGTGGCATAGTCAGCAAAAAAGGATCGGCTGGAATGCAGCCTGAATAAATACCAGTGGCTAAGATTAAATCCACCCATCACCTTTTTGTTTTCTTCAACGTGACACTCTTTATTATGTAACCACATAAATATTCAGATTCCTGTGCATGATCAGGTTTAATCACTGAATAGCAAAAGAGCCTTGTCAAGTGTCTGTTCATGGCGGCAGTGTTAATACTCAGGTTGGTTTAGGTTTTTAGTGGCCTTATACTACTAGTCATACAAAATAAGTCCTTACTGGGAAGAGAATATCCCCTTCATTGTAAACAGGGGTATTACCCTACCCTGAGTGCCCAACTGCCTATTAAACCAGTGTCCTTACTTTTATTTTTGATCATAGATTCATACTTTATCTGGCATGTGCACAAAGTCCTAGAACTATCCCTGATAATGCGGGGTCCAGGACAAGTCCTGTGACCTGGAGCGTCGCACCAAGCGTGACCATTTAGTAGACAGTGGTCTATTGTTCCTGTACTCAGTGTCACACATAAAGTGGTGGTGGTTTTGTTTATCTTTAGTCTGACCAAATATTTTTATTTGTGTCATTGAATGTGTGGCCTACTGACTAGTCTCATGTCAAGTTCTGCTGTTATATGAAACCCAGAATCTTGTGCTGAAGTTCTGTGGGCATGTTGAGTGCATTTCTGTGTACAGCGAGCGTGTGACATGTATGGTAGCAGTGCTGCAAGTATTTATGATTCTAGGTACTGAACCCAGTGGGATCCATTTTGAAAGCCTCTGAATGTAGCATGGCTCTACATGGAGGGTGTGGATAACTTTCCCAAACAGTTGAAGTGTATTGCCTGTGATGGAGCAGGGTAAATGAAAAAATGTTAACCTCCTAATATTTTCGTAAAATAATTAATAAACATGTTCGTTTAAGTAAATAACCAACAATGTATGTTACATGTTAAGGGTTAAAGGTAACACGCTATTCCGTGTGCAAATTAATCAACTTATAATTGTTTACGTGTCTAACATAACATAATATTTTGCGTACTAATTAAATAATAAACGCATGATCTGTGCTTTTAAATAAAACGTGTGGTTGCAAAATAAAGCGATGGTAAGTAAGGGACAGCTTTATATGTTGCTTTTTGCTAGGTAATACCTAATTGGGGTACGTAGAAAGACGGGAGGGAAACGAAAGGGTTTATATTTCTTTGTTTTAACAATATTTTGTTTATCTTTGAAAATAGTGCGCTTAGGCCTGTCGAGCAGCGATATAAAATGGCCGCCAGTTGCTAGAGTACGCATGAGCGGGGGACCATGTGATAGAGGAGAGAGGCTGTGGAAAGGGAGGATCACGTGCTGGTGCTGAGAGGCTAAGATGGAAGTATGGTCAAGGCTGTTGTGACCTTTCTGAACAGATGTGTGCCAAGATGATCAGCAAGAAGCGTGAGAAGTCCAACTGAATCAATGGACGGAATTGTTAAACCCAAAATGTAGCAGAAAAAGATACAAATTGGACTGATCGAAATGGATGAGCAATGACATAAACTGTGGGAAACGATGCTTGCATGGACATTCCACAAGGAACTGGTTAAGACCAGGAAATTTGATTAAAATGTATATGGGCCTGAGTTTTGACCGATGAGAAAGAATCACGCCATGAAGATGAAACATTTTATTCTGTAAGCTAGAATTAGGGTATAAGAAGACCTACTCTTGGTGGGAGGGGTGAGATGCTGGAAAGCGAGATGCTGGAGAAGTTAGATGCTGTAGATGGGTGAAGTGCGGTTGCTGATGCTGACGAGCTGATGCTGCTGCTGCTATTTTTTATTTCCAGTTGAGTATAAAATGCTGCTTTAGGAGAACCTTTTATTCCTGATAGATTTTTCATTTAGAATTATTAGATTTTCCCCAGACAGATAGATTGATATTTTAGAGTTCTTACTATGACAACCTTATTTTTCCATCTAATAGATATGTATTGCAATTTCAATTTATTCTTATATTAATGATAAATGTAATGATCTGAATAATAAGTTTAACCTCATTTCTTGCATCAAAACTTTATATAAACTTTATTATTCTTTAAACAAATGACTCAGTGATTCTTTAGCTCAATGATTAAAATGAAATGTTAAAGAGTGTATTGTGATTGAGCTGGTCTTAATCACCATCAACTGATTCCTACTAGTTGGTCCATCGACCAATGAGCGGAATACCTTAAAGCAAATGAGAAACATTATGTCATGTTAAAGAGGTATCCCGTCTCCTTCCAGCGAATCGTTTTTCTCCTAGGTTATTGACGGAGGAAATCCAGGGAACAAATGAGTAAGTGAATATATATGCGGTGTTATGGGCCCCACCGTCATATGGATATAGTGTGTGTGCTGAAGGATTAATTGTACCTGGATGACCGAAGTATATAGGAGAATTATTTTTATTGTTAGCGCTGGATCAGATTTCTTGGTAGCAGAGTTATGGTTACTATAGATTAGTTTGGTGATTATTGATTATTGATAAGTTCATGTCTAACACTTTTTGTTGAGTCGCGTTATGTTATATGTAAGTTTTCACGCTTCCGGGAAGTAGGAAGTGGAACACGTGTGGCAAGAGAAGTCACATGGAATGGTGCATTGTCTGAGTTCATATTGGTGATAACACAGGTTGTGTTATAATAGGGACATTTTCCGTATAAAAGGTGTGTAAGTGAAATAGTGATCGGTTTTCTTGTGAAACTCTGGCCTTAATTCTCAGGAGCAGTATAGTCTCCATATGTGTTTTATCCCCAGAGAAACGGGTTTACTGCTTGCTTGAAAGAAGGGTAAGGTAGAGGGAAGTGCTACTTTATCGGCGAAAAAGAAAATTCTGTGGTAGGGTAGAGGTAAGCGCTGCCTACTGGAAAATACAGAGTTCTTGTGTAAATGGTCAAAGCTATCTTTTCGGTTTAGCGAATCAGACAATGGAAATGTGTTTTAAATGTTGTAACTAACGAAGAATTGTTGAAAAAGAAATTGCCGATAAATTTTGTAAAGGAGGGGTCAAGAGCAGAAGTGACGTAGACAAGAGTCGCGCTGGGATTGGACAGTGCGTTAGTCACATGGAAACAAGAACAGAACTGACGTAGACAAAAGCCGCGCTGGGATTGGACAGTGCGCTGTAGACAGAATCCGCTCTGATTGGAGTGTTGGTGTGAGTCGCGCTAGGATTGGTCGAATAGCCTGGTGACGTGGAAGTTTATGATTGGAGTATTGGTGTGAGTCGCGCTAGTATTGGTTGGAATAACGCATAGAGAACAGTGTTGAATTGCGGATCGTTTGAGGAGAAAAAGCGATTGTGAATCATGTCGTATTATGAGTATGGTAGAGAGAAAACGTCATGGATGTCGAAAGTTAAGAATTTCTTTAAGAAAGACAAAAAGGTAGTGACTAGAGAGGGACAAATAATTCCTCCGCCGAAATCACCAGCTTCACATATGATGCTGAAATATGGATATCATACATGCATATGGTTAGAAAATTGGACAAAATATACCAAGAATGATGGAGCATTGGCTTTTCCTGAGAATGGTTCATTTAATGTAGCTGTACTACGGAACTTGAGAGAAAAGATGGCAATGTTAGAACCTAGACCTAGACCGACACAGTTTGAAGCCTTAACGGAATGGGAAGATGAGATGTATGAGCGAGAGAGATTCAGAGGATTAAAGAATCATGAGTTTGTGCCTGGAAGGTTATGGGGAGTAAATCATGAGGACAGAATAAAGCGTTGGAGATATGCTAACATGACAGGAGGTTTGTTTCCAGCTTTTAGAGTTGAGGAAGAAGCAAAGAGAAAGTGTACAGAGAAAAAGAAACATGTAGTGGTAGAAAAGTATGTGTATGGTGGTAGTGAAACGGATGACGAATTGCTGGAAGATATTTTAAACAGAAACCCACCTCCATACCAACAGACTTCTGCGGTGGTGACACCTAATGCACCGCCAATTGAAACTGGGAGGAATAAAAATCCTGAACGAAGAGATGAGACAAATAGGTCACAAGATCAATTAAAAACTTCACAAAATGAAGAGATAGAAAGTGACAATGCAACTGAATTAGCAAAAACGACAAGAGAATTGACTGAGAAAATAAGAGAATTGACAAAGAATATGGAAGCTGTAACTGTACCAGTAACGATAGGTCCAGTAATGCCAATTTTTGAGAATCAGAAAATTGATAAACGTTCTTTAGTGATTCCCATGAATTCACATTTGCAAAGAAAAAGAGAAGGGATGGAGCTGAATAATGAAGGTGCACACAATCTGGCTAGTACCTATAGACCAAGCCCACCTACTAATTTGACGATAAATGAAAATGAGATTAGGAGAATGCCTATGGTGACGGAGTCCGCATCAGGAACACCAGAAAGAAGTAGCAATTGGATAGAATTAAATAGTACGCCTGTAGGTCCGACTCCAGATGAGTTAAATGAATGGATGAAAGCGCTAAAAACAAAAGAAACGGAAGAGAAACCATTAGATGTAATTAGGTTGAAAATAGACATGGAAGAATTGATTTTAGGGACGATTGGAACACAAAAATAAAAAAATTATGAGGATGATGAGATTATGTTTTTGTGCAAAAGTCTTACATGGAGAGCTAGAAATTTACATGACAAATTGGAAGAGACAGCAAATGAACTAGGAGTGGAATTTGTGAAAGTGAGAACGTTGCAGAAACCATACAGAGTAGATTTTTGTGAGAAAGACATAGAGAATTTGAACACATCAGGAAGACTGACTCAAATAAAAGAGTTAATTGTTTTATTGAGAAAATGGGGTGATGTGGATAGATGGAGAAATAGATGGTCGAAAAAGAATGAGAAAACAACAGATAAAGCATCTTTGGCTTTTGCAGTGACAGATAAGGAACCAGTTGTAAGGGAGTACCCGATGAGAGAAACTCCAGGTGGTACTTATGTGCATGTTCCATGGACCAGACAGGATATACTGTCATTTACAAATGACTTCCCAAAATTGAGAGAAAAGCCAGTAGAATGGTACAGACAAGTGGAAAGATTTGTGAAGGTTTCAAAAGTGTTGTGGATAGATCTGGATGGATTGTTTGATATAGTAGTGCCAGCTGATTTGTGGACAGAATGTAAGATTACTATTGATTGGCCAACTGTAGAATATCCAAGGGACGATAAAACAGGAGCGCCAGGACCAGAAGTGATGAGGAAGTACGACCAAGTAATTACCTTTTTGAAGAATAAGATTCCACCTAAAGAAACAGATTGGGTAAAAATAGACAGAACAACGCAGGAAAGTAAAGAATCAGTGCACGCTTACTATGAGAGATTGTTGTTGGTTTTCAAACAGTACAGTGGTTATGAGACACTGAATGAGAAGGATATGAGTCATTTTGTATATAGGTTTGTGTATGGATTGAAACCAGAGATAAGTGAAATGATTAAGCAGCATATGATTTGTTGGCAGAATAGCACAGTGGACGAGATTTTGAGATATGCTAAGTATTGCAGTGATGATATTGAGAGTAGACAGCGTAAATTGAAAGAAAAGGCCATATGGGCACAGGTGAAAGTTGAGGAGAAGCAAGAAGCTCAATTGAGTAATACTGGTAATGAAACAGGACAGGTTAGATCCCGACCTAATATAGGTAAAGGAAAAGGACAAATGAGCATAGATGAGGCAAAGAAAAAGTGGCCATGCCACAACTGCGGAAAGCTAGGACATTGGAGAAACGAGTGTAAATTTCCTCCAAAACCTAATGTGGAAAATCAATCATTAAATTCACAGGTGCAGAGTGAGGTAGTTACTCAACCAGGTCAGGTGCCACAACCACCACTTCCCAAGAGTGTTAACCAACAGAAATACAGTGCAGAAACAGGATTCTACGGAGGAGAACAGGTAACACAGTTGCCGCGTGCAGCTGCTATTTCTCAATATTGGTTACGACAGGATGAGAATGACACAGATGAAAGTTCCCTGATGGTGCCTAGGAGAGGGGGAAGAGTGCGTGCTTGGCGCAACTCTAGAGGTAGATCAGTCTGGTCCATTTGTGGATGGAGAAGCGAATGGTGCAAATGTAACATTCCTTGTTGACACTGGAGCTACCCGTTCTACTGTTAGGTCAGTGGAAATTCCAAACCTTCCTCTCTCAGGTGAACATATCCAAGTAGTTGGGGTTTCAAATCAGCAAATTAAAACGCCTCTTACTAAATTAGTGAAGGTAAGAATTGGTCCATTTAGCGAAATGCACCGATTTGTGGTATGCGATTGTAGTCCTGTGAACCTATTAGGACGCGATTTATTGTGCAAGATGAATTGCACTATCTATTGTACCCCAGACGGAATTGCATTTCAGACTCCAGATGAGGATGTGCTGTATAAAATGACAATGGTGAATTTAGAACCAGAAGTAAATGGTTTGTTTCCAGTATTTGATGCAGAGAAAATCCCAATTGAATTGAAAAAGACAGTGAAAGAAGAAGTGTGGGACTTTACAGGAGAAGATGTAGGGTTAATGAAAGGAGTAGATCCCGTTAAAATAACCGTGAAAGAGGGAACGAGTTACCCAAATACGCCCCAGTATAAATTGACACCAGAAATAATTGAAGGAATAACGCCAGTAATAAATAAAATGATTGAACAAGGGATTTTAAAAGAAATGATGAGCAGTCCATGTAATTCGCCAATAATGGGACTGAAAAAGCCAAACGGAACATATAGAATTGTACAGGATTTGAGGAAGGTAAACAAAATTGTTGTGCCTTGTTGCCCAATAGTACCGAACCCTGCTGTGATTCTATACCAGATTCCACGTGAAGCAGAATGGTACACAGTAATTGATTTATGTCATGCATTTTTCTCTATTCCATTGCATCCAGATAGCCAGCCATTATTTGCATTTAGGTCTGGAGAGCGTATTTTGGCATGGTGCCGAATTCCTCAAGGGTACACAGAAAGTCCCTCAATCTTTAATCAGATTCTAAAGAAATCGTTGGAAGATTTAAAAATGCCAGAAAACTCAGTGATGGTTCAGTTTATTGATGACCTACTGGGGGCATCAAAAACGAAAGAAGCATGTGTCAATGATACAATTGCTTTGCTGAATCATTTAGCAAAAAGAGGACATAAAGCGTCCCCTTCAAAATTGCAGTTTTGTCAACAAGAAGTCCAATATTTAGGGCATAAAATTGAGAAAGGAGTGCGAAAGGTGACGACTGAAAGAATAAAAATGATTCAAGGAATGAGAGCTCCAATGACACAAAGAGAGGTAAGAATGTTTTTGGGAATGGTTGGATATTGTCGACAATGGATAAGCGGTTTTTCACTGATTGCTAAACCATTGCAAAAACTGACAAAGAAGGATGTTAAAGATCCTTTTGAAATGAATGACGAAGAAATGAAAGCATTCAGAGAGTTGAAAAAGAAATTGTGTGAGGCTCCAGCATTAGGAATGCCTGACTATGAGAAAGATTTTGAGCTGTATTGCAGAGAAAGAGATGGATGTGCATTTTCAGTTTTGGTACAGAGACATGGAACTATGAAAAGACCCATTGCATATTTTTCGGCTGTTTTAGACCCTGTAGCGAAAGCATTGCCTGGATGTTTGAAAGCAGTTGCTGCTACTTGTGTGAGTTTGGAACAGAGTGAAGGCATAGTGATGGGATATCCACTGAGAGTATATGTTCCCCATTCTGTGGAAATTCTCTTGACAAGAACGAAAACCCAATACATGACACATAGTCGGCTGACTAGGTATGAAAAAGTAATTTTGAGTGCAGATAATGTGACCATTGACAGATGTATGAATGTGAATCCTTCGACGTCATTGCCAGATGAAGAGAGTGTGATTGAAACGGATGAAGTAGATCACGATTGTCTGAATGTGCTTGAATACTGTACAAAACCAAGGTCTGACATACGAGATGAGCCTTTGAAAGAATCAGATTATATTCTGTTTGTGGACGGCTCATGTTTGAGAACGAGTGATGGAGTTCTAAGTGCAGCATATGCAGTTTGCACAGTAGCAACTGTAATGGAAGCATCTTGTCTGAAAGGGGTACGGTCTGCCCAAGTCGCAGAATTAGTAGCTCTGATTCAAGCATGCAAGTTGGGAAGAAATGTACGGGTTATGATTGTGACAGATAGCCAGTACGGCTTTGGGGTGGTGCTTGACTTTGGTCAGATTTGGTCACAAAGGGGTTTCTTGACGTCTGCCGGAACGCCAATTAGAAATGGAGATTTTGTGAAAAAGCTGCTTGAGGCTGTCTTGTGGTTTGTGGCCTCCTGGCCTGCCTGGATACGTTGGCATAGGCCTGGCTGCCATGATGACTTTTGCACACGTTACTCTTAGCCGTTGTTCTGTCGCCCTCTGCTCCTGCCAAGTTATTTTACAACTGTCTGCATTTTCTGTTTCTCACCTTTTCTCCTGTTCCTTTTGGCCTCAGTCTGAACAACAGTTACAAGGTCGAAAAACACGTCCCTGGTTCTTGCTGATATGGCCAGTCCCTCGCACCTAGACATAACACTATGTACAGCTGCCATGGGGAAATTGGTGGGCTATTATTATTGCGTTTTTCCCTCTTGAGAGGGACTTGAAGAAAACCTTTCCAGGGAGAAGAGCTGTGATTGTCTGCTGATGTAGTTCTTGCATCTAGAGACTGAGGTATGGGGGTTCGCTTGTCAAAGCCCAGAGGTCTTCTATTTTTATAATACAAAAGCTATTAGCACGGGGAGGGTGTTAAGGTCATTCAGCCCTCTATCCACTGCTTTATGAAATGCTTTCCCCGTTAGTATTCTATGGAGTTGTAACTATGCTGATTATATTATTCTTCTGCATTATGCTGATAGTACTGTCACGTGTACTGTATCTTAGAGCACGTATGTTGAAATAAACATTTTAACCTATACTGTGTCTCTTCTTACGCCGGTTGTGGACAGGTATGAGTGAGTGACGAAAGGGTGTTCTTGTTACTGCGAGTCCTGAGAGAGAGATACCGTGTTCTGGGTTGTCTAATCATTGGTACATTGTTGCTAATGGGACGCTAAGGCTAGTTGGGTTGGGGTTTTAGGTGCTAAGGTTTATGCTTGGCTCACCACTATATTCCGAGGTCCTATTATCCTGTGCATAGCTCTGTGTGTGTGCAGAATCCCTATAACATGGCGCGACCAACGAGTGGGGCAGCTTATCTGCGAGACGCTTGAGTAGTGCTTGTGCTTGTCCACAAGAACCCTCACGGACGCTTCCGGAAGCGTGTGTGACGGTAATACCTCCTATATTGACGTTTTTGTAGGTTATTTCAAGCTTGAAGTTATTAAAAAGGTTTCTTAATCGAACCCTCTATTGTGCTGCCTACTGTTAGGTTGTCGAACAACCCCGATCGTAATGGTGGGTGTAAACATAGCGGCAAATAGCCGTGCAGCGCTCCGTGATCACTTAAGGGTGTATGGAGTGCCGGACACGGGAGTCGAACTGATCTTTGTGGTTCAAGCCGATCCGGCTTTCCACTTTGAAGTATTCTACTCTTGGGTCACCTTTCCAGCGGTGGAAGCGAACGATAATCTGTTCCATGAATATGAACCCACCGTTGTTCCTGCTGCCTATAGACCTTATACTAATCTTGAAGTACCGCTCACGGCTTGGCAGCACCGTGTGTGGTTTAATGGCGCCCTCCCACAACCGGTAACAACGGTTCGTTTAGGCCCCTTGTCTATTGACAGGGCCACTTGGCCTGTTTTGGCCGGGTACACCCCACATCCGCGATATATGCAGATACCAGTCGCTGACCTGCGCAATATGTATTCGGCTTTGGTGCGAGTGCATCGCGCTTTAGTGCAATATGTTACAGGCAACATCCAGGGGGCCCGACCTGGAGTTGCGGGCCATCCAGCTGCTGCAGGCGGAGTGACCATAAGTCCCGTCATGGTGAACTCAGTGATGGGCAAACGTCCACAAAATAAGGATGATTTACCTTATTGGCTTGCAGAAAAATTTGACCAGTTGGAGGCAGTTTTTCCAAACACGACACCAGTGGATAAACAGAATTCTTACAATAAGTTTGCCAAAAGACTTAATCCCCAAGTTGACAGCATGCAACAACTGGGGTAGGGTATTCGCAGCAGTTTATTCAAAGTGTTTCGGCACTCCTTCCATGACGGTTCTCCCCTCTGTAATTAAAAAAGTACAGGATGAACATGGCCCTGAAGCGGCTGTGGAATTAGGGATAAGACTGGTGGGAGTGTTCGAAGTAGTAGCTGAGCTGATCCTTGCGAATGTCAAGGGCGATGCAGTGAACTTTCAAGTAGCTAATGCTTTGGCTTTAGTCCCAGAATTGGACAAGCCGCGCGAATTACCGAAAATTATAACCCAGGCTTATAAAACTATTGGCCGAAATAGCCTGGGCAATAAGCCTTTTGCAAAACAGCAAACACAATCGCAACAACAACAACAACCTAAAACTCAATCTGAGAAAGATGAGAAACCAGTTTTTACTAAAAAGAGCTGGAGGTTGAAAAAACAGGGTAAGCAACAGAAGAAGCCGGGGTCGCGAGGCGCATCCCCTGTTTCTGTCTCTTCTGAACGCACATATGATTTGCGCGATAGGGCGAGACTTAAATCTCCGGATAGGTTTCAGATCCCTGATACGCGTTCTCCTCGTTCTTCACAGGCACAGACAACTTCGCAAGCCAGTGGAGGGGATCGCCAGGATAGAGGAAGGGGTCGGGAGGCTCCCCAGGGACGAGATCAACCTCAACAACAAGTCAGAGGGAAAGCAGAAGACTTTCAACGTTCTCGTCCACAATTTCAGAAGAAGAAAGTTGCCGCTGTAACAGCGAAATATGCCACAGACGGTGAGAACGAGACTCCTGAATTGGACGTGGGCAGTAACCCTCCTAGACAGCGCCGCGGAAGTTACCATAGTGCGGGAGGCGCTACGTCCTCATATGGAGGCGACAGCAACTGAAACATTCATTACTGTTGAAACAGCCGACACCAGAGTGGCACCCCCTGACAGACTATTTAATATCGCCATTCAAATTGAAGGTGATATACAGCGTGTAATTAAAGGGATTTTTTGGGAAAATCTGACCTCTTCATACGACATTTTGTTAGCAGAGGCGGATTGGCCACCCCCATTCGTACTTGCTGCACGTAAAGGGGAGGAGGCAATCCTTCCGAGCTTTTCTCGACATGTCCCAAAGGACAAAGCGGAGGCTCTTGCAGCTGAGTGGGCTGTGTCCCTGGCTCCTGCGTTATACCGCAACCACGTGGGTTGGGATGAAGATTCTCCCCCCATGAGATACCTTTACGGTCCCTACCGCAGCCACAACCCCAATATCCCATTAAACGTGAAGCCAAAGGCCCCGTTTCTGAAATTCTGATGCAGTTAGAATATCAGGGAGTAATAGAAACATGCGTATCACCCATGAATAATCCCCTTTTCGCGGTTTCTAAACCCGATGGATCGTACCGCCTAGTATTGGATTACCGGCATTTGAACTCTCATTGTCGGACCTTTGCGGTGCAAAATACCCACAGTTCTGCGCTTGTAGACAGTCTTGTTCGTAAAAAATATAAAACGACACTTGACCTATCCAATGGATTTTACACGCACAACTTAGCCACGGAGTGTAGCCAATGGAGTGCTTTTACCTCCGGTGGTAAACAGTTCAAATTAAGGCGACTCCCTATGGGCTACAAAAACAGTCCAGGAGTGTTCGCCGCCCGTGTTGTCTCTTTGTTAGACGGCATAGACCCAGATGCGTGTTCGTACGTCGATGATATTTACCTGACAGACGACGAGTTATACCCGCATCTTTCCAGAGTGGACCGCATTATTCTCGAGTTTGCGGTATTAGGTTATAAGTTTAACTTTGCCAAATCACACATTGCTGAATTAACAGTTTTGTTTTTGGGCTACGAGCTCAACAATGAAGGTAAGGGCTTAGCCCCCACTTCTTGGAAAAATGTGCACTTTTGTGCCCTCCTACTACTCTGAAAAAACTTCAGTCTTTGCTGGGTTTCCTGAACTTTGGGCGTACTTATATTCCCGAATACGCCCAGCGTATCAAGCCATTGTATGCCTTGATACAACCAAACTTTTCAAAGTCTTGTTGGCTTCCGGAGCATTCCTCCATTCTGCAGTCTTTGCAGACAGACCTTCTTGAGTCTAAGTACCTGTTGACGCGTGATAACCACACAAACCTGGTGATTAGAATAATTCCGGGGGCAGTGGGTTTCACGTATTTAACCTTTAACGAGGGTGACACAGTACCAATCGCATACAAGTCACATCTGTACACGTCCGCAGAACTGCGCTTTTCAACTGTGGAGAAAGTCCTGACTGCAGTGCAAATGGCGATTCTGAAGGAGCGCGCACTGGCACAGGGAAAGCGCATTCTATTGGTAACACCCTATCCTGCTCTAGAAGCAGTGACAAAGGCAAGTGTACCGAACTCTAAAGCTTTGCATCCCCGTTGGATACAATGGGCAACTTCCTTGACGTCTCCGGATGTCACATTCATTTTCGATTCTTCTCTACAGACTCAGGAGTTTTTACAGTATGAATTCGTTCATCCTCCTCCTCTGTCTTTACTGCCGCTTGAGGATTACGACTGTGTGATCTACACCGATGGTCCGGCACAACCGGCCACGGGGTCCAAGCATGCTTATTCAGCCGCATGTGCTATTGTTGCAGGTACCTTTGTGAACGGAGAGTTCAAGTCCACTGTAGTGCATACTCAAACACTCGGGGACAGTACTGCGCAATTGGCCGAGCTGCGCGCATTGGTGCTTGCGCTTGAATTCGTAAATCCGGATGTGACCACACTTATTGTATGCGATTCTTATTACTGTGTTCAATCATACAATGACAATCTATTCTTTTGGTCACAAAACGACTATAGAGACGCTAAAGGTAGCACAATCAAGCATAAGATGCTTTGGGTTCGGGTGGCAGAATTGAGACAACGCTTGCCACTCACACAAGTGGTTCACACCCTAGGCCATCAGCGGGTGGGCGCACACGCTGTTGGTAACGGTCTGGCAGACGAAGCAGCCAGATCAGCAGTAGTCACGTGTTCAGTAGCAGCAGTTACCAGATCCATGTCAAAAATTGACACCGATATTATGGCCGCTATTGTTGCGACAAAGGAAGGTGCTAATTACCCTAGGGGTTTTCCTTCCAAATATTCTTATCAGTTAGGTCCCGAACAGGCTCCTTATGTAACAATACCAAACGTTGGTGATCGGCTGATACCCAACGCGGATCGCAGACTTTCCTTGATAACGGCAGCACACGAAGGCATGGCTTCGGCTCATGCTGGAGTGTCTGCGACCGTTTCCATCTTGCAGCAGCGGTACTGGTGGCGTGGTTTATATAAAGACACCCGTACTTATGTGCTTTCTTGTGACGTGTGTCAACAGATTAAGCCTTCTACGGTTACACGACCACCACAGACCTCGCTCTACATTTCTAACAGACCCTTTGGGTGTGTTTACTTGTATCACTGCGGTCCATTTTCCTCAGACACTGCCTATAAATATATCTTAGTGGCAGTGGACTCGTGCACACGTTTCATCTGGGTCTGGCCACAACGGAGTGCTGACGCTCGAAATGTCATCAGGGATTTGCGTGTCTTTGTGGGAATCTTCGCATGCGGTACCTTCCATTCTGACCAAGGTCCAGCGTTTGCCTCTAAGGCGTACAAGGACGCAATGGGTTCACTGGGGGTACGGGTGAAGTTTTCGTCTCCATACAGACCTGAGGGTAATTCAATTGTGGAGCGAATGAACCGTGATTTAAAGCAATCCTTGACAGCTAGGGTCTTAGGTACTGGCAGGAACTGGCTGGCCCACTTGTATACCGTACAACGTGCACTTAATAATCTCCCTAGAAGATCTCTGGGTGGGCGGACCCCATACGAAATGCTCTTTGGCATAAGAATGTTTGTGCCTGACCTTGATGGTCTAGACATGGCGGCGCAACCCGCCAAATTTGATGTAGATAACCATTCTACTATGTTACAGGACTTACAAGAAGCCCGAGACAAACTTGCAAACGCACATTTACCTTCAGCCACAGATACTGCCCTGCAGATTCCGGTTGCCGGCTGGCTTCCGAAGATTGGAGACCTGGTTCGAGAGAAGGTGGAGAACAAGAAAGAATTCGGCCCCTCTTATCGTGCACCGGTTCCAGTCCTGGGTTTGAAGGGAACACGTACAGTCATCTTACCACCGCTTCCTGGTCGCAAGGAGAACAGATACATCTCAGTGGAAAATGTCAAGCTACAACAACTGGCCGATCCTAAATAGTGTTACACCAGCGGTCTCTTGTCCTGCAATTTACCGGACTTGTGTTCGAGGCCCTCCTGCCCGAACGGTCACTGATGTTACAATTGAGATGATTGATTTGCCTGAAAGTATACTCGAACCTCCAGTTACCCCCTGCATGGACGAGAACGAGTATACCTATCCCGAAACAGAATCTGTGGCTCATTTACCAACAACGCCACTGAGTCCGACACGTTATTCCTTTGACTCGGATTCCACCACGTCGATTGTCCCGTCCAAGTTCAGTATTTTTGTATCCTGGTTTAGAGACAATTTTTTGATTCCCCCTTGGACATACATTTGGTTGGTACTTTTCTTGATCTTTTTGTTCATGTCCATTGGCTTTGTCACAGTGTTTTTTCTACTGATCAATGGTCACTATTTGCCTGAACGCTCTGCTGTGAACAGTGTTGCTGGAACTTTGGCTCCACATTCCTCATCTCACATCATGAAGCGTGACCACACATTGGTGAACATTTCAGCTTTTCCAGTTGCTGATGGCATCGTATGGGATGCGGTACATTTTCAAATTCATGGACCAACAGAAGTTATTAATGTACCGAATGTCCTTCGAGTTTCCATGGGTGATGTAGTAAAAAGTAATATTCATTCTGATGATTGGGATGTGCATGCAGTTGAAGCATTGTTTGCTGATTTGAAATATTATGCTTCATTTAATGCTGAGGATTTATATATGAATTCTGCGAATTATGCCGATTTATACTGTTACCAGCATTGGGGCAACCATTTTGTCCATAAGCCGAGTGCACTACGTAGCCCTGTGACCTACACTCAATGGGAACATTGCCCAAACCCTTTATCGGGTAGCTCCCGGACTCTTCGAAATAAATTTACTTATTTCACTGATTTTAATAGATCGAACCCTGGGTCCTATTATTTCAAATTACCTGCCCCTTTCACACAGAAATTCATGTTGACCCACACTAAATTGCTTTATTCGAGTTCCTTTTTAAAGGCCTTGGCTGTGGGTGGTTATGAATACTGGACGGAAACTGTGGATTTGAAGTCAATCTGGGGCTCCAAGCCTTGGCAGGTGCAAGGCACCGAGGCCTTGCACCGTGCCTGCCTAATCCCAGCCCAAATGGTGTTTTTGAATGCTTCGATCTATCAGACTACATGTTGGGGTCTGGCTACTACAAAACAAATGAATGCACCATCAATTCCGTCCCTGTCTTCCACTCTAAACCACAGCTCGTACTTCAATATGTCCCTTTCGACTTTACAGGTTTTGTTTCAGAACAATTTGTTTAATATGTCTACGCTTGTTCAGTCACCTTGGTTGTCTTGGCCCATATCATCTAACGAGTGCCAGCTGCGTTTTCATGACACAGTTTCTGGCTATACTCAGGACAAGCCCGATCCTAGGTTTTCTAACTCCCGTACTGTCACCACCTATTCTGTTGGTAAATTATGTAAACAATGGTTGCAACATTCTTCCCTAGACTCTGTTAAACAACATTTGTCCCTCCTTTCAGGCAATATTGATGTGTCCGACTTTATATTGGGACCTCGTGGTCCACGACCGAAGAGGTTCATTTATGAAGCTTATAATGAACTCTGGAAACTATCGCAAATGGAGGCTGCTTCCCGTTTACGGGAAATAGACCAAGCAAATTTGGAAAAGGTGCTTGCTGTTGTTGACAATAGTATCAATACCCTGTCTTCCCGCATTTACACGTTGGAGAATATTGTGTCCTCTGTTGTTGATATTGTACAAGATGATGTTTCTGTGTTGTATCATGGTCAAAATCAATTACGTTCAGTTATGCAATTTGCGTGGACTTTGCAAACACTTAAGTTGGGTAAGGTTCCTTGGCACTTTTTGAACACCACTGCCTTATTTCTGCCTTTTAATCTAACTGACAAACAGCAGTTCATGTCCATGAAAGATGCAGTTTACACTCTGTTACATATCGAGAAAGTGGAGCCCTTACCATTCTCTGTAGCGGAAATAGATTCTGCTGTGTGGCTAGTTCATGGGGTTATCGCATTGCCTTGTTCCTTGTTTGAATTTAGTTCATGCATGAAACATTATCCTGTGGGCCGTTTCCAGCCTTTGGGTAGTGCCTTCCTGCATGAACTTTGGTCCCTCCCTTTCATGTATAAATGCCTTAGAGATGACAAGGAAGTTTTTCTCACGGGGGAGTCATGCGATTCAACAGTGGGTCATTCCCTTGTTTGTAAACATATTAAATTGCACGGAGCTTGTAATGTTTCCGCTCCGAATCTTGCTTGTGTGTTAAAGGGCATTCCTGCTCCTACTATTTCTCCTACCTTTACTTTGCTTACAAATGGTAGCTATTTGCTTTTAAATAACGACAACTGCTGTGGTATGCAGGCCGGCATCCCTTATATTGTTACTGTATCGCACAGGGTTGTCTGCTGCAAGAATGTGCTTTTTCCTCCCCCTCACGACATCGTAGATAATTCTATTTGGCCTTCCATTCCTACTATGGAGGCGGATTTCAATAAACTGAGCAGAATAAAGGCGCTATTATTGAACGAGGAGGTTATGCTCCCTTCCCCCGGGAGACATTTGTTCTCCAGGTGGCAAGTACCCACAGTGAAATACAGGCCCTTTTGAACACTAACCTTCCACAACATTTCGGTGAATTAATTCACCGTATTTTTAACGCATCTAACACTGAAGGTCTAGTGCATTTTTTTAAGGTGGTGGGGTCCGGCCTAGTGTCCTCTTTCCAAACTATTTTTGGTGTGATACCGGCGTTTATTCATTCTATTTTTTCCAGTGTCTTTGGTGGCTTTCCATTAATCCTTGCTTTGGCGGCTGGTGTACTGCTGTTAATCTGCTTCCTTCGCAATGGCTGCTCCCCGATGGGCCCTTCTCGATCCCGGACGCCTACTGCAGCTCCGTGAGCGCATTTTATCTGGTTTCGGAGTTCTGCCGTTGGCGACACTGAGTGTGTCCTATACCCTTTCTTTTCGCTTTGCGTGTTTCACTTGCGTGCAACCTGTGATGTCTTGCATTTGCTGCCCTTTCACCTGGGCCATGGATTATTGCCTCTCCAATACGTCGTTGTCTGTTCCGGATTTTGTTCGGTTGATGGGTCCCTTAGAGGCCCATGAACGGGACTGTTCCGTTGCAGGCTGCATGACGCGTGCGGCTGCACTGGGGATATTGGCACAATGGGATATCTGGGCGGCTGCTCAGAATCTCCTACAACAAAGCTATATTGAATATCACGCAAGCTGTCCCGCATTGCTTTTGGATGCTCCGTCCTCTGAGGAGCATTCCTGCAGCTTTGACCTGTTGGACTGGATGGCGTCTACGTTTTGTGACGATTCCAATGATGTCCTCTTGGACGGTATAGCATATTTCTGCACTTCCACGTTTTTGGATTGATTTGCCGTTCGCTGTCCGTGGACTGCCTCGCTGACTGTCTTTTTGCTACCTTGCCACGTTCCACTCCTTCCACTGTGGACGCCTCTGTTCTGCTCAGGTGTTTTGAACTCTGTCTTCGTCCTTAGTCTTGGCCGATGGACTGTCCAGGGGAGGGTGTCTTGTGGTTTGTGGCCTCCTGGCCTGCCTGGATACGTTGGCATAGGCCTGGCTGCCATGATGACTTTTGCACACGTTACTCTTAGCCGTTGTTCTGTCGCCCTCTGCTCCTGCCAAGTTATTTTACAACTGTCTGCATTTTCTGTTTCTCACCTTTTCTCCTGTTCCTTTTGGCCTCAGTCTGAACAACAGTTACAAGGTCGAAAAACACGTCCCTGGTTCTTGCTGATATGGCCAGTCCCTCGCACCTAGACATAACACTATGTACAGCTGCCATGGGGAAATTGGTGGGCTATTATTATTGCGTTTTTCCCTCTTGAGAGGGACTTGAAGAAAACCTTTCCAGGGAGAAGAGCTGTGATTGTCTGCTGATGTAGTTCTTGCATCTAGAGACTGAGGTATGGGGGTTCGCTTGTCAAAGCCCAGAGGTCTTCTATTTTTATAATAAAAAAGCTATTAGCACGGGGAGGGTGGTAAGGTCATTCAGCCCTCTATCCACTGCTTTATGAAATGCTTTCCCCGTTAGTATTCTATGGAGTTGTAACTATGCTGATTATATTATTCTTCTGCATTATGCTGATAGTACTGTCACGTGTACTGTATCTTAGAGCACGTATGTTGAAATAAACATTTTAACCTATACTGTGTCTCTTCTTACGCCGGTTGTGGACAGGTATGAGTGAGTGACGAAAGGGTGTTCTTGCTACTGCGAGTCCTGAGAGAGAGATACCGTGTTCTGGGTTGTCTAATCATTGGTACATTGTTGCTAATGGGACGCTAAGGCTAGTTGGGTTGGGTTTTTAGGTGCTAAGGTTTATGCTTGGCTCACCACTATATTCCGAGGTCCTATTATCCTGTGCATAGCTCTGTGTGGGTACAGAATCCCTATAACAAGGCGATACAGCTGCCTAAACAGATTGCTGTAGTGAAGTGCAATGCACATAAAAATGGGGAAGACTACATAACTGTTGGTAATAAATATGTTGACGAAATGGCACAGTACTGTGCAAAGAATGTGGTTTCTTTAAACAAAAGTCAGGAAAGAGAGCATATTTCTTGTCCTTTGCTTTTACTAACTCTATTGAGACATGGGATGAGGTGAGACAGTTACAAGAAGCTGCAGAGGATGAGGAAAAAGATACATGGATAAAAGCAGGATGTAGAAAACATGAAGAAAATGATGTTTGGGTTTACAGAGATGAGAGACCAGTTATGCCTGATAGCATGATTCCTGACATGGCACGGATGTACCATGGACAAGCCCATATTGGGAGAGATTCAATGATCAGACTTTTTAGACAAACATGGTATAATCCAAAATTCAGAGCCATAGCTGAGAGTCTTTGTCAGAGATGTCTTATTTGTCAACAGTTAAATCCAGGAAGGAACAATAGGACGAGAAGGAGGTCCTTTCACTAGAGTGCAAATGGATTTTATTGAAATGCCACCTTGCAACAGACTAAGGTATGTCCTAGTGGTCGTCTGTTTGTTTTCTCGTTGGGTGGAGGCATACCCAACAAGAAGGAATGATGGAATAACGGTAGCAAAACTTATGCTGCGAGAATTCATTCCGAGGTATGGTTTTCCAGTCACGATTGAAACAGATAGAGGAACACATTTCCAAAATGAATTGGTTAAACTAATTTGTGAAGCACTTAGTATTAAACAGAAACTGCATTGTGCATACAGACCAGAGGCTTCTGGAATCGTAGAGCAAGTGAATGGAACAATAAAGAACAGGTTAGGAAAAATGTTTCAAGCTACAGGACTCAAATGGCCAGATGCCTTGCCATTAGTTTTAATGACAATCAGAAGTATTCCGGAAAGGAAAACTGGACTCAGTCCCCATGAAATAATTATGGGACGAGCAATGAGACAAGCACAAGTACCTGTCAACAAACTACTGACTATAACTGATGATCTAGTGCTGGATTATTGCAAAGGATTGGCTGATGTGGTGCGTTCTGTGTTTCATCAGGTTGGACCGGATGCGACCACTCTTGAAAGAAAACCAGCTCACGACTTGAATCCAGGAGATTGGGTCCGCATAAAAGTCCACCGGAGAAGAAACTGTTTGGTTCCTCGCTGGGACGAACCACGACAAGTGATCCTGGTGACGACCACTGCAGTCAAGTGTGCAGGAGTGAAACATTGGGTGCATGCCAGTCACACCATCAGAGTTCCAGAACCTGAAGATCGACATGTGAGTCGACATCTGGAAGTATTGGATAACAGTTCAGCATCAGAAGCAGAAGAAGAAACAAACAGGGTGCCAGAACCTGAAGATCGACCTGTAAGTCGACATCTGGAAGACCCAACTATAAGAGCAATGACAGAAGAAGTAGAGGAAATAGCTGAAGTTCCGGAACTTGAAGATCGACCTGTAAGTCGACATCTGGAAATATCAGATACCAGTTCAGAATATGATACAGATCATTCGGATTGTGAAGAAATTCTAAAAAGAAATTGGAATTTTGAAAGCATAAGAGAAGAAACTGAGCCAGAAGATAGTGACAGTGAGCAACCAAGTACAAGTTGTGGTGAAAATCCTTCGGAGATAATATTAATAGATGAAGAAGGGAGAGTTTCAAACAAAAAGCTAGAAAAATGTGAAGATCCCCGAGGAGCGATAGGGACAAATAGTCAAACACGAGAACAGGGAAATTTAGAAGCAGAAAGGAAAACTGACACAAATTCGGAAGAACCTCGAGGAGGGACAGAAATAGGTGAACGAAGGAAGATAAGAAAAGAACCACAAGTAGAGGAAGAAAATGACATTATAAGTTTCAAAATAAGAGGCAATAACGAAAGAATTGAAACAGAGTCTGAAGAAAGAAACCAAAAACTAGAGTCAAGAAAAAGAAATTGGAAAACAGAAAGAGAGGAAAAAGGAAGTGAGGCAAAAAGGCCAAGAAAAGGAGACAATTGGCCCAACGAAGTAAGAAAATTAAGATACAGAATCATAAAGTTGGATGGGAAAAGTGCTGAACAAGTGAATGAAATAACAAGTCAGAGAGAGCAAGAAAAACAAGGTGGAAAACACTTGCAGAAAACGAAAAGAATAAAGAAGGTAAATCCGAAGTATAGATCGCCTGAATGGTTGTATCTTGCTTTGACTAGTAACAAAGAAGAAAAGAACACTCACGAGAACCCAGAACAAAGAAACCGGAAGGGAGAAAGTGAAGTGCAACAAAACTAAAGAAGTTTAAATAGTTTCTACCGGATTTGACAAAATACTGGATTTGACGAATTTACCGGATATGACAAAGAAAGAATTCTGAGAAAGAATTAAAAGAAAGTACCAAGCAAAGACAAAACATTGGAGTACAGAGTGGCAAATAAGTCATTCCTGAGGTGTAGTGACACAATTTTCTGGAAAACAAATAAATAAGGTTATAAAACAAAATGGAGAATACTAGAGATAGAAAATGTAAATGTGAGTTTTTAAGTAGATGGTGCAAAATGTGCTGCTTTTGTACAGGATTATTAATGACAGTATGGGTGGTTTTAGCAATCACTATTCCAATTAGTTTAGCTGTAGTAGAAACGTCTAATAACACTGAGAAAGAAAAAGGAGCTAACACTCAAGAACCAGTTATATTAAAAAGTAGTGCAGAATTACATAAGGACAAATCAATAACAGATTTTTCTAAAAATGTTTTTACTAAATTATTGTATGAGTATGTAGAAACAATGGATGTAAGGGATTGCTATGTTTGTATGCAGTTGCCTGCATCTGTAGCAGAGGGTGTGACTTATCATCACCTCCCTTTGACGTATGGAATAACATGTAGTGTCTTAGCAAGTTTATTTTATAAAACAGGTAGATTAGAATATTATTACACTGACATAAATAAGATTTTTGCGAAAGTTTCTGTAGTTCCCGAGCTAAACAAAATAAAAGAGGAAAAACGTTTGGTGAATATTTTCTAGAGGATAAGATTTTAACATTAGATAATATAATTAGGTACAACCTTACCTGTGAGTTAAAGAAGGAAGAAAAGGTATTTTTAGAGATGGTTGAAGAGAGAAGAGTGAAATTTCAAAGAAAAGTGATAGAAGAGACAAAAACACCTCTTTGGGCGTTTGAGGAAGACAATCATGACAAGAAAAAGACAAATGCAACTATGACTCTGGATTGGCCCCAACAGGGAAGGTTGTGCATTAGAAGAAATAAGACAAGATATGACAATTATTTTGTGGGTTCCAGCATTTGCCATGACAATTATCAAATTTTAGGCGGATGGGGGTTCAAAGGGGGAAAAGATCCAATATTTCCAGGGATCTATTATGTTTGCGGAAATAGGGCTTATTATAGGTTGCCGGACCATTGGTATGGGTCATGTTACATAGGCCTGGTCTTTCCAAAGATTTTTCATATGGATAGAAAAGAAAAAGGAACACACAAAATGATAAATACCTTTACACGTAGAAAATGGGAAAGTTTTTCAGAAATAGTAGGTGATATTTTTGGTGCATTGATACCAGCAGTGGGAATATCTTTGAATGCATTTAGAATTCGGAAATTATCCACAGTGGTAGATCGTTTTTCTACAGATACTGCTGGAGGGTTCTTGATGGTAAATACCGAGATGGTTGCTATGAGAGCTATGGTGATGCAAAATCGACTTGCCCTTGACATTCTTTTGGCAAAAGAGGGCGGAGTCTGTGGAATGCTGAAAGTCCAACATTGTTGCACTTACATTCCAGATAAAAGCGAAAATATACAGAATTATATAACAAATATTACAAGTTTGCACAAAGAACTTGTTCCACTGGAGGTTGAAAGTGCTTTTGGAAAACTCGGTAAAGGGTTTTCTTCAGTAATAAATTGGTTAACAAGAATGAGTGGATTAATAATAGGGAAAGTTATAATAATAGCAACCGTGATAATAATAATAATATTAGTACTGAAGCTTGCAATAACATGTATAAAGAGAAGAGGAAAGCAGAATAATATAGAAAAAGAAAACATGATAAACAAGGAAAAGAGAGAGAAATGGGTGAAATAGAGTTAGAAGAAATAAAAGAGAACATGTACAAGAAAACGAAGAGACAAGTTGAAAGGGATACAGTTGTGTAAACTAACAAAAGCAAACGGATAAAAGATATATGCTGTCTGAGAAAATTGTATAACTTGGGTTTTGTGGTGATATTAAAAATCACCAAAGGGGAGTTGATGGAGCAGGGTAAATGAAAAAATTTTAACCTCCTAATATTTTCGTAAAATAATTAATAAACATGTTCGTTTAAGTAAATAACCAACAATGTATGTTACATGTTAAGGGTTAAAGGTAACACGCTATTCCGTGTGCAAATTAATCAACTTATAATTGTTTACGTGTCTAACATAACATAATATTTTGCGTACTAATTAAATAATAAACGCATGATCTGTGCTTTTAAATAAAACGTGTGGTTGCAAAATAAAGCGATGGTAAGTAAGGGACAGCTTTATATGTTGCTTTTTGCTAGGTAATACCTAATTGGGGTACGTAGAAAGACGGGAGGGAAACGAAAGGGTTTATATTTCTTTGTTTTAACAATATTTTGTTTATCTTTGAAAATAGTGCGCTTAGGCCTGTCGAGCAGCGATATAAAATGGCCGCCAGTTGCTAGAGTACGCATGAGCGGGGGACCATGTGATAGAGGAGAGAGGCTGTGGAAAGGGAGGATCACGTGCTGGTGCTGAGAGGCTAAGATGGAAGTATGGTCAAGGCTGTTGTGACCTTTCTGAACAGATGTGTGCCAAGATGATCAGCAAGAAGCGTGAGAAGTCCAACTGAATCAATGGACGGAACTGTTAAACCCAAAATGTAGCAGAAAAAGATACAAATTGGACTGATCGAAACGGATGAGCAATGACATAAACTGTGGGAAACGATGCTTGCATGGACATTCCACAAGGAACTGGTTAAGACCAGGAAGTTTGATTAAAATGTATATGGGCCTGAGTTTTGACCAATGAGAAAGAATCACGCCATGAAGATGAAACATTTTATTCTGTAAGCTAGAATTAGGGTATAAGAAGACCTACTCTTGGTGGGAGGGGTGAGATGCTGGAAAGCGAGATGCTGGAGAAGTTAGATGCTGTAGATGGGTGAAGTGCGGTTGCTGATGCTGACGAGCTGATGCTGCTGCTGCTATTTTTTATTTCCAGTTGAGTATAAGATGCTGCTTTAGGAGAACCTTTTATTCCTGATAGATTTTTCATTTAGAATTATTAGATTTTCCCCAGACAGATAGATTGATATTTTAGAGTTCTTACTATGACAACCTTATTTTTCCATCTAATAGATATGTATTGCAATTTCAATTTATTCTTATATTAATGATAAATGTAATGATCTGAATAATAAGTTTAACCTCATTTCTTGCATCAAAACTTTATATAAACTTTATTATTCTTTAAACAAATGACTCAGTGATTCTTTAGCTCAATGATTAAAATGAAATGTTAAATAGTTTATTGTGATTGAGCTGGTCTTAATCACCATCAACTGATTCCTACTAGTTGGTCCATCGACCAATGAGCGGAATACCTTAAAGCAAATGAGAAACATTATGTCATGTTAAAGAGGTATCCCGTCTCCTTCCAGCGAATCGTTTTTCTCCTAGGTTATTGATGGAGGAAATCCAGGGAACAAATGAGTAAGTGAATATATATGCGGTGTTATGGGCCCCACCGTCATATGGATATAGTGTGTGTGTTGAAGGATTAATTGTACCTGGATGACTGAAGTATATAGGAGAATTATTTTTATTGTTAGCGCTGGATCACCTGCAATCCTGTGAGTGGAGAGTGAAGCCCTAGACAATGAAGTGAGGAGGGTGGAGACAGGACTACCTTTAGAAATTCCATAAAGACTTGATTGGCAAGGGGCTGCTGATTCGTTATTTCTTAGTACTGCAAATTGGTACATGGTAGGAGTGAGGGTGGGTTTACAGTTTCTGTTGTTCTAGGTGAGGAATCTTCTAGGTTATTCTTGCACTTTTGTCTGTTTCTGATTACTGCTCCAGGAAGGCTGCCAACAGCCAGGTCCATAAACCTCACACTTCATTTTACCCTTGTTTTGGTCTGAGGCCAATTATGAGGGTCACCACAGCTGAGTTGGGCACGGCCGTAAAGACTCGTCTCAGCGTTGCCTTGCAAGCATCATCTGGAAAAGGCTTCCAACACTGCCTCACAACAAAGAGTCTACACTGTAAAGGTGGGATCTGGTACGACCATGTCCGACGCACACCTGGGACTGTTGAGAAGAAATCTGCAGATAGACCTCAGAACTTAGCCTACCCCAGGAATGAAAACACAAAGGCAAATGGGCCAATCTGTTGTGCCATCTAGAAATTGTTTTGATGCTAAAGAAATGCTAAACTGCTGTACTGAGCTGCAATGTTAAAAAGGTGAGGACGGTGAGCAAGACCTATGACCTCCTGGTCAGGGACTCTGCTCTCTGCCCCAGCAGCTCCGCTGTTGTGCCGCTGCCCCCTACGCCTCTCTGCAAAGGTAGGTGTTCGAGGCCCTCCTCCACCCGCAGGCTCCTGCCTGCACCTCATCCCTGGTGGTCCAGTGGGAGAGCCGCTGTCTTTTTGTCTTTTTTGTTATTGTGCCTTGTATTTCTGTCTGTTTTCTGTCTTCATCTGTCTTTTTGTTATTGTGCCTTGTATTTATTATTTATTTTGTTTTTATTGTTATTGTGCCTTGTATTTGTTATCTGCTGTCTTTCTGTTTATTGTTGAGTCCTCCATGCCCATTTCCTTACCCGTGGCCCCTGCGGCCCCTCCCCCTTGCCGGTTCCCGCTCCAGCCTCCCAGCTGCGCTTCCCTCCCCCCTTCTCTATTTAATGGCGGTCGCTGCTCGGGCATGTGAGCAAGACCTCTGACCTCCTGGTCAGGGACTCTGCTCTCTGCCCCAGCAGCTCCGCTGTTGTGTCCGCTGCCCTCTACGCCTCTCTGCGAAGGTAGGTGTTCGAGGCCCTCCTCCACCCGCAGGCTCCTGCCTGCGCCTCATCCCTGGTGGTCCAGTGGGAGAGCCTTGCTCTTCTGCTGGTCCGCTGTTGTCTGTCTTTGTGTTTGTGCCCGTTTTTCTGTCTTTTTTTGTTATTAAGCCTTGTATTTCTGTCTGTTTTCTGTCTTCATCTGTCTTTTTTGTTATTGTGCCTTGTATTTATTATTTATTGTGTATTTATTGTTATTGTGCCTTGTATTTGTTATCTGCTGTCTTTCTGTTTATTGTTGCGTCCTCCGTGCCCGTTTCCTTTCCCGCTGCTGCTGCCCCCGTTGCCTCTCCCCCCGTGCCGGTTCCCACTCCCGCCTCCCAGCTGCGCTTCCCTCCCCCTTCCCTATTTAATGGCGGCCTCTGCGCGGCCGCGCTGCTGGCGCGCCAAAGGCAAGCCCGTCTGTGCCCGTCTGCGACCCGACCGCGACTGGCTCCAGGGACCCTGGCTCTCCGACCAACCACCGATACGACTCAGCTGACCTCCACGCACTCAACCCTGGAAGAAACAACAACTGCCAGCTGGCGACGCCGACCACCACCCATGGCCAGTTCTCCTGCTGACACTACCGACAATCCTTCACCATCCTCTGCACCACCATGGCCGCCGCACCCACACCGGACGCCAGCACCCCCGAAGCCCTGAGATGCATCCTCCTCAACGTGCGCTCTCTGCACAGACATGCTATAGAGATCTGGGACCTCCTCGACACCCTCTCGCCAGACGTGACCTTCTTCACGGAAACCTGGACTAACGCCACCTCCGCCCCTGACATCGCCACCGCCATCCCAAATGGATACAAGATCCAGAGGAAGGACCACCCCAACCGCCCAGGAAAAGGACTCGCCATCGCACACAAGAGCTCCCTCCGACTCTCCACCTCCAGCATGAATGACTCCCCTTCCACCACGAACACCTTCATTTCCAGATCCAGACCAGCCCCAAAATTACCCTACGTGGCACCCTCGCCTACAGACCCCCCGGACCTCTAACTTCGTTCACCACCAACATCGCCGACCTCATCGCACCCCAAGCCATCGCCTCCATGAACTACATATTCATCGGGGACCTCACCTTCCACCTTGACATCCTCAGCGACCCCAACTCCGCCACCCTCCTGGACAAGCTCGCCAACCTCGGACTGAAACAGCTCGTCACCACCCCCACCCACAAGGCAGGACACACCCTCGACCCCATCTTCGCAGGAGGGAACAACATCCACTTCAGCCACACCGCCCAACCCCCCCCTGGACGGGCCACCATTGCGTACACTTCTCTTTCGACAAAACCACCACCCACAATCCTACACCATGCCCACGTGAAGGAACTGGAGCAAGGTCACAGATGAGCACCTCAACTCTACCCTCAACCGCGATCCCCCTCCCGCCTTGACCGACGCCAACTCTGCAGCCAAAGAACTACACCGGTGGATCACCAACTGCGCAGACAAGCTCGCCCCCTCCGCAACCCCGACAGACAGCGCCCCATGAAGGCCACCTGGTTCACCACCGACCTCCAAGAATCCAGACGCACCTGCAGACGTCTCGAGAAGCAATGGAGGAACAGCAAAACCACCGAAAACCAGACCACCTACAAGAACGCCATGACAGAATACCACCAACTTATCAGATCCACCAAAAGGACCTTTATCCGGAACAAAATCCTCGCTAACTCCAGCAACTCAGGAATTCTTCAGCATCATCCAGGAATTCACCAAACCCCCCAGTGAAGCTATGGACATCACACCCTCCCAGGACCTCTGCAACAAGCTCGGCTCCTACTTCATCCGAAAATCAAGGCCCTCTACGACAACTTCAGCGAACAGACTCCAGAAACTACTCCTTCCTCCAGCAACGACAGCCAGCCTACCATCGCCGCCTGGACCCCAGTCACCACTGAAGATACCGCCACGACCATGAAGAGCACCCACTCAGGAGCCCCCACGGAACCCTTCCCGCTGCACATCTGCCACAGATCCGCCTCTGCCATAGCACCCGAGCTACGACGCACCATCAACGCCACCTTCGAATCCGGCATCTTCCCCGACGACTGGAAACGCGCATAAGTCAAGCCCCTCCTCAAGAAACCCTCTGCAGACCCGACGGACCTGAAAAACTACCGACCCATCTCTCTCCTTCCCTTTGCGGCCAAAGTCACTGAGAAGATTGTCAACGCCCAGCTGACCAGCTTCATCGAGGAAAACGCCATCCTCGACCCTTCCCAATCCGGATTCCGCAGCAACCACAGCACCGAGACCGCCCTCCTCGCCGCCACAGACGACATCCGCACGCTCCTCGACCAAGGCCACACCACGGCCCTCATCCTTCTAGACCTCTCCGCAGCCTTCAACACCGTCTCCCACCGCACCCTCACCGCCAGACTCCACGACGCCGGCAGAAGCCAAAGAATAAGACTCCCGCCCTTCCTCTCCGAACCCACAGAGATCAACTGCGGAGTACCCCAAGGATCATCGCTCAGTCCCACGTTCTTCAACATCTACATGGCCCCTCTCGTCGCCATCGCCAGACAGCATGGACTCAGCATAGTATCCTATGCCGACGACACCCAGCTCATCCTCTCCCTCACGAAGGAACCCGACGCCACCAGACTCAGCTTCCAGGAAGGAATGAAAGACATCGCATCCTGGATGAGCAGCAGCTATCTGAAGCTCAACTCAGAGAAGACAGAAGTCCTCGTCCTCGGGCACACCCCCTCAGCTTGGGACAACACCTGGTGGCCCACCGCCCTCGGCAACCACCCCACCCCCACGGACCACGCCCAGACCCTCAGCATCATACTCGACTCCTCCCTCACCATGAACCGCCAGATCAACGCCGTCGCCTCCACTTGCTTCAACACCCTCCGCATCCTTCGCAAGACCTTCAAATGGATCCCCCCGAATCCAGAAAGACCATCACCCACGCACTCATAGCTAGCAGACTGGACTACGTAATCGCCCTCGACGCCGGAATCAACAAATCCCTGCTACGCAAACTCCAGACCATCCAGAACACCGCAGCCAGACTCGTCCTCGGCATCCCACGGCAGGAACACATCACCCAACACCTGCGAGACCTCCACTGGCTCCCCGTCGAGAAGAGAGTAACTTTCAAGCTACTCACCCACTCCTACAAATCCCTCCACAACACCGGACCCAAATACCTCAACGACAGAGTCTCCTTCCACGTACCCAAGAGAAACCTCCGCTCTGCCGACCTCGCCCTCGCCGAAACCCCGCGCATCCGCAGAACAAGAGCAGGTGGAAGAGCCTTCTCCTACATCGTGGCAAAGACCTGGAACGAGCTCCCAATCAACATCAGACGCTCCCCCACCCTGCACACCTTCAGAAAGAGCGTCAAGACCTGGCTCTTCGGCTGACTCGGAGCTGCACCCCCCTCCACCCCCAGCGCCTTGAGACCATCACGGGTGTGTAGCGCGCTTCACAATTCCCTGATTGATTGATTGACTGATTTGAACTCACTGCACCTAGGCCTAGTCCTGCCGAAACCCCTAGAAGCCGGTAGAATAATCCACCTGAATTTAGTGTCATGATGATATTGTCAGCATCGCCCCAGTTCCAGTCCTGGTCTCTATTGTCCAAGAATGTAAACAACCACGACCAGGATACTATTGGCCCACTAGGCAAGTATCTAAATTGCTGCAAAAGTAAAGCGCCATAGTCTCAGCCAGTATTGACCTGTCTGTTTTTTTACCTATTTGTGCAATAATAGACTGTCTAGGGTGTTTTCCATATCCTCGCACATCCGGGCACATACTGCCAATGTGAGCACAAACACTCTTATATTTATTCAAGCAAGCATATGTACAACTGCTGACCTAGTGATTTAGTTGACTGATATCACATACCTTGAGCGAAAACTCCATTGTTTAAGTTCACAAAGTTCCAGTGCAGTCAGTGACCACTGATGGCTTTCTGCATAAACACTTCATGCTGGGCAATAGTGCGAGTGTAACAGAAACACCTGTGTTTACATTGAAGGAAATTAAGCTTGGAAATGGTTCAATATTTTCCTTTTATTACAAACAGAGACATTTACATCAGATGTTGCCAATCGCTGAGAAAATTAGCACAAAATACACATTAGGTTAGAACAAATTTTATGTTTCAAGCTGCGCTCTGTTTTTGCAAAACATGTGGATCAAACGACAATTGCATTTAGACTTTTTAGAAGGGTTATTATAATATGTTGTAAATCTTATGATTAAATCCTTCCTCCACTCACTTCAGTCATCTCACCAAAAAGAAGTAAAATTATAAAATGCTGAGGCCACAGCCATGCTACCGAAATTTGGGTTGTAAACTAAAGAATCTCATATGCATAAACATTAAATTAACTAATCAAAAACCTACCTGTGCCACAGTGATGCCTGCGTTGGGCCCACTGGCCAATCCTGCATGCTGTAGCAGGCGGAAGAAAAATGGGAATGCCACAGCAGACCAATGGATGAAGAGGGGTGGCTGAATGACCCTATAAATAAGTATATTATATATACAATTTTATAACACCAGACCTAAAAAGTTACGCCCTCCCGCCAAATCCCCAGACTGGAACTAAGAAACAGCTGTAATCACACTACAGGGCCCCGGTCCTGGTACCACTACACCTGCTGCATTATTGATTGCTCCGCCACTGACTGAACTTCCAAAGCACAGCTTCTCTTTGAGGATGGACCCTTAGCTTGTTTCAGATTGTGTCAGATTGTAGGCCTTGTCCAGGCACTTGCAGGCAAGTCTGGCAACATGATGCATTTTACTTTTGAAATGCATTCAATTCATTAAAAAAATTAGGCACCTGGGGCCACATGTACGACCATTTTTAGCGGTCCAAACGGAGATTTGGGCAGTTTGCGACCGCTAAGAAATGGTTGTAGCATGTATAAACCCAATTTTGCGAGTCGGTAACCTGTTACCAACTCGCAAAATAGGGTTTGCGAGTTGCTATTAGGAAGGGGCGTGCCAAAGGCGTACCTTCCTAATAATGAGTTGAAGGGGGATGAAAGATTGTTTTGTGACCGGAGTGCGGTAGCAAAATAATTGAGGTTTACCGCCTACTTCAAGTAGGTGGTAAGCCACTCACAAGCGGAAAGGGGTCCCCAGAGGATCTCTTCCCCTTTGTGATTGGCAGCAAAAACGTTTTTTAAGAGCAGGCAGTGGGGTCTTACTCTTAAATAATGAAATTGAAATGTTTCATTTTTCTTTTTGAAACACATCCTGTTTTCCTTTAAGGAAAATGGGCTGCATTTAATTTTAAAAAGTAGCTTTATTTAAAAAGCAAACACAGACATGGGGGTCTTCTTTCCCCAGCAGGCCACCATCCCTGTGTCTCTGCCCATTCCCAATGGGTCGCAAATTGCCACCTGCCTCATGAATATTGATGATGCATGTCATTTGCGACCCCATTGGGAATTGCAAAATGTGTCTGACACACATTAGTATATTCGGTTTTACAACTCGCAAATTGCGAGTCACTAAAATTTACAAATTGCATGTCGCAAAAGGAAATGGTCGTACATGTGGCCCCTGGTGTACTACTACTGCTTAAGCAAATGGAATCAAATATCCAGAGCAAGGGAGCGGGGGCTTCTCGAAATACAGAGCGAGTCAGGAGAGGCAAAGAACCTCCTCTCGTCCCTGATAGCTGCACAACTTCCTGGAAGTGGAGGATGGGTGAAACTACAAAGGTGCTAGGTAAGAGGGGCTTGGGCTGCACCAATAATGAGTTAAGCGCTCCAGGTTCAGGCCAGTACGTTTCATATTGTTTATTGGGAAGGCAAGGAGCAAAATAGAACTATCGCCATATCTAAAGGGGCAGTGAGGGGTTGGACTCACTCACAAGGCTCCAACTGCAAGCCCTCTCTCACTGCTAGAACCCTTATCACGGAAACATCAAAACATTCAACACAGAGCATGTTTTACTTGTTGACAAAGTGTCTGTGTTTTTTAAAGGCATCAGGCAATCTCACCTTCCCTTTGTTTTACAGTGATATAATTTTGAGTCGTTTAAAAGGTCAGCTACATCTTACTAATTGGAAAATATACATGTGATTTACAATAGGTAAATCAACCTTTTAATATTCTTTTCACATTTCCATTTAAGCATCTATCTAGTTTATTGTTCTCTTCAATGCACCAATAATACGCCTGAGATCTCTGCATGTAGCTTGTATGTCACAATAGACATTTTAAATAATGTTACATGCATATACGATATACAGTGCATTTTTGTCCTAAGCTAGGACTGCAATGAGGAACGCTGAGATTTTGACAGCCCTTCCTATGGGAAAGAGCGGTTTTTTTTCATTCCTGGATCGTTTGCATGGGCTACCAGGCACACTGGTTAGGTATCCTGTGGGAAACACTCGTAATCTCATTTAGAAGAAGCTGATCATACGACCTGAGCTTTGGTGAACCTGGCTCCCATTCAGTCTATCTACAGCAGGTTCAGATGTGGAGCCAAACACAGAGTGGCAGAGCTTTAAAATAGGGGAATGCATTTTGTGCTATGAAATAACTCACTAAATGTGCACTTTGGATAGGACTTCCCTCCAAATTACTCCTGGCCTTCACCACAATTTTCTTAGTGCAAAATGCACCCTTGAGTCCAAATGCAACAGAATACAAATAGTGATCACTAGCTGCCGGTCGCGCGTGCTAAATGTACTCTTGTGGTAAGATTATTTTCCCCAAAATTAAGAGAGGGCGTATTCGATTTATTATTAGTAAGTCTATATCAAAGACCAGAACTATCAACGCAGTGATTACTTTGCGCCAATTAGAACTGACACATTGCCCTTTGACGCCGACACAGGAGTCAATCAACGACATCGCATCAAAGGACTGTGCAGCTCGACGACGATGGACAGCGCGGCTCGATGACGATGCAGTGCCTCGAAGCCACCTTAATTGCCTGTGTGGATCGGAACCGACACTTCGAGTCTTCGACGCTTGCTCCATCCAAGTTACTTTTTCAATGGGACCTGTGTGAGTCCTCTGCCAGCATGCCCTCCATTGTGGTCGGCCTGAACTTTGAAGTTACCCCTGTCGAGAGCGGTCTCAAGTAACCACTAAGCGCTATTTTACTCTATGCACTAGATTTGGATTTAATTTTTAAAAATCCATAACTCTGGTTCTACTTATTGGGTTTTGTCATTTTGGTCTTGTTTTACTCATAAAAATCGAACCTGTTTTTCTAACCATGTGTGGAGTATTTTTGTGGTGTATTCATTGTGTTACTGTGCATGTGTGTGTTGCACAATTACTTTAAACATCAACTCTTTGATAAGCCTGACTGCTCTGTGCCAAGCAACCAGAGGGTGAGCACAGTCTATGTTGTTGGGCCAGACGTACACGGGTTTGCGCACACTAAAAACCATGGGCACATGCACAAACAGTATTTTGCGAGTCACAAATAAATTGCAGCTCGCAAAATACTGTTTTGCGACTCAGTATTTGGAAGGGGCGTTCCCTTCCAAATAGCGACTCCATAGCCATGTACTAATGTTTTGCGACCGCAATTGCGGTCGCAAAACACTTGCAAATTACCACCTACTTCAAGGTGGTAATGCATTCACAAATGGGAAGGGGTCCCCAAGACCCCTTCCCCTTTGCAAATGCATGCAGAATTATTATTATTTTTTTTTTTAATTGCATCCCGTTTTCCTCTAAGGAAAGCGAGCTGCATTTAAAAAAAAAAAAGCTTCTTTATTTAAAAGCAGTCCCAGACATGGTGGTCTGCTTCCCATTGGGAATCGCAAACAGTGTCCAAGACACTGTTGTACATGCCAAATAGCGAGCCGCAATTTGCGAGTCGCTATTTTGCAGGTCGTACATCTGGCCCGTGGTGTATATCTAGCTTATCCAGACTAGAGTAGTGGTTTCTGCTTGGGCAGGGTGCATGCTCTGACAACCAGAAACTCCATTTCTAACAAGCGCCGTATTTGAAATTCCACCCAGGCCTAGTCTAACACTCAGTGGCAGTGCTAGATAACCAATTGGTAGCGTAGGTGGAGAAAAGCAGGATTTCTCCACCCCCAAACAAATAGAAGCAAAAGTACTTAAGAGGAAAAAATTATTGAAATGTTGACGGATGACCGATTATGGGACAAAATAGATTATGACAGCATTGGGCATTATAGTGAAAAAGCTAAGAGGAAAAAACGATATGGTAGTAGAGACACGTCTTTTGCTCCTCAGGGCACAGGCTGAAGCTCCTTTCATACCCATGAGAGCAGTGCTGGGATTGGGCAGAGCAGGCTTGTTTTGCGCTCCATCGTGAGCTGGGAGCCTGTGCCTGCTGGTCTCTCCACCCAGCAGCAGAGCTGGGTTGGAGAGATGTTAGTGCGCATGACGCTTTGCCCATCCTAAGACAGTGAGGGTAAAAATTAAAAATACTTACCTGGGGGCGTGGCTAGCAGCCGATGCAAATGGCCGCAGCCTAGAGAGGCTCCGTGATTGAGGCAGCCTCTAATTAATCCGACAGGAGATCCGGCGGCAGCGAACACACGAAAAATGCAGAACTAGATGTCCGCGACGCCAGGGATCTGAATGTTGAGCCCCCGAGCGCCGAGCGGCTGACCTGAACGGATGGCATCGTGAGAACGAGACGCGGCCTGCGGCGCTCGGCGGAGCCGGGACGTCGCGTGGAAGGTGTCCCCGCCTGGCCCGGAGCGGGGACGGGTGCCGCGATCGCGCGTGCACAGACATCGAGTGGGATCAGCATCACAGCGGCTGCCCGGTGGGCAAAATCCCGAAGGAGCGAGTACAGCACTGGCGAAATACAAGTAAGGAGGAGCAGTGACAAGCTCGATGCGGGTGTGAGAGGCGGCCCCCGGTGCAAGATGGCGAGCATGTAACGGCAAATCCGGACGTTACAGCGGATCGGGAGGCGAAGACTGACACTGAATTACGCGGCTGGGCAAGGGCACCACCGGGGCCAAAGTAATCACCGACGCACGTGAGACTGTGAGGAGCGGTCGACCCCCATCTAACGGCTTGCTGAGGGGGAGAATAACTTTGGAAGGCTCAGGGACCCCCCCCCTTTCCCTGGACAGGTATGAACCGACAGTGCCACGCACGCTAGAGTGTAACCTGCGAGTGGTTGGGGACGCAATACACTGCTACTCCCGCTGAGGAGCTGGAGAGCGGTGCAGGTGACAAGTGAACAGGGGGCAGTATACGGTACGGACACGGGCGCGCACCAACAGCACGAGTGAGGCACGGAAGTAAAAAGACCTTACGGGGGTACTCTGCCTCAGACACGGCGAGGTGGGGGGGACAGGAAAACCGAAAGGCCACGCGGAACGGACGGTCTTTCCACCCCCCCCGGGAACAGCACGTGAAACAGGATAAAATGGGGGCCGAGGCCAGCGTGCGACGCAGCAGCCCAAATTAGACAAGTACGCCTTTACTAAAGAAACGACGGGTCACACTGCACCGCAGGCAGGACGAGATGACAAGCGGACGACAGCCGCGCCGGCTGAGGTCACCCTGCACGATATCATTGCCTCACTGACTCAACTCCAGACCACGGTGGGGTCGATCTCGACCGACACAACATTGCTGCGGGCGGACTTCCAGAAGATGGCCGGGCGCATCACAGAAGTAGAGACTACAACAGCGGCCCTCTCGACAGATACGGCCAAATTGCAGCGCCAGGTCAAAAAACTTGAAGCCGATAATAAACTGATCATGGCCAAGCTGGACGACAAGGAGGGCCGCTCTAGACGGAACAATGTCCGCATAATTGGGGTGCCCGAAAAGGCAGGGGGCCCCACGCTAGACCTATTTGTGGAGGACCTCGTCAAAAATCAACTACAACCAAGGGGACTGTCCAGCTTCTTCTCCGTTGAAAGGGCCCATCGGGTCCCGGGAGGGAGACCTCGGCCTGGAGCCCCCCCCCCCCCTCGGCCCATACTTGCTCGAATTTTCAACTTCAGAGATCAAGATGCAATTCTCCAAATGGCACGCATAACATCCCCAATCCGCGTCGAAAACTCCACCGTGGCTTTCTTTCCGGATTATACGGCAGCGGTGACCAAGCAGCGCCGGAGCTTCTTGGAGGTCAAGAAAGAAATGAGGGCCCGCGAACTAAAGTATTCAATGATATTCCCTGCAAAGCTACGAGTGGAGGCCGAGGGGAAGATTTGGTTTTTCACGACCCCAGATGAGGCGCACGACTGGCTTGAGGGGTGGCGCCGAGCTCCTGGACCAGGACGAACGGCCAAGAAACAGCAGCAGAGACGACAGGAGACACCCTATCTGGCAGCGGACAACCCGGACCCGTCAGAGGAGTAGCGACAGGGTGACAGACATACTATGAACACGGGGACTGAAGTGAGAGTGCCCAACCCTGGCGCTGGCTGGCAGACCTGAAGCGCAAAACACAGGAAACGGGTCCTGCCAGGTGCCAGGGGGTGAGATAGGTCGCCGCCGACCTGCACTGCCAGGCCTCCCGGGGCTAATTCAGCTGCCGCATTTTGACTGTCCGCAGAGATGGCGTGCCGAGGTCATGGGGACTCTCCCCCGCACGCAAGTACAAGTTCTGGGGACTAAGCACTCTGCAGAGTTTGGGGGCGGGCAGTTTTAAGTCCGCCGAGCAGGGAAGCAGGGAGGGGGGTGGAGGGCGAGGGAATGTTTAACGTTGGGGATTGTTTTCTTTTACAGGTACGCTGGGAAACAAATGAATACATACCGGTACTATGTGGGGGATGTGCACAGCAGTGCTCTCGTTGTTTATCCACTCCAGACACTGAATATGTTACAGACAGAGGGCCAGGGTAGCTCCTTGGAGACACCTCCTTTGAATGCAAATAAGCAAAACCCACCTCTCTCGATCATATCCTGGAACGTCAACGGTCTTGGTGACAAGATAAAACGAGGGCTGGTCCTGCAGTACCTCAAGCGCAGGGCACCAGCGGTGGCCCTGATTCAGGAATCTCATTTGGTAGGCACGGCATGTAAGGCCTTAGATCGATGGGCCTTTAAGATGGCACTCTGAGTTCTCCTCTGGATCCCGGGGGGTGGGCATCCTTATAAATAAACGCTTTCCGCTAATCATAACGGGGACATGGTCGGATGCCCGGGGATGTTTTGCAGCGGTGGCATGCCAATGGGAGGGACGACCATACAATATAGTGTCAGTGTACATACCACCAGCACTCCATCGGGTAACACTACCTGCCCTGGGCAGCTTCCTGCTTACACTCCCGCAAGGGGAATTGATAGTGGGGGGAGACTTCAACTCCACAGCAGATGACACCGTGGACCGACAACCCCTGGGGGCGAGGTGGGAATAACTCCGGCTCACTGAATTTCTCGATGCATATGGCCTAGTGGACGCTTGGCGTTCACGATTTCCTCATGAACGACAGTACACATTTCGATCAGGGGTGCATGATAGTCAGTCACGAATAGATTACATCCTCACTCTGGCAACGGGCTTAGAGAGAATAGCGGAAATAACTCATCTGCCCAGGGGCATCTCAGATCACTCCCCGGTTTTGCTAAGATACGCATCACACACCCAAGGGCGCCGGCGCATCTTTCCGATATACCCTGGATTCTTGCAAATCCCTAAAATATGGAAAGGGCTACTCCAAACAACAAAACACTATTTCGAGGAGAACAAGAGCTTGGTGACGTCCCCCTCAATGTTATGGGAGGCATACAAGACAGTACTGCGGGGACAAGCTATCTCACAGATCACAGGCCACAAATTGGAACAACGGCGCCACGTAGAGGCGCTGGAGAGGGAGGTGGAACAAGCAGAAGCAATACACGTAGCGGGACCCACTGACACCACGACACACAAACTCGAACTGGCCAGGGAGGAATATAGGCGCTATCTTTGGGAGGAGGAGAAGGCCAGACATGCCAAAACACTGCACACCATCTATGAGGTCGGACATAAGGCGGGCAAAATCATCGCATGGTTAGACAAGCGGGAGACTGAGGCGAGGTGGGTGGCACAGCTGAGACTAGAAAACGGGACCACTACGACGGATCCACAAGAAATAGTAGACGCATTGGCCCACCACTATGAGTCAGTATACACACCGGAAGCCACAGCCACGATTGATGATAACCTAGCCTTTCTTAAAGATATCCAACTCCCGACACTCACTCCTGATGAAAAACAAACACTGGAGGTAGACCTGACAACAGAGGAATTAGCACAGGCGATAGGGGCGGTAAACTCAGGGAAGGCTATGGGGCCAAATGGAATACCAATAGAAATGTATAAAAAAGCAGCGAGACACCTAACACCACACCTGCTAGTAATGTACACGGACAGCTTAGACAAGGGAGAGCTCCCCAGAGACCAACGGCTGGCAACAATAGTGGCAATACACAAACCAGGAAAGCCACCGCAGTATTGCACATCGTACCGGCCTATCTCATTGTTGAATACAGAGGCCAAAATACTGGCTAAAGCGCCGGCCACCAGACTGTTACCCCATCTCACAACACTGGTACACCCGGATCAATCGGGGTTCATGCCGGGTAGGAGTACGGCGCTCAATCTGAGGCGACTGCATGGCTTCCTGGCCCGTACATCACACATAGCGGAAGACGCAGTCATACTCTCTTTGGATGCACGTATGGCATTCGACAGGGTCGAATGGCCCTTCTTATTCGCAGTCCTCCGGCGCCTGGGATTTGGCCCTCGGTTCTGTGCCTGGGTCCAGCTGCTCTTTACGAATCCCTTGGCACAAGTGGTAGTTAACGGCCGACTGTCGGCGGAGTTCCCCCTGGGCAGAGGGACGAGACAGGGATGTCCTTTGTCGCCGTTGCTCTTCGCTCTGGTACTGGAGCCGTTGGCTGCATGGATACGGCAGTCACCTGTAATCAGGGGACTCAAATGGGAGGAGGGTTGGGAAGACCGCGTTTCCTTGTATGCAGACGATGTGTTGCTCTACATGGCCTCTCCGGCACGGTCCATCAACTGTCTGTTGGATATTTGTGCGGCATATGGTAAAGTGTCAGGGTATACCATCAACTGGGGAAAATCGCTGCTATATGTCCTTCATGGGGCCCCTCCGTGGCTGCCCAGACACTGCGAGTTACAGGTCACGAAGAGCGGGTTTAAATACTTAGGTCTACACATCACACCACACACCACAACCCAAGCAGTTCCGGGGAAAAAATCTCATGGAGCCCCTGAGGAGATTCAGGCGTGTGTGTTTTGCATTTCGCCCTAAGTGGGAAGGGTATGCCCAGACATGGGTCCCGTGCTCACTACGCCACTGGAGTCAAGCTATCCTGGCTGATGAAGGCTGATAGCCTGAAACCGGTCCTAGGATGCTTGATTCCGGTCCAGGGAAGACATGGCTTGGCAGTTCGGTCTGGACTGTTCCCATGAGGCACAGGGTCAAGACTGATTTGCATATGGCTATGTCTGAACTGGGGTGGCGTGGTGAAGCAAAATAACGATGGATTAAACCCAGATCTGTGACTGGGGGTGAATGTTTGCCAATGTGCAGCATTCCGTCCATCATCTTGTGTGTTTTGCATTTCGCCCTAAGTGGGAAGGGTATGCCCAGACGTGGGTCCCGTGCTCACTACGCCACTGGAGTCATACTATCCTGGCTGATGAAGGCTGATAGCCTGAAACCGGTCCTAGGATGCTTGATTCCGGTCCAGGGAAGACATGGCTTGGCAGTTCGGTCTGGACTGTTCCCATGAGGCACAGGGTCAAGACTGATTTGCATATGGCTATGTCTGAACTGGGGTGGCGTGGTGAAGCAAAATAACGATGGATTAAACCCAGATCTGTGACTGGGGGTGAATGTTTGCCAATGTGCAGCATTCCGTCCATCATCTTGTGTGTTTTGCAAACACTGGCGCACCCTGCCGCTCACACTGCTGGGCAGAGCAGCCCTTTTTAAAATGAAGGCACTCCCCAGGTTCCTATACGCCCTACAAAATACGCCCTTCATGGTTCCCCCCAACTATTTCAAGGCAGTTGATGCCGAGGTTGGTAACCTCCTCTGGGACGGGAAACCCGCGCGTATTGCCAGACACAAACTGGTAAGGATCTGGTATGATGGAGGAATAGCCCTTCCAGATATAAAAATGTATTACTGGGCAGCGCAGCTCGCAGTAATAAACAAATGGCTCCATGTCTCGCAGGAGGAGCCGGCTCTTCGCATGGACAGATATGTCCTCGGGAGGGGGGAGTCATGGGAGCACTCTATAACAAACAAGGAGGGCCCATGCTCACAGGACCGGCGGCAACCACAGTACACAGTACACAGTACACAGTACAAATATGGTGGGCAGCACAGAGAGTACTGACACGGGCCACCCCACTATGGGAGACCCGACGTCTGGGCAAACTAAGTAACACTAAGGGCTTTAAGCAATGGGACCTCATTGGTATATCAACGATAGGCGATCTATGGAAAGGAGGCAGAGTGATCCCATTCACCCAGCTCCGTGAAACACATGGGATGGCACCTACGGAAACGTCCCGCTACATACAGGTTAGTCATGCACTGGCGAAACTACTCCCGCCCGACACTGAGCTCCCGGAGGCCTCACCACTAGAGGACAGACTCCTGACGGACCACATGACGAAAAAGGCGATCTCGCAGACATACCGCAAGATTGTAAACAATCAACCTGACCCCACGAAAACTCTTAGGGACAGATGGCAGGCTGACATTGGGGACTTAGACGAATCAGACTGGCACGAGGCATTGTCCTCTCCGAGAGAGGTGGCAATACCATCAAGATTAAAACTAGTGCAGCTTAAAATTCTACACCGAGTCTACTGTACACGAACCACGATGCATAAGATAGGACATGCGGACACACCCCTCTGCTTACGGCACTGCGGGGGACTGGGCACTTTTCATCATATATTGTGGAGCTGTCCGGAGGTCCAATCCTACTGGGGGGCGGTCATGAGCACCATTTCGCGGGTGGGTGGAGTAGAGGTGAAATCGGACCCCAAACTATGCCTTTTAACCCCTTGACCGCGATCGGAATTCCGCTCGTGTGCTGGACATTCCGATCGCGAGTGCGATCGTGACGAGCTCAGCTCGTCATGCGCACAGCGCTACCGCGCAGCATGACGAGCTGAGCTCGTCACGCGCATCGAAGGGGTTAAACATCTGGGAACCTACAGATCTCAATCAAAAGGGTCAAGAATGGGCGACGCTAGGTATGGCAATAGCAAAGCGCAACATTGCCCAACAGTGGGGATCGAGACTGCCCCCGACGCACCGCCGTTGGTGCGGCGATATGGATAGTGCAATGGTGGCAGAGAAGGCAGTGTATACACGCAGGGGATGCCCCAAAAAATGGTTGAAGATCTGGGAAAAGTGGAATGCCTTTAGAGGAAATATCTGTGCACCACCTAGACTTGGGTTGATATCGGACGAGAGCGATTGACAAAGTGGGCAGGCCCGAGAACACCTGTATTGTATGTAATGATGTATCATATACGATGAGGAGGGAGGGGAGGAGGAGACAACATTGACGAAGAGCATGATGTAACACAATGGCTTAAGTGCAAATATTGTATTCTTGTGCAATATCCACACGCAGTGAACCGTTGTAACAATAAGTACCAAGTTATAAAAAATTGAATAAAAAAAATATTTAAAAAAAAATACTTACCTGCTTGCAGCTCTTCCTGGTCGCGTCTCTCCTCCCGCCGGCAGGAACAGGAAGCAGCCTGGAAGCACCCAGACTCCCCTGAGCCAATCACAACACTGCAATGCAACGTTGTAATTGGTCTGATCACCGTGGCTCGGCAGACAGGGCATGTTCTCCACCCAGGCTGTAATGCAGCCTGGGTGGAGAAGAGGGAGAGTGTGCATGACGATCATGGGCGGCCCAAAAGGGACAGCCAAACAGTCATTGCTCACTTGGGAGTGGGGGCAAACCACTCCTCGGCTGCTCTGTCAGCCCCACCCAGCCTCGCAAAGCTGCCTCGCAAACAGAAAAAAATAAAATGATACTAACTGAGTTATTATCATTTTATTTATTTCTTATACTGCCTTAGCGGAGGAGCCGCCACTGAAGTGAGGTAATGCAGAACTTTTTATAGAATGCCGGTGTAGGAAAGTGGAGTAGTATGTGGTCATGCTGGTTTCGGCCTCACCATGTAATAATAGAATACCCCAAAGATGGTCCTTAGATTCACAATAATAAACCCTTAGCTCATTCCTGGTAGTGTGGCAAAGAGCAGTCAGGCTTTGCAAGATGAACATGTGTTAAGCATTTCAGAATACCAACATGGACGATAAGTAATTGACACGACCCGAAGGAAATCCAACACCAAATAAAAAAAGTAAAGCAGATTTTTATATAAATCTAGGCACCAAAATAAACACAATTGGATGCATATAAACAGAGTTATGGATTTTAGAAGAAATCATAAATCAGTTCAATTCAATACTGTAAACTTTACCATTGCGGGCAATGGGAAAAAGGTGCTAGTGACAGTCGGTTACTTGCATGTTGAGTTACGGAGAACCCACAGAGGGGAAAGGTGATGCGGGTCGCAGGACCAAGCCACAACAGTCAGTTCAGTTTTACCTGGCTGGAGAGGCGTGGGTCCAGAGTTATCCTGGCTGTCCTCGGTGCTGAAGCGGGAGCCACGGAAGAGGTGGGTTTACTGCTTAGATGGTGCTGGGGGAGGGGGGTACGGATACAAAGGGTCGACAATGGGGCCACTGCATTGGTCAGTTGAAGGTTTTGCGTAGTTCCTTCTTGTTGCAGCATTGAGTAAAGGGGTGTTAACTGGAATGGTCACCAACAAGCATTGGTAGCAGTAAGGGCAGCAAGATGATTCTTCAATATCCGGCGGTCCAGGGGAAAACGGTAGCCGCCTGAAACTTGCCAGAGGTCAGGACTACATTTCCCTCAATGCAGTGGACCGTCTACTTGAGGGCGATCCCTCGAAGGGCCTGATGGTCAGCAATTCTTTGGTTCCAGGACGTTATTTTTTCCTGCAGTTGCAGATGACTAGTGCCACTAGCCCAAGGGAGTCTGGAGTTGCCTTTGGCTCTCAAAGGTGTTCCTCTGTCTGGGGGAGCTGGTCTTTGGCCCAGGCCGAGTCGCAGTCATGCAGTTCCAGGAGCGTTGTCACTGGTGCAGAGTATCCCGCTTTTGGTTTGTGCAGCTTCTGTTGTCCTGTTGTGCAGCTCCAGTTGTCCTATTGTCCTTATTTTCTGTCTTCACAGATCTGCGGTTCTGGTGTCAGGGTTGTCCCATAAATCCTATATTTAGGGGTGTTAGGGGTGTGGGTGAAAGTGGCCAATGGGCTACTTGCCCCAGAGGCTAATCCACCCAGGTGGACCAAATCATGGGAGGTGTCACCTTTTCTACCCAGAATCCTCTATTCTGCCATTTCTAAAAATGGCAGAAACCTTCCTTGGCTGTACAGAGCAGGTAGCCCACCCTAAGTGGTGTAACTTGGGGGTGTATGCACTTTGACTAACTATTTGACTGACATATATTAAAGATAGTATGTTGACCTTCCCACTCATGGTGAGGGCAAAGTCGAGTTGGAGCAGATTGTACTGTTCCTGCAGGCTGCAGTGGCAGGCCTGCTGTCATCTGTTTACTTGGGTTACTCAAGGTGGCATAAATAGTGCTTCAGGCCCTGGTGACCCTTTAACACTCATGCCCTGGGTACCCTTCTACTTATAAGGGGGTTAAAGTCCTCGCCATTTGGGAGTACCAATTTACTAAATCATGTTTAGGGAGAGAACACTGGCACTAGAGCCTGGTTAGCAAGCTCCAGTGTACTTTCAGAGTCACAGACCAACAGCTAGTAGTCCAAATGGGGCATAACATGGGATGAAACCTGCAAAAATCTTGTTTTCCTACACCTGGCCTTTCCAGATTACCTAGAACCAGTAAAGAATACTTATAGGCATCTGTCTGGACTGCCCAGAATATCCACCGAAGCAGATAACATCGTCACCTTTCTCTTGCTCAGGGATCCCAAACAGTGTTAAGGACATCTTAGTTTAAATGTGTTTTTATTTACCATTTCAATAAACATAGGCAGAGCTGAGCAAAAAAAAAAAAATACTTCCAGGTGAATAAAACAATTTGAGATTATCTTTGACAGGAGACCACTGCCAAATCTTAAACAACCTTTTCAACTGAAGAAAAGCTTTTCTTTTTCTTTACACGCAGTGACCATTTCTTTTAATGAAAATGGGCTTCATTAAAAAAAAGTTTTGTGTATTTTAAAGCAATCACAGACATGGTGGCCTGCTGTCCCTAGTCAGCCATCATCTGTGTGATGACCACCATTCAGAATGAGATGCAATTTGTAACCTACCTCATTTGTATTCATGAGGTAGAACCATTCTGCATCAAAATGTTGCTAACCAATCTGTCAATTCTGCATCTTTATGTAATCCAGCCAAATTAAGGGCTTTGCACAGAAAGAGGCCATAAATCATCTCTCAGTTTAAAGCGCTGGGGTCTGTTTTTTAAAAGACTAAAGACAATTTCTAGATGGGTTGAGTGTTACATTCTTTACAGCTATTCGTGGGTTGTTTACTTTAAAAAACAACTAAGCCTGAACACGTTCTGAAGTCACAGGAAAACTTGACGATGGATTAGGAGAGTTCAGATGACAACTATAAGATTTTTTAAATAACAGTTTACAATTTTTACGAACTCCCCTGGGAAATTACTTCAGAATTGCAGTTTAACCAGTGGCAGTCGCTAGCAGAGGAAATCTATGGGGCAGCGCAGGGGAAAAATAAGATAAAAATAAAACTTACCTGCAGCCTGATGTCCGCCGCCTTGCTGCCTTTTCAGCTCCGAGACTCCCCTGCGCCAATTCAGATTCTACTCTCATGCTGGGATTAGCCAGCATGAGAGAAGCGTAGGGATTGGGCAGAGCGGGTTGGTTTTATACTCCAACAGGGACTGGGTGCCTGTGCTCTTGAGCCCTGCTGATATCTCAAAGCAACAGCCTGGAGACAGCAAAGTGCGCATGTCGGTTTGGCCGTCCTAAGATGGCCGGCCAAACCGACATGCGCACTGGCAGTGCCCTGAGCCCACTACTCCTCCTGCTGCTGATGGCCCCGCCCTCAAGACTCGGCTGCGGCTGCTGTGGAGTGAAATAAAATGATAATAAAGTAGTTTTATTAACTGCTTTATTATCATTTTATTTTACATGCATCTGCTGCATTCCAGTAGTGGTGCGACGCTCCTCCGCCATAACAGAGAAGCCGCCCCTGAGTTTAATCGAATGGTTTGGGCAACTTTTTCTCTATCTCCAAAACAATATGGCTAGCTGAGTCTCTAAGGGACAAATGATAACAAGTGTAAGATAATTTGCAACACTGGAAATCTATTAAGAGAGTGTCACCATAAATTCGGATGGCGTGAAACCAAGCAAAATGACATTTGATCTCAAAGTGACTTGAACCACATAGTTTGAAGTTTTAAATCTCAATTTACAAACTGAACATCTTTCTTGCAATCAACTTGGGCTGGTAAGGTTCAAAAGGACCTGAGTTGCCCTTCATGCAAAAATCTGCACAGACCATTTCACATGTTTTATTCGTCTATGAAGGGTTAATATCAGAACGGAGGAGAAATATCAAATCAATTTTTCATGATAATCCAAATGTGAACTGTTATGCTGATTTACTATAATGCTAAATCTGTGACTACATGGATATCTTTGACATCTTAAAACTTTTATTGATTTGAACAAGGTATCATTGTTTTGGAAGGGCTATGTAATGATATATATTGGATAAAATATCCCCTGCCAAGTTTATAAGGATAATGCAAGTCACCGAAGAGTTTGGTGACCACATAGAGAAATGAGGCTGAAGCCCAAGTTCCTTTATAGCATCATGGAATTACAGGGTGACTTGCAATGTTCCTCATAATACATAGCCACACCACCACCCATTCCACAAACTGCTTAGATCCTTGGTGTGTTGTTCCTTCATATGAAAGTGGTAGTATGCTTTCAGACATGAAGAATAAGAGCAGAATCTGCAGTGTGAAATTAAACACACTAAAAGGCAGAAACTTATTGCAAAAACATTTTGGAATCAATTTAGTGTAAATCAGATTTTTTAAAAGCCTGTAGCTCAGAATGAGTAGTTACAGTCTTCCTTTCCTTTAATGTTATAGCATGTAAAATATAAGCATGTTCCATAAATCGCCCCTCTGTGCTGATCATTGTTCATTTTAGAAAAAGAACAAATTTGCCTTGCACGTTGGCTGATGGCACATGACGTCATAAATCAAATGTAATAAGTTATTACAGTTGAGCAGCTATGCCATTTTCTTATTATAGACGACTAGAGACACCACAACTCAACTACAGTAGGCAAATTAGAGACAGGTTTTTATGCTGATGTTGCAGGCTCACAGTAGGGCTTTGAAATCCCAACACAGTCCCTTCCACTTCACCCCAATATCCCCAATAGTGATTTCATAGAGTTTTGTCTAACATTTGCAATATGTTTGAATGCTGAAAGCCGAAGGATGTATCAGCTATTGTGTCAATTAACAGGTTGTGCAGAGCAGGGCCTGTATTGATCTGTTTATGTGTAATCCTATAGTGACATAATATGGTTGACTGTAACATCCAACTTTTGACAATGAATAAAAATATTTATTTTTCCTAGCCCGTCTGAGCAGTGAAACTTGTAAATAAAATCACAAACATAATAGGCAAGCAACAATATTAACTCTTATGTAGTAAAGAGGGAGTCTAACCTGACTCTTCATTTACTTTACTACTACCCCCTCCTTTCTATCTCATGCGTCCAACAGAAACAACATTATCAACAAAAACTGAGTTAAGAGAAGGGTGAGCAGTAACACTCATTAATGCTCTTCAGTGTGTCACTTTAACATGGTCTTAGTTACCAACACCAGAATTTTTTTACTTTTGAGCCTCTCCCAGCATGATGTAAGGTACACCCTAACTCCTTCTTTGCACTAGTTCAAGACCGACCCCAGGCCAAGAAACAATCTTCTAGGTCAGGCTTTTCCAACGAGTAGCTCGTGAGCTACTGGTAGCTCTCCAGCTCCCTGTAAGTAGCTCTCCTCTGTTTACGACAATCAATTAAATGAGAAGATATTGCTTGGTTGAATGGATATATGTTTACCAAAATTGAAAAGCGTGAATTTGAAACAAAATTGTATGCATTTTCAGAATTCATAAACTGATGTTTTGAAAAAGGCAGCTGATTTTCCAAAATATGTCTAAAGCTGATAAATATCAAACGATGTTGGGGAGACTATTACTAATATTATTGACTTGATGCTAGAGGACTTCAGCTATGCCTGTTATGTTTTACCAGTGTAGAGGCATTCCACATTGACAAAGCATTTTTTGCATTACTTCAGAAAATTGTCCCTAAAGCATGGAGGTGATCACTGCTAATCATCTTGCAAATGGTGGCCACTAATATAATCTTGTCAAATGTAGTTACTACTACATCTCTAATATTATTAGTAGCCTGGGAGGATTTCCATTGAAAACAAGTAGCCCTTACTAAAAAAAAGGTTGGAGACACCTGTTCTAGGTAGTTCACCTGGGTGAAGTTCTGCACCTTCTGACACTATCAGGATGGACACTACAGACCAAAACCTCAAAGTAGTGTTGGAAGGAGCTATGATTCCAATAACATGTGAAGGTACCTAGCTCCTGTGCAGGTGACATACCAGACCTTACTTATACATACAAATCAGAACATCATCACTTTCAGCATTGGCCACAGCACTTGATGGATTCGTTCTCATTTCAGATCCTTCAGTCTGTGCAGTCCAAAAGTCTTCAGGATTGTCAACCCTGAGCTAGAGGCCATTAGGAACAGGAAGTGGAAGAGTCCAATGCCCACGTGGCACATTTAAAACACAAACAACTCCACAAGAAATGTAGAGGTCACAGTTGCTGTCCCAGCTTGACCCTACAAAGCAAGACACACAAGGCTGCTTACATTTTGGTATAGAGTGACTACCAACCAGAGGGACTACTCCTCCAACATAAAGGAAGGGAACTAGAAATAAGTCCAGGCAAACACAACTTGTCGCAGATTAATCCACCTTTGTTCTTCAATGCAGGAACTACAGAAACTCTACAGCTAGAGGAAAGAAAGAAAGAATGGCAATATATGGGCACTAAATATATCCAAGGACCATTAAAATTGTCTAAAAAATTAGGCTACCCAGCAAACATCCAAACTTCATCATACGCAATATAAGTCATACTGTTTGAGCATACTGCCCCATGGTATACTCAAGCACTATGTTGAAGACTGTAAACACATTTCAATGGGTACGCGCAGTAGAAGGTGTCACTCCTTATAGTCTGCATTATGGCCAATTCCCTTCTGCCTTGGTGGTTAAAGATTCAGCTTAGTACAGGTGATATTACAACCCACAGGAGTACTACATGTAAAATGAACCTCGGATTTATGAGGTAACGCGATTCTTGGGTGAGGCGTTGCTGGAGCGAGGTGAGATGTGCAGAAGGTAACCTGAGGATAAGCTCTCACTGAGAAGTTCAGCTCCTTTTCAGGATACATGATTTAAAGTTTACCCAGTGATACAAGCGTAGGTTCACTAGATACTTTGTTTGTATATAGCGCTTCATACCACACCTCTGTCACTCTAGGCACTGTAAATAACATATGTTTGTACTACCCAATTTAAAGGTGCTCAATTTACTGAACACGGAAGGATGGAAGGCTGAATTTGCATTGCCGGGATTCGAACTTGTAACACAGAGCTCCTCCTGGCAGTATGTGGGTGCTCAAATTGCAAGCACTGATTTTCTTGTTTACATGTGCATGCCCAGGCGGCAGGGGCGAGGCCATCATAAGCAGCACTTAAGCTTCCTATGAATGAGGTTGGCATGGTTTACATTGGATCCTGTCCTGGGAGAGTAGCCAAGAACCAAGCTAGGTGCAGTTCCCACGGAGGTAATGGTGGTTGTTAAACTGACGACTTGAAGCTTGGCCCAGAAAGAGATCACATGTGCTCCGAAGGCAGAAATAAAAGCCAACAACCTGGGAGTAGATCAGGGTTGTCCCCTATAGGTGGCGGGAGGTTGGAAGGGGCGGATCCAAGCTAGAATTTCAGGATAAGCAATTACTATGTATATATGAGTTTTATTTAACTGTATTGAATGTCAATGGATTGTATGTAGAATCCTTAAAACCTGACTATCTTGATCATTACAAATCATTAACAAATACAAGTCATTTTCTTGGTGAGTGGATTGCCACTTCCCACGGTCATGTAATAGTTAAAGGTGTTTGTTTCATTTTTCCCAGTTCTATAGCTGTATTATACAGATACCCATGTTCAAAGTAAAAGAACTACAAATCGAAATAAATAGAAGTGGACTTCCAGTGACATTAGCATTATAATTGTACATGAAATCAGAATTAAATAAAATAGAAATAACGCTAGAACAACCACACAGAATCAGTTCAATTATATTAACCCGAATAGGTAAAATCTTGTAAAATGCATCTCCGTGATTCAGCTGGCAAGATCAACTCTCTACATTGTCGCTAACTTGGTGATGGAAATGATGGATTTGTTTATCCTGAGATACATTTTGACCTTCTAATGGCTTTTTTCACAACCCCACTACATTTTCTTACACATGAAGGAACATCAAAGATCTTCATAACCAAGGAAGGCACAGCTCCACAGAGTATCTGAAGGACTGCTGTGTGACCAAGGCTGGTGTCTGCAAGAAAACCAGTCTCCCAGAGGTGAGGGGACATCTCTGGAAGTCTGCCCTTTGTTGAAGGAGCTGAGGGTCCTTCTAGAGCCTAGATGCTTGCCAAGAGAGGGAAGGAGTGTGCCTGATCTGCAGGAGGAAAGACTGAACAAGATTAGAACCCCAGCTTGTTCCTTGTGTGAGGATCACCTGAGAGAGCAAGAGATAGCCAGTAAGTGAACCAGAAGCCACTAGTGTGTGGAAGGGGTTTTCTGATCTCCCTAAATAGTTATCATGACCATATCAAGCCTTCTGCAAAAAGCAACCACCGGGCACAGTCAGCACTTTACCGCAGCTGAAAGACTGGTGCTGCCACTGCTGTCATCAGAGCCCAAGTGCTCCTGCACCACAAAGGTGGCCATCTTGGTTGTCCTAGAAGCTGCAACTGTCACACCAATCTGAAAAGCTTAAATCAGCCCTGAGGCAGCATCTGCTGAGCCAGTTTAAATGCTGAAGATGGAAAGATGCTGGAAGAGGCCACCTCACAAGCAAAACCACGGCTGTGTCCCGAAACCTGCAAAGCCACCACCTAAGCATGACCTGTGCACATGTTTTTCCTGTTCCCACCAGAGCTTAAAGTGCCAAAAGCAGGTAACTTCTTGACTTGAGAACTATGTGTAAATGAAAGACAAAGAAGCGGGCTAAAGCCTCCTGCTCAAACTAAGAATTTTTTTCAACTTATTATTGCACTTAAGGAAAAACGAGCTGAACTGTTGCTGCATATAAGCCTTCGGGGTGATTGAGTGACTGCACCTGAGCCTAGTGTTTCCTGTGTCTTTGATTATGCTTCAGGGATCACCAGTGCTGGGTATGTCCATTAGTGGGGTGGGTACAGAAGGGTGTGGTGCCTAGATTTGAAAAGGGTTTTGAACACTGTATTTTATTCCCTTTATTGTGTGTAGTATTTCATAATGTTTGATTAAAGTACTTTCTTTTTCTTACAAGACTAGCACTGGGCTGGACAATACATTATTACCTCTGTTGGTTGATTGCTGAGTTCTGAGCTCTTGCCCCCCACACTACCTCCATGAGAAACTTGTGACTGCTCATCCTCGCACTCAAATGCGGAAAGGGGTATCCAGCACACTAGTGATAAACAAAGTTAACCACCATGGTTGAGTTTCCAGTAGCCCTGTCAGCCCTGGGAGCCAACAACCAGGGTCTGACAATTGGTGGCAGTGGTAGGATTTGCAAGTTACAGTTTCGAATGTCTTGAACGAAAGTTCACCTTAAATATAGCATTACCTGCACATTACAAAGGCAATTAAAAGATTAGTAGGAGTAGACCTTGACACCCTGTCCTTAGATCAGTCGAGGGATCTATGTTTGGAGATAGGGTGGAGAACTCCCAGAAACAAGGATAGCGATTTCTTTAGTGTTTTTTTTTTTTAAACAAATTTTATTGCCTTTTACATATATCTCTCACAACACATTATCACTGTAACAAGAGAATCGTTTGCAATTCGGCTTATGTCGCAGCCGTTACCTCGTACACATACACTCATTTTTTGCATTATGAATGTTTATGGTGCTGCAGCGCAGATCCAAGGCTAACATGCCTTCAGGTCCCCCCCTCCCCTCCCTCTGTCTAACCCTTAACCTTAAACTCATCCCCTCTCCCCCCTCCCCCCGGCACTGCTGTCTCCAATAGCTACCGGATGTCTCCCTGTAATCACTTCTCTTATTCCTCGCCGTGTGCATCTCTATCACCCGGTCGCCCTAACCCAGCCCAAAACCCCCTCGGTGCATGGGCTCCTACAGGTCCTCAACCCCTGGTGCTTGCTCACCCCTCCCCTCCTGACTCTGTCTCTGGGGGCTTCCCTGTCGTGGGGGGCTTCAGGAGTGGTGGCTTCAGATCCAGAGTCCTTGTCCTTCAACTCCTCCATCAGTACCTCCCATGCCTGCGCCCTTTCCAGTTTTCCCAAGCCTTTCCCGCATTTCTGAGCAAGATTCTGGCCCCACATTCTGCCCATTTCTCTAGTTCTCTCTTCCATCTATGTATGCTGGGGCCCTCCGGAGCCTTCCATCTGCTAGTAATCTCCCGTTTTGCCAATATAAAGGCGAGGTCCTGGAACTTATCGGTGACCTTAGTCTTAGCCGTATGGGGAAATAGGTTAAGTAGGACATGTTCTGGTGTGCACGGGACTGTTCGTTCTGTTACCCTAGCCGTCTCCCTTGTTACTTCTTGCCATGGTGTCAGGGCCTGGCATTACCACACCATATGGATATAGGTCGCCCCTCTCTCCCTACACCTCGGGCATTCTGCATCTTCTCTGTGGAAGAACCGGTTAACACGTTCCGGTGTTATGTACGCTCGGTGCAACATGTAAAAACTAATTAGGCTGAAGCGTGCGTTTCTGGATACCTTAGTCGTGCGTGATAGGATGTTCTCCCAATCTTTATCCTCCAATGGTTTGTCGATATCCGCCACCCACTGATTCCTCAACCTTTCCAGCGGTTGTAGAGAGTCCCACCCCATGGCCCTATATAGGCATGTGACAGCTTTTATAGTCCCCCACGCCAAACCTATATACTCACAGGTGGCGTGTCGTGTTGGTTCCGTTGTGCCCGTGCCCCAGTGCTGCCTCATCGCCCCCGTAACAGCTCCATAGAGTAGAAAGTGTCCCTGCGGGATGTCCCAATCTGTACTGAACTCTGCAAAAGGGAGTAGCTCCCCATCCCGGTATAGGTCTCCCACCTTGGATGCTCCGGCCTGTTCCCAATCTTCTAACCCCCCCAATGTCCCCCGTGTGGGAGCGCGTCCAGGAGGGCTAATGGTAATTCCGGTGAGTATGGGCGGCTTGTCCTAGTCTTTTGTAGGCACCTGCCCCAGCATCGACGTATCACTTTATGCTCATTGCTTTGAACCTGCCGGGCCATCGCGGTCCCCAACAGGGTGCGGAGCACGACCATCTTCTCTGGGGTGAAGAGGGGCGTCCCCCTATCCGGCGTTAAACTCCCCACCACCCATTGTGTAAATCTTTGCAACTGACCCACCAAGTCATAGGCTTCCATGTCTGGCACGGCAAGTCCCACCTCTGACTGTGTCCTCTTTAGCGTTGTTAGGGCCACCCTCCTTCTACCTGTCCCCCATATAAATGCAGAGATGCAGGAATCCAATTCCTGGAACAATGCTCCTGGTTTCCACACCGGCATCTTTAGTGGTTTTTGTTAAGGTCCAGTTATAGAAAGTGAGCAGTAGGAAAGAAACTGATGGACTCTTCTTGGATTCCAGAAGAAGCTGAAGAACTGGCTTTTCGATTAACCCCTTCCCCCCGCCCTAGATTAGACTAGGCACACACACCTGCTCAGAGCTAGGATACCCTCGAAGGTGATAGTGTGCTTTAAATATACACATACCATAACAACATAACATAACAATGGTGATTGCTGAGAGTGGTACTTGGAAACAAGGGCAGGGAGATCCTTATTGGTTTTGTTAAGGATCAGTTGAAGAAAATGGATGGCAGGGAAAAAACTGACAGACTCTAGGGAGGGGACCATGATAGGAATCCAAGGAGCGAGTGCTGTGTTTTTAGGCTTTCTTAGGCCTTTAGCACAAGTTTTCCTCACACACCCTAAGTGTGTTCCCAAATTTACTTTCCTAAGATATTCAACCCCTGAGCCCCACCGAGTTCAAGGTAGGCACTTTCACCAACCAGAGCCCACCTCCCCTCCCAATTTCAAGGGAACCACTGTCACCAACTACAGGAGTTATTCTCTTGGGTGGGTTAGGTCTGAGTGCGACTATCAATTCGCAGTTGGTGCACCAGAAAGCTAGGGCTGAGGAAGAGGAGAATGCCAGGGAATTTGAGGGGGAAAAGTTGAGATTCCCTTGCCAGGAACAAGAGGACAGGTAACAGGATAGACAGGAAGAAGGTCCCTGAGAGAAAAAATGAAAGGGAGGAAAAGAAAAAATAGAGAGAGAATTTGAGAGAGAGCCTAGCCTTAGAAAACAAAAAGCTCAGGATGGCAACAGAGACAGCTACATCTGGGAAAACCTATGTCATCTTCAACTCAGAAGAAAGATTTGAAAGGTTCCAAAAGAGCTTGTGCACGTGTGGGTGATAGAGTGCAAATTTGCTCTGTCGTTTGTAGGGGTGCATTATAATCATGGGTAGTCCGCACCTGCATAGAATCTTTATTGTGTTAACATTTGTACCGTTAGATCGTGTATTGTAATAATGTGCAAGGTGAAGTAATAGACAAATTTCCATATAACGTGGAGAAATTAACATTGCAATTACGTGGGATTAGATGAAAACCTTAATGTGAAGAATTGTATATGTGATTAACAAACGCTTATAATTCATGAGCTTATGTAACGCATTTATTTAAATGTATTCAGTAACCATGATCACGTATACGAGTGTCTATGAATTTGTGTGTTGTTTCTTATGTTAGCCGAATTCTGGAGGCCTAACATGTATTTCTCCCTGACGTTCTCCTGTTGGGTTTGGTAGTAGAATTCATGTGTTTGCAGAACTTGTTCTTTCTCACATTTTCCGTTACAGGTGGAGAAATGTATCTTTGTTAGTGGGAATAATGTCTTTGTTTGAGGAGTTAGGCTTAGGGAGGAGAAGATACATTGAACGGCGAAGCTGATAATGTGGGACGGTCTTTCTCACCGGAGAGAGCCTGGGATCAAGGTCATCGAGCCAAGGCCTGGGAGCATTGTTGCCGCATGAAAAGTTACCTACAATGGGGGTGTCTTGCGTAGAGGGGGTGATGTTGCACAGCATTGTGGGAAGTCTCGTACCAGTTCTTGTATTGGAGTTAGGGACAGTGTCCGGGGACTTCTGCCTATCCTAGAGAGAAGAGAGCATCTTAGAACGAGCTATGTAGCTTCATGCTACTTGACCCATCCAACGTGAGTGGTCTTCTTGGGAAGCCTTCACGTGCTGGCACCTTTTCCAGACCTTGCCTTGGGAATGCTAAGAAGGGATGTCACATTAGCGATAGTGTAGGGACAGACTAATGCTTTTTACCTACGAACCTCCAACGAAGGGTACTCTTGACATCGGAGCTGTTATTTTCTGTGTTCTGATTCTCGAATTGGTTATTCTGTGTATGCTGCATCGTCTTAACTTCACTCGTAAGTTTGGCTTTGTATTAGTTCCAATGTATTTGTATACTCTCGTCTTGAGGTGTTTGTATGTCCAACTGTTCTTGGCTTTGTAATAACTCAAACTCAACTTTGAATTGAGTGTCTGTGATTCTTCGGAGTCATGGTTCATTGGAACAGTGATGAGTAAATTGACTAACGATTCTTACTCCCCTCCACACTTTCAAGTAGACAAAAAGAGACATCGGCCAAAGGTTCCAGAGTAAATCTAGAATGTGGAACCCAGCTCCTTCAGTTAGTAGCAGTGTAGGATGGTTGCCTCTTGAAGTGAGGGGAGAATCTAGAAAACTCTAGAAAAGATTTAGACCCATAGAGCTTCAAAATAGAGCCCAATGAGAACGGAGAACGGCAGATTTTGGTTGCGACCGACGGAGATTGACGGTGCTGCAAGAACAGCGTTGAACGGAGGAGTGAGTATCAATAGGGATGTGTTGTGTGCTAGATTGCGGTGATGATTTGATTGTGTGATGTCTTGCAGAGTTGGAATGAATGCCGTTTTCGGATCGAACGCGGATCAAGAGTTTTGTTTTGTTTTGGTTATCAGGCTCAAGAGTAGCCTTAGATCCTGGGATATATTTGTGGTGTAGAAAACACTGATTTGTTGTAATTGCCTGACTGTTGGTTTGTTGGGAAGTCGTGAAGCGCTATCCCGCCTGAGACAGGGAACTTTGTGTGAGTAGACTTGTTAGGATCGTGTGGAAAGCCTTGTGCGCAGGGGTGGACTATATCGATTTAAGTGACCAGCGCAGGTCGAGGGTCGCTGTGTGTGAATGTTCTTGAATGATTGAATTCTATTGATCTTTTAGAAAGGCAGACAGTTACTTGTTTTGATGATTGTGAGAGTGAATGGATATGGTAAGATTGTGAAGGAGGGTGAACTGCTGCGAGGAGGAAAGGGTGACGTTGGAGTGTGCCACGCTGTGATAGGTTGGTTAGTGTAACGCAGCGCTAGGATTGGTTGGTGGTCATTGGGCAGCTGAAGGGAGGAAATATTGTCGGTAGAAAGGAAAATTTGATTTAATCATGCGATGTTTTAAGGTGTTACGAGATCTCTGCAGGGGAGTTAGCGGAGTGGTGACTAGGATGGGTGAGGAAGCACCTCCCGAGGATACCCCAGCACATGGCAACGAACGTAGGACTCCATACTATAGTCTGGCTTCAAAATTGGCATAAGATTACTGAGAAAGAGGGAGATTTGGCTTTTCCACGTTATGGTTAATTTCGATTTGAGGTATTGTATCAATTGAGGGGAGGGATGTCTTCATTACGGCCTCCACCCAGACCAACACAGTTTGAGGCATTAGATGCTTGGATGCGAGCAGCTCAGGCCAAGAACAGGGAAAGATGTCAGGGAAGGATGAGGAAGGCAATGAAGGCATATCAGAATGCACGATGGGACGCACAGTTGAAGAAGTGGAGAGAAGACTCCATCGAGCGAGAGAGGTTGTACCCGCTATTAGTAAAAGAGGGAGACGCTCGGAGCAGGAATGGAGATGAGATGATGGGAGTGACACCGATGACAGCTTGTTAGACTATTAGCAGAGCGTCCTCCACCATACAATCCACATTTGGAAGAAGGAAGGCGAGAACTGGCAAATGCAGCGAGTATGGAAAGAATGATAACGCCACAGACAGGCCATAGTGCAGGAGTAGTAGGAAAGATTTCAACAGGAGCAGAAGGGACAGGGATACCAGTATTTGGAGGTGCAGAGTCAAGTGGAGTCAGCACTGCTATATGGTTACCACAAGCCGTTACGGTACCGGTCACCATTGGACCTGTAGTCTCGGTGTATGACCAGAGTTCAGGAGAAAGCGAAAGTCAACAGCAGTCAGGGTTGGGAGAAAGGGTCAACCCGGGAGGAAATGTGACGATGAATGGAAGTGGTCCATTTTTAGTGTCTGTAGAAGCTAGTACCCCATTGCCAGCAACCACAGACTCCTCAAGGGTGTGTGTTGGGTCTAATACCATACGATCAGTGTCATTGGCAAATTCAAATTCAGATTTGAGAATGTGGGAAGCTCCAGTTAGAGCGCCCATGGGAAGGATTTCAGAGGGAGGTGCAGATCAGGGAGCTTCTGGGGATCAGCATGTCTTGCAGACCACCACCTCAGAAAATCGACAAAGGAAGCAGAGTGGTGAAAAGGAAGGACAGAGTAGTGTGTCAAGTCAGGTGCGATTAGGGCTGCAGTGAAGGCAAAGTTGCTAGACGTAGCATGACTGAAAGCAGAGGTGGATCACCTAATCAGTGGAAGCTTGCCTTTGGAAAGGATAGAACAAGATGAATTGTTGTTAAAACGAAAACTGTAAGGAGAGGCAGGAAATGAGGCGCAGCACAGGGGCCCATAGTGCAGGGGTCTGGAAAAGAGAAACCCTGTGAAGACATCACTAAGCCGCCTCTCGAAGGCAAAACTGCCTCAGACATACATGAGAAGGGGGGTAATACTTTGGCAATAGGGCCTGAAGGTAGCCCTGAAAACAGTTTCCCACACTTTTGGGAGAATAAAGGCAAGGGTTCCAAAACAAACAGAAAGAAGGGCAACCCGGCGGATGCTAAAATAAAAATTACTCCATCGTTAAGGTCCTATTTTAAGGTCCTCCCACAGGTTTTGGACGTGGTTAAACAGGGGAAAGCCCTTAGGAAAGATTCCGGGCCGACAGAGACAGCAAGACAGCCTCCTTTGGGACTTATGGAGGATATTGAGTTAGGAAATATCTCTTCCTCTACCCCCACCCTCACCCCGGTACTTACATCTATACCAGCTCCCTTCCCCAATTCCACCAAGCAATCTGCCAAGCAACCTGCCAAGCAACCTGAACCACTAAGTAGCCCTGAGACCCCGGGAGTAGGTACAGTTATGAGCGCAGTGTTAACTATCGAGCATGCTGGAGGAGAAAATTCAGCGGTGGGAAGTGCAGGGGCTAGTGGCAGTGAAAATGGTAATGGTAACAGCAATGGGCTGAGTAGGAGTAGCACAGAAACGGAGAAGACTCCAGGGAGGGAAGGTCCTCCTGTGGCTCCTCTGGAGGCCCTATTTTCCACTCTGTCTTCAGATATTAGGAAAGGGTTTGCTGTCTCGGAGTCTAACCAAGGAGAGATCAGACTTTTTTGTGAATCTCTTGAGAAAAAGTTCGACCTCTTAGACTCTAGGATGGTGGTTTTAGAAGTCTCAGTGGAGGGGCTTAAAGAAGACCTGGGAGCAGCTAAAGCCGATATTATAACACTTAAGAAGGAAGAGGCCATGCTCCGAGACAGGTTAGAATCACTGGAGAATAACTCCCGGCGCAACAATCTACGCCTTTTGAATGTACCGGAGGGTAAGGAGGGAGAGGACCTTAGAGCTTACATTGTAAACCTCATAAAAGAATCAGTTCAGATCGATGATTCGGAAGAAGACTTGATGAGGGACATACAAAGGATTCATAGGGACCCCTTCAGGAGGCACCCCAATCGAACAAAGCCCAGGAAGATCTTAATCAATTTTCTGACCTTTTCCTTGAAAGAAAGAATACTAACAGCTGCCCTAAAGCAGAAATCATGGAAATCCAGAGACTTTGCTTTCGAGATCCGATCAGATCTCTCTCGTGTCACTTTGGATCGACAATGGGAGCTGGGCAGGAAAATGGATGATTTTAAGAAACTGGGGGCCATCGCCCCATTAAAGTTTCCGGCACAATTAAAAATCATGTACAATAATAAAATGTACAACCTGAAAACAGTGCAGAAGGCAGAAGAGCTCTTGAGAAACTTAAAATAATTCCTGGAAGAATACCTTAGCTGGGAAACTACTCCATATACCTCTGGGAGTCTGAGAGGTGGTTAATTGAATACGATGGGACGCATTTATAGACCCACATACACCCGTACACATCTGTAAATAACTAAGGTTATAATCTAAACCTATTTAAAACACGTGGAGGTTACAGTAGGAAATATGAAAACACGACATTGGAAACAGCATTAGAAATAGCTGGAGTTTTAGTGGGAGTCTTAGCTGCATGCGGTCTCTAACAATTGGTAATAGTTAAATATAGGGTAGAGTGGGGCACACCGGCAGGCAGAATCTGGACCAAGTCCAGGTAAATGGGGGTTGGGTTCTCCAGGGAGGGGATCAGGGGTGGGGATGGGGAATCACGGGTGGGGAGCATAGGGGTAAAAAGGAAAAAAAAGGAAAATTCTCATTCGCTTTCCGACCCTGTCATTTATTGGTTATTATTTTTGGCTTGGTGTCGACACCCAGGGAGAGGGAGATGGTGTATATTTAGGGTTCAGTTTTTAATCCCCCATGAGAACGTTACAATGTTTATCTTGGAATGTAAATGGTCTTCGGGTCAAAAGTAGGAGGGAAAAAATCCTTCAATATCTCAAAGACTCACCTGCACAGATAATCATCCTGCAGGAAACACACCTCTTGAGAGAAGAGATTAGCGGTATCTGTGGAAAGCTCAGGTGGGTGGAGCACTGCGTCAGTTCCTGTCAAAATGCCAACATTAGGGGTGTAGCCATCTTAGTCAAAAAACAAGCTAATGCCTGTCTTCTAGGTGCTATGACTGACCCAAGTGGCAGGTGGGTCATTGCCAAGCTGTCCGTTAAAGGCGCACTCATAACAGTAGTAGGTTATTATGGTCCTAATCAGGATGACCCTTCCATACTAAAAACCATCTTTGCAAATCTTTTGGGGTTTCCCGATTCGATTATTTTAGCCGGGGATTTCAATATAGTTTTGGATCCTCAAAGGGATAAATCCCCTAGTAGTAGGGCAAATGTCTTGTCTAAATCCAGGACATACCTAAAGATGATGATGATGAGGCAGAATGCCTTATCTGACATCTGGAGAGAAAGATCAGGTGCTCAACTAGGTGTGTCTTTCTACAACAAAAAATACAGACATAAATCAAGGATCGACTACATCTTGATCAGCAATGATCTAAGGGGTAAAGTTGAAGATATAGGCTATTTGACCCCCCACCTTTCGGACCACGCGGCTGTATGGATGGATCTAAATTTATTAGATAAAGAACAACGGAGGGTGTGGACATTTGACCGCACACTCCTCCTAGATGAGGCTGAGACCGGGTACTTATCTCAGGAGACAGAGTTCTTCCTAAACATAAATGTAGGCTCAGCAGAGCCTTCAGTGGTATGGGACGCCCTGAAGTCATACCTGAGAGGCTTAGTAACAAATAGGACCTCCTATAAGAACAGGCAGTATAGGGAGGAAATGGCATCTATCGAGTGGGAAATGAAGGAGGTGGAAAGGAAGTTTAACAACGAAGTCGACCAAGCTACTCGCCAAGCACTAGAGGAGAAATTGAAAACTCTGAAAGAACTGCTAGAGAATATTATTCAGGCCAGGATTTCTAAACAATGGGAAGCTAGTAAGCTTGCCCATTTTGAATATGGTGAGGGGGCCGGCAAATTATTGGCATGGAAGGCTAAAACCGATAGGGTTCGTAACCTTATTAAACAAATTGATGATGTGCATACTAACTCGTCGACAACTAACGATGAAGAGATAGGAGAAGCCTTTTTCACTTTTTTTTAAAGATCTATATAACGAAGATAATGATGTAGACAGCACATGTGCATGCGAATGGCTAAACCAGATCAATCTCACCCCCTTAGATTCCGCTCAGCGAGAGAACTTAGAGCTTGAGATTTCACAACAGGAGGTCAGGAAGGCTTTTTCAGCCTGTAAGACAGGTAAGGTTGCCGGGCCGGATGGCCTTCCTATGGAATTATATAGAAGTCTAGGAGAGGCGATAATTCCATTCATGACAACTCTCTTCAACAAAATTTTGGTCGAAGGAGTTAGACCCCCACCTCATGGGGTGAAGCCAATATAACACTGACCTTAAAACCAGGTAAATCTTCAACTAAATGCGGGTCATACAGACCTATTTCACTTTTAAACAACGGTTATAAGATTTTTTCCAGAATATTGGCAGACAGGTTGGGTGCGGTAGCGGGAGGTCTGTTACATGCAGACCAAAAGGGTTTTTTGAGAGGCAGGAATCTCTATGACCTTACCCATGATTTTATAGGTGCCATTGACTTTGCCTCCACTTTTTCACTCCCTTTGGTAGCAATGACACTGGATGTCACTAAGGCATTCGATAGGGTCAATTGGAACTATCTAGCGGCCGTGCTTGAGAAGTTTAATTTTGGGCCAAAATTCTGCCGAACTATTAGTCTTATATACAGTGACCCCTCAGCGAGGCTCGTGGTTAATGGAAATCTAACCAGACCCTTTAAAATCAAAAGAGGAACCACACAGGGCTGCCCCCTCTCCCCCCTCCTATTCGACATGTACATAGAACCATTTGCTCAACGTCTCAGGGAGGAGACAGATATTACACCATTTAAAAGTGGAGTATGGGAGAGGAAGGTAGCCCTGTATGCGGATGATATATTAATTCTATCATCGGATCTGGAGTCATCTTTTCCTCATGTCATCCGTCTAGCGCAGGATTTTGGTTGGGTCTCGGGGTACGAAATCAATGCAGACAAAACCGAAATTAGGACATGGAATCTACTGGGGTGTCGACATCAAGTTAAGAATGAGATGTGATATCTGGGAGTGAAGATTGTCCAGGATATAGATAAGATTGCAGAGACTAATCTCTTGAACATCTTAAGAGAGTGTCAAAAACTCATGAACTCCTGGGCCCATCTTCCTTTGGCCATTCTAGGTAGAATCAATCTGATTAAGATGGTAATTTTACCAAAAGCCACCTTTCTTTTTAATACCATCCCTTTACACTTTGAGAAGCAGGTAATAGATACATTTCAGCAATCTATTAACTCATTTGTGTGGGCTTATAAAGCGACAAGGATAGCGTGGAAAAAGCTGAGACGCAGGAGAGAAAAAGGTGGTCTTGCACTCCCAGATATACAGTATTACGCTTGGGCCTTTCAGTTAACATATTCAAGAATGCTGCTAAAATCCCCGGATTCATCAGAAAGGGGGAAAATGTTTTCAGCTATGTTAGATCAAGTAGGTTTATCTCATGAGGGCTTTCTTTTTAAATATGGAGACCAGAAGTTCTTCAAGAAAGTAAGGCTGAAGGTATTATTGAGTGCTGCTCGAATATGGGCCAGAATTAAAAAATCAACGGGCTTAGAGTATTACTTAAGTCTGGCTCCATTGTGGGACAGCCCGGGGGCACCAAGTTGTTTAAAGGATAAATTGGCAGCCCCTCTTAAAACAGCTGGGTTCCTGATGTGGGGAGATCTGGTCACTGAGGGATCACTCTTGCCTTGGGCATCATTTGACAATAAATTGGAGGGGGGCATGTCTAGATTTAAATATCTACAACTAAAGAGTTGGTCCCAGAGCCTTAAAAAACCTATAGGTATGGGGAACATTTTGGAAGAACACTTGCTACAGAAGCCAGTAGGAAAGAAAGAAGTATCGTTCTTCTATTGGTCTATTGAAGAGACCATAGATGGAGATTTCAGATTAGCCGAAGAATTATGGGGAGATTCTATTCCGGATATAGAATGGGTAGACCTGTGGCAAACCTCTTTAACACTTTGTTTACAGTTGTGAAACTAGCCTGGTTTAGAAGAAACCATTATTTCTCCACACATAGGGCCTACTTATCCCCGGCGAGACTTTCCAAAATGTCCAAGGGCCCCCCTGTCAGCTGCAAAAAATGCCATATGGAAAATGCCCCAGACACACATATGTTTTGGGACTGCCCAGCTAATGCTGAATTCTGGGAGAGAGTAGGGAACACTCTTACAGACATTCTAGGGTGCCCAGTACGCATTTCCCTCAGACTCATCATCTTTGGCATACTAAGTGAAACCACAGGCTCGAGCAGAGGCTTTTTATTCTATGCCATTCTGCTGGCTAGATGAGAAATATGCAAGAGATGGGCTGAGGCCATACCCCCACGCATTCAGACTGGCTGTCCTCCTTGTATAAAACCTCTAGAACTGATTTGGTCAGATTGGGAAATAGTAGGAAGAAAGCCATTTGGGATTGCCTGATAAATTGGTCTCCTGGTTAAACAGCAACTACTTGTCTTGTGTTGATAAGATCATCCACATAATCTTTGATCCTATGATTAAGCCTCACGGGAAGCTCTCAGACTGTGCTGGGCTGTGCTGCTTCTTTTTGGTCCCCAGGTTCGATTTTGAAAGGGCTTACAGCAACAGTCGCCGGTTTCAAGTAATCAGAAGAGAGCACGACCACCCTCTCCTTGACAACGAGAGGTCAGCAACAGGAAGGGGGTTTGTCTGCCACTGGTAGGCGGGCGACAGAGATGCGGGGTCTGTACCTCGCGGGCCTACGTCTCATAATTGAGTAACAGTGGCGGCCTCCCAGTTTCCTAGTTGTCTGGGGTTGGAGGCGAATGAGGAAAAGAAAAAAAAAAAAGATGAATTGTTGTTTGTAGCAAAGGATGTCACTCGTAAAGCAAGGCGAGCACATCAGAAGTTAACAGAATTGGCTCAAAATTATAATGTGGACCTGTCTAAAATGAAGATGCCACAGGGGAACCATAGGTTGACTTATACCGATCAAGAATTAGAAGAGAAAAGAGACATAGGGTTGAAAACACACATTCGAGAGCTGGTCGTAGGGATACGCACATGGAGCATGCTTGATAATGGGAGGAAAGATGGTCAAAGAAGAAGAATGTAAGGAAGGTGGTGGGAGATACGCTTTCGCCAGGAGGGGGTATAGAAGGAGTTGAGGCTTACCCATTGCGAGAGGTACCAAGCGGAGGGTATGTGCATGTGTCTTGGAGCAGGGGTGATTTGGCAGCGTTCACAAATGACTTTCCTCGGCTGAGGGAGAAACCTGCTGAATAGTATAAGCAAGTTGATTGCTTTGTAAAGATTTCGAAGGTGTTGTGGATTGATTTCAATACATTGTTTGACATTGTGGTCCCTAGTGATTTATGCTCTGCTTGCAAAATTGCTATTGATTGGCCTTCTACTGAATCAGATAGGGACCCCATAACACATGGTCCTTCACCTTTGGTAATGAAAAAGTTTGAACAAGTAATTACATGGTTACAGTCTAAGATTGCCCCACAAGATATCGATTGGGTCAAGATAGATCGAACCACCCAAGAGCCTAAGAAATCGGTACATGCCTACTATGAATGGCTTTTACAAGCCTTCAAGCAGTACAGTGGGTTGGATACTTTAGATCCAAAAGACATGAGGCAGTTTGTGTCCAAATTTGTGCTAGGATTGAGACCAGAGATTAGTGTCATGATTCAGCAACATTTAATCTGCTGGCACAATAAGTCAGTGGATGAGACCTTACGGTATGCCAGATATTGTAGCGATGAAGTGGATTCAAAGCACCTGAAAATGAAGGACAAACTAATGCTGATTCAGATGAGGAATGAGAACACGGTAGAGCAGGCACACACAAATGGAGGGACTTTAGGTCGCAATCATGGGAACAATCAAGGAGGGATTCAGAATGCACCGACCAATACAGGACAGGGAAATGGGAAAGGAACAGAGCCCCAGTTTGGAGTGGACATCCGTACTCTTAAGAAAACCACTGATTGTCATTATTGTCACAAGATCAGGCATTGGATGCGCGAGTGTCGAGCAAATCCAGCAAATCAGTTTCAGGATGAGGAAATTATACAGGTGCCTGATGTTGTAAACACCATAGCAAGACCTAGATCCGTAAATGGTGGGGGGGTCCGAACAAGCTAGTGCAAGTACCCCAACCTCTGAGGATTTCACAGAGCAATCAAGCGTATCATCAAATGCCTTTCATGGGACGGATTCGATCCAGAACCGTTACAATGACAGTGCCTGAGGGAGAGGAGGAGTGTACCCTTGGAGCAGTCTTAGAGTTAGACCAGCATGGACTGTATGTGGAGGCAGAGGTAGACGGTCATCCCATTACATTCTTGTTTGATACTGGTGCTACCCGTTCTACTGTGAGATCCGCAGTAGTCCCAAACCTACCCCTCTCGGGACAATCGAACCAAGTTGTAGGAGTTGCCAGTAGGAGGATGACAAACCCGTTAACAGATGAGATAGCTTTGAGAATAGGAACATTTCAGGATCAACACCAGTTTGTGGTGTGCGATTCGAGTCCAGTCTATTTGTTGGGACCTGACCCCCTGTGTAAGTGGAATTGTACAATCTATTGCATGCCCAATGGAGTGGAGTTGCAGACTAATGATGACGATATTGCATTCAAATTGGTGAACCAGAATCACTGTGTAGACATGTTTCCAGTGCTAACAGTGGATGACATGCCATATGACCTGAGAGACACTGTCTCTCCCGTGGTGTGGGATTTCACGGGAGAGGAAATAGGATTGATTCGAGGGGTTGAGCCAGTTCGCATACAGATCAAGCCAGATGCTGAATTTCCAAGAAAGCCTCAGTACAACCTGACCCTGGAAGTGGTGGCAGGGATTGCACCAGTAATTGAGTCTATGATTGCGCAGGGCATCTTAAAGGAGATCACGGGAAGTCCATGTAATTCACCCATAATGGGGTTACAGAAACCGAGTGGCAAATACAGGATTGTTCAGGACCTGAGAAAGGTCAATTCGATTGTGATTCCATGTTGTCCTGTGGTACCGTATCCATCTGTGATCCTGTTCTATATTCCTTGCAAAACAAACTGAAGGGTTTACTGTGATTGATTTGTGCCAAGCATTCTTTTTGATACCCTTACATGAGGAAAGCCAATTTGTATTCACTTTCTGGCTGGAGAACCGTGTGTTAACATGGTGTCATATTCCACAAGGGTATAATGAGAGTCCATCCATCTTTAATCAGGTTTTGAAAAAGAACCTCGAGAGCTTAGTGTTACCGAAAAGTTCAGTGCTTGTTAAGTACATCGACGACCTCCTGATTGCTTCAGAGAATGAGGAGGCTTGTAGGGATGATACCATTGCCCTGTTGAATCACTTGGCATAGAATGGACACAAGGTGTCCCTGAGCAAACTTCAGTACTGTATGCCTGAAGTTCAGTATTTGGGTCATCGCATTAAAAAGGGCAAGAGAAGGGTGTCACCAGATCGCATAGAGGCGATCATGAAAATTAATCCACCTACCACACAAAGGAAGTCAGAATGTTCTTGGGAATGGTTGGTTACTGCCGACAGTGGATTCCCAACTTCTCATTGAAGGCGAAGCCCTTACAGAGATTGACGCACAAGGATGTGAGTGATCCAGTACCATGGGATAACGACTGCTTGGTGACCTTCTTGGAGCTGAGAGAGAGTCTGTGTCGTGCCACAACTCTGGGAATGCCTGATTACAACAAAGCATTTCCGTTATTCTGCTGTGAGAAGGAGGGTTGTGCTCTATCTGTACTCACCCAGGTACATGGGGGTGTCCATGGACCAGTGGCTTACTTACATTACATTACTTACATTAGATCCTGTAGCTTCAGCGTTGCCTGGATGTCTCAAATCCGTTGCTGCAAATGGTGTCAGCATTGAAAGATGTGAAAGTATTGTGATGGGTCATCCTCTTACTGTTTATGTTCCACACTCAGTTGAGCTCCTGATGACGAGAACCAAAACACAGCACTTGACTAATAACAGGCTCTCCCAATATGAGCAGATTTTGCTGGCCTCTGAGAATGTCACCTTGAAGAGATGTTCTGTATTAAATCCTGCTACCTTAATGCCTGTTCCAAATGTTGAAGGAGAAGATTGTGAGGACCATGACTGTCTGGATGTTACTGAACTTTGCACCAAACCGAGACCAGACATTGTCGATGAACCTCTACCTGAATCAGATCAAGTCCTTTTTGTTGATGGTTCATGCCTAAGAGACAATGAGGGTTATTTGAGAACAGCCTTTGCTGTTTGTACTATTTCTGGAGTTGTGGAAACTGCTTGCTTACAGGGAGTACACTCTGCACAAGTGGCTGAAATCATTGCTTTGACCCACGAATGCCTTGTTTCTTATCAAATCCGAGTCACCATCTATACCGACAGCCAGTACGGTTTTGGTGTGGTTCATGACTTCGGACAGCTATGGTCACAGAGGGGGTTCTTAACATCATCAGGATCTCCTATCAGGAATGGGGAGTATGTGAGATAACTGTTGGAAGCCTTACAGCGGCCCAAAGAAGTGGCTGTTGTGAAGTGTGCTGCCCATGCGAAAGGGGAGGATTTTGTCACCGTGGGTAATAGGTATGCTGATGAAGTTGCCCGCTTTTGTGCTATTCATGCTTGCATCTTTAATGGGGATTACTCAGGCAAGAGCACAGAGAGAATCGAGCTCAGCATGATGTTAGCCATAGCGGACACCTGGTGTCCTGGTTCACGTCCTCGGGATTGGGGTGATGCTAATAGTGGTCCACCTCTCAATAGCTTCAAGTCTGACTTGCTATAACAGCACAGACGATTGAAGTGATTAAGTGGGGGAAGGAAAGGTAGGGTTCAGCAGGGAGGGAGATCTGTAGACAAAAACACACACACTTTAATACGCAGTCTTAAAGTATCCAGACTGAATCCTAAGTATATAATATGCACAAAAAGATACCTGTAAAATAAAATACAATTCCACCATATGAGCAAGAGTTGCAAAGATAATTGGAGCAAATCGAATAGTGCGCTATGTGAAGCTGTGAAGAAGAAAAGAACAATTAGCATATCCATCTCGCTTCATACCTTGATTGCTTTCTATTCTTTCCTATACTCCCTACATACCCTTGGTTCTGAAAAGCCTGACATCACAGGGGAGGTGGAGCAAAGCTCATTCCATTGGTCCGTACACAACCCCCTGTTAAAAGGCAAAAGAAACAACAGAACAAACTCAAATGAAATCCGAAGCTTCTTGTAACACACAGAATAAGATTTCTTTAAGTCTATCAGTTCATTACTTATTAGACATCATGAGTAAGGCGGTAGCCTTAGTCTCATCCACATGTCACCATAAACGAGTGATTAAACAACTTAAAAAAGAATCCAGCTTTGTTCAGGAATCTCCAAGAAATATATGCTCCACAACAATCATGATAAGTAAAGCAGGTTTTCATTTAAGTTCGGACATTATTAGGCGTTGTTACCACTCGGACTCCCACACAACCCTTCTTCATCTGGTATGTCACTGCACGAACCGGTATGGCTGCAGATCTCCACTTCTTTTGTGACCTTTCTGTATTGATCGCGTACTCTCGCGAGAGCACGGCGATCCATCCCTTTTTTTCCCTTTTTTTATTAATCTTTCTTATTTCATATACCTTTCCTGTATTGGTTCAACGTGCCAGGGGGGGCGCACCTATAATAAGGTGCTTTAGTCATCGCCTAAGTGCTTGGCTTTAAAGTAATCAGATCCAGCTCATGGGAGTAGGTTTCCTGCCTCCTGTTTTCAAATCTTTGCCTTGGTATTCAGCAACCGCCCGTGTACACCACTTTACTCGGAGAGGACCGCATGAGCGGTTCCTCATTACGAACTTCCTTCCTTGGTGTTCGGCAACCGCCGTGTACACCACTTTACTCGGAGAGGACCGCAGGAGCGGTTCCTCATTACGAACTTCCTTCCTTGGTGTTCGGCAACCGCCGCGTACACCACTTTACTCAGAGAGGACCGCAGGAGCGGTTCCTCATTACGGACTTCCTTCCTTGGTGTTCGGCAACCGCCGCATACACCGCACTACCAGCAGAGGACCGCAGGAGCGGTTCCTCATTATGGATTTCCTTCCTTGATGTTCAGCAACCGCCGCGTACACCGCACTACCAGCAGAGGACTGCAGGAGCGGTTCCTCATTGCAGATTTCTTTCCTTGGTGTTCGGCAACCGCCGCGTACATCGCGTTACCTGGAGAGGACAGCAGGAGCGGTTCCTCATCTTTTGCTATTCCCGGAACTTCCCTTCCTAACGCACTCACCCCCCCACGTTGCGGGAACTGCGGCGACAGTTCCTCTATTTTTTGTGCTGATCAACATCTTCCCTACATTCCTCGGATTCCTGCCTGCCTAGCTGAAGTGTTCTACAAACCGTATGGTATTCCTTTTTAGGTCGAGCCTCGAGTAGCGCGCAAGCGCTGCTTAGAGGCGAAGACTTATTGTAAGTGAGTTTTCAAAGCAGTCCAAGAAACGCTCGTGCGTCGTGGCTGGCCTTTTTGAGATGGGTACGCGCGGCAAACATGTGTTTCCAATTATCGTGCCCAGACGCGGGCGCGATAAGTGGAAACACATGTCTGCCGCGCGTACTCATCCAAAGGCCAGCCACGACGCACGAGCGTTTTGGGACTGCTTTGCAGGCTGCCGCGCTCGCTCGCCCCGCTCCTCCGTGCTTGTTGGTTTCGCATGCGCGTGATACCTCTGGGCTGCGCCCAACACACCGTATGCCATGATTTGGAAGGAGACCCGGGAGGAGAGCGTTGTCCGCGCATTAGCCCAACTTAGCGTGATGAGAGGCAGTTGCGAAAAACTCAGAGCAGCCAACTTGCTTTCGTTCAGTCTTCCCCCGTTCATGCCTCATCGCCCCACGCAGTGTGGGAACCTCTCGCTGACCCCGCCCCAAACCTGAGCCCCGGGAGCTGCTCGTGAGCCAGCCTGTAACACCCGGAGAGACGGAAGCGGCGAGGGCAAGAGAACGGAATACAAACCCGTCAGCCAGCAGGACCCAAATCCAAACTGGACCAAGCAAGTTAGCCCTCCGCTCCAAATGCTTGTTTTAATTCTTGTTAACTACTTAGCATTATACAGTAATATAACGAGATAAAGTCTGAACATTTCCAAACAAATTCACGTTTGTTGCGGATGTTGTCCGTCCTACCAGTAGTCAGTGTTTTTTTCTATTTTCTTTTTGTATGTGCTTATTACGAGTTGACCGGGTCATCGGGCGCCAGAAGTTTACGAGCCAGAGTTCCGTAAATGCACACTAAGTATGCGGGCCTGGGAATAACTGGTGAAAATCCGCATGTCTGACCTGCAGCCCCTGCATTGCAGGTTTACTGGGTGATGATCCGCCCCCAGTAAAACCAGAGCTGCAGGACCCAGTGTTCACGGTTCCGGTAACACCGGAGGACTCCTAGTACGATGGAGACGTAACCTGCCAGAGACTGCTCCGTCATTCATAAGGAGGGCATTATTGTCACGGCTGTGACAGTGTTACGATGACAGAAACATCCTCGAGTGCAAAACGGATTGTCGATCTTTGATGCCCAGCTAGTTTTGAGAGAGTATTGGGCTCCGAAAACTCACACTAACGAGCCTTTGGAGTCCGTGTACCAGAAACAAGTTCATGAAACCCGTGCTACACATTAACGCGGTCAATAAAGCACATGTCCAGTAAATCCTCACTCCAAATGCTCAGTTTGAAAAAGATCAGTATTTGCCAGGACTTAACTGTGCTTCGAGAGCTAGTTTTGACCTTCCTTGTAGGAGCCATCCTGAAACCCTGAAAAGCCAAATCCTTTCTAGCTTCCCCTTATTTATGGCACGTGGACACTGTAGTAACACTGTTGTATCTTAGGAAAACACAAAAACATACATATGTGTCCTTCGACCTGCAATCCTGCCTTAAATCCAAGTTTTGGTATAGTTAACAAATGCCAAAGCAAACTAGTGTCTGCAAACCCAGCTCTCCGGCAGTCAGTTACTGGGCAGATTACAAACAGTGGCCACAAGTGAGGCTGGATTATTAACAAAACTCAAACAGAAGTCACTTGTCTATCAGTGCTTCATTTGAGCTAGTGGTTGGAGTCAGGGACGCGGGCGCTCATTTTTTGTGACCGACTTATTTTTCCTCAACAAACTGATCCAGAACAAAAGAGAAAAATACAAGTGTGAAAAGAAAGCCTTAAAAACAGCGAAATAGGGAGAAGGGTGGGAAGGGAAAACTAAGGAGTGAGATAAAGATGGAGGGAGTGTCTGGTGCCTGGAATAAAGAGGCCTGAGGTAGAGTCCGGACTAAGCAGGCAGCCTGGCCTTCGACAGCGTCTACCGGGGCGTTGTCAATAAAGTTTTGGGCCCGGCACTTATTTTATTTATTTACATACAAATTAAGCACTGCTTATATCGCATGAGAAAAAGTTAAACACTGCCAGACATGTATACATGTAAGAGCAAAGCCAGACGGGTACAGAAAAAAGGGAACACTAAAAACCGACTTCTTCAACTTCATTAAGCAACATAGCTATGCTTTTCAAAAAGTTATACCTAAAACCACACAGATCGATATGCATTCTAGCCTTTTATTCCTGGGTCACGTGTCGTTGCTGTTTTGTCTCCTGGACGTTTCTATAGACAAATTTGGCTTCGTTGTTCGTCTGCAGTTCTTTGCAATAAAATATATTTTGGAATTTGTGTGTGTTATAGCTGGGAGTAACACAGAGGGGACCTGAGCCCCACCCATTCATCTTGTCTCTGCACTCTATTTTTATTGCGGAGACGAAGGGCACCCTCGGGGGGCTAAGGCTGAGGTTGGAGGATGGGGGCGGAGACAGCCTTTAGCTGCCATCACCCCCCTAGCTGGCCATCTGCTCATCGCCAAATTGTGTTATTTTTATTTTTACTTCCACACTGCAAACATCGGCCAGATCACAGCAGTCCCTTCTGAGCCGAGCCTACCCTGCACACTGACAAGTTGTCATCTCGTGTTGTGTTCCCGCCATCACCACTCCTCACCCTCTTCTGTTATTTAAACTGCATAAAGGGGTGGCAAACAGGGGTGCTCAGCTAAAATGCAGCCAGAAGCTTTCTGTTTTGGCACTGTTTAATAGAACCAAGTCGGCCGATAACAACATCAATCAGCACCACAGCAGTATCATTCAGCAACACCTGAGTATCATTCAGCATCACCTCAGCATAGTCTCCGCAACAGTCACCACCACTACCACCTCAGCATCACTCAGCACCACCTCAGCCTGCTCTCGGAATCTGGCATCTGTTGATTCTCCCCTAGCGTCTGGCCGCTGCTAGTGTTATAATACAGGTACTAGTTCCCAACCTTCACCCTCCGATTGTTTATGCCCTCTCAAAATAAAAGCTTTAACAAACAACCATTGCAATAGGCAGAAACAAGTTGCCAGCATTGCAAGAACAAAAGAAAACTGAGAATTTTTTATTGTAAATTCTTTTTTTAATATGGTCGTTCAGTTTTACATAATGCCTTCTTGGTCATATATAAAGTAACAAAAATGCTTCTGACACTTTTTTATTATAACTTTTCAGCATGCCGCACAGCAGCCACACTTCTCTACAGCACAGCTTGAAGACATTGGCAAAGTCAATAGCTCTGGCTAAACACTTATAAGGCCCCAAAGGCGAGACCTATTGGCTATGCCAATGCTTGTTTGTTTTATATATTGGGGTCAGTGCACTGTCCTGATGGACTTATAGGGTTAATCCTAGACCTAGATATTCCATTCTTGTAGCTATTCTCTTGTGGGACATTTTTTCATATTTTTGTGGGGAATTTACCTACGGTTCTCTCTGGATTAATTTTAAGGAATATCTTGCCTTACTCCCCATTAATGTATAGGGGTGCTCATTCCCTTTTGTTTTTGTTACCTTTTATGGATGCTTTCCTGGTGGGATATTTTCCTCTTATCTGTGGTGAGTGGGTGCATTTTTGTTAATTAAGATTGAGTTCTCCATTTGCTGCATGGTATCCCTTCACTTACCTATTTCTTGTATGATTGTGTTTTCCAGACAGTGGCTTTTCCCTGAGACCCAAAACAGAAGAGGCAGGCCCTGTCTTATATCCCAGTCCTCCGAAAAAGGAATCCTGTGGCCCTGCTGCACTGACGACTTCTCCCAAAACTTATTGCTTTCCTTCTCTTTCCTTTCCCCTTGGTACCAATCGCCCATCCTGCTTAAACAGTGTGGAGGGTTGGTCTGGAGGTGAGAGGGGGGGCTATCTCCGTTTCCGCGGTTCCTGGTTTTCAGGTGAGTGGGATTGTGACAGGCATCTTTAAATCCCTTTCCCGCATGAGTTACAATGGTGTAACCCTCCAACGGAAAAGAGGAATGCAAGGTTAAAAGGAATATTCCAATCTTACCGAAATACTACGGTATACTGGAACCGAGTTCAACAATGACATGAGGAAGAACTAAACAGTGCTAACAGCACCCTTACCATACTGGAACCGGAGTTCTCCCACATACAGGCACCACCGAGGAAGGTTCAAAATAATCGGCAGCGTCCTCCGACGTGGAAGAGAATATAAACCCAACATGATGACTCGTGGATGCCTGTGTGTCATTTCCTTTTGAGAAGGCTGATGGGAGATGTAGTTCATTCCCCCTTCGTATTGCGGTTAGGTTTTGTGGCGCATGGCAGTGTTCAAGCCTGTACCAGAGGCTTAACCTGATGGGATTTCACACCTGGGATGAGGTCAGGCGTCTGCAGGGAGAAGTGTCAGACCAAGAGGAAGCTGGATGGATTAAAGCAGTTTTTGAGAGGAGAGAGGATGGCATTTGGGTTTCAACAGATGGTAGAGCAGTGTTGCTGGATTGTTTACTGAGCCCTATGGCAAGACAGATTCATGGAGCAGTTCACATTGGGAGAGATGCAAAGGTGCGAGTGTTCAGACAAACGTGGTTCAACCTGAGGTTTCTTGTGTTTGCAGAACCAGTGTGTCACAGATGTGTTACGTGCCAACAGATAAATGCTGGAAAGAAGACTGTGATCCTAGTTGTGGTGTGCGTCTTTTCACAGTGGGTGGAAGCATACCCGACTAGAAGATGTGATAGGCTTACAGTAGCCAAGTTGTTACTTAGAGAGTTGATTCGGCATTTCGGATTTCCAACTTCATTGGAGTCGGATAGAGGAACTCACTTCCATAGTGAGATCATGAAGCGGTTGTGTACTGCCTTGCAAGTTGACCAGAGATTGCCCTTTAGCTGCAGGCTGGAGGCGTCCGGCATGGTGGAGCAGTAATGGAACTCTAAAGATGAGAATGGCAAAGGTGTGCTCCTCGACATCAGTAAGTTGGCCTGATGCGTTGCCTTTGGTGTTGATGAGTTTGCGCAGCATTCCCGATAGGAGGACTGGACTATCCCTGCATCAGATTTTGATGAGGAGGGCGATACGCTTGCCTGCAGTGTCATCTGCAGCGTTGATAAACATTAGCCGATGATTGGATCCTTGACTATTGCAAGGGTCTGGCTGATGTGGTCCGTTCTGTGTCTCACCAGGTTGAAGCTGCAATTGCACCGACCTCGAAGGACCTCTGCCATGACCTGTGTCCATGGGACTGGGTCTTGGTCTGGAAACACGTGAGGAAGAACTGTCTTGATGCACGTTGGTGAGGTCCGTACCAGGTAATTTTGGTAACAAACACTGCTGTGAAGTGCGGCGGCTTGCCGAACTGGATTCACTCCTCCCATACCTGCAGAGTTTCAGGGCCCTCGGAAGAAACAGCTCCTATCCCTAAAGAGAATCCAGCCATGGTGTAAGGCCACTGTAGAGGGCAAGCCAAGCTGTGGGGGTTCCTGGAGAGGCTGGTTACCCACCAGATCAAGCTGAGGGGGGTCACGCTACACAAGGCCCAGGTATTGACTATGAGGGAGATGGTAACGTTGCGAGTGGTATAGAGTCAGACTCAGCTGAAGAGACTGGTGTGGAAGGTGGTCGGGTGCTGCAAAAAATGACTGAGGTCACAAGAGTCGTGGCCTGTGAGACAGAGGAGACAGAACTTGAGACTTGCACCTGAAAGAGATCTTGCTCCTGTATCTGAAACATCTGAATCAGAGCAAAGTGATACAGAACAAGCACAGGGGAGCTTGAGGAGATCCAGGAGAGCAAGGATACCGTGCCAGAGATACACTGCCCCAGAGTGGACTTATCTGGTTACAGATGCTGGGAACAGTGAGGTCCTGGAGAGTGAGATCTGGACGAGTGAGGCACGGAACGTCAGTGCTGATAATTGAAATTGAACTGTTAGTCCCTGGAGTAGAAGCTAATGGAGTTTTGGCACTGACTGTACCAGATCCTCCGAGACGAGAGTGGCTTGCGGAGCTTGATTCTGGAAGATCTCACGTTTCTGACCTTTGGATATCAGCTACCAGCTCAGGAGGTTACAGCATTTCGTCTTGAACTTTTGCAGCGTGTCAGTGAGGGAACTGATTCCGATTTTATAAGGGATGTGAATTGAACTGTGAACTGTAAATAGAACCCTTTTGTTCAAAGGAAAATAACCTAGGCCTGAGTGGAAGAAGAATATAAATAGGGAACTTTCCGCAGAAGATGAAAGAGGGCTAAGGAAGTCTTTGACCTGTGTAAATCATTGTGCAACGAACTGAGAAAACTGTTTCCACGACTTCAAGAAACTGTATATGAACTTTGTTGTGCAGCAGTGATAGGCAGAGAAAGAGACTTTGCATTGATCCTCTTGCAGTCACAATCCGAACTTATTTGAAGATGGAGTCTGGAAATTTGAACCGTAGAAATAAATGTGTGATAGGTACACTTATAGTAGGAGTAATCATAGTTATAGCTGTAGTCATTTCTATGTCTGTTATAGGTTCACACTAAGCAGAGGTTGATGCGGTGGGGGTACATGGGACATCCACACCTACCACTTCTAGTACAAAAGAGGGTACATTAGGAGCTGACAGGGCTATGATTGATCAGGCTAGTCGCTTGTTGCACGTAGATTTGTCAAAAGGTGATTATACGTTGAATGCTTTTGCGAAGCTGTTGTATGAGTATGTAAACATGATGGATGTGAGAGATTGTTGTTGTATGCAATTACCAGTGTCAGTTGAGGAAGGTTTCAGGTACAATCACTTGCCTCTGGCGTACAGTATTACTTGTAGTTTGTTGCTTAGCATGTTTTATGGTAAAGGGCATTACGAGTACTGTTCCTCCAATTAAGATGTGGTGCTTTCAGAGGTTCCAGCTTACAAGTACCTGAACAAGTATGACTATTACAAGCAAGAAGAGAGAATAGGAAAGTATTTCATACCTACTGTTACATTAGACACAGCTTATGCACATAGACATAATTTGACTTGCATGTTAACTGACATAGAGAAGAAGTTTGTAGATCAAGTAGAAGATAGACATAGGTCACAAGCAGTTAAACTTAACAGTAGAAAGGGAAATTTTGAATGGACCAAGGAAGAGTTATCTCACAAGACTAAGGGAAGTTATGGTCCAATAGCTTTAGATTGGGAACAATGAGGAAAGCTTTGCATTAGGCAGGAGAGATTGTAGGAGACGTGTTCGGGCATTGATACCAAGTTTGGGATTGTTTTTGAATGATGTTAAGATTAGGAAGTTGTCTACTATATTGGATAAGTTGTCAGTCAATACAGCTCAGTCATTGTTGCTCGTAGATGGAGAGATGGTCTCAATAAGAGCTATGGTGATGCAAAACTGTCTTGCTTTAGACGTGTTATTAGCAAAAGAAGGCGGAGTCTGGAAAATGCTGAGGGTTCAACAGTGCTGTACTTATATCCCAGACAATAGTAAGGATCTGAGGAAGTATATACGTAACATCACTAAGATACATTATGAGATATATGACTTGGCAACTGAGGGAGTCTGGAGCAAGGTTGGTAAAGGATTTAGAAAGATTGGAAGTTGGTTTGCAAATCTTAGGGAGGGAATCCTTGGTTATATCCTGAAGCCAATAGTCATAGTTGTGGTTTGTGATATCCTTTTGATGGGAACGGAAAAAGCTTGTAAGTGGCATAAGTCCAGACAAGTTGAGAATTCTCTTAGACAGCGAGAGAGAGAGTGAAGGACTCTCAAGAGCCTGGAGATGTTTCGACAGGGAAGACTGGCTATAACTTCTGTTTAGTTCGGTTCTTTCTACAGGGAGTAGAGTGAGTGTGATGACACTAGTGATCAGAGGGGGGGAACTGATAGAGCACAAATTTGCTTTGTCATTTGTATGGCTGCATTATAATCATGGGTCGTCCGCAACCGCATATAATCTTTATCGTGTTAACATTTGTACCGTTAGATCAGGTATTGTAATAATGTGCAAGGTGAAGTAATAGGCATATTTCTGTATAATGTGGAGAAATTAACATTGCAATTACGTGGGATTAGATGAAAACCTTAATGTGAAGAATTGTATATGTGATTAACGAACGCTTATAATTCGTGAGCTTATGTAACGCATTGATTCAAATGTATTCAGTAATACATGAATACATATCATGAATACGCGTGACTATGAATTTGTGTGTTGTTTCTTATGTTAGCCGAATTCTGAAGGCCTAACGTGTATTTCTCCCTGACGCTCCCCTGTTGGGTTTGGTAGTAGAATGCATGTGTAGGCAGAACTTGTTCTTTCTCACGTTTTCCGTTACAGGTGGAGAAATGTATCTTTGTTAGTTAGAATAATGTCTTTGTTTGAGAAGTTAGGCTTTTGGAGGAGAAGATACATTGAACGGCGATGCTGATAATGTGGAACAGTGTTCTTTCTCACTGGAGAGAGCCTGGGAATCAAGGTCATCGAGCCTAGGCCTGGGAGCATCGTTGCCGCATGGAAAGTTACCTACAAGGAGGTGTCTTGCGTAGAGGGGGTGATGTTGCACAGCATTGTGGGAAGTCTCATACCAGTTCTTGTATTGGAGTTAGGGACAGTGTCCGGGGACTTCTGCCTTGCCTAGAGAGAAGAGAGCATCTTAGAATGAGCTCTGTAGCTTCATGCTACTTGACCCATCCAACATGAGTGGTCTTCTTGGGAAGCCTTCACGTTCTGACACCTTTTTCAGACCTTGCCTTGGGAATGCTAAGTAGGGATGTCACATTAGCGATAGTGTAGGGACAGACTAATGCTTTTTACCTACGAACCTCCAACGAAGGGTACTCTTGACATCGGTGCTGTTATTTTCTGTGTCCTGATTCTCAAATTGGTTATTCTGTGTATGCTACATCGTCTTAACTTCACCGTAAGTTTGGCTTTGTATTTGTTCCAATGTATTTGCATACATTGTATGCTCTCGTCTTGAGGTGTTTGTATGTCCAACTGTTCTTGGCTTTGGATTGAGTGTCTGTGATTCTTCGGAGTCATGGTTCATTGGAACAGTGATGAGTAAATTGACTAACGATTCTTACTCCCCTCCACTCTTTCAAGCAGACAAAAAGAGACATCGGCCAAGGGTTCCAGAGTAAATCTAGAATGTGGAACCCGGCTTCTTTATGGGGAAGGCCAGTATATTTTGAAATGTTTTGTGCTCTTTTAGCGTGCTTGTAGAGTGCAGGCTTTGAATAATGTGACTAAGGAAGCCATTTTAATCAGTTCCTTGCCCACAGAAAAATGTCAGTCATGGGGAGGATGCCTCTCATTGATCAAATGAACTAGGAGTGAGTGAAGGAAGCTATGATCAGATGGGTTGGGCTGAAGGCAGCTTAGTACCTTCACAGGTTCAAAGAAAGCAAGACAGCAGATGGTGTTCTGTTTAAAACTTGGATTTGTGTTGTTTTGTGTGACTGTAATGAGTGTTGGAGAGGGAATTAGACAACCGATTTCAATGCCCTTCACCAGTTGATGGTGCGGAGTGCTCTACCTCACTTAGGCAAAACCTGTTAGACTTGACAGAGAAGGATCGAGAGAGGCTAGCAGTGTTGGCTGATACATGATTGGGGAGAGGAGGTAGCCTTACGGCTAGAGCGGTCGACCTCGGACCTGGGAAACCGGGTTCGAGTCTCGGCAACGACGCTCAACATCCTGTGATTCTGGGCAAATCACTTAATCTCCCCGTGCCTAACAAAAAATGTATGTGTTCATCTTTAACGAAACCGGTGCTCATGTAAAGCGCTCTGATACCTGATGCCTCAGGTCTAGTTCGCACTATATACAACTCTTTAAAAAACAAAAAATGATGAGCTGTTAGACCTGACAGCCTTAGGGTGGTCATCCCCCAACTTTTTGACTGTCTCTGTACTCGATTTTGCTGGCTTTAGGATTCTGCACACTTTACCACTGCTAACGAGTGCTAAAGTGCAAGTGCTCTCTCCCTAAAACATGGTAACATTGGTTCATACCCACTTGGCATATTTAATTTACTTACAAGGCCCTAGAAAAGTGCTCTACATGTGCCCAAGGCCTGTAGATTAAATGCTACTAGTGTGCCTGAAGCCCTGTTTGTGCCACCCACCTAAGTAGCCGGTAAACTACCATTACTTCGCGGGCACTACTACGAAGTACCATTATTGCGCATTTTTTACTTCGCAGGATCTTTTTCTACGTATGATTTTACTTAGCATGCTGTTACTTCGTATTTACCGTTACTTCGCAAGTGAATTACTTTGCAGACTATCAACATCGTTGTTTGGAAAATGAGGTGCTTCCGTTTCCAAACAACGACGTGCACCACTGACGACGCATTAAGCAGGAGAAGAGAGGAATCACGAATGAAGGGGAAGAGAGGGACCACGAGGAGAGAGAGGTAAGTGGGGCTGTGTAGTTTTTAGGGTCGTGCAGGGGGTAGTCTTTTAGGTTGTAGTGTTTTGTTTGTGTAGTGTAGAGTAGTGTATTTGGGTTTAGGGTAATGTCGGGGGTCGTGAAGGGTAGTGTTTGGGAGTAGGGACAGGACTGGGGGTCGGGGGAGGGATGTGCAGGGGGTAGTGTTTAAGGGTTTAAGGGTAGTGTTGTGGTGTATGTGTAGTATAGGGTAGTGTTTTAGGGTTTAGGGAAGTGTAGGGGGGGCATGCAGGGTAGTGTTTGAGTGTAGGGAGTGGACTGGGGGAAGGGGGAGGGACTTGCAGGGGGTAGTGATTTAGAGTTTAGGGTAGTGCTGTGGTGTTTGTGTAGTGTAGGGTAGCGTAATAGGGTTTAGGGTAGTGTCGGAGGGGGGGTCATGCAGGGTAGTGTTGGAGTGTAGGGACAGGAGTGGGGGAAGGGGAAAGCTCGTGCAGGGAGTAGTGTTTAAGGGTTCAGGGTAGTGGTGTGATGTTTGTGTAGTGTAGGGTAGAGTTTTAGGGTTTAGGGTAGTGTCGGGGGGTCATGCAGTGTAGTGTAAGAGTGTAGGGACAGGACTGGGGGAAGGGGGAAGGACGGTTAGGGGGTAGTGTTTTAGGGTTTAGGGTAGTGTAGAGGTGTCTGAGTAGTGTAGGGTAGTTTAGTGTTTGTGGTTTTGTGTAGTGTAGTGTTTTGATTGGTAAATGTGAATGTGTTGAAAAAGTGGAATGACTCACCCACCCAAAAGCCATATTAAATTTCTTTAAAGCTTGTCGGACATATTAAAAATGATTAATGATTACGTGACTTTTTAAAAAATAAAAAGGGTTTTTAATTATATTTGCGATACTCCCCCACCCAAAAACCCTATTTCCCTGTCATCCCGTCTCGGGGGATAGGATAGAATTAGAAATATTTTTTACATACGTGCAATAAAAGAGTTGTAATGGTATGCGTATTAATCCATGCATTTGCAATGTAAATGAATGCGCAGTTTAAACTTGCGAAGTAATGGTCATTGCGAAGTAAAAACATCGTAGTAATGACATGCGTACTAATGGCTTGCGAAGTAACGTCATATATTCAAGTAGCCCCCTAACCATGTCTCAGGCCTGCCACTGCATGGCTTGTGTGTGCAGTTTATTGACACTTTGACTTGGCATTTAAAACTACTTCTCAAGCCTTAAACTCCCCTTTTATTACACTTACGTCACCCCCAAGGTAGGCCCTAGGAAGGCCTAAGGGCAGGGTGCTGTGTAACTAAAAGGTAGGACATGTACTTGTATGTTTTACATGTCCTGGTAGTGAGAAACAGCTAAATTCATTTTTCAGTGATGTGAGGCCTACTCCTCCCATATCCCAACATTGGGAATTCCTTAAAATACTTTTAAGGTGTAATTCCTGATTAGAAAGGAGTAACTGCATCATGTTTCATATCTTTGGAATGGAAAAGATAAATCCTCTTTACTGGTAAAGTCGGATTTAACATTACGATTTAAAAATGCCACTTTTAGAAAGTGGACATTTCTCTGCTCTTACTGCTCTATGCGCCTTGCAGCCTGTCTACAATATGCATCTGGCTGGGAGACAGTTACACTTTGTGCATTCCCTCCAGACAGCCACAAACACAGGAAGGTTAGGTGGGGCTGAGTACCCATCTACATACATCTGCATTCTGATAGCCCTTCCTGGGCAAGAAGGGAGGAAGGGGCTCATACTTACACTTCAAAGGGCAGTGGCCTGACTCCACACAAAGGACTGATTACCCCCCGCAGATAGCCTGGCATACAGGACTGGGTGGAAATGGATACTGGTGCACTTCAAAGCCTTTCTTTGAAGTCTCCCCCACTTCAAAGGCATATTTGGGTTTAAGTACTGGAGCTATGAGCCCATCAAATCAGACACTTCTGGACCTAAACCTGAACCTCTGTCAGAAGAACTGCTGTTCTGCTCAAAGGACTCAATCGGACTGCTGATTGGGATGGCCTGCATTTCTGTTTATTGCCCTGCTGCCTGCTGCTCTCTGACTCTGCTGAAGGAGAGCTGGACTCTGCCTCCTTTCAAGTGATCTCCAAGGGCGTGTTGGGCTGCCTCGTGTTGCTTGAAACTCAGGTCAATCAAATTCTCTACCCCTGCTCCGGTGCCTGACTCACTAGAAGTGGCCCAGGTACTTGCAAGATGGATTTCAGCACATCTCCTTTCTGCATTTAGCAGAACCGGCACATCCACCCGGTTGCTGGAGTAAAATCGGCACATTGCTTCAGAACCAGCGCTTTGCCTCCAGAGATCGACTTATCGGAGAGCGTATCCCTGCAGCTTGGTGAGATCGATGCATCCCCCTGACTGCGTGGTAGAAACCGGCGCATCACTCGTCGCCTCTCGACTCCGGCATCCACCTTGGGAACTGACGCATCACCTTCACCACGTGGGGAAGATCGACGCATCTCGCTGCTTGCGACTAAGAAAGGTACTTTGTTCACCGGGGCCTACTGGGTCCTGTAACCGGCTGGCACTCCATACGGTCAGCCTGAAATTTGATTTTACCCCCGTCCAGCGCGACCTAAAGTAACCTTTTAGTGCTACTTGCTTCTAAGCGCTTTACTGTATTTATTTCTTTAAAATTCAATATCTCAACTCCTACACATTGGATTTTTGTCGTTTTGGTCTTGTTTTATTTCTAAAGTCATACTTTATTTTTCTAACCTGTTGTGGAGTATTTTTGTGGTGTTTTTACTGTGTAACTGTAGAAGGTATTGAACAAATACTTTACACATTTCCTTCTAAGCTAAGCCTGCCTGCTATGTGCCAAGCTACCAGAGGGTGAGCACAGGATAATTTAAATTGAATGTGCCAGTTGGGTGTTGGCCAATGTTAACATGCTTTAGGGAGTGAGTACACACACTTTAGCACTGATTTGCAGTTGTAAAGTTCACAGAGTACTAAGGCCAACAAAAGCGGGATCAGCAGAAAAAAATGGAGAATTAAGGCAAAACGTTTGGGCAAAGACCACCCTAAAGCTGACAGGTCTGACAGTCATATTTAGCAATTCATGTCCCCTGCTTGACATACAGGCGTGATTCCCAGTTCTGAGGGCCCAGCTGGATGTTTATCTGGTATACTGATTTATTTTTGGTCTTAGTGTTCCTGGCTATGCAAGGTTCTAAACCTGTCCTGGGACCTGGAGGGGTGCACCAATATTGCACTCATAATAAACAGAGGGCTACTGTCCCTGTCCTAAGTATAGCACAGAAGGAGGTGGTGGTGGCAGCATATTGTGTTTTAAGAATTGATAGCATGACGACCTTTTTATCTGTGTTGCTGACAGTATGGCCTATAGGCTTCTCTTGTGTAAATTTCCACTGTTATGAGTATGCCCAGAACCTTGCCCTGTCATCCAGTTTGTTAAGGGTGTGTGCGAGTGTAGCACCTGTAGAGCAGTAAGGTTCTGAGTGCGAATGAGTCTGAGTACTGAAGCCAGTGGGATCTATTTTGGATATCCCTCATTTGGCACAAGATGGAGGATGAGGACAGCCTCCCCAGACAGTGGAAGTGTATTGCATGCATCCCTGTGGCTGGAGGGTGGAGATCAAGACACTGAAGTAAGGATAATGGTGACAGGGAGAAGCTTTATAAATTCCATAAGGGTGTTTGTTAGAAAGGGGCTTCTGATTAGTTCTTCCTGAGCACTGCCATTTGGGTAATGGTAGGGGACGAGGGTATGACTGCTGTTTCTGTTGTGTTAGGCGAGGAATCTTCTATTGTAGTCCTGCATTTTTTGTCTATCTCTGATTACTGCCTCACAGAGGCTGATGACAGCCAGTTGCCGAAGTCTGGAACTTCATTGTGCCTGTGTTGTGGATGATCAAGTTTGGAGACAGCCCCAGTGCTACATGCTGTAAAAAAGCATCACTCTATACAAAGGCAGTGTCTGGAGAGCCGCTTGAGAAGGAAACCTGGAAGGAAAACCACCCCAAACCAGTTCTGATGTTGGTGACAGTCAATCCACATTCCCTGTCTACAAAATATGTAGGAAAGTGGAACACAAACCGCTAATCTGTTTTCCAGTTCCAAGCCCTTCATTACCACGAAAGAGAGAGCTCCACAGAATACTAGGACTGCTGTGTGACTAGAGCTGGTGGTTGCCTGACAGTCAGTCTCTCAAAGGTGATGAGACATAACCCAAAGTCTCCAATACATGCTAGAGGAGCTTGAACAGGGAAGAGTTTAGGAGTCAAGACTCATACTACCCTGCAGATGGAACGTGACGTATCATCTTCAGTTTCAAAATGTGCCTTTTATCTCTATCATCGTCATCCTTTTTACCATAGTTAGCACAGGAGAGCATAGTCATAGCAGTAATCAGCTTTGATAGAATCGAGACTAAACTATCGTAATAGTTTGTATATCAACATAAAAACATCTCTCCTTTGCCGCCTACAATCCATTCAAACTCAAGCATCCAGATTGAGGGGAGAACACCTAGAATCAGCTCTACTTGTGCCATTCTCAAAGAACTTCACTTTCTCTCAATATAACAGCGCATCCCTTTCAAAGTTCTCTGCATAATTCATTGTGCACTGTGTGTCACAATCCCAGATTTCATATCTAAACAGATCAAAAGATATCTACCTATAAGAATGTTAAGGTAATCTGAGAGTCTACACTGCAAGTTCCTAATTTCTGCAATGTGTAGACTTTAGGTCGCATCTTCTCAGTATGTGCTCCTGTGTTATGGAATAAGTTACAGAAACAGCTTAAATTTTCCTTTTAGGAAAAAGCTGAAAGGAGGTGTACTAGAGCCGCCCAGATAATGGTCTTCAAGTAGCAGTAAGAGGCCATCAGGTGCCAGTACGCTTTATTAATTAACTTAACATACATAACATAACATTAGAAGCTTGCCTGTGATGGAGCAGGATTTCGCAAAAAGAAACCTGCTCGAATGAATACCCCCATAATACGTACTAACAGTAAGTAGTGATAGTAAACTAACGTGCATCTTACACAAACACGAGGGAATTTGCTTTCGTGCATGCATGCACTAACGTGAAATAATATGTGGAGGAACTAAAATCGTATTTACCTTGTGATTTGGAAGAACCGAGAAATAATGCATGACTAGGCCGCATGTGCATTTCGTAGTTTGCATGTTGCTTCTTGCTTTAAAACAAATGATTAATGCTGCTTTTGCTTAAAGCTATGCTAGGAAAACGTTAACAAGGAATAGAGCAAATGTGGGTGGTAAACAGTGAGAAGTGCATTACCATATAATTAATGAATGTCCATGTTCCATTTATTGTAGTAAGTTGGATGAGACACCATGATGCTTAAGTTAGCCGGAGGAAGGAGGGGCTGGGATGACAATGAGAGTGTCACGACAGAACAGCCAGAAGCGCTGGGTGCTGCAAGGCAAAGAACAAAGGTTCAAGGCCAATATGCTGAAGGAGAATCTTGAGTGCTTGCCAGAGGATGTGACCAACCGTGGGACCAGAGACTCTTTCCGCGGATATTGCTGAATATTATGAATAAAATGTTTAAGTGTATCATGTGCTAAAATCGTGAGAACGAGTCAAGAATTAAGCTATGGGAATGTTTGTAGAGCAATGAATAAGCCCAAACTTTAAATGAAGTCACCATGGTGTGACAGAGCCACCTCCTAAACTCACCAATCATCTGTCTAGTTTCAAGAAATGTTTCAACTGATGTGGGACGGACATGTAGGTTTTAGGGTATAACTTGGGTGCCTTTAGGGGTGTGGTTAAGTTAGGCTGGCTACAGAGAGAGAGAGGGGAGATGCGTCGCTGTCCATCGGTTTGCAGAGAGGCCTAGCTGTTCCTGTCCTGTCCCGTTCCTGTACCTGTAATCTTTGTCCCCTGACTCTATTTCAGGGGACCTCCACCATCACTTCGGCCAGAGGGGTGGTTTTCTACAGTTTCCTTCGGGTTGGTATTATTCTGACTCGTGCTTGCAAAAATTACCTGTAAATGTATTTTTGTCTCTGAAACTTTTGTCTCTTCACCTGTCCACTCCGTCATAAGTGCATTTAAACGCATTATTTAGATGAATCTATTGTCTCTTCATCTATCCCCTCCGTTAGATATAGTTTGTTTCGCATTTTGATTTTGCTGAAACTGATGTCTCTTAATCTATCCACTCCTTCATGCATAATGTCATTATTTGATTGATGAGTTTGTCTCTGTTCGAAAATTATTGATGTATTCTCTCCTTTTGTGAGTTCATGGTTTGCACTTGTGACCGTATGCATTGAGCATTTTTATAATTTAATTTGAGTTAAAGCTTTATTAACTTCACCGAGTGTCTGTGATTATTTAGCTGACTGAATAGTTAGTTAGATAGTATTATCATTACCATCAACTATTCAACTAATTGGTTCATCGACCAAGTAGAAGAAAAGTTGATGTATAAGCTAGATGAATATTTTGGGATATTACACATGAAAATTAGAAGGAAAAGAATTGAAAGTATATAAATTGACCCCAGCGCATCAGGGATTTGGGTGAATGTGTATGGGCCATTGTTCTGCGAAGTTGTTGAGTATTGATCCCTGATCAGGTATTGGCCTTGCGCTGGATCAGTTTCTTTGGTAGCAGAGGACGGTTTAATTATTGATTAGTTTGGTAATGATTATTGATTATATGTTCTTAACACGAAAATGTTAGTGTCCTGTTCTATGTTGTCTGGAAGTTCAGGTACGGAAATACCTGAGGAAATCCCGGGAATGGAATTAGCCTGAAATAAGCAAACACAAGGAGATGATGGACGGAGTGCTGAAACTTTTCAAACACTCACCCCCAGGGGTGGCAAAGTGAGCTAAAGAACGATGATGGATTCAACCCAGATCTGTGACTGGGGGTGAGTGTCTGAAAAGTTTCGGCGCTCCGTCCATCATCTCCTTGTGTTTGCTTTGTTCGCCCTAAGTTGGCAGGGTGGGTCCCTTGCTCACTTTGCCACTGGATTCAAGCTAGCCTGGCTGATGAGGGCTGTTACCCAGAAACCGGTCCCAGGATGCTTGTTTCCGGTTCAGGGAAGACCTGGCTTGGCAGTTCGGGCTGGACGGTTCCCATGAGGCACAGGGTCAAGACTGATTTGCATATAGCTGGGTCTGAACTGAGGTGGCGAAGTGAGCTAAAGAATGATGATGGATTCAACCCAGATCTGTGACTGGGGGTGAGGGTCTGAAAAGTTTCAGCGCTCTGTCCATCATCTCCTTGTGTTTGCTTTGTTCGCCCATTGCCCCGTTTTGCCATCTTTCTTGTAGAAAAATCAGGGAAGGGTCAAAATTCCAGCTAAAAGGCAGCTTTTCATGCATATTTGTGAAACTACAACAGTTCCAACTTCCAACACATATGTCAGTGTCAAACCTTTTTCCTAGCATGTGAGGAATCTTTGTATAACATAATGCCCCCATGAGACCGTAGCAATTTTGGTCCCTTAAGTTCATGGTTGGTACAATGGGAACAGAAGTGGGGCACTCTGCCGGGTCTGAATCTGATGCTTCTCAGGAATGGCATGATGCTCAAAGGGACCCACCTTGAAGCATCACTGGGTTCCTGAAAGAAACTAACAAAGGACCCCTGAGATGCCAGGTGAGGGGAAGAAGGAGGGAAAGGGACTGCTGGAAAGGAGGTTTGAAACGACAAATATAAGAAAAATTAGGATAATATGTGTATGTCTCAAATTCCATAATCACATATAATACATGCAATTATTATACCACTGGTACATTCAAGTAAATGTCTTGAAAATCTATATTCCCACAGGTGGATTAGCTTTCTTAATATGTGATCCTTATTTGTTATTCAGGAAATGTTGAGAGAAGAAAGACTTGATACGATTGTTCTTTTTCCACAATGCTCTCTCATAAACAAAAATAACACATAGCTTGCATTTTCTAGCTATGATTATGTCTCGTGAAGATTTTCTCAAAACTGAGCACGCTTTCCTCAGCGTTATCAATTTGTTATGCCTTAGATCCTTCACACATTCACACTTACATCAGCGCTTGTTAATTAATTGTGCCTTTGAGTCTCCAAACTGTGCTTTCCTCAGCGCTCGATGCTTCATTAATACAGTTAGAGTTCACCTGAATTGTGTTTTCCTCTGCGCTTGTTAATCTGAAAGCAATGCCAATGAAACTTTGATCAGAGTTCCTATTTGCCAAAGAAAATGTGTTGCTCACAGGGCTCACCCTTATAAACAATTAATACTTGCACCTTCCTGGAGCCTCTTGAAAACCAGTGTGCCTTATTTTTCTCAGAAGAGTTAATTGTTGGTAAACATCTTTTAACTATTGAAAATGAATGCAGTTAACACTGTTCACTGCCAAGCAAGACAAATGTACTTTCCTCGAGTTTCTTGATTAACAAAGTGAGCCTTATTTTTCTCTGAAGCGTTAATTGTTGATAAAGGTCTTTTAACTTTTGAAACAGAATGCAGCTGACAGTGTTCACTGCCAAGCAAGACATGTGCTTTGCTTGTACTTGAACAGAAAACAAAATCAGATGTTCTAAAATTTTATTTTGATATCTCCAAAATGAACGCGCTTTCACAGTGCTGCTCACTGCACGTCACACAAGTGGAACAGAGGCCCTCCTCCTCTCTGTCCAGCGAGAGATTTGCGACTAGTAAGCCTTGGTAACTGAGGGGCATATTATCAAGAGAAGTTTCGCCGCTTTTCCGGCACATATCGCCGGAAAAGCGGCGATTTTCCTATCGCACTATCAACAAGGACTCGCTAACTTGCGTTAGCGCTTGTTTCCTTGCAATAGCAGCTGTTTTTTTTGCCGCTTTGCATGTCAGCGATATTTATCGCTAATGATATGCAAAGTAGGCGTTCCTCACTAAAACAACATGGAAACAGTCGCAAACACAACTTCCCTCTATTACCAATGCGGCCCCGGATCCGCGAAGCGATAATAAAAGTCGCGCTAACCGCGATTATCGCTGGTATTTAACGCCTGATTAAAACCTGACTTAGCCATCTTGTCAATGGGAGGTGGATTGTCAGGCTGAGTCCACACCTGCCTATTAGCAAGCTTTACATTAGCGCTGTCAAAATATCGCTGGATTTCTCGCGCTATTGCTGGTTTTCACCGATATAGCTGGATTTTACATCGCCTCTGAGCAAAGCGTTGCTAATACGCCGCTAACACGGCGATGTAATCCAGCGATAGCCGGCGATAGTAAAAGACGCGCTAAGCGCGCTTTGCGATAATTATCGCATTCTGTTGATAATATGCCCCTGAGTGTTTCTACCTTATAAACAGGAGACGTCCAGCCAGATCATGGCAAAGAATCACGGAACTAGTAGTCCAGTAGAATAAAGGTTTATTTTTTGTTTTATCAGCCTTGTCTGTGGAAATACACATGAAACGGTCATAACCCTTCCTGATCATGACACACTCACCCTTCTACTTTTCCCTGTCAACTGTATAGTTCCACTTAGAGAGGGCTTAGTAGAATGAGATGATCTCGGCACCTTAGCAAATGGACTGAGGACGAACTGCCTGCTATTTTCAGTATAAGCACCACTGTAATTTTTTTCATTAGCTTTCATATTTCCAAACTGTATTTAAACATTTTGTGGTACAGAGGTAGTACCAATTTCTATTGCAAATAGATTGAGATATACATTTTTGATCATTTTCCTAAGTGACGATATTGGTACTTTACTATTCTGATGTATACCTGTAGAAATGTAATATTCTCTCCTCCTTTGTTTCTTGCTAGTGACTTATTGTTTGTTTCAAATCTGTGACTATTGGGATTTGGTTAGCCATTAGCATCTTCAACAGTTTGTAAGGATACAGAAGAAGAACTGGGTCTACACATCCCTGATCTATGTATGACTGCTGGCATGTGAATCTGTGGCTTCCTCGGTTCTTTACATATGTATGAAAAGGTGTCCAGACTCTCACATTTGCCCATTCTGTTGTGGGCACATGCTGTTAACTTTTATGTGGCATAAATTGCCAAGGTTTGCTGTACCAAATATTTATCATGAGGGTGGGTGTGGTGGGAATGGTTATCAAGAATGGGCTAGCATGCGTTTATCTGTAAGAAGCATACTTGGGAGAAATTTACTTGCTATGGTAGTGCGTTGATATTCAGAATTTCCTCCTTTTATAGCAAAATTAGGGGGCTCAGTTTTAATTGAGTAGCTGTTATGTTTAATTTGTGCCAATACTTCTTTCAAAATAGTTGTGCTCTAATGCAGAACCACATATGTGTGCCATAGTGCCCTTGCAGCCACATCCTTGCCAACAAGTGTCAGGGCTAGAGAACATTTTGAGGAGTGTAGGGGAGGTTAAACACATTACGTCAGTATTTTATACCTGTTTTCTTTATGTTGACTACACAATAATGATGAGGCTGCTTTAATCCATGCATTCATCCAGTATTTGCCACACATTTTGATTCGCAATTCGATATTTCCCACGTTATAGTATATGTTGGTTTAGGTGAAGCTTGTAAATTATTCAGAAGCTCTGGGCCTACTATTAGGCAATTTGTAACAGCTTCCAGCACCTGTATTGCATTAAGTTTTGTGCTGCAGCTATTATCTCTTCCTTCATTTGGAAAAAATTAACCTTGCTGAACATGTCTAGTTTGAGCTTTCTTTTCCTCTCGAAGTCTGAGGAAATTATATGTGTATTGTCCAGTAATATCTCAGGTTTTCATAGGTTTGAGGAACAGCCCATGAACACATCTCCCTATTCAGCTTCTGAGATTTGTGCATTGATGCCTCTAATGCATAGGTTATTAAGAAGGGAGCGATTTTCATAATCATCTATTTTGTCTTGGAGTGACTCATGCAAACGTTCAAGCAGGGTTACTCGTTCAAATAGGGTATTCTGTTCATGAACTTGTTATGCTACAGAAGATCTAATTGATTCACTTGTGACTCAATTTTTTGTATACAGTAATCCAGTTCTGAAAGTGACTTGAATCATCCTACCACAGTGATGAAATGTCTTTTTTAAATTCTTCATTGGTGCCTCCATATCCCCAGGGATCAGCGACAGCTATGTGTTTTCTTCAGAGGATTCAGGATTTAGCACAACAATGTATTTATCTGGTTTTTGTATCTGGAAAGCCTCTTTAATTGATGGGTCTTTGATGCTTTGTTTGTTTCTGGATGGCATCAGTATCAAAGGCTATCGAGGGGCTCCTGATTACCAATCAGTCAGGTTTGCTTTAAGTCTTTCTTCCACTGTCACCAGCTGTGGGGTGCCTCTGAATTAGACTTCTTCCAGGTGATACAAATCTACTATAGATTGTTTAATTCCTTCATGGGGCAGTTCCAGTGTCGCCACTCCAATGCCAGCTGGCCTATGTTATAGACTGTCTATGTCAATGATTGTGGCCACAGTTGAAAGTGGGGTCTTCTAATATACATTTCCCCCTCTATTTATCTGAGGCTTGTTCATGCCTTTTCTTATTTAGGGCATTCAATGTGCTATCTAGTTCTTGTATCTGCAGGGATCTTTCCTTTTTATTATGGCACAGGGATATTCCCTCCCCAGAGCTCTTCCTGTCTGGTGCCCTGATACTCTCACACCTCTGATCAGCACCTCCAGGGCTATGCTGTCATCTGGAGGAGTTCTGTGCGGTCTCCGTTAAGAGATCCAAACTCTACTTAGAAGTGGGGGCCTCTGCAATTCTACATCTCTCTCTCTCTGGAGGTCTTCGTTGTTTCCTGTGTCGTAGTCACACTAGGGAGTCACTTGTGCGGCCCCCACTGTGAAGTGAACACCATATGGAACCCAAGTTCTGCTTCAATTAAGGGCCAATCTTCCTCTCTGGGTCTTTGCTGTTTCCTGGGCCGTGCTCAAGAACTGGGTGAAAGGCAGGTCTTAATTCCAAGCATGGGCCCTTCTTCCGTCCTTCATCTTGGTGGTTCATGCTGTGTTTCTGCAAGGGAGTCACTTATGCGGCCCCCATCTAGAGCCTTAAGTCCTCCTTTGAGATGGGGGCCTTCACAGCTCTGCACCTTTTCTCGGTGGTCTGCCCTAATCAAATCCTGAATAACATCTTTTTGTTCTACCATAGCAATACAGAACTACTGAAGTCAATTAGTTGATTATGGTATTTTTTTATATAGCTAGATTGATTTCTGTTTGCGAAATAGTAGTGTTACATTAAATTTCAAAACGTAATAAGATAACTCATTAAAGCAGCAGCTGTACAACGTACATAATTGACTGTTTAGAATTTTACACAATTACAAGCAGTATAAAAGCAACACTAAACAGCAGTAACTCAGCCGTAACTAAGCAGCAGTGCATAGTCTTCTACACGTAATAGAAATTCTAAAGAATCATTCGCACACTAAAGCATACTGATAGATGAGCTCTGGTGTTTGTCTTGCTTTATAAAGGACTTCACGTTTCCCACTCTCAGGTAGAATACCAAATGCTGAACATGTTGGAATTGCTGAAGCTAATTTTGGGGTCAACATTAGATGTTCTAACCAGATGTATATTACTCCAGTTAAACATATAATTGCTTATCATAGCAGACGAGATCCATGGCCTTCACATGCACTACAGAGAGTTGAACCTCTGACAACAGCTGCCTTTGCACCAGCATTGGTGCATGGATTGGGCAGTGAGCTGCCCGAATAGCTGATAATTGCCCCATCATCTGCCACACCTTTAGCTGATACTGGCCTTTTAGCCACCAAGCATTACAAATTGCATTTGGGACTTGTGGTTTTGATTTTTAAGATTTCTAGATTGGGAGATGGCAGAATAGCCAGGACTAGCTAAATGTGCCACCCTTCCACTGAAAATAAATCATGCCTGAATTAAGGTCAAGCAGCAGTAGTAGTGAGAACAGCAGCAGTAGGAGCAAACACCATGCAAGAAAACATGATTTAGTAGAGCTGGATGAGTAACGCCCTTGTGGGGAAAGTACGTCAAAAGACAACTGAATTTAAGTGTGAGAAACCATTTGAAACGTTTTTGGTTGCACATTGTGACCATTCTGCTAAATGCAACTGCTTGATGGCGACAAGGATGTCTGACCTAGGTGAGGATGCAGTACTGAGCAAACATTTTCCAATGCTGCCATACGGCTTGCCATCTGTGGCCCCTCGGGTCTGCTAAGCGAGCCCTCCCGCCTTCCAGTGAGGGCAGCACCTTACCCAGTGTGGGCAAAGCCGCATACCAGGTTACACGCGGCAGATGCTGACATGGTCCACTGCTAAGGAGCTCTTATTTGGTCTGTGAAGAGCCTCTCAGTTGCCAAGAAAACTCAGAGTCCCGCACTGGGCTTCACAGGACTCCACTATGTCATGTTTTAATTGTTTGTCCGCAGCCCAGATAAGACTTTAACTTAAGTTGTCGTGGAGGAGAGTGGACAAATGAGCACTCCTGGTGATTAGTTCTTCTTGACTCAGGATCCTGAGCCTAATAAGCCTCACAGCAGATGTTGGCTTTGGGATTAATATCCAGTTATCTCTCAGTGTGCTACTACTCGAAAAGCACTTTGATGCCTCATCAGGGGAACCAAGCTCTGCATAAGTGCAAACCCCTCCCTCTTCTATCCCTCCATTATCCTTTTCAACCCAAATAACAGACTCACATGTCCAGCGCTCAAATAAATGTCATTTTTCCCTATGCTAATTCACCACTAATCCTATTTGGGTTCCGTAGTAGTGTGTTAATCACCGAAAAGCGCTTTGACGCCTCGTCAGGGGTAGTAAGCGCTATATAAAAGCAATTACAATTGTGAAAGGAAGGAGCCAAAGCAAGGAAGCCTAGGGATTTAGCACTGTCTATGGCTCTGGGTTTACAATGCAAACCACCACAGAATTCTAGCCAAGAATGGACTGGTAAGGATGAGTGGGAGGGGGATGTGAGAAGAAAAACAGTTTTTGAAAGAGAAGTTTCAAGCAGTGCCAGGGGTGTTGGATATAAGGCTGGTTTTGGATATTATACTTTATGAAGGCTGGTGTTTGATATAAGGTTCCTTTGAATACTGCACTGATGATACGGATTCAATCAATAAAGGAGGATTTAAAAACTTGAAACCAGCATTTAAGTATGGCAATTTTGTGGCATTAGTATGAACCATAAAAATATGAATGAGACTTCCCTTAGGATACATTTTATCAGCATTTGTACATCACTTTCAACAGTTAGTAAAGCACTAAAGAGCTGCCTCAATTCAAGTACCCTTTTCTAAGGTTCTGGGATTTCCATGCATAGGCTGTGTATGGATGTTTGCTCATATTTGGTTGTGTCTAGTTAGTAGAGATTTGTTGAATATCCAATTTGGTTATGTTTTGTGTAGGTTAATAAATATGTTTGTGTTAGAGGTCTTTGTACTTTTTTTATATGTATGGATGTATGTGGCAAAAGACTTTGCCATTTTTCTTTGAGTTAGGTGGTCAATTGTCCATTGCCTGGCTTATACAGTTTACCTACACAGCATAATCAGCCAAAAAGCTATTGTACACAAGAGGTGTACAATATATGCGTTAACTCTATTTGAATGACTTTAAGGTGAATGTTTATGTGGTGCAGGAGAATGTTGTTGATTTGGCAGCGTTTGCCAACCACATGGCTTTGCTGCCATTTTGTGTATATAAGAATGTTAACAACTTATCTTGAGTGTTTTGTTTGAGAAAGGCAAATTATTAGTGTCCTTCGAAAGGCGATATGTAGAGAGTGCTGGGGGAAGATGCAGTTGAGTGCCCTATGGTGGCTGATTGAGGCTTATCAGAGGTACTCTGGGTGCATGGTGAGGTTTATCTATTTTGTACTTATAGGGTGATTGTATGGTCGGTTTTGGAGTTGGGAGGAGGTTTGTAGCACAGTAATAGCTGACAATCTAGCAGATCTCTAGAATCTGGTCAGCTAAAGAGCAGAAAAAGTTAAGCAAGGTGGACTGGTGGTGAAAAAGATAAAGCAGTGAGAAATGGAGATGGCTAAATGGAAGGATGGATGGAAGGACAGAAAGAGAGAAACAGATAACAAGAAAAAGGAAAAGTGAGTGACAGCGAGAAATGGAATAAGTGAGTGTGTGGGTGTGTGTGTGCATGTGTTTGTGTATGTGCATGAATAACTCAGTGAAAGAGTGAGTGCCTGTTTCTCTTTTTGTGGAGTTAGGCCATTATGGCAATTAAAGATAGCTTTAGAGCCCAAGGAAAAACCCATCTGAAAGTCTGTACTCAGACCAGTCTTCCATCTGTACTTGATCGTTATTGTGGGAACTGTCTTGTGAGACGGGTTTACTGAGCTCAAATTGCTTCAATCAGAGCCTTTTACCACTGGTGACCTCAGGCTTAACTTTACTGCTATTCCCAAAACTGAGCACCCCTTTAGCACTTGACCCAGTAGGGTAGTGCAGTTGAGTTGCCAAATGCTTACTCATTAAGGTGGTGTGGGTTAGAGATTCATAACCCCTTCACCAGCACTAAATAAATTAAGGGACAATCAGTGATTTTACCTAAAGATAAAATAGCTTTAATTCTACACACAACACTGTACTGTACATAATATTCAGAAAGTTACGCACTGCGATTGTTAGACTGGTGCGCTTGGGGACACAGCCCCTGCTGTTCCCTCTCAGGCAGAACTCTTGTTGGGAAGGTGCAATGTTCTGTTCAGGTCTCACACTTGAATGCTGCCCTTGGGGAACAATCTGGTCCTTGAGTGACTCTCCCTACCTCCTTCTAGTGCAATTAGGTCAACTCACCCTCATCTCAGGAGATTAATCAAGTTAAAGCCTGGCAAGTCAAATACTAAAAGTTCCCCCCTTCTAGTTCAGGCCTCGAAAAATCTACTTGCCCACTCCCAATTGCGAGTAAAATGTTATCAGGTTGAGCTATTTTTAGCACCTTACTAGTTTCCATCTGGGGAGTGAATTTAGGCTGGAAAAGAGCAGGTGTTCAGTTCATTCAGAAAATGAATGAGCAATAAAGATGCCATTAAATCTTGTTTTTATCTTGACACATTTGCTCTCTGTTCAAGGAAAGAGGTCAAATGTCATTTTTATCCTTTTACTAACTGCTGCTTGGAAATTTGAGTTTATTTTTCTCTCTCTTACTAGAGTTAGCGGTTTTTGTCTGGTGAGCTGTCTGAAGATGTCAGTTATTTTTCTCTAACACAACATTTAAATAAATAGCCTGTTAATTAATATTACAAATATTTCAAAAGCTATCAGGAATTATGAAAGCAAATTTTTTTCTAATTAAGAAGTGTGATGCAAACAAAGAGTTAAATAGGAGCAAAACAAACCAGAAATCTTTACTAGGTGATATGCAAATGACACATATTTGCAGAAACTCTATTTCCAAACTTTATTGTTTGTACACTATATAGTTTTATCAGTAAAACCGCATGTCAGTGGGAAAGTTTGTGGCCAATTCAATGTAAAATCTGCTGATTACAAATGACAGTGTGCTACCACTTAATGCTTTAATTATGTATTTATTAAAAGTGATAGTTTCAAAACATGATTTGAGAAACATTCCTGCCCCCGCCCTGACGACAATGCTGTTAATGAACTAAGAGGCAAGTCAGGGGTCATGTGTATCCCGTGGCTAGATTTGTATTATATATGGAAAAAAAGTTTAGTCTATTAAATCAAACAAAAGAGTTTTTTGTACAGCAGACATGCTGAACTCGCACATTTGAAGGTGCTCTCATATGTGCTAATGAAGAAAATGGCGGCTCAATGAATTAAAATAGTTGCCCACGTTCACATCATTTGAAACCAGTTTATGGGTCAAGAGCATTACAAATAGGTCGAGTAGATTATTTAAATTACTAGACCTGCAGGTCTAGTAACATTTTTATGATTTTTCGAGGCCTGTAGTTGTAAGCCCTTAATTGCAGAGTACCTTTGATTTCTGTGCTAAACTACTAACGCGGAAATCTCGCGGTAATCTCTCTTTGGAAAATGTAGTAAATGTGGCAGAATTGCCTTTAATTACCATTACCCTTTTTCCACGCCAATATATATTCTCAAGGTGACGAATATTTGCCACCGCATTTTGACCATAAGAGCTCCTTCATAAACACAAGCAAGTAGTCAACTACAAATAAAAAATGTTGTTAATAATGTGAGGTTGTGAGTAGTTTTAAAGGGTTTTAATTTATAATTAAAGATAGAGGTTTCTCTGAGTCTTTATTGATTAGTCAAATATCAATCAGGTTACAGAATTGATAATAGAAAAATATAATTAGTGAAGATCATATTAAAATAAATATACAATGTGTTCCATTAAGGAAAGAACCCCTGTTCAATGAATTGGGACACAAATGATGTCAGTCAGAACCCATAAAGAGTTCAAAAATAAAGAAAAGAGTGAGATTAGCATGAAGCTAATAAATTAATAATTAACAATTGCTCAGATTGGGTGGAGGCCCTTCAGAGCCCCAGGGAAGTTGCAATAAGCTCACGTTTCCGCTTAATTCAACTGAAGGTCCTGCACAGAGTATACTGGGGACTGTTGTGCCGACTGGGCAAGGCAGACTCAGCCTTATGCCACAGGGGGTGCGGTCAAGAGGGCACATTCTATCATCTCCTCTGGGAGTGTCAAGAAACTCAGAAATATTGGGGCAGACACATCATGTCACATGTGACTGGGCTGGGGATCCCTCTGGTGCCGCTATGGTTCCTACTAGGGAGAGCCAGGGAGGAGGACTGGTCTAGATGCACCAAAATATGGCTGGCATTGGCGGGTGTGGTGGGAAAGTGTAACCTGGCCAGGTGTTGGGGGGCAAGGGCACTCCCACAAGTGAGGGACTGGCAAGCAGATATGGACTTGTGTTGGCTAGCGGAGCGTACAATATACCAAAGTATGGGATGTCCTAAAAAATGGGAGAAAATCTGGAAACAATGGCGGGGTTTCTGGGGGTTGTGATGAGGTCCTGAACTTGTGAGCTGAGCATTGTATCCGTAGGGTAATACCCTCTCAGACAACAAAAAGATAAAATGTAAACAACTGGTCAAAATATCACCTTTGTAACCTGTATCACTGATGTACTGCTGTTTCTGTGTTGTTGCAATAAAAATATTATTTAAAACAAAAAAATTGGGGGCTTGGCCAAGCCGACCAGCAAGATGGCCGCACAGTGAGGTGGCTCTGCCGGCGGAGCACATAATCCGACCAATATCCGAGGCCTGGCTAATGATCTGAGACACACTGATAGCGGAACTGCACAACTTACCCCCACGCTGTGATCTGCGAGACCCCGAACGACGAAATCCGGTAGCGGACCGCAGCTCCGGCGAAAGTGTGGTGCGGCCTACCCCGGGCCGTGAAACGACAGCGGAGGCTCACAGCGGGGAGTGCAGGCAATAAACGGCTACAGGTTCCCAGGGACCGTAAAGACGCCACCAATCCGGCCGCCCACGTCTAGAACGCCGATTGGGTGAAAGTTGCACGGCGTACGGAAGTCACCGGGGGACAAGCGGAACAAAACGGCGGAAGAACACGCACCAAAATGGTGACCCACTGACGCTGGGAAGTTTGCGGTGGTTTGTGCAGCGGCAGTGAAACAGAGGGCGCACACCGCCAACAGTGAGTCTCGCTGACCAGTGTCTCCCTCCCCCCCCGGCCGCCAGATAACGAACACGGCCTGTGAAGGGGTGTGAGGGCTGAAGTGTGCATCGGCGTTCCGGCCGGCGGGGGCGGGCTGGCAGCTTGCAGACCTACGCCGTGGCGGGAAGCCCCAGGACTGGCGCGAGCAAGACAGCGCCCGAGCGGCGGGAACCCTGGTGCTAGTCAGAGAGTAAGCCAACAACAATAATCCACACACATGATCGCCTTGACTCCCCCGAGACCCGCACATGCCGACCCAGTTAATTGTGGCCTCATCAAAGCGTGAACAGCTGCGATATTGTCGAACGTCCAAGGGCAGGCAAGGAAGGATCTGCCGGTGAGTTAACCCGTCGTGAACGCACAGAGAGAAAGTGGGCCGAGATACAAGCAGTGCGTGGCCCCCCCCAGGTCCCATATGGCGAGTAGTAGCGGATCAGTGTGAGAGGGCCTAACAACGAGGCGCTGTTTTGGGCCCTATCCGGACATAACGCAGCGCTGGAGCCCACGCGAGGGGAGCTGGAAATCGCGAGCTTCTCCGGTGGGAGATAGCCCAGGGGCTGATCAGCAGTGGACCGGCCCGATCACTCCACTGCCCGCTGTTTAAGTACTCTGCACCCAAGAGGACTATCGTGGTGATTGGTGGCGGCGACGACACTGGTGAGTGAAGCACCGCAAGGCGAGAACGACCGCACAGGCTTCGCGAGAGACTATGTGGGAGTGTGTGAGGTACGTGAAGTTGTTCCCCGGGGAGAACTGTGGATAACTGGCGGTGAAAGCGCTGTGCTGTGGGATACCCACTGGACCTCCCAGTGACAGTGAATTACCAGCAAGCCATACCCAGACTCAGGAGTGCTACACACCTGTAATTCAATTCATAGACAGGCCGAGGGAAGCCAATTGCATATAGCCGGACGACCGACACCAAAAGTGAGATACTCGACACAAAGTAAGGGGGTCACACGTGGGAAGCGCGAGTGCAGTACTGTATAAGGGCACAGCACAATCCATCCGGACTTGCCGACCCACCACGCCACAGTAGCTGGAGCAGGCCACTTTACTCACAGCGCCATAGTTCTACGGTAGCAGGAGTACCAACCACCGACATGGGGAAGGCTGACAACAAGCAAACTAAAATCTCCTTCGAAAAAAGATCAACACACCTCCAAGACCCCACTTCCGCCTCGCTCACCGTAGTCCCTGAGACACAAATGGACTCTGACCAAGACGATGACATCAGAGCAATGATGCAGGAGGTACGAGGCAGCCTGAGAGCAATTGATACGAAATTAGACAATATGGCGGAGCGAATGGAACACATGTCCCAAAGAATGGACAATCATGAAAGTCGGATAGACACACTGGAGCGGCGAGTATCGGACTCGGAGGATTGACAGGAAACATCACTGGGCAACTTGCTACGTATGGAGAGGGTGCTTGAGGTAATAAAGGCTCGCAACGAAGACTTGGAAGCGAGGTCCAGAAGGAACAACGTCCGTATCACGGGGATACCGGAGTCGACCAACATCCAAAACATGGAAAGATACGTGGAAGAACTGCTCCGAGACCTCTGTGCGGAAGAACTTACCCTGATGTTCCTGGTGGAACGAGCACATCGCACCCTGGGCCCTAGACCAGCTCCGGGAGCCCCCCCCCCCCCGAGACCGATTTTAGATTGCCTACTCAACTATAGAGACAGGGACACGGTGTTGAGAGTGGCCAGGGAAAAAGGGGACACTCAATATAAAGGAAATAAAATAGCGCTTTACCCGGACTTTACTCAAGCTGTACAGTCGGCAAGAAGAGAATTCATACCGGCCAAAAAACTACTTCAACAGGCTGGCACGAAATACGCAATGATGTATCCGGCCAAGCTACGAGTTCACACCGTAGGAAAACCAATGTTTTTCACCGACGCCAGTGCTGCCTTGAAGTTCGTGAAACAGAGTGCCAGGAAACACCGAAATCAGGAGAGAGAGACTTCGCCTGCCTCTAGCAACCAGATGAGTGATAATGACTGATTATGTAAATGATGGGGGTCCTATATTCTACATTACTGGGGATGCCAAACTGATAATTACGCATTCAAGCCAGAGCCACCCATATTCGCTCTGCCACCCTGTCCAAAAGTGACAGGGCAGAAAGCAGGCAACCCCGCGCCCCTATGGGATGATTCCCTGTTACACTAAGTTCAATGTGTTCCCTCACACAGGGTGTTGCTCAGTAAGGGATACACAACCTGATTGGGGGGTTGGTGTGGGTGGGGGGTGGGTGGGAGGTGGTAATGTTCACTGTTGTTGGTTGCAAGGCAACTCAGTCATTGGCTTATGTTATCTTACTCGCAGACAGCCACATCTAGCTAACACACCAAGCGGACATGCACATAAAGTACGACGGCGGCTCTACTTGTGGCCAAGGTTGGGGTGGGGAGAGAAGACAGACAGGGACTCAAAAAAGTTAGATCCTAAGCTACTGCTGCAGCCGTCTGTCTAAACTCAACTGCCTCACTTGGAATGTACGAGGTCTAAATGACCACCGCAAGTCCCGGCTTGTGCAATCTTACCTGTCCAGGCACGGGGTAGATATCTGCCTCCTACAGGAGACTCACCTCCTGGGGACGGCCAGCACACGCCTGTCAGCCTCTCGCTGGAGCGAAGTTCACACTGCGGGCTACTCCAGCTACTCCCGCGGGGTAGCGACTCTCATCCATTAAGGGGTCCCCTGGCACACACAACAATCGATAAAAGATCCAGAGGGGCGGTTTCTTCTCTTAAAGGGAACACTCTATCACAGATCACTAATTGTAGCAAATGTCTATGGTCCAAACGTGGATGATCCTGCATTTTTTCACCACCTCTGGCACAAGATCCAATCCATGGAAGATTCCGCAATACTCTGGGGTGGGGATTTTAACATGGTGCTATTGCCCCACATGGACAGGGAGGGAGCGGCCCGGGCCCATCACCCGCAAGCGACAGCGACACTACACAGTATCATACAGGACTACGACCTAGCTGACCCCTGGCGAGCGCTCCACCCCACGGTACGTGAGGGAACCTGCATCACGCACCACCGCCAAGCCTGGTCCAGAATAGACTTTTGGCTCTTGACCAAAGACCTACAAGTCTGGGTACAGGACGCCACCCACCACGCGAGAACACTATCTGACCACGCCCCAGTGGCCCTGGCCCTATTGATCCCACAACCTTATCAACAGCCGTTCTCGTGGCGCCTCCCCCCCAATGCCTTATTAGATTCGGCCTTTCGCGAAAGCATTCGAACACATATCCAAGAGTACTTTACACACAACACAGGTTCAGTGGCGACTGACGGCGCTTTGTGGGAAGCGTTTAAAGTGGTAATCCGTGGACACTGCATAGCAGGTCAGTCTGGTGTCCTCCGTGATATAAGGAATAGTCTGAGTAGAATAGAAAAGGAATTGCACGACCTAGAAGCTCAGTACTGCGCAACACCAACACCCTCCATCTTGGCTAATATACGTACCATGCTCACGTCCTATCAAGAAGAAGCTGAACGTGAAGTCAAATTCATACACAAACAGGCTGCGGCGCGTAGATACGGGGAGGGGGATAGACTGAGTAAAACACTGGCCAATCTCCTGCGTAAGCCCAGAGGTTCTCCCTTCATCACAGAATTGACCACCATAGATGGTGCAACAGTTCGCTCCCCACCAGACATTCTCTCCACTATGCGCAGCTTTTACGCACAACTCTATCAGTCCACTTTCGACCCGGCAGAGGACTTATTGCGTGAATACTTCGACTCCATTGCACTAGTATGGTTTAATAGAGCCCATCGGGAATACATGGAGATGCCCTTCACGGTGGAGGATGTCAGGCAGACCATAGGCAGTATCCCATCAGATAAGGCTCCTGGACCGGATGGCCTGACAGCTAAATTTTATAAGGAGTACGCTGATATCCTAGCGCCTCGCCTCCTGGCGGTGTATCAAGAAGCCATGGAGGTTGGCTACCTGCCCACCTCAATGCGAGAAGCCATTATTATAACGGTCTTAAAACCGGACAAAGACCCCACTAATTGCGATTCTTATCACCCAATTTCACTAATCAATATAGACGCGAAAATTTTCGCCAAACTTTTAGCTACCCGAATGCAACCACTGCTCACCCGGATAATACTACCGGACCAATCCGGTTTTATACCGGGAAGGTCTACGTCCCACAATCTCCGGACATTGTTCGCCCTAATGCACTATCTGGCACCACACGTCCCGGCGATCGCGGCCTTGCTCGATGCCACCAAGGCATTCGACTCCTTGGAGTGGGGCTTCTTTTTCCCGTTGTTCCAACGAATAGGTCTCAGCCCCATCTTTATTCAACAGTTAAAACTGTTGTACACTATGCCCACGGCGCGCGTAAGGGTGAATGGCCTAGTCTCTGAACCCTTTGCTATTACCAGGGGGACAAGGCAGGGGTGCCCCCTATCGCCCCTACTTTTTGCCATCGCAACCGAGCCACTGACAGCGCGTATCAGACAACATCACACACACCGCAGCATTGGGTTCACAACACGAGGTCTGACAGTCTCATTATATGCGGACAACATCACGCTATATATGACTGATCCTAAAGACAATCTAGCACCCATGACACGAGAATTGATTCGATACGGGGAACTCTCAGGGGTGCGAATAAACTGGAGTAAATCTGTAATCATCCCCTTAACTCCCGGCACTCAGCACTTCGAAACTGAGTACCCGATCACCTGGGCGACGGGGCCGACACGATATTTGGGGATATGGCTTAGTAACGACCTCAACGAACTATGGTCCGAAAACTACAGCAGAGTGGTGGACTGGATCACAGAGAGGGTACACCGTTGGAAAACACTGCCCCTCTCTCTGGTGGGCCGCATTGCGCTGGCTAAAATGATCATCCTGCCAAACTGTTGTATCTTTTTGTTAACATCCCCATTCCTCTAACAACACACTTCTTCAAAACATCGCGCTCCCTTATGATTGAACTGGTATGGGCGGGGCGACAATCCAGGATAGCATGGGAGGTACTTACCCTACCCCAATCCCAGGGGGGCCTGGCAGCACCCGACTTTGCACTATACGCCTACAGCGCACAGGCGCAATTCCTACACTACTGGGTGCACCCTACACCCTTTCAGCTGCACGTGGCCGTAGAAATAAATAGAGCAGCGCCACTGCCACTTGCTACCGCCATCTTTCAAACATATAGGAGGCCACGCGACGAAGTGAACACAGTAGAAGCGCTACGATGGGCCTGGACAGGACTGCGCAAGAGAGCAAAACTGGACATGCTGTACGCCCCCTCGATGCAACTGGCGAACCACCCACAGATACCCCCACTGGGAGACCGTAGGGCACGGGAGAGAGCGGCACAGCTTAAGATACACAAGGGCAAGGACCTATTCCCCGCAGACACCTTCCTAACACTGCAACAAATGTGCGGACAGGAGCCCCCCTCAGCTGCGGACATGCTCCTTTACTATCAGTTGCGTTCCTCCTGCAGAAGCCGATTCGACACGTTTCCAAACCCCCCCCTTGGCACTACCTGCACTAGAAAATGTGCTTGCGATTGACCACGGCCGCAAGCTGATCACCCGTATATACAACACTACACAGCGGGAATCCCCACTAATCACCCCTGGGGCCAGAGCGGTGTGGGCGGCGGATATAGGGGTGAACATCTCGGACGACCAATGGAAGTTAATCTGCGGTCAGTTGCGGCTATTGTCCTCAAACTACCGGCTGAGATTAATCCATTTCAAGTATGTCCACCGCCTGTATCGGACCCCAGCACAGCTGCACCGAATGGGACTGCGCCCTGATGATCGCTGCTGGCGATGTGGGGACGCACAGGCTACCTTCTTACACGTGGCGTGGCAATGCCGACCGGTGGCTAACTTCTGGATACATACACTGCAACACATACACGCCATCACTGGACATGAACTGCCCTGCACGCCGCTGGTGGCGTTGCTGGGCGACAACACTGCTGTTCCACCCAAACGAAAGAAATTGACTGCGATGCTGTTAATTATGGCTAAACACCAGGTGGCCATTCACTGGAGGGCGGTTCTGCCGCCGACCACTAAAAATTGGATCATTAGTGTAACGCACTGCAAAACGCAACTGGAGACGGATTGGGAACAGTTGCCAGCGCGGTCCCGCCCCCGAGAGTTCTGGGAGCCGTTTGTACACTGGCTGAATACAGTAAACAGAGACGACCTTTAACGGGCCTACCAGGTATAAATAATTTACTGCCACTTAGGGCCGAGATCTCACTGCCCCTCATTAAAGTACAGACCGGGCATACGGAGACATACGACGGCCCTTGTCGCCATACTGTAATGTACTGCTGTTGATTACATCCGCTATATGCTGTATAAGAAATTGATGGACAAAACGCCACTGCCCGATGGCCGAGTATTGCCTGATGATCGTTTTGTTGTAATGTAATTGTTGTTTTTACAAATGCCAATAAAACATTTTTTTTTTTTAAATAAAATAAAAAATTAACAATTGCAATATTTCCCATAAAGAGAAAATAAAGCATAGAGCAAATAAGCCTTGGTAAAGCCAATTAGTCAAAGCATACATCTTGGGATTTTAATAAATGTCAAAAGTCACACAGCCTGTCGTTCTGCTCTGCAGCTTTGCCTTCCCCACTCCAGCTGAATCTGCTCTCTGTTTAAAAGAATCTCTCTTCTCCCCTGCTCTTGTCTGAAGGCAGTTGTCTCCCCTCTAGTTCTGGTTCTGCTATCTCTAACTCCTAAACTAGGAACGCGCTTATATATCTGTAAATGTTACAAAACATGTGGTCTGTTCTGGTCTTCTCCAATTGAAATCCAGCATTCTCCGGTAGGCACATCTCCTTCTTCCTGTCCACACGTAATTTATCAGGCGCTGGCTATCGCTTTGTGCTTTGTCCTCACAGCACATTTGAAACTTATTTAAAATGACTTAGGGCCCGATTCACAAAAGTAATCTGAGACAAAATCCTAACTTTACAACTTTTGGTATTCACAAAGGGCATTTAGGAGTAGTAAAGTTAGGAATCCTAACTTTACTACTCCTAAATGCCCTTTGTGAATACCGAAAGTCGTAAAGTTAGGATTATGTCTCAGTGTAGGAGTAGTAAAGTTAGGAAACCTAACTTTACTACTCCTAAATGCCCTTTGTGAATACTGAAAGTCGTAAAGTTAGGATTTTGTCTCAGTTTAGGAGTAGTAAAGTTAGGAATCCTAACTTTACTACTCCTAAATGCCGTTTGTGAATACCGAAAGTCGTAAAGTTAGGATTTTGTCTCAGTTTAGGAGTTGTAAAGTTAGGAATCCTAACTTTACTACTCCTAAATGCCCTTTGTGAATACCGAAAGTCGTAAAGTTAGGATTTTGTCTCAGATTACTTTTGTGAATCGGGCCCTTAATTTCCAAACCGTGTTATTCTGACTAAACACATTACATTTGCTGCAAGAGAAAATTATTATTTAAACAGGAACCATTAGAACATATTGTGGCAATGCATTTTTAAATGCTTGTGTGTTATATTCCTACAGTAAATAAATGAGGCTTTAAGTCAGTTCATGAATAGAGCTCTTGTTTAAAATAACATTCTACCAGCAACACGATATCAGGTAGGCTTCTGAGATCATTCTGAGCGTCTCTATTTCACAGCATATTCTGTTCTTATCTACAAGTTCAAATGAAGATTCTTCCGGCAAGTTGCAAAACTATTAGTTCTATTTAGCTGTCAATGCTCTTGTGCAATTTTTTTGAATGTCAAGTTAATTTAATACAAACTATACACTACCACTGCACACATGATTAATAATTATTGTAAGCTAAAAAAACACATTCTGTTATTAAAACAAAATCCAGGCTTGGAGTGTCAAGATGGCGGTCGCACTCTAAGAGTGCTCTGGACCCCTCCGTCATCCGCTCTGGATCCACAGGGCCACCAGCCCATTAATTAGCATCCCTCAACTCCTATGTCAGTCCGACACTAGCGGCAGCAGAACCGAGCCCCGACAAGATCCAGTGGCGCAGCATTTCGTCTGCGAGCCGCTTTGCGGCTGCAGCGGATCGATGACAAAATGGCGGTGCCGTGACCCAAGCCCGCGACAAAGCAGACTACAGAAAGTGGCGGCACCCACCCTACGGCACCAGGGGATTGCTGCGGTGTGCCCGACCTCCCCCCCCCCCGGTGGCCCAGAAAAAGCAGCACGAAACAGGACTGCAGCGGAACCCCAGGGAGCCACCCCTCACCCAACAAACACAAAGCTGTGAGTGTGAGCTCCAGGGCCGAAGGAGCGAGGGGAGCATGGCAGGGCGCCGGATCCGAGCGAGGGGCGCTGGGCGATCCCTGCACCACGGGGAGGGGCCTCTGATCCCAGCGCGAGTCCAACACCCCAAATGCAGCGGCCGCAATAGAGGGGGACTGGGAGACATGGAACGGGCCACTTCCCCCCACGAGCACTGGCGTAAGCTTGCAGGGGAAGTAGAGGGGGCCCAGAGCATATCAACCCGGGCCCGGCTTGCCCCGTAGAGATCAAGGTGATTCCTGAGGAAGCCTGAAGAGGCAGGAGCAATGCGGGCCCCTGGGCGGCGGACTCGGAGGGGGGACCTACCGCGAAGGCCTTCTTCGGTGCGACCCCCTCGGTAGACAAGCAGAAGACACGGAGTGCCGGGCCTGCGGCCTGCTGACTGCAACAGGCCCAGTGAAGAGCGAGACCCGAGCCAAGGCGCGGTGTGACCCGGGCACCGCCCAGCAAGACATTGAGCCCCCACCTCGGCAGGAGGAGTGATGTGATAGAACAGGCCTCCTCACCCCCCCCCGCGAGGGAACAAGCCTGAAGGAAGGGTGGAGGAGGACCCGGGCACAGCACCCCGGAATCAACCGAGAGGGCGGAAAGCAGAGCAGGCCTCATAAGGAGGACTTTGGGGACTGACCGGCTACATAGGCCACCTAAAGCACAGGGAACACAGTTATCCTGTCGTGTAGTTCCTATATAAACCTATACAGGATCTGCACGTTTGGATAACAAACTGTGGGACTGGTAGCAGACTGATTCTGTGCACCCCCACCGGATACGTTAGCCTGTCTGTATCAGCTAGCTCAACGTGCCACTAGAATCTCCTCTTATCGGGGAGAGAATAGTTCTTGGCAACTTCAGAACATGACAACCCTGATCCCTCAGAATCGTGGAAACAATATACTACCTTTCGCTCAGTCACTCGTGCTCACTTAGTTTGTCTCAGAGAGATACACAGAAAAAATAGGCTGGGCATTTTCAATAAGAATTTATTGAACAGTTGTTATTCTAGTGTAGAATAGATGAGCTGCAACAACCATTAGACAGTAGCAGAGATATATGATTAGAGGTACTACGAAAATAAAGGGATGGTAAAGTTCTACCATCTTGCAATAATCATGAATACATTCGAGTATATAAAATACATGATAAAAAGTGTGTACTCCTACGATGCCTCCCTAACTAGAGGTACCTAAATGTACCTAGGATTTGTGTAGGTGTTATGCCAAGAATCCCTCTAGGATCTAGTCAACCCCATTACCTGAGAATGAGAGAATATGGGACCCCGTCCTGGTCTCGAGTTGGACACCCCGCGAGGGATGTTAGACCACTGCGAGCTGGAGCGTCTGCATGCAGGAACCTTAGCGTCTCTGGTCAGTGTGTCAGCCGGGAAGTCTCGGTCTCCTCTGTCCTTCTAAACAAGATGTGATGTATATATACCCATAGGTCTCCCCAGGGGTCCTACCTTGCTGTTTTACTGTGTCGGCCTAAAGGATGACGTTGGGCCTGAACTTTTACAGAGATATTATACAGGAGATGTTAGTCCTGCTGTGCTTCCAAGAAGCCTCATGCATAATGTATGAGATTCGAACTAGGGAAAACCCGCGTTCTGAATGCAGTGTCGTATCTAGGTAAAAGGTCAGTCCCTAAGAACCGTTATGTATGTAATGTAGGGAAGAATATAGGTGAAAGGTTGCAATGTTACCTGCGCCTATATAGGGTACCTATATGGAATATAACACCCACTCCTCTTCCGACTGGACGACATATGTAACTTATTACCGTACTACTAGCCTAACTAGATATTGGCACGCACAAAGTTTATAAAAACATTTGTTTTGCTAAAATGTTTAAAACTTCTAAAAAATTTCTAAAAAACTTTAAAATGTTTAAAAAAAAATGTTAGCAAGTCATAGCTCTAAAGAGTCCGTAGTTACAGTCCGAAGCACTATAAGCATTAGAAAGCCATGTATGCCCAATAAATGAAAGGAATGTCAATTTTGTTTTTGAGTTCCAAATTCGAGCTTGTTTAAAAAAGGTGAATTTCTTCCAGCACACGACGAGCCAAATGAGTCAAATGTTTATGTGTCCTGGCTGGTAGACGCAACATTTTCGTTGCTTGCTTCCGCAGTAGACGGCCCCTGTATCACCTCGCAGAGTACGTCAATTTAGCACAGATGATGTTCCACACTGTCCGCAGCCGGTGCTGGGGCAGCCTGTGCGCCGTCCAAAGCCTGGGTGTCAGAGGAGGAGCTGGTGTCCATACCAACAGGTGTTATTACTACCTGTGGGGCCTCAAGGAATGCCGCCATCAACATCGGAATACGCTGAGGACACTGCAGAACATGGGGCGTTATCGGGTCCAGTAAAGCATTCACGTCCGGTTGCGCACATGATGGGAGTGTCAAACAAAGGTCTAACACGCATTCTTCTCCACAAAACAGGCATCAGAGGACAGGTAAGATGCAGTCCATCCAGACTGGTCAAAATGACAAGAACCAAGATGCACTTAGTTCTCTTAGGCGAGGCGTGCCTAGATGTTGTACCATGCGGTCACGGTATTTATGCTCCAGGAGTGCTTTTTTCCATCTCCTTGGTGACTGGGACGTCCATTGCGTAGCAGATGGAAAACAATCAGGATACCTGCTACTAGAAACAGGATGAGCGGAAGTCCTCCAAAGATGCTTCCGAATACGGAGTGTATGAAGTTTGGTATAACTCCAAGTACCGTCTGAAAGGTGCCCAGAAGTCCAGAGCCTATGTTCATAAATAGGTGGACTATGCCTGTCGTATCAGACATGTTAAAGATACGATTTACCATTTCTGAGAAATGGAAAGGGCAGTTTGTTGATAAGCACCTGTATCTCTGCCGAAGACCTTGCGATCTGGAGATCAAAAGTCTCTTGAGCGGAGGTTAAGGGCACAGACTTCTGTAAAAGCATGGCTTTCATTCTGCTTAGAACATCAAACCGTATTAAAGAAGCATTCAGTGAAGGCCATAACGGCGCCTCCCTTACTGTATGTGTCGGTGGAAACAATACTTGCATACAACAAGTAACCATGGAGCTCACGGTTACCAGATATTTGATGCTCTGGAGCATTCCGCAGCAGCCTTGACTGTTCAGCATCAAGTAACTCCCATTTGAAAGTAGCCTGAATGCTGGAGTAATTACTGCAGCTGGGGCACCCCTCAAATGGCAGGACAAGTTTGCTATAGAACCATTACAAGCCCCGTGCAGCATTATATCCTGGCATATGAGTGATCTACTTAAAGCGTTCTCACAGTTTGTACCGCTTAGAAACACTTCTCTATCCCCACTCCGGCATTGAAATCTGTATGGTAATACCCATGATTCCTTAATGTATTCCTTACCCATTTCTTCATATCTGCCTGCCTGCTTTTGTTCAAGACAATACTGAAACTGAAAAGTAGTGACCGGTAGAGGTATGTGGCCATGGATTAGCCATTCCGTGGACGGTAATTCTGCCACTGTAAATGCTAATCTATCCAGTTTTTCGATACGCAGCATTGTATATTTTGCTCCCCTTTGTGCCATTTCTATCTGTTTATCTGTTAGATTGTATTCAGAGAAAAGAGACGTGCTGTTAATATAACGCCAAGGCACATAGCCTGCACGCAAAGATTGCAGCGTCCAGCTTAACAACATAATAGAACATAATTGAGATTGCCCGTGTTGTAATACGGCCAAATCTTGTTCTAGTATGTCTATTGCAGAAGATACAATGTTGCCTAAGGAATATATCCTGGAGGTCAATGTAGTTAACCCATTGTCTACCACTGCTAGAGATTTTTCTAGATTTATACAGTCTATTTCATGTAATCTCTCTGCGGCCTCTTGTTGGGATATTTTCCATATTTCATTGTAGACAGCATAAATGAAACGTTTCTGACGTGGCTTCCTGGGACCTAGTAATAAATCCCTGAGATCCACATCCTGTGACAGTAAGGACAAGTGTTGTTTCACCTTTGTGAGTGTTGAGGTTTTTAGCCAATCAAGGCACAACTTCCCAACACTGTAGGATGTCACTACCCCTGGATGTTCTCTCTGTACATAACGTGGATCTGGCCTATGGATACTAAACCCTTCGTTTTTACCCATGAATCTTGCCTGACAACTATTGGTGTCTGTGGGCCAAATCAACCATTTCTTCCAATCGGGGTCTGATCTGTTGTATTGTATGATGTCATCTACTGTAATCTGTTTCTGTGATGTTATGTTACCCTCGGTGTGTGATGGAATCGGCAGCCGAGGTGTGTTCAAGTCTTTGTTCTTGGCTAGTCCAAGGCAAGACGTCTGTTGCACTGTCTCGTTCAAAAACATGGGGCCATATTATCAAGAACGGCGATAACATTCTCGCCGCTTTAGAGGCAGAAAACTGCCGCTAAAGCGGCTATAAGGGGCTTGATAATATGCCCTATAGAATTCCAATAGAAGTCCAGGTTCTGGTGTGAAGGACATCAAACCAGGGCTTCTATTGGAATTCTATAGGGCATATTATCAAGCCCCTTATCGCCGCTTTAGCGGCAGTTTCCTGCCGCTAAAGCGGCGATAATGTTATCGCCGTTCTTGATAATATGGCCCTTGATCTGTTGAGGGATAAGGCATGCTCTAAATAAAGCTTCCATTCCTTGAACTTGCCATTCTCTAGTACCCCAGACTGATTTTAAGTCTATGGTGTCTTTCCATAAGTCAAAACCTTGTTCAGACAACTGGGCAATAAAGGAAGCAGAGTAAATCTGTTTGGTGTTTGTTAACATATTTTTCTGTGCTGATGTTGGTGCAACCTTATAATAATATGAGGCTGGGTCAGACATATTAAACCCTGAAAAATATGGAAACTTTTGTGTAAATGTTTTTGAACTACCTTTCGGCGGTGTTGGACAATGTTCCCACTGGTGGTAAGTGAACACATTTCTAGGATTAGCAGATTTATGCAGAAAATGATTACCATAGTGTTGATAACAATACATTGTTTCGAAATCCGGTTTGCTATTCCAATGATTCACTATTAGAAAATGCAGCAGATTTTTCCAAATCAGACAACATGTTATTTACAGTTTCAAAATCCCAATCATCAGAAAATGTACTTGAGGTAATGATATCGCTCAATGGTATTTTAAATAAATGTGGAATTCTTAAAAGTTCGGTCGGACCAAATATATCGAAATCCACCTTGTCCCAAACTATACCATCAGGTATAGGAACTGCTGTAATGTTCACTGATGACAAGTCTCTTTGTTCTCGATGAGATGATTGGTGTGGTTTTCAAATTAAATTCACCTTTTGGGCTGCAGAGCTTTGTCAAAGGTATTTTCCATTAACCAGCATGCTAAAAACTATTACTAAGCCTACCCAGAAAAGAAAGAAAAGTATCCCGGTGATTACCCATAGTTCTACCCAAGGTGACACCAGGTAAGTCTTTTTAAGAAAGTTCAGAAAGTCTTTAACTTGCTGCTTGCATGATTTTTGGGCTGGCATCGTTTCAGGTTCACTTGGATCCAAAGAAAACGTATCAAAGTTTATAAAGTAGCCAGAAGCAGTTCGATCAATTGTTGGTATTGCATCAGGATTTGTGGAAATCATAGTTTGCTCTTTTTGAGGCATGTTGATGTAGACATCTGTATTTGGTCGAATTGAAATTTGTCTTTCATTTCGATTCTGAATTTGAACTTCAGATCAAGAGGAACGAGTTCCATAGCATTATTGCATAGTCCTTCATTCCGTGCAGGAGACTCTTCGAACGTGATGAGTCTTTCCGTTTGAACTTCTTGAATTGTAGCGAGAGGAGGGCGTCTGCTACTTTGGAGTCCACATGGCCTACTACTCAGTATCGGTCCCATAGTGTGGTTTGATTAGGTCGATTGAGACGAATCTTTTCTCCTTTTTTCCGGCAAGAGGCGGTAGAAGTACAGTTCTTGTTCCTTCAACTGCTAGGACCTGTACAGGCTTTCTGTAGGATGGCCCAAATTCTTTCTTGTCCGCTATTTTCTCTCTGACCAGATCTCCGACTTTTGGAATCCTGACAGGTCTTGCCGTGACTGATTTGACTTCCCCAGTGGCGGTCTGCTTCATATGAACATTAATTTGTTGTGTCCTGGATTCATTTAGATCCTGTAAAACAGCCAAACGATCATGGATGTCAAAAGGCTTTTCATCCGCCACTGCGCCTGCACAATCAAGATCAGGTACCCACATTCTTGTCCTAAATAGGACCTCATATGGAGTGACCCCCCCTAGAGAACTTCTTGGCATATTATTCAATGCTCGCTGCACTCCATACAGATGTTTTACCCAGCTCTCACCCGTGCCTAATACTCTAGCTGTTAAAGATTGCTTTAAGTCTCGGTTTTTCCTCTCCACGACCGAATTTCCCTCGGGATGATACGGAGAGGAGTACCGCAATGATACACCCAATCCTCGCCTGGCCTCCTTGTAAGCCCGAGAGCTAAACGCAGGGCCCTGGTCAGAATGTAATGTGCCCATTCCGTATGTCCCTATAAAGACTCGCAAATCTTTTATAACAGTTCGAGCGTCAGCCGAGCGTTGGGGCCACACCCATAGGAATCTTGTGCAGAAATCCATTGCAACCATGATATACCTGTAAGCCCCATCTCTTTGTAAGGGGCCCCAGTGGTCCAAGTAAACACACGCTAGTGGTTTGTCTTATATTAATAAAGGTGTCTGTGCTGGATGTGGTACGGTGGAACCTTTCATCTGCTGGCAGATGTCGCATTTCAAGACATAGTCTTTAGTCTGCTTTGTTAATCCAGGCCACCAATAGCGTTGTTTCAACAAAGAAACAGTCGCCGTAACTCCTGCATGTGCAGAACCTATCCCTTCGTGTGCTGCTAGAATTAAACCTAACCTACGATCCATGTTTGGAATTACTCTATCCCCCACTCCAGGAATCTGAGCAAATGGAATGTTATTGGCATCTAACTTGTAGGATAACTTGAGTGGAAACCTTTTTGGTATTGCTTTGCTGTTATTGTGTGTAGCAATGACAGCCACCATAATCTCACCGTCTATTCTCGTTTTAGAACGAGTGATTGCAGCTACGGAAGCCGTGCGTACAGCCCCCTTTGTGGCTTCATCAGCCAATGAATTCCCTTCAACGTGAACGCATCATGCTGATGACTCAGTGTATGTATCACGTGAGCTCTTGATAGTTCGGTTTTCAACTCCACTACCTGTTCCCATAGCATTTTATGCTTAATTGTGCCACCTTTTGCATCTTTGAACCCGTTTTGAACCCAGTGCTGCAAATATTCATTATATGACTGCACACAGTAAAAGGAATCGCACACAATTAGTGTGGGGAATTCTCGATCCGTATTTACCAGTGCCAGTATCAAGGCTTTTAACTCTGCCAGATGTGCCGTGCAGTCTCCTAGAGATTGCGTTTTTGTGCAACTTGGGTGGAACTTTCCATCCCGCATGCGACCTTTAACAATTGCGCATGCCGCACTATATTGTTGCTTACTTCCTATGGCCGGTTGAGCAGATCCATCAGTGTAAATTATATATTCATACTGATCTAGAGGCATTATTTTGTTTGGTAGAGGATATTCTTGTTCGTATTTCAGGAATGCTTGTGTCTTTAAATTTGGGTCGTACCTGTATTCTACATCTGTTGTAGTGAGAGAATTAGCCCATTGTATCCATCTCGGATGTAATGCTTTAGCGTTAGGAACACTTGCTTTTGTCGCAGCCTCTAAGGCTGGAACTGGAGTCACTACTATTATTCGTTTCCCCTGAGCCAGCGCTCTTTCTCTCACTACAGCAGTCTGTACCGCTGTCAGGATCTTTTCTGTCGATGCAAACGCATCTCAGCATTTGTGTACAAATGTGATTTGTATGCAATTGGTACTGTTTCACCTTCATTATATGTAGGCTGTCCGGAAATCGGTTTAACCCGAATGTGCCCGACAGTACCCTACCGGCTGAAAATCAGCTGACCCGGTTTAAACCGATTATAGCTGAATTTTAACATTTGCACCGCTTGGCCACTTGAGGGAGCCAAAGCAGTAGAAAACAGCGCTGTACTGAAAACTGCTATCTGGTAGAAGCAAACACGGGGAACAATATGAGTCACCCCCATTAAATTAGGGGAGACACATTGGTTGGCAAAGTTGGTGGGCGGGGTCAGGTCCTATTGTAATGGCTGTGTGATTATGTCTGGCCCCACACACCTCACGAAACTGCAGATGAAGACGATGACCGCCATTGCTCCGAGACCCAGCAGATAAGTTCTGCAATGGAGCTGTTTTATGGGGAAAGGTGGTGAGGCCTTGTTCAGTGGGGGGGGTGCATTAATTGACCTACACTAACGTCATGCACCCTCGTCAGCTTGGTATGCATAATGTGGGTGAAGGGCGATTGTCTCCCGAGTATTGGCCTCTGAAAAAGCCAATGCTAATGTCGTGTTCCTGGTCCTGGGCACCTGCCTCACTGCAGGCCGTACGTAGATTAGGAAAACAATTTGGAGAGATAATGCAAGGTAAGGGTTGTCTCATACTTGCATAATTAACCAAGCGCGGTTTCATATTACTCTAGATTTTCGGCTATTTTGTTAAGTTTGGTGGTCATTACGTACAGTGATATCTGAAGCCATTTTGCGGCTATCTATTGTCTTCGCACGGAGGGTGAGTCAGGTTTAGGGAGACTGTCTTATTCCAGGAGACTGTGACGTTGGGGGTGCTTACATTTGTGGTCCGATCATTGTGGAAACAAACGAGCATTCAAGCTACGCATCGTAATCCCAAGCAACCGGAGGAGAGTTCTCTCTCAGTGCCAGCATGTTTTGGCTGCTAAAATAGCTCGGCAAGTGGATGAGCCTCCTGCATAGATCTGGGTGCAGACACAGCAAATTAGCTAACAGAGGAGGCCTGACCAATGTGGAAATCTTGAGGTTTTGAGGCTGACTTGAGGCAGACTACTGCCTCTATAAGTACAAGTCAGTCACGTCAGTTACTGGCAGACAACAGAGCCGCATTTCTAACACAGGTGCATAAAAATGGCCTAGATGCAATTAGTATACTATATAGAACACGGGTACTCATAGTACGGCCCGCGGGCCACCAGCGGCCCGGCAAGCCTTCCTTGGCGGCCCGCGGACCTTGCAGATATCCTATCTGTTTGTTTTTTTTTTGTTTTTTTTTAAGTGTCAGCAAACACCGCCAGTTGCAGCAGCGCTCTGTGGGGGCCGGGCGATTCTTTAAAAGACCATTCACTTGTTAATGAGGCTTTGTTGTATTTCACCTCTACTTAGCGCCCCTGCATCTCCACTCAGAGTGGAGATGCAGGGCGCTAAGAAGAGGTGAAATACAACAAAGCCTCATTAACAAGTGAATGGTCTTTTAAAGACCTGTGAAGTACTCGGGTGCGGCTGTGTGTGTGCCCGGGAAGCTGTCTCAGCCCGGCTGACACACACGCGGGGTGAGGTGACAGAGGGTGACAGAGAGGGGGAGACATAGGGTGACAGAGAGAGGGAGACAGAGAGAGAGGGAAACGGAGGGAGACAGAGGGAGAGAGTCAGGGGGAGACAGAGGGAGAGAGAGACAGACAGAGGGAGACAGAGGGAGACAGACAGAGGGAGACCGAGAGGGAGACAGACAGAGGGAGACAGACAGAGGGAGACAGACATAGGGAGACAGACAGGGAGACAGACAGAGAGACAGACAGAGAGAGAGAGAGACCGAGAGAGAGAGAGAGAGAGGGAGACAGAGAGAGAGGGAGACAGAGAGAGGGAGACAGACAGAGGGAGACAGAGGGAGAGGGAGAGGGAGACAGAGGGAGGGAGACAGAGGGAGGGAGACAGAGAGGGAAACAGAGGGCAACATACAGAGGGCAACAGACAGAGGGCGACAGACAGAGGGAGACAGACAGAGGGAGACAGAGGGAGGGAGATAGAGGGAGGGAGACAGAGGGAGGCGGAGACAGAGGGAGGCAGAGAGGGAGACAGAGGGAGGGAGACAGAGGGAGGGAGACAGAGAGGGGGAGACAGAGAGGGGGAGACAGAGAGGGAGAGAGGGAGGGAGACAGAGAGAGGGAGGGAGACAGAGAGAGGGAGACAGACAGAGAGAGGGAGACAGAGGGAGACAGACAGACAGAGGGAGACAGACAGACAGAGGGAGACAGACAGAGGGAGGAGGGCGACAGACAGAGGGAGGGAGACAGATAGAGGGAGACAGAGGGAGGGAAACAGACAGAGGGAGAAAGACAGAGGGAGACAGACAGAGGGAGACGGAGGGAGACGGAGGGAGACGGAGGGAGATGGAGGGAGGGAGACAGAGGGAGAGAGGGAGGTAGACAGAGAGAGGGAGAGGGAGACAAACAGAGTGAGTGAGACAGAGGGAGAGAGGGAGGGAGAGAGGAAGGGAGACAGAGAGAGGGAGAGGGAGACAAACAGAGTGAGTGAGACAGAGGGAGACAGAGAGAGAGGGAGACAGGGAGGGAGAGAGAGAGAGAGAGGGAGAGAGAGAGAAGAGAGGGAGGGAGACGGAGAGAGAGAGAGAGGAGGGAGAGATAGAGAGAGGGAGAGATAGAGAGAGGGAGGGAGAGAGAGGGAGGGAGACAGAGCGAGAGAGAGAGATAGATAGAGAGAGAGAGAGATGTGTGTATGCCGGGTCTGGTGGCTCAGTGGACGAAGGCGTCCGCTGCAGGGGCCTGTGTTCAACCTCATGGTCATAGTTTTTTTTTGTTGCTCTAGCCCCGCCCTCTTCCCCCACTGACCCCTCCCCCACCGGTGCGGCCCTCGGCCACAAACCACACTGTAAATTTGGCCCCCGAGAGAAAGTTTGTGAGTACCCATGATATAGAACATATTTCCCAAGAGGCCAGTATATCGGTGATGGGCAGGGTATACTCTGCCATACACCATTCTGAGGTCGATAAAATTAGTACTATTTAGGTGAGCATCCCTCCATCCTTTAAGTGGTATTGGTATTATTTTCAAGTATTGTAATGAGGATGGGGGTTGTGATGATTATCGATAATAACATTTACGTTATTAATCAACCAGATGCACTCACCTGATGTTATGCCACAAGCAAGGAGGCTACATGTGCACCTGCACATACAGTGAGAAGAATCGCAGGTAGGACAGGAGTGCTGCGGGCTCAGCCACATTTCAAGAATGGGCAATGCTTTTAATCTTAAAATTTCTGCTCCTGTTCCCTCTGCACGCATTGCCCACTCTGCTCACACACTGTCCTTGTCCTACCTGCGCACCAGTTTCTGTTAGTGATTGTAGAAAGTGTAAAGGTTGTCCGGAATTCCAGCAAGCGAGTGAGCCAGATTTCCACGGGGGTTTGCTGTGAATAAAACTGTAAAATGTGGAAAACAGTGCATTTTAAAACACAATTTCCATGAAAATGTGCTAAAAATTATATTTTGTCAAGGAGCACTCCTGATATATTTAACTATCCCTACTTGTCTCCTTTGCTGTGTCTCTGGCATCCTTATTTTCAGCCCACTTTTAAACTTGACACTACTAGAAAGGTCACACACTTTGATTTTGCAACGCACAGGCAGACCCTCTCTTCCTATCTCCTTTCTCAGGTATTGCTGCTTAAGAATATTGTTTAACCAAGAGTCATACTAAAAAATATTATCTAATTATTATGCTCAGGACCACTATAATATTGCGCCAAGGGGAGACTGAACCGGCAGGGTGGAATAAATTATTTATGTGGCAAGATAAGGCACATTATGCTGCACATTTAGTTTTAGTATTATCTAATGGTCTGCGATAATTTACTTGTAAAAAAATACCTGTTAAATACTGACACATGCACAATTTGGTACAGTAAATGCTGAATTTCACAAATTAGCCCCCATTTTCTAATTGAAAACTTGAACAACCCTATGGTGTCCGTATTTACCGGGTGTGGTTAATATCTCAACGTTTCATAGGACGCAAACTCGACTTGAAGGTATGGGAGAGCTTTACACGAGCACCAGTTACATTACACAATGTACCCCCGACTCCAATACTCACCACCACTGCCATATTGCAATCTTCTTTGGTGCCCTTTTCCCCTGAGTGTCTGCAGAGGGCAGGCTGCCTTGACCAGGTGTGTGGATACTGCCTAGCCAGGTTCGCATGCTGCGCCCCAAGTGTATTTGCTAGCAAACATCCCCTCCATACAGGTGGACACCTGGATTCCCCAGTGTTTTACCAGGCAGGGCACATTTGTGCGTGATTGCTGTATTTAATGCATGTGGCATTTTCTGGGAAATCAGTAGTAAAAACAGGTGGCTTGCAGTACAGAGTACATACTGTAACCCATGCTGCCCCAACGGCGCTTAAACCCCAAACTCGAACCAAACAGCCTGCTCCCTCCTCCCCCTCCAATCCCTGAGAGAAGTCCCCTTACACTAGCGAATCAGCCCATGCAATTACTCCTGTCCCACTGCCTTTACATTAAATACATAGATAATTTAAGTTGTTTGTTGTTCTCTGACAGCAGCACAGATGGGAAGAAGGCAGACATGCGGAATGTATCTATATATCTATCTATCTATATAAATATTCACTGAAAAAACCATAGGTTTCAGGGGCATTATAGTTAGTTGGACATTTCACTCGTACAAAACCATAGAAATTCCCCCGATATAGTTAGTTCAGCTAACTATAACTCGCGCGCCCGCAATGCACTGCTGATGACGTCACATATTACATCACTCATGACATGGTCAGTGACATCACTCATGACATCACTGATGACATCTCAAATGACATCACTGATGACATCACTGATGACATCATCCTTGTGATAGAGTGGCAGACCTCCTCTCACCCTAATATAACCTTTGATACACACACTCAAAAATACAAACTAACATTTTCAAAACAATGGACATACCAATACCAGTTACAACACACCTATTCAGTAATTCCAAGATCTACACACACATCCACTCATTCACCAACAGTCCCTATACAGTCACTCAAACATGTACTCACTCATCATATGTACTCATACACCTATACATCCTGTTACACACCGCCACTCCTCATCCATAGAGTTACTCACACACATAGTCACACATGCAAACAAAGTATCAAACATCCATTTACTTGCATATACAGTTATACACACACTACCACACTTACTTCTACAGAAACTTACACATACTTACTCTCTTAAACAATCACTTATAGAAACACCTACTTATTTGTACAGAAACTCTTCCAATCTCTCACTCTCACATATACTCACTTATATACACCAATACTCACATATACTAGTTTAAAACATATGTAGTTACTCATAAAGACACTATTGAGACAGTCATTCACTCACTAACACACCCATACACATACTCATCCACCTATACAGTCCTGCACACATGCTGTCTTCAACACATACAAACAGTGAGTCACTCATTCATGCATCTATGCACTAAGTAATACCCCCCACCGAACCATACAGACACTCAGACACTCATACTGATACTCAAAAACCAACTAATAACCCATATAGACACTCATGTAGCTACTCACCAACCCATGCAGCCACTTATACACAAAGTGAGAGACTGATACAGATATTTTCATATTTAAACAATACTCACTAACCCATGTATTCACTAAGATACACTTAGTCAGTTATACAATCAATTTTACAAAAAAAATCATCCATTTAGACACTTATATACCCATTTATTCTTCCCTCGACCTTGAGATATACATATATAAAACATATCTAATTTTCAGAAAAACACACATTCACTGGATGATGTCATCAGTGATGTCATCAGTGATGTCATTTGAGATGTCATCAGTGATGTCATGAGTGATGTCACTGACCATGTCACGAGTGATGTAATATGTGACGTCATCAGCAGTGCATTGCGGGCGCGCGAGTTATAGTTAGCTGAACTAACTATAACGGGGGAATTTCTATGGTTTTGTACGAGTGAAATGTCCAACTAACTATAACGCCCCTGAAACCTATGGTTTTTTCAGTGAATTTCTAAGGTTTTTTAAATGCTAATTTCTAACTAAAACGTGCCTGAAACCTATGGTTTTTTCAGTGAATTTCTAAGGTTTTTTAAATGCTAATTTCTAACTATAACGTGCCTGAAACCTATGGTTTTTTCAGTGAATATATATATATTTATTATACTATGTATACATGTGAAAATGTCTCGGTCCCCTGTTTGCCTCGGTGGCACGGAAAAAATGGGTGGAACTGACGTCAGCACGCCGACGAGGTCCTCTTATGGCTTTGATGACGTCATACGGTGTCGCGAGCGGAGCCGTGCTCGTTGACGTGGGAGAGCTAGGAAAGAATTTCCGTGGAATGCTGGTGCAGGGGATATTCACCTAAGTGTTCAGGCTAGTCCTTTGGGAGCAACTGTTTATGTTGCCACTCCAGAAACCGAAACCAGTGATCCGAGGGCAGAGGCCCTGCAGATGGCACACGAGGTGGGGTGCCCAGTCGTGTGCACCGGTGGGGCAGCGAAGTGACAAGCACCACAACCCACAAAAAAGGTAACGAGGGCACTGAATAACACAGGATCTTCTCTTTGTATCTGGCAGGAAGTTAAAATGCCCTAGTACCAAAATGTAGAATTAGTGCTACAACGGTCTTCAAGAGGACCTGCGATGCCGCTTCTGCCTCCCGTACCCTGGAGGCGGCACATGGGTCACGCGGTACGGTCATACAGCGGTGGGACGCACACTCGTTGACCTCTCATGGCACTGCTCCACACTTCAGGGAGGACGCTTTCCGTTAGCTATGTTTTCTGATGACATGTCGCTTTGCCCCGTCCAACAACAGAACTCCTTTAGATCCAAACAGACTCTTCCACTCTCTCACCGGAAGTGAAGCCAGGCCAGGCGGACACTTTCACAATACAACAGCCGGGAATGCACTTTTCGGTAAAAAACCACATTCCTTCCTCCTAATTAATCAAATAAACGTCTCACTGAAGAACAGGGGCCAGCTTCGATCGGTAAACAGCCGTTACGACTTTTTACTTTGCGATACCATTACAACGCATGCATTACCACGCATGCGTTGTACATCACGAAGTCATTACTACGCATTTTTTAGAACGCATGGTCATTTACCACGCATGCCTTTACAACGAATTTTGTTGTAAAGGTATGTATGGTAAATGAGCATGCGTTCTAAAAAACATGTAGACGATCCATGTCGTTGTAAGGAAACAGAGGATGTTCCGTTTCCTCACAACGACGTGCACCGCCCCTCAGAGATGACGTGAAGCAGGAACCACGAGGAGAGAGGAACCATGAGGAGTGAGAGGTAAGGGGGATTGGGCATGGGGTGGGGGTTTCTTTTCTAGGGTTTAGGGTAGTGCAGTGGTGTTTGGGTGGTATAGGGGGTCATGCTGGGGGTAGTGTTTTAGGGTTTAGGGTAGTGCAGTGGTGTTTGGGTAGTGTAGGGGGTCGTGCTGGGGGTAGTGTTTTAGGGTTTAGGGTAGAGCAGTAGTGTAGGGGGTCGTGCTGGGGGTAGTGTTTTAGGGTTTAGGGTAGTGCAGTGGTGTATGGGTAGTGTAGGGGGTCGTGCTGGGGTAGTGTTTTAGGGTTTAGTGTAGTGCAGTGGTGTTTGAGTAGTGTAGGGGGTCATGCTGGTGGTAGTGTTTTAGGGTTTAGGGTAGTGCAGTGGTGTTTGTGTAGTGTAGAGGGTCATGCTGGGGGTAGTGTTTTATGGTTTAGGGAAGTGCAGTGGTGTTTGGGTAGTGTAGGGGGTCGTGCTGGGGGTAGATTTAGGGTTTAGGGTAGTGCAGTGGTGTTTGGGTAGTGTAGGGAGTCGTGCTGGGGGTAGTGTTTTAGGGTTTAGGGTAGTGCAGTGGTGTTTGGGTAGTGTAGGGAGTCGTGCTGGTGGTAGTGTTTTAGGGTTTAGGGTAGTGCAGTTATGTTTGGGTAGTGTAGGGTGTCGTGCTGGGGGTAGTGTTTTAGGGTTTAGGGTAGTGCAGTGGTGTTTGGGTAGTGGAGGGGGTAGTGTTTTAGGGTTTAGGGTAGTGCGCCCAACCAGCCACAATATCCATGGACAAAGGGGATCCTGACTCTTTGGAACGCTCCGTCAATTGAATAATTTGGGTCAAGGGCCCTACCACGTCCAAGACCTATCAATTCCTTTCTTGGGATCCCTCATATACTTGGAGAAAAAGGTACATAGTTTCTCATCAATTTCAGGTGTGTGTGCCACCTTCCCCTTCAGTGAGGGCCTGGGGCATTCTCCCCTCATCTTATTCCTGACCTCCCTTTCAAGGGGTTGATGGATTTTCCCCACCACATACTCTGCCACTTTGGCGTCAGGTGTCCACTCTGCCGACCTAGGATGGTAAATTTGGGTAGGCTCGAACATGTCCGAGTGGACCCCGTCCCCAACCGGGGACTGAGAGGAGTGGGACTCTGGACGCCAGGGACGCCCCGAGTCCTTATCCTCATCGGAGGAGAAATCGTCCTCCGATACACCCTCTCCCTCTAAGGGAAACCCGAAGTCGGAGTCTACAATAGTGGTGACAGTGTCGCAATTTTCTCCGGGCCCCTCCTCCTCCCGGCAGGGTGCATGTTTTAGCGTTCGCGCACTCTTGAGGAAGGTCTCCGTAAGTTTATCAAATCCTTCCAAGTGCCCCGCGTTATGCTTAACGGCCCTTTTATTCCCCATCTGGGAGCTACTTGGACCCGCCACCACCAGATCTGGGTCACTGAACACCCCAGGGATGCTTTTCGCCAGCTTATCAACCTGATCCCTAAGAGGAGCCAGCGCCCTAGAAATAGCCAGAGAGAGGGCTTGGTCCACTGCTGGAGGGAGAAGTTGGGGGGCCATTCCTCCTCCATTTCCTGGTAAGAGGAGTAAAAATGGTCTTCTGGAGAAGACATGATAGCAGAGGGTGTGAGCACAGAACAAATGCCCTTAAAATCCTTAAGACAGCCCCCTCGCCGGTGCTCCAACAGCTGGGCTTTCCCCGAAGCTGTTATAAGAATAGACTGAGGCGCAATACCAATTACCACCACCAGGTGGTGCTGGTCACTTACGTGTCCGTGTGGGGAAATCACCGCGTAGCGGTGTCAAAATTAGGCGAGGGTTGGTCGGGAATCAAGCGGACACTAAAGGAGTGACCGGATTCCCAAATGCGCGTAAAGACCAGCGGGAGCGCTCGACGGAGCTGCCTCGCTCGGACCAGACGCGCCTGACAGGATCTCACCGCGCGCAGAGCACACAGCGGGAGAAACTGCGACGGGGAGAACGCGCTCGGGCAAGGGCCTGCTGCGCAGGGAATATGAAACAATACCAAGGCAATAATGCTAATAACGTGCACAAGAAACCGCTATACAAACAGCAACGTCAGATTAAGCCAAGAATGTAAGGAATGCACTTAACTGACGAGCAGTGAAGAAAGAGGAAGCGGAAGGGACGTCACGATATTATATACGATGGACTGTGATATGATTGGACTATAGTTGCCTTGGAGACTACCCCCCTAATGGTTCATGGGTTGTGTAGTCTTTTGTTTAATGATTGTTGTGTTACGTTTTCTTTGAACTGCTATGCAAATAAAGTGAGGAAAGATATGCATAATCCTCGCCTCCGTCCTGCCATAGAATTCATTAAACTTTATTTGATCTGATTTAGAAACATAGATCATAAAAGTGTACATAAAACAGTAAATCCTCTTTCCTAATACAATACAGTGAGAATTAATTAAAACCAGTAGGTAAAAACGGGTGTTACAAAGCCCGGTTCAGAGCAACTTCAGGTTAACAGAATCGTAAAGTTCAATTTTTCGCAAGATCAATCTCATGTACTTCGTGCAAAATACGCAATAAGGGGTCCAAGTAAGATGTAACGCTCCAATACCTGACCAGTTTGCACTATATAAAACTGCAGAAAAACTAAAAATAAAAAGTGTTTTGCACACTTCTGTCATTGGGCTATATGTGGGCTACATCTGGGTGATATTTGTGCTACATTTGGGCTCTTTTTTCTCTGGTGGCCATCTTGGGAGACTTATTTGTTATGAAGTTTCCTAATTTCGTCATTTACTGCAGTCTCCTCAGTAGGAAATGCTTTCAGTTTTTTACTTTGATTCCATCATGAAGGCATTCAGATGTGTCACACATTTGCCATAAATTCAGAATGTTAGCACTCTAGTTGTTCATTAGATCACTGTAGTAAAGCTACTGCTCACCAGGGAGTTAACTGGAAGTCTACTGCTGGTATTGAAAGTGATTGTTTCAGTCTGCATGTCAGAATTTTCTAATGAAATAGAAGAGGATTTGAGATCTCACTTAAAACATGCCCTAAATTTTCTTTCTGCAGCACTAACCATAATTTCTATGGCAAAATGAACCCCCTCATTTTGTTCCTTTTTAAATTAATTGTTTTAAGTGTTACCAGTTTATTCCAATCAAGATGGCTTCAGGTGTGCCATACTTTTGTCATAAGTAAGACTGTTAGCGCTCTAGTTGTTCTTTAGAACACTCTGGGAAGCTGCAGTAGAACACAAAGGCATCAACTGACAGGCTGCTCCTGTTGAAATATAACAGGAAGATATTTGAGATCTCACTTAAAACATGTCCTAATTTTTCTTTCTACAGCACTAACCATAATTTCTATGACAAAAAGAACCCCCTCATTTTGTTCCTTTTTAAATTAAATGTTTTAAGAGTTACCAGTTTATTCCAATCAAGATGGCTTCAGGTGTGCCATAATTTTGTCATAAGTAAGACTGTTAGCGCTCTAGTTGTTCTTTAGAACACTCTGGGAAGCTGCAGTAGAACACAAAGGCATCAACTGACAGGCTGCTCCTGTTGAAATATAACAGGAAGATATTTGAGATCACACTTGAAACATGTCCTAATTTTTCTTTCTACAGCACTAACCATAATTTCTATGGCAAAATGAACCCCCTCATTTTGTTCCTTTTTAACCCCTTGACCGCGATCGGAATTCCGCTCGTATGCTGGACATTCTGATCGCGGGTGGGGTCGTGACGAGCTCAGCTCGTCATGCGCACAGCGCTACCGCGCAGCACGACGAGCTGAGCTCGTCATGAGCACGGAAAGGGTTAAATTAAATGTTTTAAGTGTTACCAGTTTATTCCAATCAAGATGGCTTCAGGTGTGCCATACTTTTGTCATAAGTAAGACTGTTAGCTCTCTAGTTGTTCTTTAGAACACTCTGGGAAGCTGCAGTAGAACACAAAGGCATCAACTGACAGGCTGCTCCTGTTGAAATATAACAGGAAGATATTTGAGATCTCACTTAAAACATGTCCTAATTTTTCTTTCTACAGCACTAACCATAATTTCTATGACAAAGTGAACCCCCTCATTTTGTTCCTTTTTAAATTAAATATTTTAAGAGTTACCAGTTTATTCCAATCAAGATGGCTTCAGGTGTGCCATAATTTTGTCATAAGTAAGACTGTTAGCGCTCTAGTTGTTCTTTAGAACACTCTGGGAAGCTGCAGTAGAACACAAAGGCATCAACTGACAGGCTGCTCCTGTTGAAATATAACAGGAAGATATTTGAGATCACACTTGAAACATGTCCTAATTTTTCTTTCTACAGCACTAACCATAATTTCTATGACAAAATGAACCCCATCATTTTGTTCCTTTTTAAATTAAATGTTTTAAGTGTTACCAGTTTATTCCAATCAAGATGGCTTCAGGTGTGCCATACGTTTGTCATAAGTAAGGCTGTTAGCACTCTAGTTGTTCTTTAGAACACTCTGGGAAGCTGCAGTAGAACACAAAGGAATCAACTGACAGTCTCTGCCCTTGTTGGATGTACATGTTTTACTGAGAATGTCAGACTTCATTCTCACATGACTGAGAAAGATAATGTGAATTTACAGAAAATATGCTCTCATTTTAGCTTCTGGAGCACCTTCCAAAACTGTATGGGACAAGCATGTGAAAATAGTTTTCTCTCAAACATGATTCATGATATCCCAGCAGAAGGTTTTTCACAGGGTAAAATCACCTTAGAACACACCACAATTCCTGAAATTAGTATGGTACCATCAACAAATGAATTCTAATGTAACTAAAGTCTGTTATCACCCTTTATAGTTCTCCTTTTGGTAACCCTCAAAATCTTCGATTCACTACAATGCATTTCAATGGGGTACTATCATTTATATTGGTCCCAAGATGGCTGCCAGCAATTCCAGGATGAAGTGCTGACAGCCAATCAGATCTCACGATGACATGTGTGGTTATGCTCCGCCCAGATATATATGTGTTTTCTTTTTCAAATTTCTCAGGAACTACTGAACGGATTTACACCATTTAACCAAAAGGCACGACTCTGAACCAAGGGCTACCTTTTTGCCAAATTTGGTGTAATTCCGTTCAGCAGTTCGGGCTGTAGCTGCGATGAAAGGTTCCTATGGAAAATTGCATGGGGAAAACACGTTTTGGGACCACCCTTTTTTCTCGGCCCCCACTTGCCGAATCACCCCGATACTTTCAGGATAGGAGCGGACTGGAGCGGGCCATAAGTTTTGAAAATTTCGCGAAGATTCGTCAATCGGCGCCAAAGTTATTTCAAATAGAATGTTGTGGATTTCCTATGGAAAATAGGTCCTAACTATAACTATCTACTGGCGACCGCCAGTAGATAATATATATATATATATGGCTACCAAAGGAGAAAAAATGCCGCACTCCCAGGAGTTCTGATAATGATGTCCTTTATTGAGGGCATCAACTTCATTACAGCTTTATGCTGGAGCCCCATGACGCGTTTCAACTTCCGTCTTCCTCATATGGTAATTGCTCACAGCTGTTTAATTTGTTGTGCTTTGTCGTATGTCAAGCATTCTGGGAAATACAGTTCTTGTTGTGTTTTCTTAGTGTTTTTATATTATTACAGCTTCGTGCTGGACCTCTGAGTGCTAGTTTCAAACATTAGTTGCATTTTTCATTTCCATGACTGCTCTTTTTCTGACTCGACCTTGAAACTCTTTATTAACAATTGCTGTCTCCTAGGCCCGTTCTCCCACTTAGTTCCGGGCCGCATGGGTGCTCTGAAACTAAAGGTCAAGGCCTCACCTTTAGTTTTGATGAGGCTGTCCTTTTCACACGAAGACACGCCAGGCGGAATTTGGAGTGTTTGACAATCCGGTCTCAAGTCTCCAAGTGCTCAGTGCACTCCGCACGGGATTAATATCTCGCCGTCTGCTTCATAAGTTTAAAATGCACAAGGGCGCTGCCGCTTGTTGAAATGGAGAAAAAATGCCGCACTCCCAGGAGTTCTGATAATGCAGGTCTTTATTGGAGGCATCAACTTCATTACAGCTTTATGCTGGAGCCCCATGACGCGTTTCAACTTCAGTCTTCCTCATATGGTAATTGCTCACAGCTGTTTAACTTGTTGTGCTTTGTCGTATGTCAAGCATTCTGGGAAATGCAGTTCTTGTTGTGTTTTCTTAGTGTTTTTATATTATTACAGCTTCGTGCTGGACTGCTGTAATGAAGTTGATGCCTCCAATAAAGGACTGCATTATCAGAACTCCTGGGAGTGCGGCATTTTTTCTCCTTTGTTAGCCATGTTGTTAGGGGTGTGTGGTCTTTACCCCCACATGCCGCACCAGCAGACAGAGTGCGCCGCACTTTGGACCACCTTTGCATCAAACATTTCAACAAGCGGCAGCGCCCGGTGCATTTTAAACTTATGAAGCAGACGGCGAGATATTAACTTTGATGAAAGCTTGCAAACTTAATCTGCTGCAGCCCTCCTGTTTAGAAGGATGCACTCCGGGAGGCCATCCTTACAGGGGCAACCTTTCTTTGTGGATATTTAGCGGTTTTGTCCAACCGCGAGGGTGGCCCGCCGCACATCAGCGGATCCTTGGTGTTTAAAGGATTAAACATCAGTGAAGGGAGCGGAGCACACTATCGGAGGTGCGCAAGTATTGCAACAGACTTTTGTTTTTCAACTTTCGGCTACCCGCTTGGGTTTGAAAATTTTAATGACAATATTAATGGCCCCACCCACTTGGGTTTTTGATTTTGTATTTTGGAACTGCAAATACCATGATGCAATGCAACAAATAAAGATACGCCCACTGAGGCGGGACTTTGACAATTATAAGCAGGTGTCCAACTTACTAGGGAGCCATTTCCTATGGCTCGTGAACAAGAGCGAGTAGCTTGAAACGCGTAGAGCCTGAGCTATTAACTTTGATGAAAGCTTGCAAACTTAATCTGCTGCAGCCCTCCTGTTTAGAAGGACGCACTCCGGGAGGCCATCCTTACAGGGGCAACCTTTCTTTGTGGATATTTAGCGGTTTTGTCCAACGGCGAGGGTGGCCCGCCGCACATCAGCGGATCCTTGGTGTTTAAAGGATTAAACATCAGTGAAGGGAGCGGAGCGCACTATCGGAGGTGCGCAAGTATTGCAACAGACTTTTGTTTTTCAACTTTCGTCTACCCACTTGGGTTTGAAAATTTTAATGACAATATTAATGGCACCACCCACTTGGGTTTTTGATTTTGTATTTTGGAACTGCAAATACCATGATGCAATGCAACAAATAAAGATACGCCCACTGAGGCGGGACTTTGACAATTATAAGCAGGTGTCCAACTTACTAGGGAGCCTTTTCCTACGGCTCGTGAACAAGAGCGAGTAGCTTGAAACGCGTAGAGCCTGAGCTATTAACTTTGATGAAAGCTTGCAAACTTAATCTGTTGCAGCCCTCCTGTTTAGAAGGACGCACTCCGGGAGGCCATCCTTACAGGGGCAACCTTTCTTTGTGGATATTTAGCAGTTTTGTCCAACCGCGAGGGTGGACCGCCGCACATCAGCGGATCCTTGGTGTTTAAAGGATTAAACATCAGTGAAGGGAGCGGAGCGCACTATCGGAGGTGCACAAGTATTGCAACAGACTTTTGTTTTTCAACTTTCGTCTACCCACTTGGGTTTGAAAATTTTAATGACAATATTAATGGCACCACCCACTTTGGTTTTTGATTTTGTATTTTGGAACTGCAAATACCATAATGCAATGCAACAAATAAAGATACGCCCACTGAGGCGGGACTTTGACAATTATAAGCAGGTGTTCAACTTACTAGGGAGCCATTTCCTACGGCTCGTGAACAAGAGCGAGTAGCTTGAAACGCGTAGAACCTGAGCTATTAACTTTGATGAAAGCTTGCAAACTTAATCTGCTGCAGCCCTCCTGTTTAGAAGGACGTACTCCGGGAGGCCATCTTTACAGGGGCAACATTTCTTTGTGGATATATATATATATAGATATTTCAGCTCCCCACAAAGTAGAAACGACCAGCAGTCGCGTTACTGTAAATCTATTGTAGATTTATTAGGCAAAAAGAAATAAACACAACAAACGCGTTTCGGCAATCCTGCCTTCGTCAATATCGGCGGCCCCATCGTCATCGCGACATTTAAACACAAGATTCTAACAATGATTAGAAAACGGACAATTCATGATACCAATCTATGGGCGCCATCTTAGAACGTGTTTGGGGACACAGTGTTAAACTCTCCGAAATTTCATAATTCATTCAAAATTAGATTTCATTACACAACTCATATCCTAAATGCAATCAAAATCAGAGTATAAATTAAAAAAATTAAAAAGAAATTCAAGCGCATCCTATGTATTTCATTTACACTATATACATTCACTGCAATATTGCTATGTACATATTATTTACACAGTAATTCATTGTGGGGACTGTTCAGTTCATTATATTCCTAATTGTTAGATGTGGGGGTCTCTAGATGGCAGAGGTAGGTACCTTTGTCCAAATAGGGACCCTTGAGTCTAGTCAGGGAAAGTAGGTACACTCCCGAAATAACCGCTGCTCACCCTCTTGGTAGCTTGGCACGAGCAGACAGGCTTAGTTCAGAGGCAGTGTGTAAAGCATTTGTGAACACATACAGTAATCAAGTGACAACACTACAAATGGACACCACACTGGTTATTTTTATAAAAATAGGTATACTTTATATAGATTTATCACAAGACCATAAACGACAAAAATAATCCACAATACTGTCAAGAATGCTTAGTTCTGATCAAAAAGGCTTAATTCAAGGTTCTGTGTGAGTCGGTAGCCTCCTCCGGCTACGGCGATGTCAAGAACAAACAGAGTCTAACAAATCCAGCTGACCGCGTCAAGACGGGCCAACACAGCGTAGACAGACTCGGTCACAGTACCTTTTACTTGAAGCGGCAGGCACGGGCGTGCGAGCCGGATTGCTGTTCGTCGCGGTTGCGTTGCAAAATGGAAGCGTTGCAGGACGCGTTGTCCCTCGATGAGGTGCAGGCAGCGGCTCGTTGACGGAGTCGGTGAGACCAAGGCCGTGCATTGCAGGGCGAGACGGTGCTTCGATGCGGTGCTGGCAGGTTGCGGTGCGGCGACGGAGCCGGATTCAGGAGCTGGCGTCGATCAGTCCGGACAGCGGTGCGAGTCGGGCGGTGCGTCGCGAAGCTTGCGAGGCGGTGCCCAACTCCGGCGCGGTCACAGGACTCGAACTCAGCAACAGTGACCGTGTCGGTCGGACCAGATGGATTCGGTGTAGCGAGGCGTTGCAAGGTGCGGTGCTCACAGGTTACGGTGCAGGCAGCGGCTCGTTGACGGAGTCGGTGAGACCAAGGCCGTGCGTTGCAAGATGCAGGCGTTGCTCGATGCGGTGCCAACAGGACACCGAGCCGGTCGGGAGAGTCGGTCACAGCTCCCTACCTCTGTAGCCACTGAAACAGAGTTTCCAGCAGCAATTCACAAAGGGGGTGAAGTCCAATGGTCCTGGGACTTCGATCAGGGGGCAAGCTCTCTTCCAAGCCCTTGGAGATCCTTCACAAGTTGATGAAAGTCACAGCAAAGCAAAAGTTCCTTTCTCCTTTCTTTGGCAGTCAGGCAAACCACTGCAGGCCAATTCCCCAAGCAGCACTTCAGGCTTAGGGATAGTCTCTCCTCAGTTTCTTCTTGGTTCCGCTCCTCAGCAAAGGTTTCTTCTTGTTCCCAAAAGTGATCTAAAGTTCCTGGGTTTGGGCCCCAGTACTTATACCCTGATTCTCTTTGTTCTCTGGAGGCAGAGAGGCCTTTGCCTATATTAAACCAGTTCTGTGCAGCTTTGGAGCACTCTGTGTACATGACTCCTTCTTTCCTTTCAGAATGTGGGGCAGGGTACTCAGACGCCCGGCAGGGGTGGAGCCAGCATTGTGGCAGGCAGGCACAGCCCTATTCAGACCCAGATGCAACTCCTCTCTCCACTCTGGATGCAGATCTCTCTATTCAGCCCTGGGCTGCCTCACCCTGTCTCCTGTGGCCACCCCCAGCCCCTGTCACGCACAAACCAGACACACAATATACAAGCTGGCAGAGGCAGGCTGGATAGTTAGGCAAGAAAATACCCACTTTCTAAAAGTGGTATTTTCAAACACAGAATGTTAAAACCAACTTCACTAAAAGATGTATTTTATCATTCTGAGTTCAGGCATACTAAACTCAAATTTCTACCTAGTTCCCTGAGTCAGTTTAGGATTATAAAATGTTATAATCAAACTGCCCATTCTGGCCTATGGGGAACAGATAGCCTTGCAATAGTGAAAAACGAAAATGGCTGTAATTCACTATTAGGACATGCCACACACACCAGGCATGTCCCACCTTATCCTTACAATGCACCCTGCCCGTAGGCCTACCATAGGGGTGTCTGATATGAAGAAAAGGGAAGGTTTGGGGACCGGTAGGTGGGTGCACTTACCAAGTCGACATGGCAGTCACAGACTGCACACAGGCTCTGCAATGGCAGGCCTGAGACACATTTTACAAGCTACTTCTGTGGGTGGCACAACCAGTGCTGCAAGCCCACCAGCAGCATTTGATTTGCAAGCCCTGGGCACACTCAGTGCACTGTACTAGGGTCTGACAGTAATTCAAATAAGCCAAACATGGAGTCACTAATTCACATCACAATTTACAATAGGGAGCACTTGCACTTTGGCACTGATTAGCAGTGGCAAAGTGCCCATGAGCATCTAGTCCAGCAAAAACATATCGACAACAGTGGAGGCATTATGAAAAAAATGGAAGGGAGACCCATGCCAAGGATGCCAGGTCTAACACTAATGCTGAATGCAACTCCTCATATTCTACTTGTGGATCACAAATCTACATATCGCCCTGAATGGGCTTATAAATGACTAATTACATCAAAATTAATAAGATCCATCTGTGACCAGTAGTTAATCTTACACTCCCCTCTCCTATTTGATACCATGTCATACTTAGTTGTTATATCGCCCTGAATGGGCCACTGTTTACACACAGGATGTCTGCTTACTGCAGTCCCTTCAACACGTTCATGTTTGGCCCAACTAATCTAAAGGAGCATTTACATCCCCAAATGTACAGCGAGTTCTTCCCCACTATTTAAGCCTCCTGGAAATTTACATTGGAGGTCTATGATGAATCTAGATTCGAGCCTCCTGAGTCTCTTCTCCCTGTCCCCTCCTCTAACATCTCTGGGGACGTGGTCAAGGCAGTGAAACTGCAACAAGGATCTGTCCCTCATGTGGTGGCTGGCAAAATGCCACGCCACCGGATAGTTCGTATCATTGCTAGCGATGGCCCTTTGATGTTCCAGGACCCTCATTTTCACCTGGTTTATAGTGCTCCCCACGTATCTGAGGTTGCATGGGCAAGTCAGGCAGTATACCACATATGTGGTACTGCACGTCATAAATTTGGTGATCTTCTTTGCTCTTTTCATCCCAGGCACCTCATATGCCGTCACCCTTTTACTGGTAGCACAAGCCCTGCATTTCCCACAGGGAAAGGAGCCTCGCAGATCGCCCAGACCTTGTTGTTGTTTCACTGCCCCCAAGTGACTTTCTACCATATGATCTTTGATGGATCTCGATCTCCTAAAAGTGATACCTGGTCTCTCGGGTAGATCTTTTCCGATGATCATATCTGATTTGACAATTCGCCAGTTCCTATACATGATTGCCCTCACCTCACTGGCCGCATTCGAATACCTAGTAATCATTCTGAAGTTGTTGGTCTCTACCCTCTTCTTGTTTTTACTTGGCCCCTGTATGAGGTCAGTTCTTTTCACGGTGAGTGCCTTCAGGTGAGCTGCCTGTAATGTCTTTTTCGAGTAACCTCTCACTTTGAAGCAGCCCAAACTCTGAGATGCCGCTTCGAGATAATCTTCCGGCCTAGAGCTATTCCTTTTGATCCTCAAGAGCTCCCCATAGGGGATGCTCTGGATCAGATTGCGCGGATGGCTACTCGTACCATGAAGGACAGAGTTGCCCGCTGTCTCTTTCCTATACAACGCTGTATATAGTTTGTTATCACTCACAAAGACTCTTAGGTCCAGGAAGGTTACTTGTGTGGTGCTCATTTCCCCTGTAAACTCCAGGTTGAGATTGTTCTTATTCAGGCTGGAGACATACTGCTTAGCTAATTCCATCGACCCTCTCCAAATTATGAAGAGGTCGTCGATGTAACGTCTCCAGCATACAACATGATCCACCCACTCTTCTGCCGTTTCGGCCCAGGCCACCTGCTTCTCCCACCAGCCAACGAAAAGATTCGCATAACTGGGGGCGAAGCAGGTGCCCATTGCCTTGCCTTGTATCTGTCTAAATCGCTGGTCCTGGAAAAGAAAAATGTTACTGTTTAAACAAAAATTAATAAACTCTTCCAGCATTTTGCTGTGTTCCAGGAACTTAAGGGGCCTCCCCCTCAAGAAGAATCTTATTGCTTCCAGCCCATCTGTGTGCCTTATGCTGGTATACAGACTGGACACGTCTAGGGTGATCATCACAAAATCCTCTTCCCATTCTATGCCCTCTATCTGACTCAGAAAATCTTTTGCATCCCGTGTGTATGAGGGTAACTGTAATACAAAGGGAAATAGGAAGTGGTCCACGTATCTAGACAGGTTCTCTGTTAAGCCTCCTATTGAGGAGACTATAGGACGTCCCGGTGGTCTAGTGGCACTTTTGTGGATCTTCGGTAGGTGGTAAAATGTTGGGATCCTTGGGTATTTATTTTGCAGGAACTGATATTCTTCTGTGGATAGAATCCCTTTCCGAAACCATTTCACTGTCATACTTTCAAATTCTTGTATGCTCTCAATGTATTCTGTTTCAGTCACTCTGATATATTTAGATTCATCGTTAAGTTGTCTCAATGCTTCTTTACAGTAATTCTCTCTTGTTTGCAGAACTATATTACCCCCCCTTATCGGATGGTTTCACCACAATCGATTTGTCACAATTTAGATCTGTTATTGCTTTTCTCTGTATATAAGATAAATTCCACTTGCATGGGGGTTGTTCCTTCATCCTTAGTTCTAATAGGTCTCTGTTGACATTATCTGAGAAGATGTCTATAGCATCTACCGGTGTTTGTGGGTAGAATTTAGAAATCGGTTTAAACGGGCTAGGTGCGCCCACCTGTGCTACTCCGTATACTTCTCGATCCTCATGCGGACCACCAGATATATTGGTGTCCAGGCCTTCTCCCAATCTTAATTCCTCCATAGTTGCCAGGGTTTCTTAGTCATTTGCTGTTAAAATGTCTGTTTCTTCTGCCATATTATTGCTTGTCATTCTCCTTTGTCCCACATTTCTTAGTTTAAAATGCTTGTATAGTTTCAGCTTCAGGATATACTTAAATAAGTCTATCCTCGTCTGTGTATATTCAAACTGTTCAGTGGGACAAAAGGTGAGACCCATGCTTAATACGGATTCCTCCGTGTTGGTCAGATTTCTCGTGGACAGATTGACAATCGTTAAGTTCTTTTCCTTCATTTCGCAGTCCTGCCCCTCCTGGTTCTGGTATTCCCAGTATTTGTTCCGATGCTTCCTGCCCCCTCTTCTCGTGACTCTGTGGTTCTCTTCTCCGGCGGTCGTCCTTTTCCTCCCCTCAGCCACGTTTGCCTGATTAGGCTGAATTCCTCTCGAAAAAGGTTCTGGCGTGTATTGTCTTGACCAGAACTACCTTCTTCTTCAGAGTGTTCAGCACTGGTTACCTTTGATTCTGAGGTATCCCTGTGCTCCACCACTAGGCGTTTTTTTGCTTTCAGGTCACGTCTCGGGGCGTCGTACTTCCTAGCGAAGGTCAGGATTCTTCCCAGTTCGTAGTCCCTGGCGTCCCGCTCGAATTTCTGCTGTTTCCTTTCTTGGATTTTCTTCTCATACACAGTTAGCCGCTTCTTTATTGATTCCTTTTCTTCTAGATGTTTCGTGCTGTCCGCAGTCTCCAGGATGCTTTGTTCCAATGCTTCTATTTGTTCTAATGCTTTTGCGCGATCTTTCCATGCAAATTTAACTAATATATGTAGCATCCCTTGAGAAGAGCCCGCGGTGTATTCTGCCCACTCATTCAATAACTCCGGGTCTGGGTTCTCATACGCCGGGACCGTGTAGATTCTCAGGCCCCTGGGCACCCGGTTCACATCAATATAGTTCTGTAAGCTGGTGGCCTCCCACCACTTACGTATCTCCCTCTCATGCAACCTTTCCAGTTGTGAGTATTTGTTTTTTAAGCTCGTTTGGCCGGTGCTAGATGCCACTTCCTCTCCTTGGGAACCTGCTCCCCTGCGATTCTTGAAAATGTCCGTTGCCGCTTCGCGGCGGGCCGCCTCACTAAACATCTGATAATCTTCGCACTTCGCCTAGTAACTCGCTCTACTGCACTGGGATGATAAGAACCGACGTCTCCTTACCCCACCTCGTTCCCAGGAATCTGGTGCTCGGGGGTTTGCGTTCTCCGGTTCGTGCAGTGGTGCGGGATCTTTTTCCGTATCTTCAAACGCTCTGTGTCTCTGCCAATAGACTCCACACTCACGAGCGGGTGCCGGTCCATATATGTGTATATATATTTATATATATTGCACATTTGCTCCAAATGGTTGCCCTCCACTCGGGCTCAGCTTTCCACACGTTTACCAGGGCAAAATGAAGCACAGCACTTACAGGAACTGACTTCAAAAGGGCTTTAATAAAATATGACAAAGAGCCTCTTCATACGAAGCCTTCACAAGCTAAGTGCAGGGGTGCATACAAAACGATGACCTACGCGTTTCGGCTTGCGCCTTCTACTGGGTCCAGAGTGTGCTAACAACGTGTCCATTTAAAGGGGAAGCATAGTTCATTTCCCCCACCACCAATTAAAAAACAAGGTCAATTTCTTAAAGGAGCCACGTTCAAAATTGGAATCATGTATAGTTTAGACATAAACAAAATAGCTTTATCTTACTTTACATTCTTTCTCTATTTTTCAAAGTGACATGAATAAATACATATTATCAATTTGTGAAGTACACCATCTAATCCTTCATATTTATGTCATTTTCTTATTAATAATCAAAAGAGCCCCAGACTTCCAGTATTATGTCGATTATGTATAATAGTTCGATCTCTCCCAAAACATCATGCTACTCTTTTAATTCAATCTCTAATAACACCCCTTACATTGCTTCAAGTTTATTTATATGTTCTTACTTCTAGATTCAAATTTATATACTAATAAAAATGACAAACACTACCGAAAGGTGCAATGTGCATATTTCCTGGGCTCCAGGGAAGAATCTGCGAGAAGTGCCAGGAAGGTCTAAAGTGCCTGTGCTTATACAAGTACAAAGTGCAAATGTCCTCTATCAACAAGTGAAAAAATCTAAAAAGATCTAAAACGAGGAGGTCACTAAAAGCATTATATTCAAAAAGATGGGTTCTATAAAACCCGCTCTTAACTTACTATGCCTTTCAGTACTATGTATTTACACCATAAATATAAAGTGCTTAGTGCTTATTCGTAGAAACTTTTCCGTATTCTACTCTGTATAATATTACCTCAACTGACCTCCATCCAGTATTCCAAACAATTTTCCACTGGACCATTAAAATCCACATTATCAGATGTATACATTGCTGATTGATATATAATGGAGTGAAACTCCTTCATTAATGTCTGTTAGTGGAAAAAATTATGTTCAGATATACTTCATCATTATTCACTTGAAAATATAAGCCCTTAAATGATCAACTTGCTCGCCATTTCAAGGAATAATACCTAATGCAACAATTGCACATATGCGGTGCTCAATAAGGTGATAAAAAGTAATAAAAGAGAGATTGTTAGAAGGAGGGAGATAAAACACAATAACTGGGCCCATTGATTAAAATTGCGGTACACTTAAAACCCAAAGATACCAAGTTTTAAGACATGTCTAAGGCAGGTTAAATGATAAACATTGTTACAAGAAGGTGTATAGTTCCGCATCCGCATTCAGGCCCCACGGCATCTCTGTACCCAAATTGACAATCCATCTTGATTCTGCACGTCTCAATAACAACTCTCTGTCTCCCCTCTGATATTCGTTGTTATATGTTCAATACCAGAGTACGAGAGTGTGTTTTTATCTAAAATCCCTTCATGCTCTCTCCAGATATGTTTGGCCATCACATACGCAAAGTCCTTGTTCAATATGGCTCGCAAATGTTGTAGGATGCGCAATTTTAGTTTATTCACTGTACTTCCAATATATCTTTGGCCGCATTTACATTCCAAAAGGTAAACCACGTGGGTGGTTTCACACGTGATCCTTTCCTTGATTGTTTTTTTCAAACCTTGAATGGTCATAACTTCCGTCATATTGCGGCCATAGTTACAGGCTTTACATCTTGCGCATTTCACAAAGCCCTTCTGTGATAACCAAGTTGTTTTTTGTAGATATACAGGTTTGTTGGAGAAGTAGCTTTGTGTCAATAGTCCCCTAGTGAGGGTACTTTTCTGTAGGTGACATTGGCCTGTTGTTTGATGAAGGGTTTTAATTCCTGATCTTTCTTAAGGACACCCCAATGTTTATTGAGCGTCTGTTTCACCTTCTGATTCGAGCTGTTAAAATCTGTAATGAATCTCACTGGTTCCACATTCAACTCAGACGACATTTTCATGTTCTTGGGTAACAATAAGTTCTCTCTTATGGCATTGGTTGCTCTTTCCCGTGCATTCTCTAAGACCATTAAAGGATAACCTCTTCTTTGGAAACGAACCATCATTATAGACATCTGTTTAATAAACTCCTCCTCCTCAGAGCAGTTCCTACGCGCCCGCAGGAACTCTCCATAGGGGATACTCCACTTAAGGGCTTTTGGATGTGCGCTGTTAGCGTGCAAAATGCTGTTGCATGATGTGGTCTTTCGGAAGAGGGTGGTGCACATTCTCTCATTCTCAATGTAGACCCTTATGTCCAAATAATCCACCACGGTTCTACTATATGTATACGTGAATTGAAGGTTGAGTGAGTTGACGTTCAAAGATGACAAAAAACATTTTAACTCTTCCTCCTCTCCTTCCCAAATGAGAAACAGGTCATCTATGTAACGGACCCAGAGCACCACCCTCTCCAGGTTGATGTTATTACTTTCTGACCACAAGCATTCTGTCTCCCAGAAGCCCATGGTGAGATTGGCATATGTTGGCGCAAATGATGTCCCCATGGCAGTCCCTTGGTTTTGCCTATAGAATTTTCCATCAAATACAAAGATATTATTGTTCAAACAAAAGGACATCATTTCGAGGAGCATGTTGGTATGGCTCAATAAACTCAATGATCTCGATCTCAGAAAATACTCACATGCCTTAAGACCGTCTGTGTGAATGATGGAGGTATATAATGAAACCACATCAATTGTGGCCATGATGTAATTAGGTTTCCAATGGGTGTTATTCATTCTATTGAGGAAATCCATTGAGTCTCGTAAATACGATGGAAGATCAGCAACATAGGGGAAGAGGAAAATATCAATGAACCTCGAGGTGTTTTCGAATAATGAGCCACATGAACTCACAATTGGTCGCCCAGGAGGATTTTCTAAGCTCTTGTGTACTTTGGGCAGTACATACAGAGTCGGCAGGATTGGGTGCTCTGTCTTCAGATAACGCAATTCATCATCATCAATTACGCCGATTCCATGCTATTGTTTTAATTTCTCATGGAAGATCACTTTAATGTCGTTGGTGGGATTAGATTTCAACTTTTCATACTTGGTGGCATCTCCCAACTGTCTTCTGACCTCTAGAAGATATTTATTCCGGTCCATCACAACGACATTGCCACCCTTGTCGGATTGTTTGATGATTATACTTATATCTTGTCGGAGATCTGACAGTGCCCACCAGTCATCCCTTGACATGTTGGTATTTGTCGGATTATAATGCTCTTTTTCTTTAACATAGATGTCCCTCAGGTCTTCTGCCACAAGTTCCTGAAAGACATCTACCCTGTTCCCTGGTGGTAACTGTGGGCAAAACTTTGATTTTCCTTTACATCCACTCCTGGCGGACATGTTCGTCTCAATGCCTAGAGCCACACATACATCAGTTGCTGTTGCATTATCTGGCATAGATTCTTGCTGAGTTTCCTCATTCATCAGATCCTGTATAGTTCTCAGGGACTCAATGTCTTCACTTGTAAGATTCGTGAGTGATGTTCCAAGCTCTGTTTTTGAGAGACGGGTAGATCTATATATATATATGAAACAGCACAATCCTGCTCCACCACTTGACGGCGAAACAACAGGTGCGGACCACAGCGCATTCCAGCAAGTGTCTTTTATTTAGTCAGCAGTGCAAATCCAAATTCAGCAAAAATGCTCATGAGCCAGTGCTCAGCATGACGCGTTTCGACCTAACGGTCTTGATCACCTCAATATATATATATATATATATCCAAAGTCAAAATGTTGCCCCCAAGAGGCACCCACTGGGGCGGGATCTAATAAATTTGAGCAGAAGTTCCACACTGCTGTTGCTGTTTCACTGTGTACCGGCCCGTGAACAAGGACAAGGATGTCCGAAACGCGTAGAGCCTTTCTTATTTTGGATTAAAGGTGGGAAGCTGACTCTGTCGCAGTCCTCATCATTAAGGGGATAACCTTCCGTGTGGGCGTCCTCTTGGGGACAACCTTTTGACTTTGGATATATATATATATATATATATATATATATATATATATATATATATATATATATATATATATATATATATATATATATATATTTAAATTGTATTTATATAGCAAGCCAAAAGTCCCATTGAAAACTCACAAGAGTTAACAGGCAGTGGGGACACAACTCTGTTAAAAACGTTAATGGAACTCCAGATGGAAGCAATGAATATGCGCACTGTGGATAACACAGACAGTATGGTTTACTGCTCCCCAAACAACGATGTGGCAACACAAGAAGCAATTTCGCCAACACAAGAACCAAATCCCACAAGAAAAGCAACACCTTTCAAAAGAAAATCTACATTTAATCCAATATTGCCCAGAGACAGTATAGACATCTTTAATGAACAAGTAACCAATGAAATTAAGAAACTCAATTTTAAGATGCAACATACCAAGCGCAAACTGAATCAAAAAGACAGGCAATATAAACAGCTGATTACAAAATTGCAAAACAACAATAACATTATTGTGAGAAATGCTGACAAAGGTGGCAACATTGTTTTGTGGGGCAGAAAGAACTATATGGAGGAGGCTTTGCTTCAGTTAAACGATAGAACATGTTACAAGATCAGCAACATATGGGCACTAAAATCAATATATGATGAATTTTATGGAAAACTTTTAGCGTGGAACAGCGCTGGAATCCTGACAATGGAGGAATATAAATTCATACGGAAGGAAAACCCTGTAATTCCCAACATATATTTCATCCCAAAAATACACAAAGATGCAAGAAACCCACCAGGCCGTCCAATCATCTCGGCACAGAATAATCTACTTGAGAACGCAAGCCAATACATTGATTATTTCTTACAGGAACTGGTTCAATCTCTGCCCACTTATATCAAAGATACAAGTGACTTTTTAGCAAAGCTGCAAAACTTTGAATGGAAAGAAAACTATCAACTGATGTCCTTGGATGTAGTGTCCCTTTATACCAGCATTAATCATAGAGTTGGTATAAGGGCACTAAAACATTATTTGGGCAGAGGTAAAACAAGATTAACCGCACACTGTACAATGTTAAGCAACATGACCAATTTTTGTCTAAACAATAATGTGTTTTTATTTGATAAAACTTTATACCAACAAATGCGGGGTGTTCCAATGGGGGCCCGCTTCTCCCCCAGCTATGCTTGTTTGCATATGGGTGGTGGGAGGAGCTGGTCCTCAGTGAAACACACAAGCACTATATGGACAAAAATGTCAAACTGTTCCTGCGATTTATCGATGATATATTTATTGTGTGGGATGGGTCAACAACAGAAGCAAACAATTTTGTAGGGACATCAACAACAATGATATCAACCTAAGCTTCACGTCAACCATTAGCAGCAATGAAATTCATTTCCTTGATGTAGAAATCTTTGTGAAGGAAAATAAACTGGAAACTAGATTATTCCGAAAAAAAACCAGCAGGAAACTCGGTCCTACACTCAACGAGTTTCCACCCACGACATCTTATTAACAGTATCCCCTATGGGGAAATGCTGAGAATTAAAGGAATATGCAGCAACCCCATTGATTTGCAAAAGGCACAACTGGAGAGCAAAAAATGATTTTTAGCAAGGGGGTACAAAAGTAGGACCGTAGATGCAGCTATTAGTAAAACCAAGAGCCTAGACAAAAATGTACTTCTAAGACAAAAACAAAAACAAATAGATATAGAAAAACAAAAAGAAACAGTACAACTGAGGCTAATCTTAGCTTACAACTTGCAAAACAAAACTATCAAGAGCATAGTACAGCGAAACTAGCCGATAGTGTTGAGTGACCCAGTCATAGGTGGCAGCTTAACAACAAGCATTGGCATAGCCAATAGGTCTCGCCTTTGGGGCCTTATAAGTGTTTAGCCAGAGCTATTGACTTTGCCAATGTCTTCAAGCTGTGCTGTAGAGAAGTGTGGCTGCTGTGCAGCATGCTGAAAAGTTATAATAAAAAAGTGTCAGAAGCATTTTTGTTACTTTATATATGTGAAAAGAAGGCATTATGTAAAACTGAACGACCATATTAAAAAAGTATTTACAATAAAAAATTTCCTCAGTTTTCTTTTGTTCTTGAAATGCTGGCAACTTGTTTCTGCCTATTGCAATGGTTGTTTGTTAAAGCTTTTTTTTGAGGGGGCATAAACAATTGGAGGGTGAAGGTTGGGAACTAGTACCTGTATTATAACACTAGCAGCGGCCAGACGCTAGGGGAGAATCAACAGATGCCAGATTCCGAGAGCAGGCTGAGGTGGTGCTGAGTGATGCTGAGGTGGTAGTGGTGGTGGTGGTGGTGACTGTTGCGGAGACGATGCTGAGGTGATGCTGAATGATACTCAGGTCTTGCTGAGTGATACTGCTGTGGTGCTGAGTAATGCTGTGGTGGTGCTGAGTGATATTGTCTTGGCGCTGAGTGATGCTGTGGTGGTGCTGAGTGATATTGTCTTGGCGCTGAGTGATGCTGTGGTGGTGCTGAGTGATGCTGTGGTTAACCTGAGTGATGCTGTGGTGGCCCTGAGTGATGCTGTGGTGGCCCTGAGTGATGCTGTGGTGGTGCTGAATGATGCTGTGGTGGTGCTGAATGATGCTGTGGTGGTGCTGAGCGATGCTGTGGTGGTGCTGAGCGATGCTGTGGTGGCCCTGAATGATGCTGTGGCGGTGCTGAGTGATGCTGTGGCGGCGCTGAATGATGCTGTTGCGGCGCTGAGTGATGCTGTTGCGGCGCTGAGTGATGCTGTGGCGGCGCTGAGTGATGCTGTGGCGGCGCTGAGTGATGCTGTGGCGGTGCTGAGTGATGCTGTGGCGGTGCTGAGTGATGCTGTGGCGGTGCTGAGTGATGCTGTGGCGGCGCTGAGTGATGCTGTGGCGGCGCTGAGTGATGCTGTGGCGGCGCTGAGTGATGCTGTGGTGGCGCTCAGTGATGCTGTGGTGGCGCTCAGTGATGCTGTGGTGGTGCTGAGTGATGCTGTGGTGGTGCTGAGTGATATTGTTGTGGCACTGAGTGATGCTGTGGTGATGCTGTGGCAGTTCTGAGTGATGCTGTGGTGGTGCTGAGTGATGCTGTGGGGGCGCTGAGTGATGCTGTGGTGGCGCTGAGTGATGCTGTGGTGGCACTGAGTGATGCTGTGGTGGCGCTGAGTGATGCTGTGGTGGCGCTGAGTGATGCTGTGGTGGCCCTGAGTGATGCTGTGGTGGTGGTGAGCGATGCTGTGGCGGTGCTGAGCGATGCTGTGGTGGTGCTGAGCAATGCTGTGGTGGTGCTGAGCGATGCTGTGGCGGCGCTGAATGATGCTGTGGTGGCCCTGAGTGATGCTGTGGTGGCCCTGAGTGATGCTGTGGTGGCGCTGAGTGATGCTGTGATGGCGCTGAGTGATGCTGTGGTGACGCTGAGTGATGCTGTGGTGGTGCTGAGCGATGCTGTGGTGGTGCTGAGCGATGCTGTTGTGGTGCTGAGTCATCCTGTGGTGGTGCTGAGTCATCCTGTGGTGGTGCTGAGTTATCCTGTGGTGGTGCTGAGTGATCCTGTGGTGGTGCTATGTGATGCAGTGTTGGCCCTGAGTGATGATGTGGTGTCGCTGAGTGAAGCTATGGTGGTGCTGAGTGATGCTGTGGTGGCGCGGAGTGATGTTGTGGTGCTGCTGAGTAATGCTGTGGTGGCGCTGAGTGATGCTGTTGTGGCGCTAAGTGATGCTGTGGTTATGCTGAGTAATGCTGTGGTTGCACTGAGTGATGCTGTGGTTGCACTGAGTGATGCTGTGATGGCGTTGAGTGATGCTGTGATGGCGTTGAGAGATGTGTTGGTGCTGAGTGATGCTGTGCTGGCTCTGATTGATGCTGTGCTGGCTCTGATTGATGTTGTGGTTGCGCTGAGTGATGCTGTTGTGATGCTGGTGATGCTGTGGTGTTGCCGAGTGAGAGATAGAGTGAAGATATAATGCCCAATTAGAGAGGGTGGTGAGAGAGAAATAGAGAGAAAGGGTGTACATAGAATAAAGAGTGGAGCGGGATAGAGAGAAAGAAGGGGAGAGAGAGTGAATGAAGGAGTTTGAAAGAGAAACAGATAAAGGGGTGAGAGAGAATGAAAGGCTAAAAAGATAGAGAGGGGAGAGTTAATTAAGTAGAGAGAGAATTAGAGAGGGAGAGAGAGAGAGAAGGAGAGAGACAATAAGAGTGGGGGTGTGGAGTTTAAATAGAGTGAAGAAGTGACGCGGAAAAAGTAACCTTAAATATAGCTTTGTGCTTTGCGCGAATGAATATAAAAAAAAAAAACAGAGTGAGACAAAAATACTGATAATTAGGCTGTGACTCCCAATATAAAACAAATAGCAATATAAGGTGAAATCAACCCACCGAAGCAATATTTCTAACTAGACAAAAAAAGCTTGCATTTCAATGCTAATCGCTGTTGTTTTTCATGTGACTGTAGTCCAGGGCCTCAGTTGGTAATGTGAGCTACTGCTGCGATTGAAACATCAGAGTCCAGAGAGTTAATGAGCCATGACGAGGAAATGAGGAAGAGATAGGAAACCCAGCTGGCAGCTGCGCACGTGCACGCTATCGTGAACGCAAGCTGGTCGCCAGCCGAAAGCCAGTGGGTTTGCAGTTCCAAAACCCGCTTACTAAAACTCTCGGCCAGACCAGCGCAAGCGCTGGTGCAGGCCGAGGCCTAAAAACCCTGGGGATAACATACAGAAGAGCTCCATCTATGAGCGGCAGCTTGGTCAAAAGCAGTCCAGAGGTTTTAGAACAACATAATTGGCTAACACAAAGAAAGGGCTTCGTGAAATGTAAAAATTGCAAGGCCTGTCAGTACGGTATGAATCAAAAAACATACAGAACACGGTTCAGTGATAGAGAAATAGAAATTTCACGTTTTCATGTCATATACATTTTAGAATGCTCGTGTAATCTTAGATATGTAGGGAGTACTAAACTCCCTGCCAACAAGAGAATTCTACAACACATTATAAATCATGATCCAACCTATCCTGTAGCTAGACATTTCCAAGAAGTCCACAATAGTGACCTCCAACACCTCTCATACTACCTCATAGACTCAATACCAAAAAACATAAGGGGAGGTGATAGAGAGGGCACACTACGGAGGTTAGAAACGAGGTACATTTTAAATCTCGATAGCAAGACCCCGGGTGGATTGAATACCACAGAAGACCTATATACATGCATATAATTGATCTCTTGTAACTTGGATTATAACACTGGTTGTCCCAAAATTTCTATGAAATGGCTTTTAATTTTGGTTTTAAAGTAGGTCACAACTTAACCATAAATTTAGCTGCAACTACAACAATCTATAAATAAGGCGGAATGGAAAGATCTAAATACAACAAAACATTATACAATCAAATAATGAGAGGCTGCCACCTGACCTTAACCATAAACATAATGGTTTTTTAACTTTAAATTTATTTTTTAGCACAATTTGAGGTGTTGTTTACAATAATTTTTAGGTCACCGAATGGTCCAAATCCCTAATTTGAAGTATGTGGATCATATTTGCACTAGCACTTTATTCTATTAGGGGACAGCCTACGACAGGATACAATCTGTGATGACAAACCAAATTAACCAAATCTTATAAAATAAAAAAACTGCATTATGCAAGAATTTTTAATCGATTTTTACCTGGAAAAAATAACAATGTTTTATATTATGTTTTAACAAATTAATTGTTTCAGCATTTTTTAAATAATTTTATGAACTTTGGTTTAAAAATGTTAATCATTGATTCATATTTCCATGTGTACACGTTTTTTGCTGCTAAGGTATTTAATATGTAATATTTATTGACATATATTTATTTATTTGTATTTATTGAATTGTTAAGTATGAACGGATAAAATGCTACTGATTAAATCCAAGTAGATACTAAATGCTAAAATTAGCGCTCAAAATGCTATACAAGAAAATTGCCAAATGTAAAATAACATGGTTATATATGCTTGCCATCAAGAGTATGTTTTCAGTGTCTATAAGGCGGGAACCGTAACTCTCACTAACATGCACTGTCACTTTAAAAGGGGTAAAATGCCGGTAAGCGTTGTCATGTGATCAAGGTCCAGGAGGACCGAAACGCGTCATGGCCGACATAAAATAAACTAAAGATTAAGCACTGAACTGTGGTCCGTGCCTGCTTACTGCATCGAGGATGGTGAACGTCGCAAAGCAGCGTACTTGAATATATATATATATATATATATATATATATACATATTTAAATTGTATTTATATAGCATCTACGACCCCTGACGAGGCATTGAATTGGTGTTTTCCAGTTCCCAAAACCCTCCCCTTCCCAACATTAAACTTCAGAGTGCAGTTGTATGTTTAAGAGTGTAAACGGTAGATGTCATCATTAAGTGGTGGTAAATTTCTAAATGTAACATGCCTACAGTGTTTACAGAAATACACATCACTCCCTTCATAATCCACTATAATACAAGGCCCAACACTAGAGACTGTGTAAGACAATAAAGAGCATTAATGATTTGTCCAAAATGTGTTATTGGAATAGCTGAGTATTTAGCATTCCAGTCAAAGAATAAATTTAGCAATAAAGCATTGGAAAAATCAAACTTCATAGTTACCACTGCGAGTATCAGGCATTTCCAGGTCCCGAGATAAGATTAGATACCCACCCCAAGGCTGACTCCTATGAGCCACTATCCTAACGCTTTACATAAAAATGCACTTCAGGAAAAACTCTAATACAAGTTATTAGTTAGTATGCAAGGAAGGTCTTGAAGAATGATACCATGTGGGTTCCATGTTCGAATGCTTGCCACTAGGTAAGCAAAGAAATGTTGAGGAACAATTCAGGAAATTTTATTTTACAATGCGTGAGAAATGGGTTGCAATGATGCATAGAAATGTCCCTGTATTACGATTTGCAAGCAGAAACTATGAAATTGAAATTTCTTGCCAGAGGATATCCCCACAGATTAATACGAGAGGCATACAAACGAGCCAGATTTTATGACAGGGACCATTTGCTAAAACCTAAGAACTCAACTAAAACTGAACAGTTAGTATGTATTACTAAACACTCAACCATGAATAATCAAGTTAAGCAGATAATCAATGCCAATTGGCATATACTAAATAGTGATCAAGAACAAACACTTAAATTGAAAAAACGTTATTTGCACACAGAAGAAACAAAAATATCAAAGACTTAATAGTCCACTCACGCTTTGATGTAAGTATACCCTTTGTACAAAAAACCATTGATGGAAATGCACCAATCAAAGGTACCATCAGATGTCTCCATTCCAACTCTAAAGCATGCGTGAGTGCTATAGAAGGACATACGTTAAGTCATAATGGACACGTCATTCAGTCCAAAACAATGTGTAACTGTAAAACTGACAATGTAGTTTATCTTATTGTCTGCCCCTGCAATCTAGGCTATGTCGGGGAAACATCCAGAGCCATTGCCACACGATTAACGGAACATCGCTCCGCGATTCGAACAGTTAAACTTAATGCCCCCATGGTGAAACACTTTTATGACTTCAAACATTCGCCTGATGACATTAAATGGCACATCTTGGAGAAAATAAGAAATCCCAATGAATCGAGGAATGAGGAAATCTGGAAAAAACGCGAAGTTTTCTGGATATTTTTTCTGAACACATATAAACAAGGATTGAACAATGATCTGCCTTGGGAGAATGCTATATTGTTCAACAATTCCTAATAGGATTGGTTTTACCCCACTGTCTAAGACATTTTACTTATATAGATTGAACCTGACATTTTATACCACACTGCGCGGTCGCTCTAGAGTCTGTTCTCCATTTTCATTGCTGAGGAGACACACTACGAGACCACGTGACACTTAGGTAGATGCTTAAAAGCCCATCGGAACGCAGCCGGGTTTCCAACATGGCGGCCTTTTCCATTTCGTAATTTTATCCACTTCAGGTAAGAGCTCACCTTTGCCACATTTAGATAGACAATTTCACATGCAACTTCGTATAGTGGCAGATTTTTATAATTTCAGTTCTTGATTTTATCCTCAGTATAGCACGAAACGGACACGTTTATTGACCCGCCCTTGGTCTGCCTTGTTGTATTTCCGCATTTTCGCATTAACGTACGACCGGCTACTCTGTTTAACAGCCCGAATTCACGGACATCTTAACACACGAACCTAGACCAGGTAGAGTTACAATCGCTCCTTTTTACTTCAGACATAGCAAGAGCCTCATAGTTTCCAGTTGACTGTCTAGCAACATCAGCCTCATTTAGATTTGTGTTACTTTTGCAGAGCAGAGTGACTGTTTTTGAGCGATCCTGTTCAAGTTAGAGGGGGACAACCAATCTCCTTTGTCAGATATAAGTCTGCATGTACGGATGACCGGCCTACTTACCTAACATCCTGAATTCACGGACATCATAATACACTAGCCCAGACCAGGTATAGTCTCGTTTATTCCTTTCACACCACTCCTAGAATGAGCTTTATATTTTATATTTTTCAGCTAACCGCCATAGTAGCCTCATATAGATTATTTTATCTTTGCAGAGTAGCGTTACGGTCCTCTAGCGATCCTGATCTATCTTGAATTTTTAACCCAATCCAGTATTTACGTTGATCACGGACATCAATTCCAGTGCAACACCTTTTTCGATTACCGATTTCCACATTGGCACCTTAGAAACTATTATCCAGGTAATGACGCCCTTCTGCACCCATCGCATTTCTTCATCGGCCTCTTTGTACTAGTGGATCGTGCATAACCTTCTGTTAAGTATTCATCTAAATACCACACAGTACAGTTCGGTATTGAGAGCTCATTTATGGAGTTAACACCCCTTAGCCCAGTGTTCATCTTAGATTGCCATGACAATGTAGAAGCCCCATCAAATATCGTTTGCTCTTTATGTAATATCCATATGAATCTATAAAAAGACACCACCTACTAGCTCTAGATGCACAACTGCCAGGGCATACCCGTAGCATGCAAGTAGTGATATTCTGCAATTGTTCCCATTATTCTTGTTTTGAATCATGTTTATATTCACATACAGGCCTGGTGTGACCCATACATCTATATATTGTGAGTTGAAGCTGATACCACATTCACAGACAGTAAGCCCTATCCACTTTTATCGTTACTCTCACCATGTAATTATTTATAGAAATTATAACGATTCATACATCTCAATAGGAGTTGCTGATCTTTTAATCCTTTTTCTACTTCTTTCTTTACTCCTCATTTGATCGCTTTTCTCCTGACTTTGGTGGATTGGTAAACACAATTTTTCCTTATCATCTTCACTGCGGGTGATCAACACAGTCTTACCCACTTTCTAAAGTAACAGCACTTATTTGAATGTTAAATCTTTTTACGAATCTTTGTCCCACTCTAATTCATTCCTTTCCAATATTATCACTGGCAACTTCGAGTAAATATGTAACATAGGAGATATCATTGAACTCAGTGTGTATCTTTAAGAATTGTGTTTTAAAGAATTTTTATTGTTCTGTAGGAAAGAGGTATGGCCCTCCTGATGAAGGCGCTGTTAGTGCCGAAACGCGCGTTGAGAAGAACCATCTGTTAGCCACCTCACATCATTTGTTGTTGTTCGTGTTATATTGTCTTTTATTATGTTTATGTAACTGTATTAACCCCTTCGCTGCTAGGCCTTTTCCCCTCCTGTGCTAAGCCTTTTTTTGGCTATTTGGGGTAGTGCGCGCTTAGGCCCCTGTAACTTTTTGACCACATAAGGTATCCATGCCAAATTTGCGTCCTTTTTTTCTAACATCATGGGGATTGTAAAGGTACCCAGGGTTTGTGAATTCCCCTGGAGGGGACCCAGAAATTAGTCAAAATACAGCTAAATTTTGGTTTTTTTTTGAAAAAGGCAAAAAAAGGGCTACAGATGAAAGCGTCTTGATTTTTCCCTGCAAATGGCATCAAAAAAGGGGTTGTGGGGATGAAATCACCATCTTCCCAGCTTTCAGGGACAAGCAGACTTTTGTCAGAAAACCAACTTTTTTTACACAGTTTTGGCATTTTTCTGGGACATAGCCTATTTTTGCTATTTTTTGTGCTTTCAACCTCCTTCCAGTTAATGGTAGAAATGGGTATGAAACCAATAATGGATCCTGGAAAGCCATACATTTATGAAAAGTAGACAAAATTCTGAATTCAGCAAGGGGTCATTTGTGTAGATCCTTAAAGTTTTCCTTATAGAAACTAACAGTTAAATAAAGGAAAAATTGAAAATTAGTTGAAAAAAACAGCCATTTGTGTCAACGTTTTCACCTGTAACTTCTTCTAATTATGACAGCTATTTGAAGGCAATATACCGTTATATCCGCTGGACCTTTCTGGTTGTGGGGATATATAGGACTTGTAGGTTCACCAAGAACCCGACGAACCCAGAGCCAATAATTGAGCAACATCTTGCAATGATTTTTTTTTAAGTACCGGGTATATAGCAATTATTTTGGGAAAATGTATACATGTAAAAATTGTTATGAAAGACACCTATGTATTTCTGAAATGGGAACAAAATGTAGATTTTAGAAACAGTAGATATTTGCACATTTCCGAAATTGGGAGTACCCATACTAGCATGAGAATTATAGGTCATTTTTCAAAATGACTTATTTTTTACACATTGTCTTTCATTTGGAAGGCAGAAATGCATCGAAAGTCAATAGGTAATAACAGTTGCTCTACAATTCTGTGTTACCCTAAGTCTCCCGATAAAAATGGTACCTCACTTGTGTGGGTAGCCCTTGTGCCCACAACAGGAAAAGGCTCAAAATGCAACGTGGACGTACCACATTTTCACAATGAAAAATTACCCTTTTTTTGCAAAGTGCCTAGGTGTAGTTTTTGAACCCTAGCTCTGCCGGCACCTAGGGAAACCTAGCAAACCTATACATTTTTGAAAACTAGACACCCAGGGGAATCCAGGATGGGGTGACTTGACTGCCTCCCACCAGGTTCTGTTACCCAGAATCCCTTGCAAACATAAAAAATTGTCAAACAAATCACATTTTCCCCACATTTCTGTGGTGGAAAGTTCTGGAATCTGCGTGGATCCACAAATTTCCACCCACCCCGCGTTCCCCAAATTCTAACGAGAAAAATGGTACCTCACTTGTGTGGGTCGGCTTAGTGCCTGCGACAGGAAACGGCGCAAAACGCAACGTGGTCACACCTCAATTTCGCAGTGAAAAATGACCCTTTTTTGGCAAAGTGCCTAGCTGTAGTTTTTTAACCCTAGCTCTGCTGGCACCTAGGGAAACCTAGCAAACCTATACATTTTTGAAAACTAGACACCCAGGGGAATCCAGGATGGGGTGACTTGACTGCCTCCCACCAGGTTCTGTTACCCAGAATCCCTTGCAAACAGAAAAAATTGTCAAAAAAAACACATTTTCCCCACATTTCTGTGGTGGAAAGTTCTGGAATCTGCGTGGATCCACAAATTTCCACCCACCCCGCGTTCCCCAAAGTCTTACGAGAAAAATGGTACCTCACTTGTGTGGGTCGGCCTAGTGCCTGCGACAGGAAACGGCGCAAAACGCAACGTGGTCACACCTCAATATCGCAGTGAAAAATGACCCTTTTTTGGCAAAGTGCCTAGCTGTAGTTTTTGAACCCTAGCTCTGCCGGCACCTAGGGAAACCTAGCAAACCTATAAATTTTAGAAAACTAGACACCCAGGGGAATCCAGGATGGGGTGACTTGACTGCCTCCCACCAGGTTCTGTTACCCAGAATCCCTTGCAAACATAAAACATTGTCAAAAAAAACACATTTTCCCCACATTTCTGTGGTGGAAAGTTCTGGAATCTGCGTGGATCCACAAATTTCCACCCACCCCGCGTTCCCCAAAGTCTTACGAGAAAAATGGTACCTCACTTGTGTGGGTCGGCCTAGTGCCTGCGACAGGAAACGGCGCAAAACGCAACGCGGTCCCACCTCAATTTCGCAGTGAAAAATGACCCTTTTTTGGCAAAGTGCCTAGCTGTAGTTTTTGAACCCTACCTCTGCCGGCACCTAGGGAAACCTAGCAAACCTATACATTTTTGAAAACTAGACACCCAGGGGAATCCAGGATGGGGTGACTTGACTGCCTCCCACCAGGTTCTGTTACCCAGAATCCCTTGCAAACATAAAAAATTGTCAAAAAAACACATTTTCCCCACATTTCTGTGGTGGAAAGTTCTGGAATCTGCGTGGATCCACAAATTTCCACCCACCCCGCGTTCCCCAAAGTCTTACGAGAAAAATGGTACCTCACTTGTGTGGGTCGGCCTAGTGCCTGCGACAGGAAACGGCGCAAAACGCAACGCGGTCCCACCTCAATTTCGCAGTGAAAAATGACCCTTTTTTGGCAAAGTGCCTAGCTGTAGTTTTTGAACCCTACCTCTGCCGGCACCTAGGGAAACCTAGCAAACCTATACATTTTTGAAAACTAGACACCCAGGGGAATCCAGGATGGGGTGACTTGACTGCCTCCCACCAGGTTCTGTTACCCAGAATCCCTTGCAAACATAATAAATTGTCAAAAAAACACATTTTCCCCACATTTCTGTGGTGGAAAGTTCTGGAATCTGCGTGGATCCACAAATTTCCACCCACCCCGCGTTCCCCAAAGTCTTACGAGAAAAATGGTACCTCACTTGTGTGGGTCGGCCTAGTGCCTGCGACAGGAAACGGCGCAAAACGCAACGCGGTCCCACCTCAATTTCGCAGTGAAAAATGACCCTTTTTTGGCAAAGTGCCTAGCTGTAGTTTTTGAACCCTACCTCTGCCGGCACCTAGGAAAACCTAGCAAACCTATACATTTTTGAAAACTAGACACCCAGGGGAATCCAGGATGGGGTGACTTGACTGCCTCCCACCAGGTTCTGTTACCCAGAATCCCTTGCAAACATAAAAAATTGTCAAAAAAAACAAATTTTCCCCACATTTCTGTGGTGGAAAGTTCTGGAATCTGCGTGGATCCACAAATTTCCACCCACCCCGCGTTCCCCAAAGTCTTACGAGAAAAATGGTACCTCACTTGTGTGGGTCGGCCTAGTGCCTGCGACAGGAAACGGCGCAAAACGCAACGCGGTCCCACCTCAATTTCGCAGTGAAAAATGACCCTTTTTTGGCAAAGTGCCTAGCTGTAGTTTTTGAACCCTACCTCTGCCGGCACCTAGGGAAACCTAGCAAACCTATACATTTTTGAAAACTAGACACCCAGGGGAATCCAGGATGGGGTGACTTGACTGCCTCCCACCAGGTTCTGTTACCCAGAATCCCTTGCAAACATAATAAATTGTCCAAAAAACACATTTTCCCCACATTTCTGTGGTGGAAAGTTCTGGAATCTGCGTGGATCCACAAATTTCCACCCACCCCGCGTTCCCCAAAGTCTTACGAGAAAAATGGTACCTCACTTGTGTGGGTCGGCCTAGTGCCTGCGACAGGAAACGGCGCAAAATGCAACGCGGTCCCACCTCAATTTCGCAGTGAAAAATGACCCTTTTTGGCAAAGTGCCTAGCTGTAGTTTTTGAACCCTACCTCTGCCGGCACCTAGGGAAACCTAGCAAACCTATACATTTTTGAAAACTAGACACCCAGGGGAATCCAGGATGGGGTGACTTGACTGCCTCCCACCAGGTTCTGTTACCCAGAATCCCTTGCAAACATAATAAATTGTCCAAAAAAACACATTTTCCCCACATTTCTGTGGTGGAAAGTTCTGGAATCTGCGTGGATCCACAAATTTCCACCCACCCCGCGTTCCCCAAAGTCTTACGAGAAAAATGGTACCTCACTTGTGTGGGTCGGCCTAGTGCCTGCGACAGGAAACGGCGCAAAATGCAACGCGGTCCCACCTCAATTTCGCAGTGAAAAATGACCCTTTTTTGGCAAAGTGCCTAGCTGTAGTTTTTGAACCCTAGCTCTGCCGGCACCTAGGGAAACCTAGCAAACCTATACATTTTTGAAAACTAGACACCCAGGGGAATCCAGGATGGGGTGACTTGACTGCCTCCCACCAGGTTCTGTTACCCAGAATCCCTTACAAACATAACAAATTGTCAAAAAAAACACATTTTCCCCACATTTCTGTGGTGGAAAGTTCTGGAATCTGCGTGGATCCACAAATTTCCACCCACCCCGCGTACCCCAAAGTCTTACGAGAAAAATGGTACCTCACTTGTGTGGGTCGGCCTAGTGCCTGCGACAGGAAACGGCGCAAAACGCAACGCGGTCCCACCTCAATTTCGCAGTGAAAAATGACCCTTTTTTGGCAAAGTGCCTAGCTGTAGTTTTTGAACCCTACCTCTGCCGGCACCTAGGGAAACCTAGCAAACCTATACATTTTTGAAAACTAGACACCCAGGGGAATCCAGGATGGGGTGACTTGACTGCCTCCCACCAGGTTCTTTTACCCAGAATCCCTTGCAAACATAAAACATTGTCCAAAAAAACACATTTTCCCCACATTTCTGTGGTGGAAAGTTCTGGAATCTGTGTGGATCCACAAATTTCCACCCACCCCGCGTTCCCCAAAGTCTTACGAGAAAAATGGTACCTCACTTGTGTGGGTCGGCCTAGTGCCTGCGACAGGAAACGGCGCAAAACGCAACGCAGTCCCACCTCAATTTCGCAGTGAAAAATTACCCCTTTTTGGCAAAGTGCCTAGCTGTAGTTTTTGAACCCTACCTCTGCCGGCACCTAGGGAAACCTAGCAAACCTATACATTTTTGAAAACTAGACACCCAGGGGAATCCAGGATGGGGTGACTTGACTGCCTCCCACCAGGTTCTGTTACCCAGAATCCCTTGCAAACATAAAAAATTGTCAAAACAAACACATTTTCCCCACATTTCTGTGGTGGAAAGTTCTGGAATCTGCGTGGATCCACAAATTTCCACCCACCCCGCGTTCCCCAAAGTCTTACGAGAAAAATGGTACCTCACTTGTGTGGGTCGGCCTAGTGCCTGCGACAGGAAACGGCGCAAAACGCAACTCGGTCCCACCTCAATTTCGCAGTGAAAAATGACCCTTTTTTGGCAAAGTGCCTAGCTGTAGTTTTTGAACCCTACCTCTGCCGGCACCTAGGGAAACCTAGCAAGCCTATACATTTTTGAAAACTAGACACCCAGGGGAATCCAGGATGGGGTGACTTGACTGCCTCCCACCAGGTTCTGTTACCCAGAATCCCTTGCAAACATAAAAAATTGTCAAAAAAACACATTTTCCCCACATTTCTGTGGTGGAAAGTTCTGGAATCTGCGTGGATCCACAAATTTCCACCCACCCCGCGTTCCCCAAAGTCTTACGAGAAAAATGGTACCTCACTTGTGTGGGTCGGCCTAGTGCCTGCGACAGGAAACGGCGCAAAACGCAACGCGGTCCCACCTCAATTTCGCAGTGAAAAATGACCCTTTTTTGGCAAAGTGCCTAGCTGTAGTTTTTGAACCCTACCTCTGCCGGCACCTAGGGAAACCTAGCAAGCCTATACATTTTTGAAAACTAGACACCCAGGGGAATCCAGGATGGGGTGACTTGACTGCCTCCCACCAGGTTCTGTTACCCAGAATCCCTTGCAAACATAAAAAATTGTCCAAAAAACACATTTTCCCCACATTTCTGTGGTGGAAAGTTCTGGAATCTGCGTGGATCCACAAATTTCCACCCACCCCGCGTTCCCCAAAGTCTTACGAGAAAAATGGTACCTCACTTGTGTGGGTCGGCCTAGTGCCTGCGACAGGAAACGGCGCAAAACGCAACGCGGTCACACCTCAATTTCGCAGTGAAAAATGACCTTTTTTTGCAAAGTGCCTAGCTGTAGTTTTTGAACCCTACCTCTGCCGGCACCTAGGGAAACCTAGCAAACCTATACATTTTTTAAACTAGACACCCAGGGGAATCCAGGATGGGGTGACTTGACTGCCTCCCACCAGGTTCTGTTACCCAGAATCCCTTGCAAACATAAAAAATTGTCAAAAAAAATCACATTTTCCCGACATTTCTGTGGTGGAAAGTTCTGGAATCTGCGTGGATCCACGAATTTCCACCCACCCCGCGTTCCCCAAAGTCTAACGAGAAAAATGGTACCTCACTTGTGTGGGTCGGCCTAGTGCCTGCGACAGGAAACGGCGCAAAACGCAACGTGGTCACACCTCAATTTCGCAGTGAAAAATGACCCTTTTTGGCAAAATGCCTAGCTGTAGTTTGTGAACCCTAGCTCTGCCGGCACCTAGGGAAACCTACCAAACACACACATTTCTGAAAAGTAGACACCTGGGGCTTCCAGGGAGGTATGGCTAGTGGATCTCCAACGTTTCCTACCCAGAATCCCTTGCAAACCTCAATTTTAACTGAAAAATCACTTTTTCACACATTTGTGTGTGGAAAGTGTGGCATCACTGGCCTCACAAATTTCCTACCACCCAGCGTTCCTCCAGGTCTCCCGATAAAATGGTGCCTCACTTGTGTGGGAGGCCCAAGTACCTCGACAGGCAAGGGCCCACAACGTAGTGAGGCGACCTCAAAATTGCCTATCTCAAAACCACCTGGTTTTGCAAGGGGTCACCTGGTTTTGGCCGTGCTCGGCGGCCATCTAGGGAAACCTACCAAACCCACACATTTCTGAAAAGTAGACACCGGAGCTTCCAGGGAGGTATGGCTTGCTGGATCCCCAACGTTTCACCCAGAATCCCTTGCAAACCTCAATTTTAGCTGAAAAATCACTTTTTCACACATTTGCGTGTGGAAAGTGTGGCATCACTGGCCTCACACAAATTTCCTACCACTCAGCGTTCCCCAGGTCTCCCGATAAAATGGTGCCTCACTTGTGTGGGAGGCCCAGTGCTCACGACAGGCAAGGGCCCACAACGTAGTGAGGCGACCTCAAAATTGCCTATCTCAAAACCACCTGGTTTTGCAAGGAGTCACCTGGTTTTGGTCCCGTGCTCGGTGGCCATCTATGGAAACCTACCAAACCCACACATTTCTGAAAAGTAGACACTGGGGCTTCCAGGAGGTATGGCTTGCGTGGATCCCCAACGTTTCACCTAGAATCCCTGCAAACCTCAATTTTAGCTGAAAATCACTTTTTCACACATTTGTGTGTGGGAGTGTGGCATCACTGGCCTCACACAAATTTCTACCACCCAGCGTTTCCCAGGTCTCCCGATAGAATGGTGCCTCACTTGTGTGGGAGGCCCAGTACTGCGACAGGCAAGGACACAAAACGCTTTGAGGCAACATCAACATTGCCTATCAAAAAATGTTTTGGGCCCTTGCCTGTCGCGGGTACTTGGGCCTCCCACACAAGTGAGGCACCATTTTTATCGGGAGACCTGGGGGAACGCTGGGTGGTAGGAAATTTGTGTGAGGCCAGTGATGCCACACTTTCCCACACACAAATGTGTGAAAAAGTGATTCTTTCAGCTAAAATTGAGGTTTGCAAGGGATTCTGGGTAAGGAAACGTTGGGGATACACGCAAGCCATACCTCCCTGGAAGCCCCCGGGTGTCTACTTTTCAGAAATGTGTGGGTTTGGTAGGTTTCCTAGATGGCCGCAGAGCACGGGGCCAAAACCCAGGTGACTCCCCTTGCAAAACCAGGTGGTTTTGAGATAGGCAATTTTGAGGTCGCCTCACTACGTTGTGGGCCCTTGCCTGTCGCGGGTACTTGGGCCTCCCACACAAGTGAGGCACCATTTTTATCGGGAGTCCTGGGGGAACGCTGGGTGGTAGGAAATTTGTGTGAGGCCAGTGATGCCACACTTTCCCACACAAAAATGTGTGAAAAAGTGATTTTTTCAGCTAAAAGTGAGGTTTGCAGGGGATTCTGGGTAAGGAAACGTTGGGGGATCCACGCAAGCCATACCTCCCTGGAAGCCCCCGGGTGTCTACTTTTCAGAAATGTGTGGGTTTGGTAGGTTTCCTAGATGGACGCCGAGCACGGGGTCAAAAACCCAGGTGACTTCCCTGCAAAACCAGGTGGTTTTGTGAAAGGCCATTTTGAGGTCGCCTCAATACGTTGTGGGCCCTTGCCTGTCGCGGGTACTTGGGCCTCCCACACAAGTGAGGCACCATTTTTATCGGGAGACCTGGGGGAACGCTGGGTGGTAGGAAATTTGTGTGAGGCCAGTGATGCCACACTTTCCCACACAAAAATGTGTGAAAAAGTGATTTTTTCAGCTAAAAGTGAGGTTTGCAGGGATTCTGGGTAAGGAAACGTTGGGGGATCCACGCAAGCCATACCTCCCTGGAAGCCCCCGGGTGTCTACTTTTCAGAAATGTGTGGGTTTGGTAGGTTTCCCTAGATGGCCGCCGAGCACGGGGCCAAAAACCCAGGTGACTCCCCTTGCAAAACCAGGTGGTTTTGAGATAGGCAATTTTGAGGTCGCCTCACTACGTTGTGGGCCCTTGCCTGTCGCGGGTACTTGGGCCTCCCACACAAGTGAGGCACCATTTTTATCGGGAGACCTGGGGGAACGCTGGGTGGTAGGAAATTTGTGTGAGGCCAGTGATGCCACACTTTCCCACACAAAAATGTGTGAAAAAAGTGATTTTTTCAGCTAAAAGTGAGGTTTGCAGGGGATTCTGGGTAAGGAAACGTTGGGGGATCCACGCAAGCCATACCTCCCTGGAAGCCCCCGGGTGTCTACTTTTCAGAAATGTGTGGGTTTGGTAGGTTTCCCTAGATGGCCGCCGAGCACGGGGCCAGAAACCCAGGTGACTCCCTTGCAAAACCAGGTGGTTTTGTGAAAGGCCATTTTGAGGTCGCCTCAATACGTTGTGGGCCCTTGCCTGTTGCGGGTACTTGGGCCTCCCACACAAGTGAGGCACCATTTTTATCGGGAGACCTGGGGGAACGCTGGGTGGTAGGAAATTTGTGTGAGGCCAGTGATGCCACACTTTCCCACACAAAAATGTGTGAAAAAGTGATTTTTTCAGCTAAAAGTGAGGTTTGCAGGGGATTCTGGGTAAGGAAACGTTGGGGGATTCACGCAAGCCATACCTCCCTGGAAGCCCCCGGGTGTCTACTTTTCAGAAATGTGTGGGTTTGGTAGGTTTCCCTAGATGGCCGCCAAGCACGGGGCCAAAACCCAGGTGAGCTCCCTTGCAAAACCAGGTGGTTTTGTGAAAGGCCATTTTGAGGTCGCCTCAATACGTTGTGGGCCCTTGCCTGTCGCGGGTACTTGGGCCTCCCACACAAGTGAGGCACCATTTTTATCGGGAGACCTGGGGGAACGCTGGGTGGTAGGAAATTTGTGTGAGGCCAGTGATGCCACACTTTCCCACACAAAAATGTGTGAAAAAGTGATTTTTTCAGCTAAAAGTAAGGTTTGAAGGGGATTCTGGGTAAGGAAACGTTGGGGGATCCACGCAAGCCATACCTCCCTGGAAGCCCCCGGGTGTCTACTTTTCAGAAATGTGTGGGTTTGGTAGGTTTCCTATGTGGCCGCCGAGCCCCGGGCCAAAAACCCAGGTGACCCCCTTGCAAAACCAGGTCATAATGAGATAATGTGTTGTTTATTTCTGCAGCGTGAAAATGTTGGCACAATATTGCAAGGAAAATGTGACAGACATTTTGAGGTTTGCAGGACATTGTGGGTACCATAACTTGTTGGGATCCACAAGAGAGATATCACCATGTACTCCCATGGGTGTTTCGTTTACGACAATATCTACAGTTGGTAGGTTATTCTTAGACGGAATGTACACCTTGGCAGACAGACTAAAAAGACAAAGATTACTGCACAGCCATCTATTCCTCAAGCACACACACATACTGGTTGGATTTGGCACGAGGGCAAGTGATGGTTCAGTATATACAATTTTATTAACAAGAGATTTCACAAAAATGAAATGCACTGTCAATAATTGAAAGGACAAAAACGGAACCAGTGACTCGCAGCTCGTGAGCTGTAAAGCCACGTCAAGGCCCCAACCGCTTTACAGGCCATTCACACACCTTTCATACGTGATACACACAAGACCATTCACACCCCCAGGCACGAAACAAACACATTACAACATTCACAAAAAGGGACAAGGTACACCCTGCTTGAGAAAGACAAAAAAAAATATTACTGCACAGCCATCTAATCCTCAAGCACACACACACATACTGGTTGGATTTGGCACGAGGGTGAGTGATGGTTCAGTATATACAATTGTATTAACAAGTGATTTCACAAAAATGAAATGCACTGTTAATAATTGAAAGGACGAGAAACTGAACCATTGACTCACAGCTCGTGAGCTGTAAAGCCACGACAAGGCACCAACCTCTTTACAGGCCATTCATACACCTTTCATACGTGTGACAAATACAAAACCATTCACACCACCAGCCGCGGGCCCATCACATTACAACACTCACACCAGCAGACAGCGCCATTCAAGGGCCCATCACTTTCACACGCCCACATTCCTAACACAGCAACCACACAACCTGATGGATTGCGTGGAGTGTCGCTCGCTAGCAGTGTGTGTAGTGACCAGCAGCAAGTCACTACTCACACACTGCCAGCCGAGCGCCACTCCACGCACACCGCCAGCCAAGCACCAGCCTACACACACCACCATCACATTTAGGATTTTTTTATACAAAAAAGAAAACACAAACAAATTGCAAATAGATACAAATCTACTAACACAAAATCAGAAACATTGCACTAATGCCAACCTTGAAACAGAACAACAATTCTTAAACATTACAGACCAGGCAGTTCACTTTACCACTCATGGTTGCTCCCAATAATTCTTTTGCTTGTGGTACGCTCTATAACAAGCAGGCACACACAGCCCAGGGTTAGAAGGACACTCAGGGCAGTACATACGAGTCTCCTTCCGCGTACCTCTTCGCCAACAGACTCTACATCTCCTAGTGGGAAAGTCTTTTGAGGATGTAGGAGGAATGTGATCAGGAAAGTGGCAATCTTTCAATCGAGCCACATCCTCCACCACTCCAACTCTAGGAACACTTGCCTGTTCCACAACAACAAGGCTGCCTATGACAGACTCCTGAAACTGAACAAAAGTCAACTTTGACGCAGGAGAACACTCCTTGAACACAACAAAAGCATTGAAAGTTGCTAAATTGAAGAGATGGATGGCCAACTTCTTATACCAAATGTAAGACTTACGAATAGCAGTGTCACTCCAACCTCTGATCTACTCTATCAACACCACCCATGTGCTTATTGTAGTCTAAAATGCACACAGGTTTGCGCACTTCAGCAATCTGACCCCAAACAGCCACAGGTGAAGTACTCTCATCATGGATGGTAGTCAGCATGTACACATCCCTCCTGTCCACAAATTTCACAGCTAGCAGTTCCTCACTACGCAAGGCACTGCACTGTCCCCTCTGAAGTTTTTTGCAAACAAGCTCTTTTGGATAACCTTTACGGTTAGAGCGGATTGTGCCACAAGCAAAAGTGTCCACTTTGAACAATTCCTTAAACAATTGCACAGCAGTGTAGAAGTTATCAAGGTACAAATGGTGGCCTCTGTTAAACAGTCCTCTAGCAAGTTCCCACACAATTTTCTCTGAAACTCCTACTAAAGTGGACGGACAACCAGGGGGTCAATAGTGGAATCCCTACCAGTGTACACACGCAAATTAAAAACATATCCTGTCCTACTCTCAGACAACATATACAGCTTAATTCCATAGCGTGCCCTCTTGCTAGGAATGTACTGCCTAAAAACCAAACGGCCCTTGAACAGCACCAAAGACTCATCAATAGATATTTCTTTCCCTGGAGTATAGATCTCTGAAAATCGATCTACAAAGTGATCAAGAACAGGCCGAATCTTAAAAAGACGGTCACATTCAGGGTGATCTCGTGGCAACGCCAAACCATTATCAACAAAATGCAGCATCCGAAGCAAAAGTAAATACCGATCACGAGTCATACCTGCAGGAAATATGGCCGTTGCCATCAAGGGACTGGTAGACCAATATGAACTCATGGACGGCTTCCTTATCAAACCCATCAAAAAAGTCAAACCCAAAAACTTCTTCATCTCTTCCAGATTTGTGGGACTCCACCGGGTAGCTCTAGAATGGGGCCTAAGTCTGGCACTGTTGTCCCTCAAAAACTGTTCAGCATACAAATTAGTCTGCTCAACAATCTCACCCAAAAATACATCATCCATAAACAACTGAAAATACTGTATAGGCAAATAATGTTCACAATCCACTCTACACCCTGCTTAACCACTAAAGGCAGGCAACACCGGCTGCACCATGTTTGGATCAACCCAGAGTCCAGCACTTCCAGTAGGAAGACTAGCAGCCCCAGGCTGCAATCCAGATGCCTCTTGCACCATCGGCACAGTAGTATCCTCCTCTAAATCAGGCACTTCATCTGCACTGAGAGTCCCTTCATCATCCGATGATTCCATGTGGAGAGAAAACTCACTGCCTGAATCTTCCCCTCCCTCCTCTCCCTCAGACGCACTGTCAGTCTCATAATCCTGCTCAGAGGAAGATTCAAGAAGCAAACCAACCTCCTGCTGAGCAGTAATTCTACGGCTAGCCATAATGCTTACTAATAAAGGTTACTTGTCAAACAAGTCAACAACAACAAACCCTTTGTAAAAAAAAAAGAAATAAACAAAATGTAGCTTTATCACAAAGACCTATATACTCCAACACTATACCACTCACGTGACAGAAGCAGCTAGACTCACCACCACCTACTCTGCACAGACACAGTAAGGATCAACAATATCCCACTAAAAAAGAAGAAGAAAAAAATTACACATAAGACAATGCAAAACATCGCAAAGAATTTCATGCTCTGAACACTAACAAATATGCTGCCATTATGGCACCACTTACAAAAAATTCATTCATGCATGACAATAATACTCATTTGGAGTGCACACAACAAAAATATTTTTCTTACCAAATAAATGCAATTACGCAAAACTGCAGAACCACAACTGCCGAAACCGCAAACAGGAATCAAAAGCTTTACACTAGAATAAAAAGGAGGAAAAAAAACATTACAATCACATATGCAAATAATGCACCAGTCCACACACAATCCACCAGCCAAGCTAAGGGGTAGGTGGGCCTAACAGTATAAATAAAATATTCACACCCGTAAAAGGGGAGCAACCCTTGCCCTTTTGGCCACTCCCCAACACAAAAATTAAAAAAACCCTGGTGCCTAGTGGGCATTCCTGCTGCACGATCACATGATCGTGCAGCAGGAATGCACAAAGAGGCATCGGGGGAAAGGAAAACCCTTTCCTTTCCCTCGATGCCTCTTTTGATACAAACCCCCCCTCCCCGAACCAAACCTCACCTGATTTCCCGACGCGCTGGAAGCAAATGGCTTCCAGCGCGTCGGGGAAGAAAGGGAAACCCTCAATGATGTCAGCGCGCTGACGTCATTGATGGGGCGGGGGAGGCAGGGGAAGCCTTTCCCCTGCCTCCCCCAAAAAAAACTAACGATCAGATTCTCACGGGGGAGCGCCAGCGCTTCCCCGTGGGTGGTCTTATGACGAGCTGGACTCGTCACGAGCACTGTGTGCCATGACGAGTCCAGCTCGTCATAAGCACCGAAGGGGATAAAGGGTCAGAGCAGGATCTCAGCGGCAGACGAGGAGAAGGAACCTCCTGGTCACAGGAACTACACGAGCATTGCGCTCGAGAAATTCAAGGATGCAAAGACCTCCATCAAGGATTACAGCTAACTTTTCAGGGTGTAAATGGAGAGAAGGCACATCTGCCCTGCATATTTATCCATGAAGATGCCACCGTTTTGTGCAATACCTCTACTCAACTGGAGTGCTTTCTACTGGCTAATCAGTAAGTGCTACCTCGTTGGGTAAATGTATAGTGCTTATCCTACACTACAGCTGCGTAAAGGACCAGAAGAATTGTCTCCAGTGACCTGTGTGTCTGTAACTTTGCCACCGCGCCGAAAGCGCCGGGGTCCTTTGAGTAAGCTGTCCATCATAGTGGGGAAAGGGCGGGCATACTTTGCATACCGCTAGTGTATGTGTGGCGGGGCCAAACGAGCGGGGCTTCTAGGCCCGTTCACATGCCTCTTGTTTATAAAGGGTCAGAGCAGGATCTCAGCGGCAGACGAGGAGAAGGAACCTCCTGGTCACAGGAACTACACGAGCATTGCGCTCGAGAAATTCAAGGATGCAAAGACCTCCATCAAGGATTACAGCTAACTTTTCAGGGTGTAAATGGAGAGAAGGCACATCTGCCCTGCATATTTATCCACGAAGATGCCACCGTTTTGTGCAATACCTCTACTCAACTGGAGTGCTTTCTACTGGCTAATCAGTAAGTGCTACCTCGTTGGGTAAATGTATAGTGCCTTTCCTACACTACAGCTGCGTAAAGGACCAGAAGAATTGTCTCCAGTGACCTGTGTGTCTGTAACTTTGCCACCGCGCCGAAAGCGCCGGGGTCCTTTGAGTAAGCTGTCCATCATAGTGGGGAAAGGGCGGGCATACGTTGCATACCGCTAGTGTATGTGTGGCGGGGCCAAACGAGCGGGGCTTCTAGGCCCGTTCACATGCCTCTTGTTTATAAAGGGTCAGAGCAGGATCTCAGCGGCAGACGAGGAGAAGGAACCTCCTGGTCACAGGAACTACACGAGCATTGCGCTCGAGAAATTCAAGGATGCAAAGACCTCCATCAAGGATTACAGCTAACTTTTCAGGGTGTAAATGGAGAGAAGGCACATCTCCACGCTCACGAATTCTACACGAGAATTGCGCTCGAGAAAATGAAGGATGCAAAGACCTCCATCAAGGATTACAGCTAACTTGTCAGGGTGTAAATGGAGAGAAGGCACATCTGCCCTGCATATTTATCCACGAAGATGCCACCGTTTTGTGCAATACCTCTACTCAACTGGAGTACTTTCTACTGGCTAATCAGTAAGTGCTACCTCGTTGGGTAAATGTATAGTGCCTTTCCTACACTACAGCTGCGTAAAGGACCAGAAGAATTGTCTCCAGTGACCTGTGTGTCTGTAACTTTGCCACCGCGCCGAAAGCGCCAGGATCCTTTGAGTAAGCTGTCCATCATAGTGGGGAAAGGGCGGGCATACGTTGCATACCGCTAGTGTATGTGTGGCGGGGCCAAACGAGCGGGGCTTCTAGGCCCGTTCACATGCCTCTTGTTTATAAAGGGTCAGAGCAGGATCTCAGCGGCAGACGAGGAGAAGGAACCTCCTGGTCACAGGAACTACACGAGCATTGCGCTCGAGAAATTCAAGGATGCAAAGACCTCCATCAAGGATTACAGCTAACTTTTCAGGGTGTAAATGGAGAGAAGGCACATCTCCACGCTCACGAATTCTACACGAGAATTGCGCTCGAGAAAATGAAGGATGCAAAGACCTCCATCAAGGATTACAGCTAACTTGTCAGGGTGTAAATGGAGAGAAGGCACATCTGCCCTGCATATTTATCCATGAAGATGCCACCGTTTTGTGCAATACCTCTACTCAACTGGAGTGCTTTCTACTGGCTAATCAGTAAGTGCTACCTCGTTGGGTAAATGTATAGTGCCTTTCCTACACTACAGCTGCGTAAAGGACCAGAAGAATTGTCTCCAGTGACCTGTGTGTCTGTAACTTTGCCACCGCGCCGAAAGCGCCGGGGTCCTTTGAGTAAGCTGTCCATCATAGTGGGGAAAGGGCGGGCATACGTTGCATACCGCTAGTGTATGTGTGGCGGGGCTTCTAGGCCCGTTCACATGCCTCTTGTTTATAAAGGGTCAGAGCAGGATCTCAGCGGCAGACGAGGAGAAGGAACCTCATGGTCACAGGAACTACACGAGCATTGCGCTCGACAAATTCAAGGATGCAAAGACCTCCATCAAGGATTACAGCTAACTTTTCAGGGTGTAAATGGAGAGAAGGCACATCTCCACGCTCACGAATTCTACACGAGAATTGCGCTCGAGAAAATGAAGGATGCAAAGACCTCCATCAAGGATTACAGCTAACTTGTCAGGGTGTAAATGGAGAGAAGGCACATCTGCCCTGCATATTTATCCACGAAGATGCCACCGTTTTGTGCAATACCTCTACTCAACTGGAGTGCTTTCTACTGGCTAATCAGTAAGTGCTACCTCGTTGGGTAAATGTATAGTGCCTTTCCTACACTACAGCTGCGTAAAGGACCAGAAGAATTGTCTCCAGTGACCTGTGTGTCTGTAACTTTGCCACCGCGCCGAAAGCGCCGGGGTCCTTTGAGTAAGCTGTCCATCATAGTGGGGAAAGGGCGGGCATACGTTGCATACCGCTAGTGTATGTGTGGCGGGGCTTCTAGGCCCGTTCACATGCCTCTTGTTTATAAAGGGTCAGAGCAGGATCTCAGCGGCAGACGAGGAGAAGGAACCTCATGGTCACAGGAACTACACGAGCATTGCGCTCGACAAATTCAAGGATGCAAAGACCTCCATCAAGGATTACAGCTAACTTTTCAGGGTGTAAATGGAGAGAAGGCACATCTCCACGCTCACGAATTCTACACGAGAATTGCGCTCGAGAAAATGAAGGATGCAAAGACCTCCATCAAGGATTACAGCTAACTTGTCAGGGTGTAAATGGAGAGAAGGCACATCTGCCCTGCATATTTATCCACGAAGATGCCACCGTTTTGTGCAATACCTCTACTCAACTGGAGTACTTTCTACTGGCTAATCAGTAAGTGCTACCTCGTTGGGTAAATGTATAATGCCTTTCCTACACTACAGCTGCGTAAAGGACCAGAAGAATTGTCTCCAGTGACCTGTGTGTCTGTAACTTTGCCACCGCGCCGAAAGCGCCGGGGTCCTTTGAGTAAGCTGTCCATCATAGTAGGGAAAGGGCGGGCATACGTTGCATACCGCTAGTGTATGTGTGGCGGGGCCAAACGAGCGGGGCTTCTAGGCCCGTTCACATGCCTCTTGTTTATAAAGGGTCAGAGCAGGATCGCAGCGGCAGACGAGGAGAAGGAACCTCCTGGTCACAGGAACTACACGAGGATTGCGCTCGAGAAAATCAAGGGTGCAGAGACCTCCATCAAGGATTACAGCTAACTTTACAGGGTGGCAATGGAGAGAAGGCACATCTCCACGCAAACAATGGCGCCCACGTGGGCATTCCTGCTGCACGATCACATGATCGTGCAGCAGGAATGCACAAAAGAGGCATCGGGGGAAAGGAAAACCCTTTCCTTTCCCTCGATGTCTCTTTTAGAATCAAACCCCCCCCTCCCCGAGCCAAAACTCACCTTATTTCCCCGACGCGCTGGAAGCAAATGGCTTCCAGCGCGTCGGGGAAGAAAGGGAAACCCTCAATGATGTCAGCGCGCCTCGCGCGCTGACGTCATTGATGGGGGCGAGGGGCGGGGGAGGCAGGGGAAGTCCTTCCCCTGCCTCCTAAAAAAAAAACCCGACGATCGGATTCCCACGGGGGAGCGCCAGCGCTTCCCCGTGGGTGCTATGACGAGCTGGACTCGTCATGAGCACACGAGCACTGTGTGCCATGACGAGTCCAGCTCGTCATAAGCATGGAAGGGGTTAATGTTTTGTCCATTTTAGACCAATTGTTTGGCTGGATAATATCAGTGCGATTTTGTAGTTTATTCAAAATTACAATTGTATCAGAATTATGTATTGTCTACAATATTAATTGAATGAATGTTTATCTTTTTATAAAAAAACATTATAATCATGAATAAAACAATTTAAAACATATTTTAATGTAGCTTAATTATATTCACACTGAGTTCTCCTTGTCATTTTGTTTTTGTTGATGAGTGTTTAAACCAGTTTAAACCATCTGATTGCCTAGGAACTTTGCCTTATACTGTAGAAATGTCCCTTCACCAACCATGGCATTTGAAGTCAATGAAGCCTCACTGAGGTACTCTGCACAAGTTCTGGATCCCTTCCGTAAAGGGGCATTTTCTCCAGACATTGAAAAGTACTGCTTCTTTTTTTACCACTTCAATAACTCTAAGGGCTTATGTGCCCAGTTCAATGCATATGTTGCAGAACCTGTCCCAGAGAATCACAATCTTTAGGTACACCAGTATTAGCATGGAAAGCTATGTCAGTGGCCAGATTTAGCAAATTGTGTATGGGCTGTTTTGGCGTTGCCTTTCTCAAGTGCTAGTGTAGAGATGGCCTTTTCACAGATAAAAGTTTACAAGGGAAGAAAAGAGCGAGCACACATGGCCCAAAACTCACTGAAGAAGTATTGCATGGTGTACGACAATAAGTTTGATTTGTAGAAATGTATTTGGACCTCATATACACAGTAGGTACGCTGTCTATATACCATGCACTATCAGTGCAGAAAGCAAGCAATATAAGCAAAGCGTTCCATAAACACCGGAAAAACACTGTTTCTGTTGTTTTTAATGGCGCAAAAATGTGTAACCACTGATAACCACAGTTTTATAAAGTTATTGATATCAATGGAAAACACGGAAAAAACCCCACCAGAATTTACCAAAATAGAAACTGAAAACAGGAAAGCCTAATTATATGTCAGTTAGCTATACCCAGATTGACCCGCAATTATACGGATCACCAGGTTGCGTACGTTTACGAGTGTCTGTAAGTGTTTGGAAGCTATCATGTCAGCTTGTAAGGAACAAGTGTATCTGTGTGTTCCTGTGTCCATTGTCTAACTGAAAAATCAGGTTTTATTAAATCGTAGAAAGGTTTTACTCTTTCTGCGTAATCCAAAATTTATGTTCTACCAAAATTTAGGAATCCGAGGATTGATTGTAAATTTTTCAATGATTTTGGAGGTTGGAGCAGCGCCCATTTTTCCCAAAAATTGGCTGCCAGGCTTTTCTTCACTTGAAAGCTCATATCCTAAAAACAGGACACTGAGGTGAGCAATTTTATATTTTTTAAAGTTGAATTTGTAGCCCTCAGACGCGAATCCCAAAATTATGGTATTCACTCTGTTCAAGTGCTCCTCTAGGTCATCGTCCGTTAGATAGATATCATCCACATAGGACAATGCCTCTTCATTCAAATTTTGAAGCAACTCAGTTACTCTGGCCGAAACCAACCCCGGGCTATTCTTATACCCTTGGAGGAGTCGACAAAATTGCCGCTGGGACCCTAGGGCTGAGAATGCTGTTAGATGCCTGCTTTCAGGCGCTATATTTTGGCAGAAAAATCCATTTGAGATATCAAGTGTCGTTTTATATTTTTTCCACACAATGGTATTCATTAATGCGGCACTGTGTGCGTTTTGGACTGCAAATGTCTTAGAGCAAGTGTTTACATGTCTATAATCTAAAACTAAACGATACGAATTATCAGGTTTCATGACCGGAAACAAAGGATTATTCATCGATGAAGTGCAATTTTCGATCATCCCTTGGTATTCAAGTTGATCTAAGATCTCCCTGACCTGTTTTTTAGCTTCTTGCTTTATTGGATACTGCCTTTGTGCAGTTAGAGTATTTTTTAAAGGAATTATGTGGTGGGTTGAATGCTCAACCCATCCAACATGGTTTTTGTATAATGCAGGGGCTTGGGCTACTGCCCACTCCTGCACATATGTGTGTTTCAGGTGCCTGGGAATATGGTCTGAGAATGCCGGTAGAATTACCGTTTCCCCTTTAGGGCAATCCATGACGAATGCTGGCAGCCAATCTTTTTCAGCTAACAAAATATCATAGCCAAACGTCAGGTTCTCCCAAAAGAGACCTCTCACTGTTCTACATTTGTCCCCCTCCATCTTGAGCGTTATTTCATATACTTTATGTGGGACACTTACCCTAGTATCGGGTGTTTCTACCGTGATATAATCATTCAAGTCCGCTGTCACCAGAAATTCCATAAGGTTCTGGCGAGCTATTGTTACTTCTACCGCACTGTCTAGCATCGTCAGAGTCCATTCCCCGTTCAGTAGTCGAGTCCTCAGAATTCTGGGCATGTCTGATCTTTGGACCTGCAACCTTCTTCTTTTTGAACAGTGGCTTTTGCTTTGGTTTCTCTTCTTTTTTAGAAGTGTGATCCTGAGCGTGCTGCTTGTCTCTGGACTTTGTATGCTCTTCTTGTCTGTCTGACCGTCCTTCCTTCTCAGAGTTTTTCGATGAACCCTGAAAGGAACGAGAGGAACGTGTATCAGTATCCTGATACCTGTCAGGTTTCCTAATATTATCCCTATTCCTAAGGTTATACCTCTTTTCGGAGGGCTCCTGTGGAGGAGATCTACCTCTGGATTGAGATCTGTTTCCTTTAAAGTTTTGTTGTTTTTTATTGTCCCACTTCTTCTTTGTTGAAGCAGGTATCTGCCTGGAAGTGTCCTATTCAGGACTGCCCATCAGTTGTGGTTTTAAAGCTTTCCCACCCAAACTGTCTCTGCCTAATTCTGTATATGCAGTTTCAATTATTTTTGGTAGTTCATGTTCCTGTTCTAAAGGACTGAACTCCCTTAGGCGTTGGCGGACAGCCACTGAAGCTGCTTCCCCTTTAATATTAGCTTATATTATGGCTGATACCTGGGCATAGTTACCTAGTAACTTCATCCCTAAGTTCAGAGCAGGCTCTGCTCCGTACTCGTTTTGTATTTGTCTCAATATATCTGGTATCACTACTAATGACGGAATACCATGAGTTCTGGTATAAATGGCAGCAAAGACTGTACCCCAAGCGGTACAATCCTCTATTTGTGGTGTTATCCCCATGGGCAAGCAGATTGTTAGCATTCTGTGTTTTTCATACGGGGTAGTATTCGGGAATACTACCTCTAGCTGTGTTATTTTCTGAGCTACCCAGAATGGCATTTGTTCACGTTTTGCAGGCATTTTACCCATCACTGCGTGTAATGTTTGTGGTGTGATTTTAGTTGGTGTACCCTGAGTTTGAGTTCCATTTATTGCAACCATTGCTGGTTGGACTGTAAGTGTCCTCATGACGAATTGCGTCAAGTTTCTATAAATGTTTATCACTTCTTTGTGTTGTATGAGTAAGTCACCTGGTGGCATTGTTTCACTGTCAGGATGTGGTGTGTAGGCCGCTAATATTGGCCATGTTGCCCCTTCTCTTCCGAGCGGGCCGAGTCTCACTCTTCTTCTTATGTGTGGTAGGGCGCCTTTAAACCAGTTTAAGTGTTCCTGGTACGTGAGCGGAACCTCAATGTCCTCAAACGGACAATATTCCGCTGGTGCATCTCCTTCTGTGTAGGAGTGAAATGTTTTTGTTCTTGCATTTGCTGCTGGGAATGTAACCCACAAATAAAATACCTCTGTTTTGTATGATTCGTGCACCTCAATCACGAATACTACTATACCACCCCTAGGTGTTAAACCATTCTCTAACAGTTTCAGGGAGACTGTATTTCTAAAATGTTCTGCAATCCAAATTGCGCCTGCATCTTCTTCTCCGGCTGAGAGGTGTGGATCTACTATTACGTTATCTCTGTCCTCAGTCATTTTGTAAAGAAGAGCTTTCCAAGGGAACTAAGATAAGGTGTTTTGCACAATTTTAGGAACACTGTGTCCTTCAAGCTTGATTAACCAACAGCCAATAAATAGGATTTCTCGCCTACTCAGCTGTGGCAGAGTTTGTGCCCACCCACTCCAGACATCTCTGGTGTTTTGTGAGTAGGGGTCTCTGAGAATAGCACAACTGAACTACTCAGATTCTACTGTTAAATAAGTACCCAACCAACGTTGGCAGCGCCATGTCATGTAGTTCCTATATAACCTATACAGGATCTGCGCGTTTGGATAACATAAACTGTGGGACTGGTTTCCGTGCACCCCCACCGGATACGTTAGCCTGTCTGTATCAGCTAGCTCACAGTGCCACTAGAATCTCCTCTTATCGGGGAGAGAATAGTTCTTGGCAACCTCAGAACATGACAGCCCTGATCCCTCAGAATCGTGGAAACAATATACTACCTTTCGCTCAGTCACTCGTGCTCACTTAGTTTGTCTCAGAGAGATACACAGAATAAACAGGCTGGGTGTTTTCAATAAGAATGTATTGAACAGTTGTTATTCTAGTGTAGAATAGATGAGCTGCAACAACCATTAGACAGTAGCAGAGATATATGATTAAAAGTACTACGAAAGTAAAGGGATGGTACAGTTCTACCATCTTGCAATAATCATGAATACATTCAAGTATATAAAATACATGATAAAAAGTGCGTACTCCTACGATGCCTCCCTAACTAGATGTACCTAAATGTACCTAGCATCTGTGTAGGTGTTATGCCAAGAATCCCTCTAGGATCTAGTCAACCCCATTACCTGAGAATGAGAGAATATGGGACCCCATCCTGGTCTTGAGTTGGATACCCCGCGAGGGATGTTAGACCACTGCGAGCGGGAGCGTCTGCATGCAGGAACCTCAGCGTCTCTGGTCAGTGTGTCAGCCGGGAAGTCTCGGTCTCCTCTGTCCTTCCAAGCAAGATGTGATGTATATATACTCATAGGTCTCCCCAGAGGTCCTACCTTGCTGTGTTACTGTGTCGGCCTAAAGGATGACGTTGGGCCTGAACTTTATACAGAGATATTATACAGGAGATGTTAGTCCTGCTGTGCTTCCAAGAAGCCTCATGCATAATGTATGAGATTCGAACTAGGGGGAAACCCGCGTTCGGAATGCAGTGTCGTATCTAGGTAAAAGTTCAGTCCCTAAGAATCGTTATGTATGTAATGTAGGGAAGAATATAGGTAAAAGGTTGCAATGTTACCTGCGCCTATAAAGGGTACCTATATGGAATATAACAATCCGGTGGAAGTGAAGCAAGACTGGGCAGAGGGGGTGACCTGGGACTGCAAGGCCGAACAGCCGCCCCCCTCCCCCCAGTACCCTTAGAAAGACCCCAAAAGAGGAATAAGTAGTGGGGATGCCCACCTGAGCCCCCCTCTGAGAGTGCGCATATCCACAAAGTGTCCCATAGCCCTGGGAACGCGGGGTCGCACCAGGGTGTGGGGACAGGGGAGGCGACCGTCAAGCGGAGGCCGCAACGAGTCGCATCTGGACGTGCCCCCCCTCCCCCGGAGAGCTGAGAAACCTTGGGTGACCCAGAGAGGAAAGGCAATCATCCTCACCAGAAACTGGGACCCGTAGTCAGGGGGCCCGGAGACCCCGGGAAACCCACCGGAGCAGCACCCAACCAACGGGATCCATGAGCAGGGGTTGATGGGTCAGAGGGGCGGTGCCGGGGTCCCAGATCTCCACGGGGGGACCCCTGCCTGGAATTGAGCTGTGCCATCCGGCGCATGTGAAGTCCAAGACCACAACAAGCTCCTGCCTGTGAAGGCCTAAGAGGGGCACCACTCCCGCGCACAGAGGTCATTGGGGGAGCAGCCAGGTTGCACCCAGCTGGGACGAGAGATGGTGCACCCCGGGATCCCCTCCGCTAGCCAATGGACAGACTGATGGAGTCCCCCCTGGAATAGGACCGCGACAGAACGTATGCCCATGTGGCGACGGCCAGGGGCAACCGAGCTGACAATACAAGCTCTCCGGAACTGGCATGTGACACGCCCGAAGATAGTCCTGGACCCTTGATTTGCGGCAGGTCTCACGGCCCCACAACTCCCCGTAACTGTCACTGAGCCTAACTCTCAACCGCCATGGGGAAAGACAGAGGAACAAAACCGCCCGCGACACAAACCCGAATGGATCAATACACTACGAATGGGGCTGGATCAGCCGAAACAGTCAATGAGAAACCTCCCTCCCAGAAGGAGATCTTAGCACAATCCTACAGGCAATACGCTCCTCACAGGCCTCCGTGGAAAACAAAATAGGCGAGGTACGAGTGGACATGGCCCTCATACGGCAGGACCTCCGCAACGCCACGGCCCGCATATCAGAGGCCGAATCCCGCCTTTCCACAGTAGAAGACGACGTGCACCAACTGAAGGAACAAGTCACACAACTCTGATCCCAAACGAAGGAACTACATAGGAGAGCCGAAGATGCAGAAAATTATTCGAGACGCAATAATCTCCGCCTAGTGGGCTTTTCTGCAGGGATAGAACAGGGACAAACGGTGACTTTCATCAAGACCTGGACCAAACCCTGGATACCTGAGGGCAAATTGTCGGCGTGATTTGCCGTGGAACGGGCATATCGGGCATTAACGCCCAAGCCACCACCGGGTGCCCCACACCGACGATCATTGCTAGGATAGATAGAGACGAAATCCTGCAAGCAGCCCGCTCTCAGGCAACCCTGACCTACCAAGGGCACAAAATTATGGTCTTCCCAGATTAAACCAGGGCAGTGCAGGCCCAGCTGAGGTCCTACGTAGAGGTCAAACAGAAACTGCGTGCACTCAATCTCCAGTACAGGCTACCTTTCCCGGCTCGCCTCCGAGTAACCTTCCAGAACAAAACCCACTTCTTTGAATCACCTGCGGTGGCATGGACTTGGCTGACTGAAGAGCGCCCTCTCCGATTCCGGGTGGCGGCCTCTCCCCCTGCCTCCCGATCTGGGGCCGCAGCGCCTACAAGCTCCAGGTCCCAGAGGCGGTCGAGGGGCCCGGAGAGGAATATCCACCTCGCCCACTGCTGACAACCATAAATCTGGTGCCCTGCAAGGGTCTTCTGCCGTTACGACCCCGCAACGAGGCTGATCCATTGAGAGAGCAACCGCCGAAGGACGCCCCCATACAACTCCGGACGCTGGGTCAATGGACACTGACCTTTCCCGAAGCCCGACAATCTAACAGCAAGCTAACCAGAAAGCGAGTCCAATCCCCTAGAGAAGATCGCTCCCAAGAAATGTCGGACTAGACTGTTCAGTAGAGCTGGTGTGGTCAGCAAGACTCTCTTATGGAGACGAACACATTCTGATGCATGGAGGGGTCCATCAAGCAGCTTCCATACTAAGCACTGTAGTTTAGCTCTGTTGTAACTACTGTTACTAGGGCGACAGATGTTTCCTTTCCAGAAGTATAGGGTGGGGGGGTGGTTTGGGAGGGGCGGGACACTTGTCCCTAGTTCTGTTTTACTTTCGTTAGACAGCGGCAGCAACCAATTTCTCACTGTGAACCTACACACACACAGCACTCGCGACAAAAGACTAGGCCTCTGCTTACACCTAACCACCGATCACCCCGGCCTGCCAGGTCAGACACATCACAGGCCCCTCATGACTCCACACACAGACCATGACGTAGTCAACATATAGGGGGGAGCCCCTGCGAATCCTCTCCTGGAATGTCAATGGGCTTCTCGATAAGGTGAAGCACACGGCGGTCCTGAGATATGCTCAAAGATACGCCCCCGATGCCCTCCTGCTCCAAAAGACACATCTCATGGGTAATTACTGTCCCTTCCTTGCAAGACACGGATTCGATAGAGTCTGGCACTCTGGATTTGAACAAGGCTCGCGTGGGGTGTCAATCCTTCTTCGGCGCGCCCTTCCCTTTGTACCCACTAATGTAACCAGAGAACATCATGGCCGCTTTGTAGCCCTGGTTGGGACTCTGAGAGGAGCAGCCGACAACCTAGTGTCTCTTTATGTGCCCCCGGCAATCCTGTCAACCACCTTGAAAGTCACCTGCAACAATATATCCTCCCTGCCCCTGGGTTTGACGGTGATTGGGGTGACTTTAACGCGGTCATGCAACCAGACATAGACACCACAGTCAAACCTTCCCCCAGCAGGACCCTAGAGGTGAAGAGACTGACAGAGTGGGCGGCAAAGTTGTGCGTATGTGACGTCTGGAGGATGTGGAACTCCAGAACACTCCACTATACTCACACTTCTGCAATGCACCACACCCACGCACGTATTGATCTGGTCCTCATGCCTGCCCCAGACTGTTGCGACGTCACGGACATTAGCATCCTTCCCCGGGGCATATCGGATCACTCTCCTCTTCTCCTCAGAATAGGAGGCCCTTCGGGAGCGTTACTCCCCATTTGGAGGCTGAATGCCTGGTTTTTACAAGATGGCTAATTTCGGAAGGCACGTGGAGAGGAACTCCAACAATACTTTCTCACTAACCAAAACACAGTCCTTTCCCCGGGCACATTCTGGGAGACTGGTAAAGCCACAATCCGAGGCTTCGCCAATGGGCAATTTAAGGCCAGACGATCGGCACAGGAAAGCCGTCTCACCCTCCTAGAAGCCCAGGCGATCCGCTTGGAACAGGCCTCACCTGAGTCAACGGGAGAGAGGGAGAGTCGACAACTTGGGCTATTGAGAGACGAAATAAAACAAATATCGCTTGAATCGGCAAAATTAATGTGGAGGTCCTCCATAGCAGGCATGTACGGATGGGGAGACAAAAACGGGAAGATACTCCATAGACTGCCATCGTAACCCCTGGCGAACCGTATAGTCCCGGAGATCCAAGATCATCTAGGTGTTACCCACTGTACGCCTACCTCTATCGCCCAAACCTTTGCCACCTGCTATTCTCGACTCTACTCAACTGCCCGGGCCGAAACCTCAGCTCCTGTGCTGTCAAGACTGGGGGCGTCCCAACTCCCCCGACTGCTAGAACCAGAAGCAGCCCACCTAGAGGAAATAGGAGAGGCCACCTCCCTGGTCGCATCCGGGAAGACGACTGGCCCAGACGGATTCCCACAGGAATATTACGCTTCATACCGAGATATACTAATACCCCATCTCCATGACCTCTATACCGAAGCAGTAGAGAAAGGATCCTTCCCCCCCGAAACAGATGTAGCAACCGTGGTCGTCATCCCTAAATCACAACCCTCATCGGCCTCCTGCTCGGACTACCATCCGATCTCTTTAATAAACACAGAAATCAAAATGTATGCGACGATTCTGGCTTGGTGACTGAGACACGCCCTCAGTAAGCTGGTCCACCTAGACCAGTGCGGCTTCATGCCGCTTCGCAGTACCAGACACTGTCTTAGGTGCCTCCACTTGGCCCTGGCCCCCCGCCACCAACTCTCCCCTTACTTAGCACTCCTGCTGATCGACTTTGAAAAAGTCTTCGACACAGTCGACTGGCGATATCTGGATGAAGTGCTAGATGCAACAGGCATGGGACAACATTTCCGCTGCCTGGTGCGGGTTCTTTATTCCAACCCCACGGCAAGAGTGCTCATCAACGGAGCCCTCTCAGAGGTCTTCCCTATCAGAAGAGGGATGAGGCAGGGATGTCCCCTATCACCCCTCCTTTTTTGCCCTGGCGATAGAGCCATTAGCCTGCCTCATTCGAGCAGATGAGCAGATCCAGGGGTGGAGATGGAGGGGTGAGCATGAGCACCGGATTGCTCTCTATGCGGACGATGTCCTGCTCTTCTTAGCCAATCCAGCACAATTAGGACCCAGATTCCTCAAATTCTCTGAACCTTCGAACATGTATCAGGCCTACGCCTGAATCCTGCTAAATCGACCTTGGTGCCCCTCCACACGTCGGGGGAATGTATACACTGGCAGTCAACTATTCCCATACAACGCCTGTCATTCAAGTATTTGGATATTTGGATTGCGTTGCTCCCAGATCTAGCATGGTCGCTTAACATTAGCCCACTAGTCAAGAAAACCAAGGAGGACCTCCGTAGATGGCAAGCTCTCCCAACTTAACACCATGGGGAGAATCGCCCTGTTTAAAATGATGGTTCTCCCCCGGTTCTTGTATATCATCCAGAACACCCCATTTCATCTCTCGCGTGGATGGTTCAAGGAGCTGGACAGCCTGGCCACGGTGTTCCTCTGGGGCAACTCGAGACCGCGTATGGCCCTCACCCACTGTCAAATACCCCCCTTCGATGGAGGCATGGGAATGCCCAACCTCTACTTATACTACTTGGCTACTCGCCTATTAGTCCTGCATGACTGGTTCAACGGAGGGTGGTCAGACCCGGCTTATAGAGTCGAACTGGCGGGACTGGAATTTTCCCGGATCCAAACAATGCCATATGGGGGCCCAATACCTAGTGCACTTCCCGCGGTAGCTCGGGTGGTATTACTCGCCTGGCGCGCCGTGCTGCGCTACACACACTGGGACACTAAACTCACGCAGCAGACTCGCCTGTGGCTCGGCGCCTGGCTTTGGGAGGTGGGAGCGTAGGAAGGGTTCCGGAAATGGGACTTAATTGGTAAAACACAGGTTGGGGACGTATGAAAGGGGGACCACCTTTGTTCCTCTCAAGACCTACAGACTACATACTCCCTGCACCCATCCCAATTTTACAAATACCTGCAACTCCATCATTCTCTTACCTCACACGTGCCTGCAGGCACTACACTTCCAGAATTCAATCCCCTAGAGGCCCAAATCCTGATGGGTAATCTCAGGAAGGGATGGGTATCGAAGATTTACCGGTCACCGACCAACAACTCCCCAACCACACTCGACCCCCTCAGACGCAGATGGGAAACATGGGTGGCCCACTGGAGGACGAGGATTGGAGGGACGCTCTGATGGCCCCCAAAATCATTACCATTTCAGCCAGGCTCCGACTGGTCCAACTATACTATCTTCACTGTGCATACCTCACCCCAAACTGCCTTCACCGAGCGGAGCGCTCGCCCACTTCGGCCTGTACACGCTGTGGGTTACAACCCGTGGATTCTACCACATGGTGTGGGCGTGCGCCCACCTCACTCCGTACTGGGAGACACTAGTGTCCGAACTGACTGACATATTGAGCTGAGAGGTACCACTCAACCCCCTGAACCTGCTCCTGGGAGTCATGGACGGCCTAGACCGATCACCTATGGATAAGCTCTTCCTGGGTACAGCCCTAAAGGTGGCCAAGTGAGACATTGCGGCCGCATAGAAGGATTCTGTCCCCCCAGCATAGGCAAATGGCGCAAAGGCATGGGCTGGTGTGCCGCACAAGAAAAACCAGTATATGAGGCCAGAGGGTGCCCTGCTAAACATGGTCGGGTATGGGGAAAATGGCTGGGTCTGTTAACGTAAAAGGAGCGAGCCGTAGTCTGGGATAGTCTGAATCGATTACATTACATTATGTACCGTAAACAACTAAGTGTGATGGCAAGGTCAACGCATTATGTCTTGAAAGAGAAATGGGCTGTACTATGTTTTTACTTCATGTCACGAAAACTCAATAAAATTGGTTATAAAAAAAAAACAACATCTAAACTAGTCACATTATCTATGAATTATACTTGCACATTTTTTAACATTTGAAAAGAGCATGATTTATTATAGGAGAAAGTGTCTGATTAAAGGCCTTTGAAGCCTCATGTTTTCATTTTGTGCACCGAATGTCTGCATGTCATTTTTAAAAGTCCAAGCCAGATTATCATTTTAATTTGTTAAGGAAGTCGTATTATATTTTTCTTAATTATTTCCTACATCTGTCTGTGATGTATCATACGTCTGGCCTACACTCCCCCTCAGTGGTCACTGGGCTTACAATTTCAAATGGCGTGCTCCATGCACAGCTGATTGAGTGGGATTTTCAGATCAGTGCCCCAGGCCGCCGATGTTTTAAGGTGAGCATTTCTGGTGCAAGCAGACTCCCAGTCAAGGGAGAGTCTGCAATGCTCGCACTAGCAATGGACAAGCTGACCTCAAGATGTGCTATTCGGGGTCCAGCTGCCATTGTCTTCACGGTTTCTTCCTGAGGTTCCCTACTCAAAACAAAGTTAGGACACCATGCCAGCTGTAAGAGCTGATGTTTGGCATAGGTTGCTGTCTTTCTGAGAAGCAGACTCTTGGAACATGCCAAGTTCACTGTGACTGCGAGACATGGTCGGAAGTTGTTCAGCTTCAGGTACTTCTATGCACTTCAACCAATGGGTTTACCACATGGCACTGTGAGTAACCTTTAGGAAGGTCCCACCAACATGGTAGTTTCCAAAGTGACTTTTTTTACAAGGGTTTCCCCATTATAAAAACAATCGTGATCAATCCTGGTTCAAACTCTCACCGATCTACTCTGTCCACCAATCCCAGCACTTCACTGTCAAAGGTCACCCTACCACATCGTGGTTTCGCTGTCCACTAGCCAATCACTGCACGATGTCTTAATGATGCAATGCCCCAATCGCTTCTAGATCCTTTTTCAATCTTTTCTCTGTTTACCTGCTTCAACTACACAAAGTTTTCTATAAAAAATAGAATGCTACCTGCTTCCGTACAACAGTGAACACTCAACCTGCGAAAGTCACAACTCTCTGTGCATCCGCCTCCCGTGCACTAGAATGAATGAATAGTAAACATTATATAGTGCACAACGACTCAATGAGTGTCCCAGCGCTAGGCATAAAAGATTGGACATGGGGTCGAACAAGGAATGAGTACAGTGAAATTAGGGTTTAAATAGATACGTTTTCAGACATTTCTCGAAAATTGCCTCATCCATAATAGACCTGAGTTGGAGAGGCATCTGATTCCAGATCTTCGCAACCAGAACCACAAAAGAGGCCCCAACCATACGTTTTTGTCTAAAGCTGGGATGTGCTTTACTTGAGCAAAATGCCCTACCAGGGCTGTTCTCAAGTATCTGGGCCCGGTATTGTGAAGGGCTTGATGAGCTATTGTTAAAAACTTTAAAAGTTCTCTCTTGCGGACCGGCAGACAGTGTAGCTACTCACGAAATTGGGAAACTGAAGAGTGTTTAGACAGCTTGTACAGAAGGCAGATAGCCATGTTCTGTATCACCTGGATTCGTTGTAATAGATAGTCCGGAACTTCCAGGTAAGGTGCATTGACGTAGTCCAACCTCGAGAGATCAGCACCCTAACAGTTCTCTGCACATCACCTGGAAGAAAGTCCAGGAATTTCGTGAGCATTCCTAGAATCCAGACGCAGGATTTCATCAGTGCCGCAATCTGGGCTTCGTAGGAGAGCGGAGTGTCAAACAATCTACCCAAATTTTTCCCCACCTCAGTTGGGGGGGCAAAAGAGTGTTGCTGCTAGCTCAGGCTCCCATCCAACCTGGTTTGGGGTCGGGGTCAAATTACAGACTCTCTGTTTTGCCTCAAATGCATTGTAATTGATTTGTTCCAAGCCAACCCATCAATGCATCCATGCAGAGTGTATACATTTATTTTGCACTCACTGAATCACCTTCAAATGTGAACAATAACTGTGTGTATCAGCATATGATATGACCTCAATGCCGAATGACTCAGCCAAGAATGCTAGCGGAGCCATATAAACATTAAAAAGAGTGGGGCTCAAGGAAGAGCCCTGTGGAAGACCCCATTTTAAAGGTTTCACTCTAGAGGAGAAGGATTTCAGCTAGACCACTTGTTCTCTGTGTTCCAGGAAGGCGCCTAGCCAGCTCAGTGCCGCTCCAGCTACCCCCATAGACTCTAACCTTTGTAACAGGATTTCATGATCTACTGTGTCAAACGCTGCTGACAAATCTAAGAACACTAAGGCCACATTGAGCCCTACGTCGAGGCTTGATTTAATGGATTCTGAAATTTCCAATAGTGCTGTCTTACTCCTATGTCATGCCCGGAACCCATATTGAGATGGGTGCAAGAGGTTGTCTTCCATCAAAAAAGCCGAGAGCTGGAGGTTCACTGTCTTTTCAAGGGTCTCAGTGGCAGCAGGCAGTAGAGAGACTGGTCTAAAGTTAACTAGAACTTTAGGGTCAGCATTAGCTTTCTTAAGCAGGGCGATTACATTAGCCCTCTTTCATGAGTCTGGTACAACCCCAGACTAGATGGAGGCTGAGAATAGCTCATGGTATGATGGGGTAATTGAGTCAGCAATTTGTTTCAGGATATGTGGGTGGAATGGGTCACTGGAGGACCCAGATTTACATCTCAAAAATTGGGCCTTCAGATCCTCTACCTTACGAGGTTGGAGTTGGACCAATTTCCTTTAGGCCCTAGTATATGTTTAGACACTGTCTCTGGATCTGTACTGTTAAGGTTCAGTAAGTTAGCCTGGAACCTAGTGATCTTATCATAGAAAAAATCACTTAGTCTCTACAAAGGTCCTGATTGATCTCATTAAGAGGGGCTGTCGCCTTTGGATCTGTGAACCTAGATATTATCTTGAAAATCTCTTTACCATTATTGTTGACAACATACCTATCACCATGGTAACTCCCTCAACAGGTTCTACCTCAGACCCAAGCAACCCACAAATAACCAAAGTCAAGAAGGATCTTTACCCATTGAAAAACAATGCCAGTTGGTCAGAGTTCAAACTGTTGACAGAAGGAGAAGTTCACAAGATAATTGGAAACTTGAAACCCACATTCCATACCTCCGATCTCCTCTCCTCCTTATTAGTACAGAACCTTTACCACATCATCTCGCCATTCTGGACCAAAATCATGAATGCCTCTCTCGTATCGGGCTGTGTTCCAGAATCCTTTCAACTGGGCCAAGTCATACCCATTCTTAAAAAACCTGGAGCAGATCCTAATGACCTCAACAACTTCAGACCTGTTACCAACCTTGCTTTCCTAGCTAAAGCATTGGATAAATGAGTCTTGATCCAACTCAACCAACACATCGACAAATTCAACCTTCACAACACTTTCCAATCAGGATTCAGGAAAGGCTGTAGCACAGAAACTACTATGTATGATCAATGTATCAGACGACCTTCTCAGATCTCTAGATGAAGGTGACTCTTGCCTCTTAATCCTACTTGAGCTATTGGCGTCATTTGGCCCAGTCAACCACAGAGCTTTTCATGAGACCCTCAAGTATTGCACCGGCATCAATGGCACTGTCTGGAGATGGTTTACGTCCTATTTACAGCATCGCTTTCATCAAATAAAAATCAGCAGCTGTCTTTAAAAACCGACTCCAGTCCCACAAGGAGTTCCACAAGGCTCCATCATACCTCCAGCTCTTTCTAGCCTCATCATGGAACCCCTCACAATTATCCTGAACCAAGCAGGTGTGAAGTATCACCTATATGCAGACCATACACAACTTTACTACAAAATATCTTCCTACAGTGACATTTGCCATCTGAATACCACACTAAACAAAATACAAACCCGGCTAAGAACCAATCACCTGAAACTGAACCACAATAAAACTAAACGTATACTCTTCTCTCCCAATGACAAGACTTAACCAATCCAAAAATAGCTTGAGAGCCTGGATGCTCTTAACTGTTCTCTCACACTCCAACTCCGTGAAGTCCCTGGGAATCGTCCTAGATAAAAACATGTCAATGAAAGAATACATCAACAACTCAGCCAAAGGGGCACTCTACACCCTAAAACATCTCAGGAAAATCAAACTTTTTATCCCACCTGAAGACTTAAAGACTGTAGTACAATCACTAGTCCTCTCGAAACTTGACTATGGCAACGCCATAGCCACTGGGACCCAGACAAGCCACCTTGCGCCTCTAAGAACAGCTCTTAATGCAGCCGCCAGACTCCTCACAGATACCAAATGATTCAAACACATCTCACCCGCTCTCAAGAGTCTCAATTGGCTCACCATAGAAGGAAGATGCATCTTCAAAACAGCCCGTATCACCCACAAAGTCCTTCACACTACAAACCCTAAATATTTGGAAAACAAACTATCAAGAGAGGGTAGAAATGAGGCACTGAGAAGCTCCAACTCTCTCCTTCTCATCCCCCCAAACTGAAAAAAATACATCCAAGAAACGTTTGTTCTCAGGTAATGCACCACAGATTTGGAACTCACTTTCCAAAGGTCTCCACTGTAATCCCTCCTATACTTTCTTCAGACAGAACCTCAAAGCACTACTGCTGAACAAATACTACAACATACCCCCATGAGCCCGCCACACCACCAGGATCATTGACCCAGCATTTAATCCGGCACAAATCCCAATAATGGATGATTTTGTACTTTGAATACCTTTTAATATACACATATAATGTTGCTTTTTTGTATTCCCTTTAATAGACTATGTCAACCATGAATCCTTGTACTAATGCTGTGATTGTTGTTCCCATGTACTGTAAAGCACTCTGATACCCCCGGGTTGAGTCAGTGCTATATAAAACTCTAAATAAATAAATTGTTGGCCTCCTGGATGCATTGAGAATAGAAAGTGCTGCGTGTCCGCTTTATATTTCTGTGATAAGAATTAAGGGCCTGTTTATATAGCACCTTGTTGGCCTCCTTATAGTACCGTCACCAGGCTCTTTCCAGCATTTTTGCACGCTGCTCTTTTGAGAGCAAGCTCCTGTGAGAACCAGCGAGCAGAGCGGGCTTGTACACCGCCACTAAACTCGGTTAGTACATTCACGCAAGAACGGATTATGTTTCTACTTCGGTGTAACTGACAGCACCTCACAGTGCACCTTTCCTAGCCGGCATGTTTACCAATTCAATATTCAACTTGAGGTACCTCTCTTTAAAAGTTCAAAAACATCATCAGAAGTACAATAATTATCACTCCAACAAATCCGTCAATCAGAGCCACATAATATTTGTTTTCAATTATTGTCCACTGCATCCCCTCACTAAGTGCTTACTACAACTCCCAACATGCACTGCTCCGTACATACGTCATTCCCTTACTTCACATGCAATCCCTATTGATACTCATGTCGTTGTTCTTTTCAACCACCCCATCTCACCGGAACCAGGATCGCATTGGGATTGAGTCAATTTAAATCTCAGGGTAAACCATCTGGACCATAAAGGTACAGTGCTCGGTTCTATGGCCAATTAATTGATCAATTTATGGGTCTGCTCCAATCAGAACCATCACCTCTGCTACCAGATCTGTCGGCGCACAAATCTGTCCTAAATTCTAACTCATGGGGAGCGCCAACGGCTAGGAACGGAGCAGAGTATTCCCAATATGAATTTTGGTGCTCCCCGGCTGGAACCATCACTCTTTCTTGTAAGGGGAATCCATATAACAAGGCTGAGACATTCTGTTAAGAATGACAGACAAGCACTGTCGTTTCAAGGCTTTATATATAGAATTAATAGGCAGATTGCAATAAACATGCCATAAGCAAGTTTTGGAGAAACGCATAGAAATCATAATTACGAAGAACTCAGTATAGTTCTAAATAAAATCCCGCATAGATTTGCTTTCTAAGGTGGAGAAAAAGGGGTCTCTCTAGTCACAGAAATCCACATACTTTCATAGGGCTTTAGACAAAGGCTTTCATACATTCTGTGGGAATGTATAGTTCTCAGGGTTTGGACCAATAGGAAAACAAGCTAAAAGAAACATTTTACTACAGAATACATTCGAAGATTCTCTCAGGATAGCAATACATTGAGATTCAGTCATTCTCACAGTCTTAACTGCCCAGTTAAGCCGATACATTGTTTTAGCATGAGCCTGGGACGATCAGAAGTGTCCTTGATTTGGTACAATAAGATAACCTCCTGAGAGCACTCTCTGCTCAGTGGTGTAAACACTAATACTTTATTTAGCGCAGTAGATGGTTTTAATCATGTGGCATATTGCGATGCCGAAGCAAGATGGAGGACAATGTAAACACAAGCTAATGTTAGCATAAACTCAGTTTGTAATGCTCTATATTAACAGAAAATCAACTCTCAAAGTAGTTACCCTTAACCTGGAGCACAGAAGAATTTCCCATATGCCAGTGGTGTGTTTAGCCTTGATTCTTGTAGAGAAATATTTTCACACAGGCTGGAAACTTCTGGCCCACCTTTATACTAAATTGGCAGAGAGTAGTTGTGTATGCCACGCAGTATGAGCAAAAAGATGTCGGAGAAACCGAAAGTTTCCATTCTGAAGAACCCAAAGCCATTGTTGTAATTTGGCAGCATTTAAGTTAAGCATTAACTGAAGACAGCCTGTATTTAGAGGCTAAATTGTCCGCTTTGTGGAATCCATTTTGTATTTCTGTCAGCCATTTTGGCTGCCATGTGCTACCATGTGCTCGCCATGTGCTCTGTCCTACCTTCCTGTCAACTGCTCTTGAAATCTGCCTAGAGACAAGTTATATTTAGTTCCTCTTGCTTTGCACATGCTCAGTTGAGCTTGCAGCTGTTCCGAGTTTATAAATGTCAGGATGTGTCTGCTAAAAGTAGAAACTGTTAGCTCCACCCACTTGTCGACTGTGCATTCTCTGTATGACCTTATATGTACCTAAAACCAGCATTTGTGTTAGTACCGCCTTCATTTGAGCCCCTGTGTGGGTATAAAAGGACCAGGATCCTTCCATTCAGTGTGCTACTTCATGCATTACTGAAGGGTGATGTGTGAATGTTAGCTCCACCTCATGAGGTTTAATAAACTCTGTCTTTTATATTTCAGTTTCTGTGCCAACTTCTTCCTAAGTGTCTGAGGACTCTGTGCAGAGAAGGGAGAACCCCTAAGCACTGGTAGGCCTTGCTGAGGCTCACTACAACAAATTGGCGCTTCCAACGTGGGGCTCATCAACGACTCGGATGCCCGAAGGACTGGTCGCGACGAAGGATTGGAATCTCGCTTTTGGACGCGATCGCTGCCTGAGGAGACACCAGAGTCTTGGCACCCACGGCGTTTTTCCTTTCTTTCTGATCTGACCATCCCGGCGGCGCCGGTCCTTGACTGAGATCTCTTCTGTTGATTCGCCGTGCAGTGACCATTTGGTCGATTTGAGAACTTGGCAGTTGGAACCTGGACACCATTTGATGGGTAAGAGCCGTTTTGCGGCACTTGCTGTTGGTTTGATGCCTTTGATTGGTAAGGTAGTTTTAGTAACACTTACTGTGGCTTTGTTTGTATAATTGGCAAATTTTGGAATCTGTTTTGTAATTATATATGTATTGCAATACATATAGGCAGGTAATGAGGAGATTTTTCTCTATTTAAAATTGTTTGAACAGCGCAACGTATGAAGAGTACCTTAAGCGCTACTTTGATTATAATACTGCATATTTTGCACTATTTTTTGGCATGCCTGTTTTCAGCACACTTCGTAGGATGTGTTGCTTTTGTAGTGGTACCAATTTGAGACTTGACGAAGCACAACCAGCCTCCCGGAGGGGACGCCTAATAGGGATATGTATATTAAGTATGGTATTTCTTCTATAATGTACTGCACGTTATGGAACAAATATACTAGTAAAGATCCTGAGTTGTGTTGGCCTATGTATGGGTCATTTGATTTGCGAAAAATTCAGTATGTGGAACAATGTATGTTTAAACGAAAGACTAGGCAAGATATGTTTGATTGTGTGCGAATGTGGGAGAAAGAAGTGCGTGAGCGAATGAAGCGTGAGCAAGCCTTGATTGACAAAGAACAGCGAAAGACCATTTATGCGAAAGCATTAGAGTTAAAAAACAAGGAGATGAGAGAAATTAAAGAGAGGGAAGATAGGGAACGCCATTTACAGGTGACTGGCCAATACGCTGTTAGGCAGCCCCTTTATCCTATCCTTAATAAACCACAAGATGATTTCTTATTAGATCGTTCTCCACCTCCGTATATTTTTTCTTCTGCTCCTCATGAGTCAGATGAGGACTCTTTTTCAGACCAGGACAAAGCTCGAGAAACTCGTTCCATGCTATCTGCTGAGCGTGCATCTGACATTAGATCTACTGCGCGTAAAGCCGTTCGTAGTACTACCACTGCCTCTGAACTTTTAGATAGTATAAAAGGATGGCAGGAAAGGGAGCAAATATATTTTACCGATACATTTGCTGCAGAGGTTATTGAACAATTTAGGAAGTATTCGGTAGAAGTGGAGCCCAATGATGTAGCAGCTGATTGTAAACAATTACGTGACGGTCTTTTTGTCTTCTCCCAGGTGGCTGACACGATCAGACGCTTGGTTAAACTGCGTGTTGAAGCAGCCCGTTTGCGAGAGGAGAAAAAGGCAGCAGAAACAGCTGCACTAGCATCTCAGATCAGCATGGCACAAACTTCTACTCCTGAAACAGATAAGAATGCTGTAATTCATGTGAAACCCATGCGGGAAGCCGCGCCTTTATATGTTCCTCCTAAAGGAACGGGTACAGAGGATGATAAGACTTCTCTTAATGCGAAAGGGTACTTTATTTATAATTGGGTTTACACTCCTTGGAATAGAGCAGATGTTATGGCCCTTAAAAATGCATTGCCTGACCCGCGAAAGAATCCAGCAGCCTTTTATGAGGAAGTTGAGGGTGCAATCAGCTCTTGTACTATGACTCTGTCTGATATTGATTTGTTTTTTGGATTAATATTACCGCCTGATATGTGGAGAACTGTGCGTAAAATAGATGATAATGCGACATTTGGAGCATTGTGGAAAGATTTAGAGCGGTTAGATGAAGATAGAGAACCTGCACAGAAACCGTGTCAGTTAATTTTAAATCTTCCGGCAGCTATATTAGTTAAGTTAAAGACGATCATTCCCCCTAAAAAGATAGATTGGACAGTGCTAGCGTCTTGCAAGCAAAAGGTAGATGAATCAGTTTCTGACTTCTTCACACGCTTTGAAGAAGCATTTCACGATTTTAGTGGCCAGTCATTGACAGATGACACAGGTAGGCATCTGTTTGTCGATAAATATGTCGCAAACCTTTTGCCAGGAATAGCTAGTCGCTTAAAGGCCAGTGAGAGTTCATGGACTACATCTTCTCCGGTTTCTCTTTTAACTATGGCCCAGTATTATGAGCGGCAAGAATTAGAAGCCAAAGGTAATGAGGACAAAAAGTCTAAAGAGTTGAAAACAAAGGTTATGTTGGCTCAAGCTTATGGTCCACCTTCTAGAGGTAATGATAGAGGTGGACGTGGATCTTATGGTTCATCCTTTCCTTCCTCTGCCCGTTCGAATTTGTCTGTTGATCAGTGTGCGTACTGCAAAAAATTTGGACATTGGCTTTCTGATTGTCCAGTGCTGCGTGCTCAGCAGAATCTACGTGGTCGGGGACAAATGAGAAATCGTTCAGGATATCAAGGGCCTAGAGGAAGCGCGAATGATCGTGCTCGGTTTGATGCTAATACACGTGGGCAGAATGGGTTTAACACTTTTGATAGAAGGAACCAATATCAAATGTCTGACTATGCGCCCTCTGATTTTCAAGATTCTGCTTATGCATAGGATTGCCTAGGACGGGGTAAGGAATCAGTTGAAGTTCCAGTAGATCAGAGGGGTCCCTATGTTACAGCACATGTTTTGGGTTCTACTGATCAGTTTCTGGTTGATACAGGAGCTACTCGTAGCGCCTTGTCTAAACAATTGGTTCCAAGGGCTCCCCTGTCTGGCTTAACCATTACATCGATAGGTTTCGATGGAACACCTTCCCTTAGCCCATTGTCACAACCACTTGCATTTGATATTGATAAGTTTACTGCTCCATGTCCGTTTTTGCTTTCTCCAAACACACCAGACAATATTGTGGGTCTTGATATGCTTAAATATTTTAGGGCTACGATACGGTGTTCTCCGGAAGGAGTACGGGTTATTTTGAATGACAACTACCCTATGATTGAGAGATCTTGTATTGTTAAAGAGGACATTGCACTAGCCTCACTCCCTAGTACTTTGTGGGCTACTTCGGACACTGATGTAGGGCAAATGGTTATTCCACCAGTACATATTAGTGTCAAGGAGGGCGCTTTATTGCCAAGACTGCCTCAGTATAAAATTTCTCGAGAAGGAGAAGAAGCACTCACACGTATTGTACATGATTTAATTAAGGTGGGGGTTGTGGAAGAAGTTCCTTACAATATTTGCAATAGTCCGATTCTTCCCATTTTGAAAAAAGATACTGACACTAGGATTTATAGATTTATTATCGATTTGAGAGAAGTCAACAAGATTGTAGTACCACAGTACCCTGTAGTCTCTGACATAACGACATTGCTTACCCTGGTCCCTCCAACAGCAACTACATTTTCTGTAATTGATCTGAAGAACGCTTTCTTCTCGATTCCTATTCATCCTGATAGCCGATATTTGTTCGGTTTCACTTTGAATAATAGATCATACAGATTTTGTAGAGTTCCTCAAGGCTATACTGAGAGTCCTAGTATTTACAGTCAAGCATTGAAGAGACAGCTTGATTCCTTTACCTTGCCTAAAGAAGTGGCTCTCATACAATATGTCGATGACATCTTGTTGGCAGCCGATACACCTGAGCAGTGTGAGAAATGCACTTTGTCTTTGCTTTCTTTTCTTGCTACACACCACCATAAAGTATCACGAAAGAAATTGCAATATTGTAGACCGAAGGTGACCTATTTAGGACACCTTCTGTCTAAGGAGGGCCGTGCACTGACACCAGATCGCATTCAAGCAATTTTAGACACCCCAGTACCTTCCACGCAGAAAGATGTCCGTGCATTCATTGGTCTGACTTCGTTTTGCAGGCAATGGATATTGGGTTTTTCACACATTGTTAAACCCTTGCTAGCACTTTTGACTAAAAACACTCCGATCCCCCTTCCATGGACAGATGAATGTCAAAATGCTTTTTGTCAGTTGAGACAAGCTCTTTGCTCTGCACCAGTGTTAGGCACACCAGATTACACGAAGGCTTTTACACTCTATGTACATGAGAAAGAAGGATGTGCATTGTCAGTTTTAGTACAGACACACGGGGACAAACAGCGTCCTTGTGCATACCTTTCTGCAGTTCTTGACCCTGTTGCTCGTGCATTGCCTGGGTGTTTCCGTTCAGTTGCAGCGACGGCTGTGTCCATACGTCAGAGTGAAGGGATAGTTTTGTCACACAAACTGTTGGTGCTAGTACCCCATGCAGTAGATGCCCTTTTGAATCAGACTAAGACTCAGCACTTAACTAGTGCTCGTTTGACAGGATACGAATTGACACTGCTAGCACCTCATATTACCTTGAAAAGATGTGCGACACTGAACCCCGCCACTTTGTTGCCATATCCTGCGACTCAGTCTCAGTCAAAGGAGCCTCACGATTGTATATTCCTTACTGAGGAACAGACAAAGGGTCGCATCGATTTGCAAGATACGCCCCTTCCAGATGTAGATGGGGAACTGTGGGTTGATGGGTCCTGTTTGAAGTTACCAGATGGCACGACTTCAGCTGCTTATGCAATTACCACGCTTGAGACAGTAGTGGAAACAGCTCGCATACCTCAGAAGTCAGCTCAAGCAGCTGAACTAATAGCTTTGACACGAGCGTGTGAGCTTAGCACTGACTTGTGTGTGAACATTTACACGGATAGCCGCTATGCTTTTGGAGTGGTTCATGATTTTGGCCTACTCTGGAAGGAAAGAGGCTTTCTTACATCCCATGGGATGCAGATAATGCACGGAGAGTTAGTGCATAATCTCTTGACTGCACTTACATACCCAAAGAGAGTTGCTATTATGAAGTGTAGCGCACACAAGAAAGTGACTGACAAAATAGGACAAGGCAATGCCTTTGCAGACCGCGTAGCCCGTGAGACTGCGATGCAGCGAAGCACTACACCCATGTACGTAGTGAAATCACAAGCTGAGCGTTGGCATGATGCTAGAGAGGAAGTATTGGCTATACAGAGATCTGCTTCTGTGGAAGAGCTTGAGCAATGGTCTAAAGAAGGAATATTAGATGATGAGGGTTGTTGGCGTAACAAAGAAATGAATAAGTGGAAATTGCCTGCGGCCTATTTACAACCTATGGTTCAAATGGCACATGGGCTGGCACATGTTGGAGCTCTAGCAATAACTACATTGCTTACACAAGTTTGGGAGCATCCTGAAATTGCTAGCACAGCCAAAAGGGTAGTACAGTCCTGTTTGATCTGTTGGCAGTATAATCCTGGAAAAGGGACACGAACTCCTACAGGAGGGTTTGCTACACCAACCGCACCTTTTGAAGTTTTGCAGATGGATTACATCCAACTCGAACGCTGCAATAATCTGAAATATGTCCTAGTGGTGGTATGTGCCTTTAGCAAATGGATAGAGGCATACCCTACGAAGGATAATACTGCTATCACCACAGCAAAGGTGCTTCTAAAGGAGTTTTTCCCTAGATACGGTGTTTGTAAACTTTTGTGGAGTGACAATGGACCTCATTTTATTGGGCAAGTTGTTGAGCATGTCCTGAAAGGATTAGGGATCAAACAGAAATTCCATACAGTTTTCCACCCGCAATCAGCAGGATTGGTGGAAAGGTATAACGCTACTCTAAAAACAAAGTTGGCGAAAATACTGGCTTCCACGTCCCTAAAGTGGCCAGATGCACTACCTTTGGCATTACTATCCATAAGATCGGTGCCACATTCACGATCAGGTCTTACCCCCTATGAGGTGGTGTTTGGAAGACCAATGAACATTTGGGGAATTCCTAAGCCACGCCCCATACATGATGTTCCTTGTGTTCTGATGAATGATTATTTGGCACAGTTAACTGACAGTTTGATTTCTATTCATCAACAGGTTCGAGAAGCTCTTCCTGACAGATCTACAGGTGAGGCCCACGAACTCCGTCCTGGTGACCATGTAATGGTCAAGGTCTTCGACAGATCGAACAGCTTGGAGCCAAGGTGGCGAGGACCAGAGCAGGTGCTCCTTGCGACAAGGACAGCAGTTCGAGTGACAAACAGAAAGAATTGGATCCACAGCACACACTGCAAACGTGTGTCGCCTGCCTTGGTGGAACCTGCTGTGTTGACCGACCATCGAGAGATTCTGGAGACGGAGAAAGGCCAAGCTATCTCACCTGACGAATCTGCGGAAGTCTTCCCGGACCACACGATCACTGGAGTATCCAGATATCAATTGAGACCGAGGAAAGGATCTGCAGTTTTGAAAAAGACTGGTTGAGCTACCACCCTGGGTTAGTGAAACGGAGAGCCATTGTGGCAAGGGGAGGGGATCAGCCCTGTATTAGTGTAGTGACACCTACTTTGGCCCATGGTGAAGAAATCAGCGGCTGCCCAGGGAGAAGAGCTCCAACGACTGTTTTCAACAAGTTTTCAGAAAGATCAATCATTACTGCTGCTACAATGAAAAAGCAAATCATTTGTGCTGTAGGGTTTGTTGTTGCTATGGTGGCTATGGCAGCAATTACGTGGTACATCGAGAAGGTGGCTCCTGTTCGACAGCTTTTTGTTGCCACTACGCCAGTACCCGTGGAACACCACTACTTTACTCTTCCTTACCATGAGCAAAAGCATCGACAATCTTACCTGAACAATACTTTTATCCAGATGTTGCACCATACTCACAATGCTACGAATACTACCAACTGTTGGGTGTGTGGGATGATACCTGCACATCAAAAGAAAGGAGGAACACCTTTTATTCCTCTTCCATTTTCTCACAATGGTTCTTGTCAAGCTTGGTATGCACTCTTGTTTGCATATGGAAAGCCTTCAGTAGGTGGGATTATTTTTCAACTTAATAAAGTGTGTTATCAAAATAAAGAAGGTTATCCACAAGCCAAAGGGACTAAATGGGAATGGGAAGAGTATCAACCGGACAATATTTCAACACCATATGTTTTCACAAATGTGAGAATAATAAAGAACATTGGACCTTTTGTGATTTCTGTGACAAAAGCTAAAGCAGATTTGTGTATTTGTAGTGTTGGAAGAATTCCAGTGGGGAGGAGCGAGTGTACTGTAATCCTGACCATTGAAGGTGCCAATAAGAGCACTTTCACAGCCTCGCATAATACGTATTTTGTGTGCGGAAATAACGGATATTATCAATTACCTGTTGGGTGGTCAGGAATCTGTTATGTATCTTTTCTGTTGCCCCCTGTGTTTCTGGCACCTGCATTGTATCACCGTGATTTTAAACTGTACAATGACATTTCCACAAACAGAAATAAGAGGACAATAAGTATGGATGAAGTTGACCAAACCGACACTACCCTACAACAATATGTTGATTTCAACTTGGGCTTATTTTTCTTTGTGGGTGCTGCATTAAACAGCAGGAAAATCCGACGACTGACTCGTGTTGTGGAAGCTGTTACTAATCAGACAGCTATGGCACTTGGGAACATTACAGAGGAACTACAGATTGCAAGGATTGTAGCACTCCAGAATAGGATGGTGCTAGACGTGATTTTGGCTGATCGAGGTGGTGCATGTCGCATCATCGGTAGCAGCTGTTGTGTATTCATACCAGATCACTCACCTTCAGTATATGACGCAATATCAAAACTGCATAAGATTGCTGCAGAAATTCATCCAGAGACTGGAACTTGGACTTTTGCTGGATGGTTTTGGACTCTTGTTTCTGCTTGGGGCTGGAAGCTACTGACTATCCTGTGTGTAATAATTACAATATGTTTTACATGCTGCGTATGTATCCAATGTGGTCCAATGCTTTGCTCCATTTGCATCTCTGCTTGTATATCTGCCAGAGGGAACATTGCTGAAACAAAGGCCCAACAAATGTTGAATAAAGAGGTGGCCGAAATAATGTTAATAGATGTACGGGATGAATATCTAGATTACCCCAGATAAACGACTGTCTTCAGCCAATGCTGAAAGGGTCGTCTGTTGTAATTTGGCAGCATTTAAGTTAAGCATTAACTGAAGACAGCCTGTATTTAGAGGCTAAATTGTCCGCTTTGTGGAATCCATTTTGTATTTCTGTCAGCCATTTTGGCTGCCATGTGCTACCATGTGCTCGCCATGTGCTCTGTCCTACCTTCCTGTCAACTGCTCTTGAAATCTGCCTAGAGACAAGTTATATTTAGTTCCTCTTGCTTTGCACATGCTCAGTTGAGCTTGCAGCTGTTCCGAGTTTATAAATGTCAGGATGTGTCTGCTAAAAGTAGAAACTGTTAGCTCCACCCACTTGTCGACTGTGCATTCTCTGTATGACCTTATATGTACCTAAAACCAGCATTTGTGTTAGTACCGCCTTCATTTGAGCCCCTGTGTGGGTATAAAAGGACCAGGATCCTTCCATTCAGTGTGCTACTTCATGCATTACTGAAGGGTGATGTGTGAATGTTAGCTCCACCTCATGAGGTTTAATAAACTCTGTCTTTTATATTTCAGTTTCTGTGCCAACTTCTTCCTAAGTGTCTGAGGACTCTGTGCAGAGAAGGGAGAACCCCTAAGCACTGGTAGGCCTTGCTGAGGCTCACTACAACACCATGGCATAAAGGCAAGGAAAGCTGCTTCTCTTGCTTTATAATCCCAAATAAATTAAATTCAGCCCTCCCAAACAGAGGCACTCACACATAAAGCAAGAAAACATCTGGAAAGGGGTCAGTCGCAGCACTCACCAAATGAGGCACATCAAAAGACAGTTTTCAGAATAAAGCGTGGGGGTTTATTAGTGCAACACTCTCTAACAGAAAGACTTTCCCAGATGTCAAATGAAAACAGGTAAAACAACATGTATATATATATATATATATATATATATATATATATTTATATATATCTATCAAATGCAACAGAAATAGAACACAAGCAAGTAATAATAATAAAAGTGGGCGTCGACTGCGATAAACAGGAAATAAACCCTGTCAAAGGAAAACATGGAACATATAAAATGAATACACAGAACTTCTACAGCCGGGAAATGCAGCACTGAATAGACGCGTCCATCTCTCAGGACAAATCCAGCTTCTGAGCCAAGAAACCCCAGTTTTATAATATTCTCAATTCATGAGAAGACATCCTCTACAGCAAGGAAACTTACTGGTGCTGGCCGAGCTCCATGCAAGCATTCCAAGGCAAAGGAGTTCTCACATGTTCTCCTGCGCTTCCACATGCTCCAGCCCCTTATCTTAGTGAAGCTTGCGAAAGTAGAAAACATCTCCAAAAGTACAGAAAACAATCTTGAACGTGAATAACCTAAATAACGTGAGTAACCTGGGGGCCTGCGTGTGTGTGCAGAGCTCAAGTTAGACAGAGTCAGAATTCAAGATGTAGTTTAGGGCATGTCAAAGCCAATAGTAAAAACTTCATAAAACTTCACAATGTACAACATAATGCACATTTTTGCACCACTGCCTATAGCACCACACACTTCATTTCCCAATGTACAACATAATGCACATTTGGGCACCACTGCCTATAACACTACACTGTCTCTCATGCTTTCAAATGCACATCCCACACGTTCTGTTTCTGGCAAGGCTAAGGCTGTCCTACTCTGTGAAACACTCTCACTACAAAGAGACACGAAATGAAATCTCAAGTCAAAATGCACGTGCAGAAAAAAGTATGTCGTACATTCAAGCTAGAGTAAATTAAAACACATAAAGTCAATTAGAACAATGGAAGTCAAAGTTCATCACGTGGTCCCAATACATACGAGTCCTCTGGCACTCACTACACTGCTCCACTTAACTACCTGTTAATCTGTAGGGAGTAGCCCTTCCAGAGGACAATAGGCCAGGAAAAGGGAGAGGGAAGCTCCATAGCTTTAAATTACACCCTCTCTATTAGTCCTTAGTCAGACCCACTAAAAAGATATATGCTTGGGGAGGGGAACCCTGCACTTCTCATATGCTGTCAGAGTGAAAATTTAGCAAAGACAAGATGGATCCCAGTGTGGCTATAGCCACCTGTCACACTCTACACAATAAATCCATGTCACAGTCTACACAATAAATCCATGTCCCACATGGATGCTCGTATAACCCATTGCTGGGAACTAGCCAGCCAATTTAGCAAAACATACAAGACGCCGGTACAACACTCTCCCTAACAGGTGACAGATAAAAAGGCATACTTTGCTACTAAAACCGATGAGCTGACAGTAATTGTATTGTAATTGTATTTATTTAGAGCTTACTACCCCTGACGAGGCGTCAAAGCGCTTTTCAGCGAGTAGCACGCAACTCTGGTACCCAAAAAGATTAGTGGTGGATTAGTATAGGAAAATAGGAGTTCATTTGAGCAGTGGACATGTGACTCTATTAGTTGGATTGAATAGGATAATGGAGGGATAGAGGAGGGAAGAGTCTAGAACGTGTTATTTGGGAGATCATAGTAGTAAGATGAGGTGCCCATTAGGGCGGAGGAGCGCCGCCCCACTGCTTTCTCGCAGTGCGAGAAGCAGAAACATAAAATGGTATTTTTAATACCATTTTATGTTTCTGCTTCTCGCGCTGCGAGAAAGCAGAAGACAGAGGTATGCCTGGTTGGGGGCAGGCGGGTATGCCTGGTTGGGGGCGGGCGGGTGGGCGGGCGGGTTGGGGAGGAGTGGCTTGCACCACTCTGAGTACCCTGACTGTTTGGTCTGCCCTGGGGCCGACCAAAGCAGTCATGTGCACTCTACATTTTCTCTATGTAGGCTGCATGCAGCCTACATAGAGAAAATGGCTTCCCTACAGGTGCCCGGCTGGGCGCTGTCCGCGACTCTGCACCAATCACAACCGCTGCCATTGTGATTGGCTTACAGGAGGGGAGGGAGCATGCCTGTTCCTGTTCCTGTTTCTGAACTTCAGGAAAACGCCGAACGCGGGACCCAGCCCAGGAGCAGAGGCGGCACGGGACCCGGTCAGGTAGATTTTCTTCTTTTATTTTTATTTTAACCCCCCCCTGCGGTAACCCCTGCGTGAACCCCCGCGCGACCCATCCCTACCCCCCCACCCGCGAGTATTGCGAGCCGCGACTGGGTTTGGGGTGAGTAAAAAAGAGAGATGGTGGAGGGAAGAGTCTCTAGCAAGGGATTAGGGAGATCCAAGTAGTAAAATGAGGTTTCAGATGAGTCAAAGGAGGGATACATGAGGGAAGAATTTAGAAAGGGTTGCTTGGAAGATCATAGTAGTAAAATGAAGTTTGGGGTGAGCCAAGAGGGATAGAGAAAGGAAGAGTCTAGAAAGAGTTATTTGGGATGTCATAGTAGTAAGATGAGGTCTGGGATGAGTCAAAAGGAGAGATGGAGGAGGGAAGAGTCTCTAGAAAGGGATTAGGGAGATCATAGTAGTAAAATGAGGTTTCTGATGAGTCAAGGAGGGAAGAATTTAGAAAGGGTTGTTTGGGAGATCATAGTAGTAAAATGAAGTTTGGGGTGAGCCAAGAGGGATATTGGAGGGAAGAGTCTAGAAAGGGTTATTTTGGAGATCATTGTAGTAGTGCCATTCCCCAGCAGCAGAAGGAGAGTTCTCATTAGGGTTAATTCCCTTCCACTGCCATAGCAGCTGCAGAAGGACTTGCAGTGGGATTAGTGTCATTCCCCAAATGCAGAAGCAGCAGGAGGGGGTGCTCACTGGGATGTGAACTTTTCAACAGATGGGAATACCGATGTTATCTAATGCGCAGAGTAGGGATTTCTTGGGGTGTGCTGAAGCCCAAAGTCAGATCCACCTGATTTCTGACTATAGAATCTACTTCCTTAACCTGCATTCGCATCACATTTTGCAGATCATCTCTTGTAGAAGGTGTGCGTACTGCCAGGCAAACCTACCAAACTCTGAAGAGGTAGGCAAAGTCTGTTTACACTTAAGCCCCCTGGCCACAATAACAGTTTCTTACCTGAAACCAGTTCTCCATGTACCACATCTCCCTTTAGGAGGACGATCTCTAAACACTATCAATAAGTCAATTTTCAGCAGACATGGAAACTACAGAAGTTTGCAGGAATGGGTGCTGAAAACTGAATGAAAAGACCTAATTATGTTCTGTGGTGTCAAGACCTCAGCTCAAGATGACGGAAAAAAGAATTTCAAAGTACCCATGAGCGGAAAGTAGATCACTTTCTCCTATTTAAGCCGAAATGCTAAGAAGTGACCACGGTTAAATTGTGTTCTTAATTCTGGAAGATTAGCTGAACAGACGCTCTAGAACCGATCCCATGCTGCCGCAACTCAGCTTAAAATAAGGCACTACGTTATCACAAGGCTGAAGACTGCTGATGACGGTGTCCAAAGGAGAACAAGAGCTGTAAAGAGCATATGAGACATTTAGCACTTACAACTGCAGAAGCCATGCATGAAACTGAAGATGGGTAGGAGAAAAAGTGTTGGGAGGAAAGGGATGTTGAAAGGGCTATAAGTCGATCTAAAAATTTGCAGGTTTTAGGAACAAATGTGCAGGATGTGCACGTTCTTAAGCAGACTGAAAGGGGCTAGGTTCTCTGCGGTTATGTGGAGGAGGATTCTCTGGGTTGAATGAATCTTACCACAACCAGACGCCTTGATCTGTCATCCTTGTGAGAAGTTCTCTTCCCATGTGGATACTGGAGAACGCCCAGTACTGGTCATCGGATGGTGTACATGTTGTATCTCTCTGACCACAGAGCCCAGTTTTGGTCTCAATCCTTGTCAAAAAAGTACACCCAGGGCACATGCATGATTGTGTGTGAAACAACAAACGTCTTCGGAGATGCAGGCAGATCCAATAAACATTAAATCCAGGGATTTAAGTGGGCCGGGTCCTGCCGGTGCTGAGCACCGGCAGTTCTTAAAAGCAGGTGCCGAAACGGGTCCCTATCGGGTTCTCCATTTTTACTTCAGGGTGGAGGAAAAAAAAAGGTTAACTCTGCAATAATTCAATCCGTCATTGCTTTTGATGTAACTTCAAAGAGACTAATTTTTCAGTTTTATATAGCGCAAACTTGAGCACCAGTTACATTACACAAGGACATATTCATGTTTTGAATTACAGGATGTTGAGCCGACGTGAAGCTCGAACCAACTTTCTCAGCTCGAAAGTCAGTAGCTCTAGCCTTACGCCATAACCTCACCCACAAGAAGGGAAGCATTTTCAATATTTAATACAACGAAGTCATAGTTGTTGCTTATTTATCTTATGCAATTTACAACCATTGACAAAGCCAGTAGCCCTGGCTTGTTGTAGGTGTAATGTTACTTGTTGTATTATATATCTGGATGCAATGACAAACAGCAAAATACCAGTCGGGCGATACACTATGCTAAGCACAGGTTTTTAGCTAAGGTGTTCTTAAGCCACGCCCTTAATTGCATAGGCCACGCCCCTATTAGAGACCCCTAGTTTTTTCATCACACTTAAAACCCTGATTACATCATTAAATATTGCATGCAGGTGTAGGTCAAAACGCTAGAGCTTACAAGTCACATACAAATGGGCTTCGTAAGTTAGTCATGCATGGACCTGGAAAAGTTGACAGCGAACTGTGCCAAAACTGACTAAAAACTGTTGCTCAATGTATACTTTTACCGTAGATTAATATTTATGCTTGGATAATGAACTAATACATAAAATACGCGTCTGCGTTCAGCTCTAAACCAGGGTTTAAATATGCATTAAAAATGCACTACAATTTGTAGTGTATCTTTCTACAAAAACAAGATGAACGTTCGTTCAGATCCTGATTCCTACAGTCTGCTCTACGAGAAACACCGTGGCTTCGTCAGTTCCTTTTGCCAGCAGCACGTGGCCTGTCGCTGCCTCTACCTTTGTCATCTAAATACACGAAGTCAGCACTCTAGTTGTTTATCAGAACTCGGTGGTGGAGAAGGTGGTGACGCAGTTCCATTCTAACGATTGGTTCGGAGCTTTGTGACGCATCGTCTTGTCTGTTGAAAGGAGACGGTGTGATCGCCAGAGCTGAGAATCTGTCAGTGCTTCCAGCAGCTTGAGCCATGGTGGGCAAGGCGGTGTGCGTATTGAAGGGGGATAAGCAAGTGACTGGCACCGTGTATTTCACTCAGCATGAGGCAAGAAGAATCTCTTGATTTGGGGGGAGGTATCTTTTAAATTACTGGGGGAGGGGTTATTTTTCAGCACGAATGAAAGTCTTCCAAGTCTAGTAAGTTCCTCTTGCCGTCCGTCCTGGACATTACTGAAGTACCTTCAGGGATACTCGGCTTTTGCTGACGTTGGAAAGCGCCAGACATTGTCTGGGTATCAAAGTACCCCTTGTGTCGCTTAGTGGCAATTGCGCATGCGTGAAGGCGATAATTTACGCGCCTTCGAGACCTCGTGCAGACTTACTGAACCCCTTTTCTAGGGTAGAGAGGCAATTACTGGCTGGGGACCACATGCCCTTGTGGACTCTTTTGTACCTTGGTTCACTCGGAGTGCTATGTCCTCCGCTCCATGTGCAAACTTTGACCTCTCTCGGTCCCGCCTGTCGTTGCTGACTGTTCTTTGCCAAGAATCTGCGTACTGTTTTCCGTACCTTTCGGAATTGTTAACTTCGAAAGGGAGCGTCGTGGCCGCGTGCTTGTTATTTTTGCTCTTGTTTTGTTAAAGTAGAACGCGGCGAAGAAAGGGAAAACTGGGAATTAAAAATTGTAATCCGGCAACTTTTATTTTGGGGTGCGCAGGATGCCGTAGCATGTAGTGTAAGCGAAGAATACGCTTCCCTTAATTCGTGGTTGGGCGGTAAAACCGCTGCAATTGGGTGCATCGGGACCCGTGCCTCTGCTGCAATATTGCAATTGCTTTAGAGATCTGTGTAAATGCATAAAGCGCTTGAGGTAAACACTCAAGATCAGGCGCGCAACGCCCACTGGGCTGAAAGGGCTTCAGCCACCCCCGCCGGAAGCGCTTTATGTATTTGCTGCTGATATCTGCCAGCATTTCTAAGTTATAGATTTTATATCGTCTTTAATTACCTCAAAGGATCAATGTGTTTGTAGCAGAGCGTAGTGCATAAATGTATGCACAGATGTTTTTTTTTTTTTAAAGAACTGAGCGTATGTGTTCTTGCCTTCCTCATGTGCAGTTCCCCCCACCCCAAATACCTTCCCCTGACCCCTACGTGTTGCTTCATCTCCTTCATATGTTGGTTATCCTGTTAAATTTTCGTCCGTGTGTTTTTTCCCCCCCAGACTTTAACTTGTTATATATATTCTACCCTGCATCGGTTTCTCCCTTTTCCTATACCCCAAGGGGGCTGTAAAAATAAAATATTTTAATCATTACAATTTTTGAAGGATTCAGCAGCTGCCATTTGCTGCTCGGCCTCTTTCAGAAAAGTACTTTTGTGCAGTAATATGTTTATTATACTTTTCTGAGGGTGTCTGCCATTGTTGATCAGTAAACACAGAAAATGGTCTGTTGTTTGGTACACAATTATTGTATTGCATGCTCATGATTTCAGAATGATACAGCTTCCAGAAGTCATTATGCGTAGTTCTTTGTTGCAAATTTGCCATTTCTTCATGGCCATCCCGGATTTTTAACCTTTTTCTGGAACCTTCTTTTCTGGCATTGGAACTCTGTGCACTTTAACATTGCTAAATAGGAGTTAAGTGTGCTCCCTTGTTTAACCATGGTTAAATTGTCTTATTCCTAATTTACATAGTTAACTTTCCTATAAGGCCCTACTATGTGGTTTAGAAAATGCATTCAGGACCTGGAATTTAAATGCCACTTGTACACTGTAACATATATTGTGCCATCCACAGGGTCAGTCTGTAGAACAAGACTTCAGGCCTACCATGTACCACTCCAGCAGCCTAAACATGTACTGTCAAATCTGTTAAAATATTTGTTTTATAGACTTGAAACCCTGCTTTTTAGATACTAAGTCACCCACCGTAAGTGCATCTTGCCACTCATCAGGTAGGGTGCCTAATATTAATGAAAAATTAGTCAAATTTAAAGTTGGCATGTCCTTCCTGTGACTAGACCCTAAAGGCTATTTTCACTCGTAAGACTATAGCTGGATCTTAGAAAATCTCAAAGGTACAGATACACTTTAATCTAACCTTTTGAAAGGCAAGTTTTAGAATAGTCATTCCAGGACTATTGTTCATAATTATTAAAAGTACAATTCATTGGTGAAGTTAGATTTTTAATAAATATTTAGGAGAGGTAACCTTTAGAAAGATACCTTATCCCTGCTAATGCATACTTCAAGCCCTATACCCCATTCTTGGAATTGGTTAAGGAAGAGGATGTATCTGGAAGGATACCCAAAGGAAACCACCTAAAATGAGTTCTGCTGCCCTCCAGATTATTGATATATTGGTCTTTTTGGTTGAGGCCAGGCACTGGTCACTTTCTATCAGATTTTGATGGAAAGCCAACATTCAGGTGGGGCGAATAGAAGAGCCAGATTAACAGTCCTTGATCGCCATGATGGTGATCATTTTCCTATCTCACTAGTCTGGGGTAAGTCACAGATAAGGGATAGTCTAATCCCACCTGAACCATATAATGCTGTGGTGATTAGTAATAAATGCACAGTGACAATCCTAACTGTCCAGCTATAGGTAAGAAATGTGTTAAGTGTCACAAATTCGGTCACTTCCAAGGTCTGTGCAGGGGAGGAATAAATTCAGCGCCCAATAGCAATTCCAATCTCAATAGAGTTAAAGTTTCTAATATTTGTTTAGACACTCCAGATGTACAAGATTGTGCTTCTCAATTTGCCTATATTCTAGTTACCATTGATATTCCTGACCCTATAATGCATTCTGACAAACCTATTAAGGGGGCATTAGTTGACATTATTATTGATGGGAGAACTATTTTGGTTATGGCAGACTCGGGAGCTCCTGTTACCATTCTTCAGGATCGCACTTTTTACAAGTTATGGGCCAATAGCATCCCACTTTTAACACCTGACATCAGTCCCAAAGCTTTTGGAGAACAGGACCTCGATTTGTTGGGTTTCTTTTGGGACAATGTGGTGTGTTTGGGCAAATCCACCAGAACAAAAATTTATGTTGCAGTCCAAGGAAGAGACCTCATAGGATGGAAGGACCTTGCTCGGCTAGGTATCATTTTGTGTCCGGGACAAGATTCTCCAATTATTTTGGTAAATCTTCCTACTAATATTCTGTCTGTAGAGCAACATGTGTCTCCTGATGACAAACTAGTGCAATCTTTTCCTGAAGTGTTCCAAAAATCTGTAGGTACGATTAAAGGTTATGAACATTCTATTATCAATCACAAGATTTGTAAAGCGCACTACTTACCCGCGAGGGTCTCAAGGTGCTGAGGGAGAGGAGGGGGGGTGTTGCCGCTACTGGTCGAATAGCCAGGTCTTGAGTCTGTCGTAGGTTGAGGGGAAGGGTGTTCCAGATCTTGGCGGTGCGGTGAGAGAAGGATCTGCCTCCGGTGGTGGTTCTCCGGATGCGTGGGACGGTGGCCAGGGAGAGGTCGGCGGAGCTGACGGTTGGGAACGTAGGAGAGTCGACTGTTGAGGTAGGCTGGGCCGGTTTTGTGGAGTGCCTTGTGTGCGTGGATCAGGAGTTTGAAGGAGATTCTCTTGTCGACGGGGAGCCAGTGCAGGTTTTTCAGGTGGGGGGGTGATGTGGCTGTGGCGTGGAATGTCGAGGATCAGGCGTGCAGAGGCGTTTTGGATTCTTTGCAGTCGTTTGATGAGCTTGGTCGGGGCTCCTGCGTAGAGTGCGTTTCCGTAGTAGTCTGCTGCTGACGAGGGCCTGGGTGACTGTTCTTCTTGTGTCTGTCGGGATCCACCTGTAGATCTTGCGGAGGGTGTTGGAGGAGGAGACTGTGTTGACTTGCTTGGTCATGGTGAGCGTTGAGTCGAGGTTGACTCCCAGGTTGCGTGCGTGGTCGGTTGGTGTCGGGGGTGCCCCTAGTGACGAGGGCCACCAGGAGTCGTCCCAGGCTGATGGGTTGGAGCCGAGGATGAGGATCTCCGTCTTGTCTGTGTTCAGCTTAAGTCGGCTGCACTTCATCCAGTCGGTGACGGCTTTCATTCCTTCGTGGAGGTTGGATTTGGCGGTGAGGGGGTCCTTGGTGAGGGAGAGGATCAGTTGAGTGTCGTCGGCGTAGGAGATTATGTTGAGGTCGGGCGATGCGTGCGAGTGGAGCCATGTAGATGTTGAACAGTGTCGGGCTGAGGGAAGATCCCTGGGGTACGCCGCAGATGATCTCGGAGGCTTCGGATCGGAATGAGGGGAGGCGGACGCTCTGGGTTCTGCCGGAAAGGAAGGAGGTGGTCCAATCCAGGGACTTGTCTCGGATCCCTGCGTCGTGTGCGTATGCTTAAGAAAGATGCTATACCTGTTGTACATAAAGTTAGACCTGTACCTCTCAGTATCAGGGATGATTTAAAATTGTTACTATCCAATTCAATCTGAGGGCATTATTTCTCCAATTGTTACAAGAGTATAATCTTGCTATCAAATACATCTAAGGAGGGAAGAACGTCCGAGCGGATTGCCTGTCTCGTATTCCTCTTCCTGATTGTAGCGAAGGTGAAGATGATTTTCGCAAGGATTGTTGTTGGTTTGGTAGATGCCATTTCTATGTGTAGTGGTAGTATCTCACAAGATGAATGGTCATCTGCCATGGCACAGGATGAGACTTTAAAAAAGGTTGAGTTGTTAATCAAGAGCAAATGGCCTGTTAGCAAAAGTCTTAGTAATGACTTAAGAAGTTTTGCACAAATCAGTGAAGAGTTATCCTTTGAAAATGGGGTTTGTGTGAGGAATGGTCTTTTTTGTACCTCCTGTTTCCTTGAGAGAAAAGATCATCAACATTTCTCATGAAGGTCATTTAGGGGTTTCTGCTACTTGCAAGAAATTAAAAGAAATTTACTGGTGGCCAGGCATGGACAAACTGGTATCTTTTTGTTGATGTTTGTCCAAGTTGTGTTGTCTCAGACAAACACTGGATGATGCCTAAGTGGTTTAGTGACTTAGCATTGGGTTCTGATTTGTCTCAAAGAAGAAATTCTTTGGAAGATCTTCAATTAGTTAAAAACTGGGTCGCTGCTAAGTACTGCAGAAGAAAACTTATGATGGTGTTTCTAAAACCAAATGTGTTGATGTAGCAGTGAATGATTGGGTTCTCATCAAGAAGCCCTACAAAGTTTGCAAAGGTCAATCTAAATTCACTCTTCCAGTGGGCATTGTCAAAGTCACCAAACCTTCTGTCTTGTTAGAAAATAGAGATTGGTGGAGCAAGGACAGCATTGTGAAACTTACTAATACACAAGTTGAGATCTTAAATAGTTTATGCCAATAGGTCTGATGATGAGGATTCTGATTTTACTTTTGGTCCTGGTTTTGATACTATAAATGCACCTAGTGATAATTCTGGGGATGCTATGCCTTCTTCGTCTCTAAGTTGTTCAAGCTCTTTCACCTCTCCATTCTTCATTTGAGGGTGGAGCTGCTCGCAATCAGAGGGTTTGTAGATTACCTATCAAATTGCATGACTAGGTTTTGTATTAATTTTCCTGTTTATTTTTTTATATATATTTTTTTGGGTGTTTATGGGAGGGGGGTGTGTGGTAAGTTGTTCACTGTTCCTCTAATCTTTAGAATGTTTTTATGGAATTTCCACTATGTCATGCTATGTTCCACCCTGGCTCTGGCAGTTGCTTCTTGGTTCCTTGCTGTGCAGCTGCCTCTGCCGTGGGCTCCTTTCTGTACCTCATACATGCTTTATTCTAATAAAGCTATCTTGGATTTACAAGCGACGCCTCCGTGAATTTCCTGCTTCCAACCCCACCACACTGAGGTAAAGGCATTGTGTTTTGGCACTGCGTGCAAACAGATCTAGAGGAATGTGCTGTGTGAAAGGTCTGCATCGTTGCGTGTGTGCGCAACACTAGCTCATTTGATTGGACCCCCTGGAAGGAACTTGCTGACTTTACGTTTGTAGATTGACCAATGTGCCATCGCATGGAGAGATTCCTTCCACTGTGGACAGTGTTAAGCGGACAGAGCTTGACTGGGCACCCAAATCGTCCATGTCAAATGTTCAGAACAGCCCTGCTCTGCAGAGACTAGACTAGACCAGACTAGCATGGTTCGGTCTCTTGAAGCAGCCTGTGAACAGGGAAATGCCAGACCTTGTCCCATCTCACAAGGGGGACTTTTTATGTTTCATGCAGTCATGCTGTTGGTTCCAGGTAGAAGTGGGCGAGCCGCTGAATGCTTGACCCTGAAGCCTGGCTTTGGCTCGGTTCGGTCCTTTTGAACCCACGAGCGAAGCCTTCATGGGGCTTCTGCCAGCCACTCGCTCTACCCTCATGCACAAAAGTAAAAAGAAAGCATTAATATTTAGAGAAATGGAGAAATAAATAGATACCCATTTAAGTGGCTGCTTTGTACAAAGTAAAACCAGAAAACTTTGGTTGTGTGGAAGCCACGATTAACATAACTGTGTGATCTTTAGCAGATATTCGATTTTACGAGTCCTCCTTTTTCTACACCATCTCATGCGAAAGCACCTTGAAATGCGTGACGTCAGAAAACCAGCTGTACACAAACCTATTGTTTGATTTAATACACAGTAATGTTGTTCGATCTGTAAGAATCCGGGTCACATACAGGGTTCACATGACACCTAACTTGCCTCATATTTCACTAATGACCCTGTCGCCAGGGTGGGGGCGGGGGCAGAAACGGTTCTAAGTTCACTTTTAATAAGTACTTCTCAGTGCAGTGCTATAATGTGACCTATTAATATCAAAGCTTCCACATGTTTAATACTTTTTTTAATGTATTTTTTCATTTTGAAGAGACTTGCATACTTTACGTGTGCTTTGCATGGGGAACATTTTCATGGCTCGGGGCGTGCGCAGGCTCTAAGATCCAAGCCTGACCCTTCACTCGACTCGCCCTGTTAATTTGTTGGCTCTCCCACCTCTAATTCCTAGCTGTACTAATAGACATGCTTAGTTCTACCTAACTCAATAATTCCGTTTATTACTAGCGGGTTTTTGAACCTTGGCTAGGAAGGGATCTGCAACCCAGATAGCGCGTACTTTAAATCTGTTAATTCAATGTAAATCTAAAACCGGTGCGTGAAGGAGCCAGTTAGAAAACTAAACGTAGTCGTAAAGGGAGATAACATCAAAGGGAGTTGACATCCCACATTGCCTCCCTCATCAGTTTGATTCTGGACAAACCAGGTCCTCTTGTCTCCCTGTGACAAAGTTCCTTTATAGAATGGCGCGACAGCGGCATTGTGCGTCATACAGATGTCCGTTGAGCGGCTGAACAGCCATGTCCATTATCGCACTGATGGCCGCCTCATCTTTAAGCACCGCCAGGAGATCTTGCAGCGGAGCAGTAGCGGGACACAGGCGTGCAACTCCCATAGGGCTCAAAGGGTTTCAGCCCCCCCCCCCCCCCTGTCGTGTCGGCCCGGGCTAAGACCGCTTCCCGGGCGCACGCACAGACAGTTTGAGCTTATCGCAGCCGCACCCGATTACTTCACAGGTCTTTAAAAGACCATTTACGTGGTAACGAGTTTTTGTTGTTTTTTCACCCTTTCATCTCCACTCGGCCCATTGCTGGAAGAATTAGCCCCCCGCATCCCCCCCCCTCGAAATTTGGCTCTAGTTGCGCCTCTGGCGGGACCAGTGGTCGAAAGGGGGGGGGGGGGGCTGTGGGCGGAGAATCGGAGGGCGGGAATAACCGGAGGATTGGGTCAGTGGGCAGAGTCAGGGGTGTGGCCTGAAAGCAAAACATCACAATTTTTAGTATTTGTTTGGCATTTCACTGACCAGTTACAGCTTACTGCGTCATTTAATTTAACCAATGGATACACATGTTTATTTAAGGTTTAATATGAGTTATTGACAGTGGAAACCTATTCCGCTTTGAATGTATTTTAATCACAGAATGTCCCAAATATCCTTAAAAGTGGAATCACAAGCCATTTGTCTCCCAGCCATGGAGTTTGTCATCAGCACTTCTCCTCCCTTTTTCCACAAGAGCAGTTCAAACAGAAATGGCAAAATATCCTAGTTTGCAAATGTTTTCCACATAATTGTCTCTGCCATATTTGCCACATAATACATCTGCTGCATAATCTGATTTTAAATACATTATTTATAGCTCAAATGGATCAGAAGTTACTAAAAAATGTAACTTGTGCTGCTGTGAAGTGGAGGGCCCTTTGCAAAGGTTGACTGGTCACCTTTCTCACTGCTGCCGTTGTATGTTCCACTGGTACTAATAAGGAAAAATCTTTGCAGAGACATGTTAGCATGTGTAAACATGTCAAAATAATAAAGTATTAGAAAATTTACAGCAACACTAATACCAGTGTAGGGTGTCAGAGCACTTTACATAAATATTACACAGACAATCGATTTTATACGTGTGTAAATCACTGTATAGGAAATGTTACATAAGACAAAGGACTACAAGGTGTAGGAGTCGCATGGCAACCATAGTAGCAGGCAGTATAGTTCAATAGTGATTGGTCTGGAGAAACACAAACTCAGAATTTAAAACGTAATACCATGGTTGGGGGTTCTCTTTAATAATCAGAATGGATTTCTACCCAAAGGAACCTTTTTTGCAACATTAGGATAATCAAAGACTGGGGGGGGAAACAAAGATCTAATTTATACCTTGAGTTTATTAACTGCAAGTAACAATAGGGTCTCTCTGACAAAAGCAGTAACCCATTGACCTATTTACATTATGTGCACTTTGTGATCTGCATGGTACATGTTCTTGGCAGCAGGCACATTAACCCTCTACGCTTCCTTTCCATGAGTCAAAACGTCCACTAGACAAAACACCATCTCTCTACTAAGAACATTAATTAATGGAGTTATCATGACATTTTTATTGTTGCCTAAAATTGTTGGAGGCCAGGAAGGAGGCAGTAAGTGCTTTTAAATCCATATTATACTTGCAAACATGACGCCCCCACCTGAAGTCAGCGCCAGCCGCGGTCCGTGCAGTTAACAGCGGTGAGGCCGGATAAGGGGGGATTTCAAGGGACGATGCCGAGGGGAAATTAATTTATTTAATTTTCCCTCCGCATCGTCCCTCGAAATCCCCTCTGCCCCACCGCTGTTACCTGCACGGACTGCGGCTGGTCAGCGTGTGGAGCGGTAGCACTACCCTGCTCAAGGGTCCTGTGACCTTAGTGAGAGTCACTCTCACTCTATGGTGTGCTGCTTCATAGGCCTGTCTGCAAGACTGGAGGTGAACTTCAGAATTGTGGCGGACAGTCCTTCAAGGTTAACCCACACTTGCCACTGCTAGGGTCTACATGCTGGTGCTAGGACACCAGGGCTTTTAAGATCTTTCGGGGCCTTCTAAGATCTAACATGGGAATGTGCTCCCTCAGGGGGAGTGGTCTGGTGGACTGGTCATGAAGGCGGAACCTGGTTCCCCAGTTCAAAATTCAGCAGCTCTGACCATAGTGCCACATTCTCCCCACTGAACACCATACTGCCCCACTGAGGGAAACTTGCACTGCACTGACCCGCTATAAACACCTGGATGTGACTCAATTCAAATTGCGCACTAGACAAGAGCAATATGCTGCCTAAAAAAAAAAAAAAAAATTTAACATCCTAGAAAAAGCAAACACTTCATAGGGAATGCAAGATTAAGTAAAGCATGTGAAATGTAAGCAGGAACAAAATGGTTACCTTTTTTTCTTTTTACACATTCAGAAATTAGTGAGTGCTTTTGCCTGAAAAGTTAAGGCCATGACTACAGGGCCCAGAAGGGACCCGTTTCAATGCCCATTGCTTATATCCTTACAAAATTTAAGCAGTATGGTTTATAAAGACCACATTCGTGAACACGCAGCCGCTGTACACATTTTGTTTTCCAATTCACCCATCAAGCAGGTATTTCAGTACCTCCAGGAATAGTGCACTTTCCCACCTAGGGAAAACAATGTTTTTCAAAGAGAGACGAGAAAACAAAAGTAGCGCTTCACTGGCAAACACTGTAAAGTGGCGCTAATGTGTTTACGTGTGAATAAATCAATCTGGCCACCTTGCAACCACTCTGTTTTGCTTTAGTTAGTTATTTTTCATATTTTGAATATTTTATTTCTCTCCACCCCGGGGCTGCACTTAGAAATTGAAAAATGTCAGAAAAAGACGACGTTTCCAGCAAGTGTTTTTTTCTTTTTTGGATCCATTTCACAGGGGCGCAAATAAGCGAAAGAGAAGGTAATACCCGTTTCTTGAAGTCTCCGTTTTCACTAAATGAGGAGGAGCGAGACAGGAAGAGGGGGAACAAAGAGAGCGGCAGGAGAACTGGACACTGTCCTTGTCTTCTCTGGGCACGAAGGAAAAGACGGAGTCCTTTTCCTTCTCTGCCCGTTCTGCCCACCCCCAAAAGCCGAGCCTTAACTATCGGCTTTGGCGATTTCTTCCGTCCGGGAGGCATATTTAAAATAAAGTAGGGGAACAGACTCTATGAAATTAAAGAAGTAGGGGCACGCCGTGCCCTGCCGACCCCGCCCACTTCGACCACTGGGCGGGACCCATTAACCTGCAGAGGTCCTGCGACTGGATGGTCGTTGCTTGTAACCTTGAGTTTGTTTAAAAAAAAAGCGTCACTTCAAAAGTAGTAAAGGTCCTGGCTCACACATGTTAATTTCAAACTACGGTGGTTGGCATGTTCGTCTTATCGGGATGATCCGTGATGTAACAGGGCAGACACTTCTGTGGGAAAGGCTGCGTGCTCCCCCGCCTCTCCCTTCTGGCATGCCGCTGTAATAGCTGCTTATGTAAACTGCTGAGTCATTGCTCTTGTGCAACCGAAACTTTGGAATTGTTGAACTGTGCTACCACTAAATGTGTACTTGAACCGTGGCAACTTTTTTCCCCCTCTTTTAGCGAGTTGTTGATTTGGGATGGTGGTAGTTTCGAGGTTATCGCCTGAAGACTATTCGAGGTTAACGTTAAACCGATATTTTGGACTTCCATGTTACATAATTCAATGTGAATTGTCACCAAACAAACAAGCTGGTAAGCTTTAGATCTTGTATAGGAGCCTATATCTTACCCTCTTGACATGATGAACATTATCTGGTTGCCCATGATGATAATTTGAACACCTCATTAATACCTCCAAGTTCACCAAATTATGTTATATGTATTACATGTTTTTGTGGTTTTATTGCACAAAATGCAGTGGTATAAAAACCCAATTTCCCCAGGGAACAGTGAAATATGGAAACTTTCCCGGTTCTTTGTAAAATAATGTGTTCCATCATCCTGATGGAAGTCGAGAGTTCTTCAGGGGGTAATGCAGGATGTTTGGACTGTTGCTCCATATGGTGGGATATACTGAATAACGCTTTTTTTTTTTTTTTTTTTTTTTTTTAGCTAAAAGCTCTGAGACAGAGGCTTCCAACTGAGCCTTTGATTTTTGTCACTATAAGGTGTGCGCTGGAAAATCATAGCCACTGAAGTTCTTGTGTCGCTGAGGTCAACTTGAACTACATTCACTCCCTGTCTTCATTTGCACTTATTTTGTTGGACACACACACGCAAACACAGCCTCTGAACAAGAGGCTCTTCACTTATGTGCACTGGTAGGGTGGCCTAAGTTCCTATTATACATGGACAACATTCTACTTTATTAAATCAAACACAGGAGAAGGTTTTGCACAGCACACATCCTGAAGTCTTGTATTTCGAGCTCCTCTTATGTGATGATCAAGAAAGAGGAGGGAAAGTTTATTAAATCAATTTCCTAGGATGACACAGTTTGGTAAAGTGGGAAAGCTTGGATTAATCACAGGTTTTCTGGGTTCACATTGTGGAATTCAGCCACTAGATGTATATGCTCGCTTCTCCTACGACCACCACCCTTCTAGCATCAATATGGCCCTCGGTCACATCACAGACCAAACTTTGTGGCCCTTGGCAAATGTTTGCGAGTACCCATTGTCTAGTTTGAGGAAATTGCCATTATTTGTCCGTTAAAAAAAAAAAAAAAAAAAAATCTAAAGTGCCATTGTTGCTATTTACTAACTCTTGGAAATGATTTCAGGACCTGCTCGATCCCACGTTCTAACAGTTATCAAAGCAAGGATGGTGCTGTCTCTTAAACGAGGCATGGCATGAAGTTCCCCAAGTGGCTGGCTATTGCGAAGTGCAGATGTTTTTAGACCGCTGTTTAAAATGTTGAATTCAACAAGCCAAGCACAAACTCCAGTAGCATTTGGTCGTTTTAAAACCAGAACTAGCCCTTGAGCCCAACGATCAAAACTCCTGTTTCAAAATTTGCATCTCACTCCACAACCCCCCCCCCCCCTCTGTAGTTAGCAGGGCCATGGAAAAACCTGTGTTCATATCCTTGAATAAAGTGTTTTTAACTTTGCTACTCATGGTGAGACGTTTTCGTTACTTCTGTGATTAGTATGTCTTAGCTTTTCTCCTAACGACTCGCGCCGAAAGGATCAAATTGCTGTTATTTTATCTAGTTTTATAATTTGTTTTCATCGGTATTAATTTGTAACCGTTTTATTGACTTGCAAAGAAAGACTTTTTTTTTTTTTTTTTTTCCCCCAGTCATGTCTGAAGAGAATCTAAAGTTTGCAAGTGATGCTGACTGCTACGTCTGATGTATACCTACCTATATGCTGTATTATATGATGCTGTGCACAAGGGAGTTGTGGGTTATATGCGCTATTAGGATGAGCCGAGTGAATGGGGTAGTCACCACATATTGTCATACCTGCCTCTACTGTGTACTGGCTCATGGCCCTGATCCACACAAACTAGGGGAGTGCCTGTTGCTGGAGAGCTATGGTTGTACATTTGTTATCAGTTATTTGTTTTACTTGTTCTAAAGTGGATCACTGCAAGACTGAGTATGGACCGCCAACTGAATGGAAGTTGTAGTTCTTGTGCCTCAATTTACCGTACCAGTTTGCCAAGATTAGTCTTTTCGCTCATATCGTTAATCATTGCCTGTTTCTTACTCTACATTATCTCTTAGCTAAACTGCCCCTTACAGCAATTCATTTCTCAGTTGAATTCTGCACTATTTACATTTTAGGGTCCCATTCTTCTATATGCGTTTGATTGGGATAATTGCTCTTGCGCATCTGAAGGCTGTGGTTTGAATGTTAAGAATTAAAGTAAGTATTTACAGCTGCAGCGAAAAAAGGGCAACTGTAGTTAGCCATCAACTCAAACGATGCCTTTCAGCTGGAGCTGTGGTGGCGAACCTTTGTTTTCTGGTGCATTGTAAATGTCTTTACTCGATTCGCAATAGTATGAAGTTATTACAGTGTACCTAGACAGATTGATTATCAAAAGTGACAGTGAAGAGGCTATAACTACAAATGGCTTGAGACTTGTAATGATTTACAATTTTTTTTCTTTTTTCCTCTTTCCTTCAGGCAGGTGGACCAATTACAGTTGAAGGAAATATTCAGGGATTGACTCCTGGCAAACATGGCTTCCATGTCCATGCTTTTGGCGATAACACAAATGGTAATGTGTTTAAAATCACAATCCAATCTGTTTATTACTAGTTTTAACAAATAAGAGTAAAGGATTACAATAACATGGGGAGCAAGAAAAGTATAGATTTCTAAGATCCAAATGTAGAGCGGAACAGGTGGCTTGTGTGCACTCACCTGAATTTAAAGCTGCCAGGTTTATTTAAAAAAGATGAAGTATATAATTTCAAAGGAAAGCACTTGAGTAATGCATCGATCTTCTACCAAAGTGAATGCACTGGGACTCGTGGACAGCCAGTTTAGGGAGATGGATGATGGGATTTGTTTGGCTTGTTGTTCAGGAACTCTGGAGAGCTAGGATGGTGCCCGTCTCTGCAGAGTGTTATGATTTCTGCACATTGTTTTGAATCCAGCGTGTGCTCTACAGAATTTGGAAGGAATTGACTCCATCCCTGAGCATTTTTAAAGTGGAAAATGAGACCAGCTTTGTTTTGGATCTGCTTCAAGTTATTTGAAACTTTAATACAGTGGTGGCTCGCGCGGATCTGGGGTGGCGGGGTGTAAAAAAAACACACTAACCTCGCTGCTCTCACGTCGCCTCTCCTCTGCCGAACAGGAAGCAGCTAGGCTCCCCTGAGCCAATCACAACACTGCATTGCGTAATGCAGCCTAGGTGGAGAACATACTAAGGGGCCGATTCCGATCTCGGCCGGTAGTGCTCCGAATCGGATTCGGATTTACCGGATCCGATTCGGAGCCCTGTTTCCCGACCGAATCGTACGCGGGTCCGGCCGAGCGAGTACGATGCAAGCACCCGCGAAATCTCCGACCGACTCGAACGCGGCTTCAACATGCTCCGACCGACTCGCATGGACACGACTCGCACCGCGCTATGGAGACGTATCCCGGCCGGGTAAGTACGATGCGCGCCGCGAGCAGTCCGACCGACTCGCGCCGTCCGGCTCGAAAAAGCTGTCGGAGACTGACTTTGGGGGTTTGCGTCAGACCCCCCCTGTACGCGTAGGCGCGCGAGTCGCACACAGGGGGGACCCATGGGTCCCCCCTACCTGTGCATGTACGCCGCGATGCGCATCGCGTACCTGCTGTAGGGGGCGCCCTTGACCGCCTCGCACCCATTGAGTGAATGGGAGCCCGCGTACGCGTTGTACGACAGGCTCCCATTGACTTCAATGGGAGTCCGACCGACTCGAGTCCGATGGCATGCGTGCGCATCGTACTCGTTCGGTCGGACTGCCAGAGTCCGATTCGGTCGGAAATCTCTCCGGGTCCGGCTCGGTCGGAGAGATTTCCGTTCGGAATCGGCCCCTAAGTGAGCATGACTGGCCAGCAAACGCGTCGTGCGCACTTCAGTGTGCCCACCACTCCTCCCCTCCTCTGTGAGCAGAGCAGTACCGCCCCCATGTTGCCTAATCGGGAACAAATAAAATGAGAACATCAAGGTATCGTTTTATTTTTCCTTTCTTTCACTGCTACAAACCAGTGGGGTGACGCTCCTCCGCCTTAGCGGAGGAGCCGCCACTGCTTTAACTGCAATCTTTGCATCAATATTAACCTGAACATGACACCTGGTAGTACCAGAAAAATCTCGTTCAACGTGTAGGAAAGTGGTTACTCAGAGGAGATGTGTATGCTAGGTAGGTTAAACGGCTGCATTCATTTTTGGCGTGATGGAGAATTCTTAATCGGCAGTAACACACAGATCATTGACTTGCTGAATAAGAAACAAGGGTTCTCTCTTGGAGTGTGGTTGGTGAAATAGGAGGTCAGAGTCCACCAGCCACACAAGCAGGACCTCCAACTTGCAATCATTCAGATCAAGGTATTTTTTTATTGATCATCACTGAATGTGCATGGAGCAGAGAATAGCCATTTGGCGACTAATAGTTCATGACCGAAGCTTAAATTGTAGCTTATTGGACATATTAAAGCTGATCTGTGATTACCATGAATTTATGCGAGTGGCATCTCGTAGGCGTTGAAGTGCTTATTCATTTTTGTTGTTTTAGTTATGTGATGCTGTTGTGAATATTTTCCTGTGCTGCAAATAGACTGTACCCTGAGCCTTCCTTGCACAGTAGACCGTACTCCTTTCTCCCTTCTACCTGCCCAGTTTCTCTTTCTACTCTCCATCCACAGCTTGCAAATCCACAACCTGATGCACCCATAACCCCGCCTTTTGACACACTTTTAATAGACTATTTCCATCATTATGCATGTTACTTACAATCTCAAGCCTCACCATCTCCCTCATTCTGATGGTCTCCACTCTTTTTCTTCAATACCACAATGGAAACCTATATTAATAGCAATGACTGCCTCTTTAGTCCACACTACCATCACTCATTCCACTTTACCTCTTGCTGATCGGTAGTAATCTGTTTTCCCTTGAGCAAGATACACTTGACCTCCTCGGCCTCATCCGAGATCACCCCCTCTTGTTGGTATTCAGTAATTTCCTTCATTCTGCTATCACCTTAACTTTATCCTCCTTGTCTGCTTCCCCTGGCCAACCAAGAAGCTTTACCTCGTTATTCAGACACTACATGGCTTTTCTCGCCCCCACTTATATAGAGAAATACACACAGGCCTTGACGTGCTTCTTCAACACTCAGTTGGCTCGATACACTTCTAGGATCAACCCCTTATGATACTGGGGTAACATTGAGCCTTTGTCTGGTCTAAGAGTGCCTTAACTGTCGCCTGACAATTTAGTTCTCTCCCTCCAGTCCACTGAAAGAAACCAGCTGGCAAGATTGGGATAGTTATGAATAAGCCGATGGCCACATGCGCAACAGTCCCAAGGTGCACACCATCAGCTTATTCAGGATTATGTTTGCGGGCCTGGGACGGAGCACGCAGCAGGGTAGCACCCTTAATTTTGCCTGTGAGCATTCATCAAAAGTTGGATTACACATGGTGTGCATATGACCGATTTGCTTAAGATTGGGATAGTGGCAGGTGGATTAGCACTCTTGAGCTGACCTCTCACCACAACAATATATAAGTTAACAAATCAAGGCAAGATGGAAGGGCCTCCTTGATGTACAATTTGGCTACTGAATAGTGCATTTGCCAGATCTCAAGTCTGTACTCTTGTGGTGCTGCGAAGGGAGGTGGCAAAAGTAATTGTGTATAGCCCCTAACCAGATAAAAGCTCAGAGAAAGAGGATTTTTGTAAATGATTTACTAATCGTGTTTGTGTAAGGTTAATGATTCACATAAATGGATAAAACGTAATGACACAAGTCCTAAAACATCTACACGCTATAAAATTATCAAAGCACTCGATCACTTACAAGTATTGTCAAGGTTATTCATTGTCCTAAAACCTGTTTCGATGCTGTTATGCAATATTGGTAAAAAAAAGTTACCATTTTGAATTGTGTGTTTTTTTTTTTAATTTATTTTTTTAAATTTTTATTTTTTTACTTCAATAAAATATGATCAAATCATTCGGTATTACTGAAAAAACTACAACACTTCTTGGTTAGGACATTAGACCAAACTCCTGTGACCTGAAGGATGGACAGTTGCCTACTTAAATTTCGAGTATTTTAAGTTGTCATGATTTAAATATATTTAATGTAAGCTGTAAACTCTAAATTTGCATCTGCAATATTTTCTACTTCTTATACAGTGCACAGCTCTTAACGTTGGTAATAGCGCATCAGAATCATTGTAGTCCTCCAGCATTGCTGACCAAAAAAACTTAATCCTAGAAGATCTAAATATTTATATTGGAGATTGGGCCATGATTATAGTAAAACCATGATTAATGTAAAACCCTCATAAAAATTAAATTGATGCAACCACTCAAGCATTCATAAGGCCAAGCTCCAATGTAACAATTTTAGTTAAAGTAGTGGACCGCAAGGAAAGAAGCCACCACCATGCCCTTTTTTTAGCTAATTGATTATATGATGGATTTTGGTAAACATCATTGTGAGCCATATATTAACGAAGGAGTGGCTTTTGCTTCTTAGACCTGAACCAATGGGTGCAAGGAAAGGCTGTCATATTTACTGTTTATTTGCAAGTGTATTATTAAGCATCTTCGAGGCTTGGCTTAAGTCATGAAAATTGTGAACCAGAGACAAATGGCACTTGTGTCATTTTCCTCTATACTGGTTGGCACCAAAAAACATATTTTGCCTTGAGCGGATTGTGTAAAAATACCATTTGCCGCTGCAGTGGGAATCATTGTAGAAAACGGTCAACATGGATGTTCAGGAGTCTAGAAGGAGAGTACTGGAGTTTAGAAAAATGTCAGTTTCTTTGTGGGTCTTTTCAGTAGACTGGGGTCTCAAGGCCAGCTTAGTTGCAAGTGGAATTGAGCTGCTTTAAATGAGAAGCTTGACTCAGTCAAAGTTCATTTAGCTCGGTCTTTTTTTTAAGGTGCTTGGTTTTCTTTCACTGGTGTCCCAAGAGCTGTCAACAAGGCCTTTATTAGATTGAATACCATAAAGAGGAGCCAAAACACACTACTACACGATGGCAGGGTATCCAAATTGCTGCACCACTACTTGTGTTAAATTTTGTGTACTAGGAAAAACAAATTTTTGTTTCTTGTCTCATAAATCGTGCCCACCTCTAAGAACCAGCCACCGTTAATGGTCCTTAATAAATAATTCAAACACCGAGAAAGAGGCACATAAATAGAGACATTAGAACATAATTTTTGGAAGAGTCCATAAGCCAGCGAAATCACGACCGAGGCAAATCGTTCGTTTGATTTTGTAGATGCAAATTACGGCTTAATATAGCCATAATGCTACGCTCGTTGTTTGACACAATTTGTTCTGAGGTATGATGATCGTATTTTCGTCTTGGACTGTCTCTTTTGGGTAGTATATGGGTGTAGAGACAGTGGAGCATTTGCATTAGTCTGTTATATGTAGAAAATTTTGCACATTTTCTTTTGTCCTTTGGATGTTTTGTACACAATTCTTATTTTCGGGGTGATTATTCACTGGTGTTATGGTTTAAACGCACTATGGATGTTGGTGGCCCCACGATGACACTTAAGTTGGTGTCCTCTACGTCTTTCAGCTTGTTCCAAGATATTCACATGTCGCGACATTGCGCTAAGTAACTTGAGGTTCTTTACTTTTAGACTTGGACCATATTTTGAGAGTAAGCTGCATTCTAACGCCAGGCTAGCGATTGTGGGAATTCTTTTAATTGGATTACGGTGGATACTTTTGTTAGTACTGATTGTTGCGAGCCCATAGTGTGTGTATGTGTACGACCAAATTTTGAACCCAGAGGAGTGTCTCAAAAAACAAACAATTTTAGTGTTGCCCGGATGGGTAACTAACCACCCACCTCGCTCTATGTGGTTATGAAATATGGGGTCCTATCTATATTTATGAGCTGGTTCATGACAAGTTCCCTTTAGGCTAAATAGGGGTTCATGACTATTTGCTTCCAGGGTGGCAGGGGAGTTTTCCATCATTGATTCCTTGTGTAAGTTAGAATTTTACTTTTTTCAAGTGTTGTCTGGTCTTTTTCTAGCACAGCTGACATAGGAGTATTTAATGTTGTACACCATCTTACATGAGCTGAGCTCGATATGTGTGTTTGAATTGGCGGTTATTATCTCCATAAGGGAGATACAATACCATTTGTCATGCTAACCATCTGCAGGGATACTCATTTTATGTACCATTTTGGTCATAAGAACCCAGTTGTCTATGAAAAATGATGTTTTAGGATATGACAAATGATGTTTTAGGATTTGAGATCTAGCTACAAATGCGACACTGTTTTTATGTTTTTTCTATGTTGAGTATTTATGTATTTGATTTTTATATGGACGTGTTTGTCCGTATGTAAATGTTTTGTGTAAATGTGGTGACCGTCTTGTCTTATGTTTACAGCTCTGAAGAAGCCCGAATGGGCGAAACGCGTTGGCTGTTTTGCATAATTTGCATGTACAAAATCAAATTAAGAATTAAAGAGATACGACCACACAAAGAAACTATTTGCCTCTGTCATCGTGATTTCGCTGGCTTATGCACTCTTCCAAAAATTATGTTCTAATGTCTCGATTTATGTGCCTCTCTTTCTCTGTGTTTGAACCATAAGGAGGAGTTTGTAGTCAAACACTTCTCTGATGATGCAGTAGCTATACGAGGCTACGGTGTTAATGTTCTCTCTGTATTATGTATGTATTGTCCATTTCCCTCAGAATAGTTTTTCATTTAAGGTTGGAAGTTGGCTAGTTTAGTAGTGTGCAGACAGAGTGCCTCAGTGTCCTTCTTGGTGCCTTAGCTTGCCTTCTCACAATTATTTTAATGTCCTGCCCTCTCCTCCTGAGAAGATGCCACCATTAGTCCAGGCTCCTCATCTTTTATTTGCTTGATCATGACCAGGCTGGGAACCTGTTTAGCTCTGGTTTTTTCTGATCCAAATCTGCTATGTTATTGGTGACATTTGGAAAAACTAAAGGAATTGATCTTAGTTAAGGAAGCCCACCACCTTAAGTTAGTGTGACATGACTCCAAACTCGAGTTGAGTGGCAGTATCACAGGTACTTCCGGGGTCGCCAAAACAGTGCTATTAAGATTTACTGAGCAATGTAGTGTTCTCCGAGTATGACAATTGGTGCCTGCATGGCTGATGGCCTTTTTTTCTGGCCACATAATTGTAGTCCTTTTCTAAGATTGTTATTTTATTTAGCCTTTACCCAAGGGAAAGATGCCTTCATTAATAGTAGAGAAATGGAGTAGCTAGTACCGTCCTTTCCCGACGATGGCTCCCACGGTGGGCATTACATAGACCTCAGACACAAACACTATAAAGAATGTAATCTTAAAGTCTGTCTCTGCCTGCTTGCCTCTTTCTGCTCGTGTCTGCCTCAGTCTCTCTGCCCCCCTCGCTCTTCTTTACTCCATTCTCCTCCACTCTGCCTGCCTGTCTCTCTTTGCATTTCTCCCTCTCTGGCTCCCTAGCTTGAAAACATGGTTATCAGAAGAATGTGGTCTAGTGGGGAATTTAGTGCCACATGATTTTTAAAGCACTTTTTTAAGATCTAGTAGTCCTTATTTGCTAAGCTTCTCTGGAGTTAAACCTTTGTGCTGAATTGACGACCAGCTCACTAGCCAGCCAACTCCTAGATAGTAGGACTGCATGTAGCCTTATACCGAGAATACAAGTGCCACAACATTATGCTGGTGGTGTTCATTCCGAGGGCAGTTAAGTACCAATAAATATTGGTTGGTCAGATTAATTTTTAGTTACTTTGGAGATTTTGAAATTACAGAGTTTGCCGAATCTGTCTAAGCTCTACCTCCGAAGTAAAGTTTGACAGAACTGGTAAAATGTTACTCATAACATGCTTGAGAAGATCCAGACTGTCATGCTAAATCAGGAATCATCCCTGACTTTATATAACCCATTGAAGAGCTCTGTAGAATACAATTAGATTTATGACCAAGACCTCATTACTAGTAGGCCTAAACACAATAAATAGTTTCATTGATAAACTAAAAGCACATTAAATAACCAAGAGAAGATGGGCAGAGGAAACTATTGGCTACAGGATAGAATTGCATATAATAAATAAATAAATGAAGAAATGTATATAGTCGCAAACTAAGTGCTGTGAAAGAACACTTTGTGGCTAAAATAAGTTTGGTCATTAATGCCACTAGACCTTGCACTTAAAACCTCCTTGTTTATTCCTATTGTAGGAAAGTAGGATCTGCTTTGATGGTCACCCCCCACTTTTTGCTGGTGTCATTGTTTTACTGACTAGTCTAACTGGGATCCTGCTAATCGGGACCCCAGTCTCTGTGCTTCTTCACTAAATTGGACATGGTGAGTACATAGGTTCACCCCAGATTGGCTACTGATGTACCTTTTGTAAGTCCCTAATATATGGTACTAAGGTACCCAGGGCATAGGTACACCAGGGGTCCCCCGTGGGCTGAAGCATGTATTATACCACGGAAGACCACTCAAATTGTGACTACAGGCCTGCCATTGCAGCCTGTGTAAACTGGTGATAGCACCACTTACAACAGATATGTTTCCTTATATCTGAGGTCTCTGCACTTAACCTATAAGTCACCCCTAAGGCAGGCCTTTCAATCCTGAAGGCAGGGTGCTCTGCATGAGCAGGGACACCCTTACAATCCACTGAGTCCATTCTCCTGGGTTGTGAGTGAATCAACCATTACAATATATAGAGTAGCCATGCGTCATTATGCGATGGCTAACTCTAAACTGGCTGTAACGAACCCTTTAGTGTTTGGTATCAAACATGTTGGAATCCTACCCCAACACCATAAATGGTGTTGGAGGTATGATTCCATGCACTGTAAAGCTCCTCCGAGAGGCCCTCAGTGCTCCCGGTACCAGTGTTTTAGACCCGGACAGCAAACTATGGCTGCTGCCGACCAGAGACACGATTCTGCCCTCCTCCTCCTGCTGCTGAGCCAAGCTCTAGCAGGGGAAGGCAGGACAATAGGTTTCGTGTCACAGGGATGTGTGACCACCTCCCAGACAGGACTTAGTTTGTTGGGTGAGGGTGGGGGCGCTTGCCAGTGCCACTAGACTGCTTTGAAGAGTAAATTTGGTTCTCTCCTTGCGTACTCCAGTTGCTCCCAGTTCAGGGAGCCGTTGGTTCCCGCTCGGGCAGGAAACTGGACAAAGGACATGGGAGTATCCTTCCCACTGTCGGGACCCCTGAACCGCCCCAACCCTTTCCTTAGGGTACTTAAGGGTTTACCTGTGGGTGGTTCCTTAGATTTGTCGTGGGACAAGGTTCTGATCCGAAACTATTTCATCTTCAACCGTCTGGGCACTTTAAACTTCGTTGGGAACTGAGACTGCAACTGGGAAGGCTCCTGGTCTCGTCATCCTACCAGTCTGCTGCGTCTGTACTCCATACAGGTTCTTCTACAGGTCTGTGGACACCCAAAGGAGTCTCCCTTGGAGTGAAGGAGTCCCTTCCTGCATCTGCAGGCACCACAACGAAGCTGACCGGTCTGCTGTTCCTGAGCTCCTATGGACTATGAAAGGTTCAGCAGCACAGGTGGTGGTTCTGCAACTCCCTAGATGCCTGCACTGTCTTCATAGCAAGTTTAAAGCCCATATCCCTCGTCTGAACCACTGGCGCAGTACCCATGTGCATCGCGTCAACTTGACGTTGCCATAGCTTGTTGACTCTCTTCACCCGAGATCTTCGTCCTCCAAGAAGCTCCAGCATCTCCGGCAACTAAGATCTTCACCTGCGCCGCATCCTCTGCATGGGGGGCCTTCATCCTTTGAGCTGCTCTAGGTTCTCTTGCGACTCCTGTGCCTTTCGGCCCGTGGTCCTCTGGAGGGTCTTTGACTCTAGTGGCCCCCCCCCCCCCCTGCTTGCTCGGTGCCTGCTGTGACTTACCTGCTCGTGTTGAGTCACTTGAACCTTGCTGGTACCGACACTGCACCTTTTTCGACTACTATGTTGGTTGCTGTTGCCAAGGATTGTTGGTGCCCCTGCCGAACACTGAACCACTGGCTCTTGACATCCGACGTGGGACAGCTTCATGAACGGCTCCTGGTCTTCCCCCAACGTCGCCTGGTCTGCACAGCTGCAACTTAAAGGGCACCGTCAACTCGCATGCAGCTACGACATCGGTGGGCATTTGTTTCCAGTGCCTCCTGGTCACTCCCAAGTGGCATAGGCTCTGTCCCCTCTGCTTGCAGGTACCTCATCTTGAATCCACCTTTGGCTTCCACCGGACTCTTTTACCTTCTTCGCCAGCGGCATCTTCACTGAAGTCCTCCATTGTGGTCTACGGCTGTTTCCAACGCCACTTCGCAGCTAAGCACCTGGCTTTCTTGGTGTAGGTATCCTGGTTCCCGGGGTATCCACGGGTGGGGTGACTCCCCAACCTGCCAACTTCGACTGGGTTTCTTCAGGGTCCACTGAGAAGGGTCCTTCTTAAAAACTGTAACCGCAACTTACCCATTGACTTGTATTGAGTCCGCTGTCGTTCCCACTTGGCACACGGCCTCCGTTGGGTTCTTGGGTACTTAACCGTGGGTGGTTCCTTGGGTCCCCGACTTCTACGTCTTCTGGGTCCAGTCTCGACTTGGGTCTTGGTTCGCATTCCACTATTTTAGTATATGGTTTGGTCTCCCACTGGAGACCACTGTGTATTTGTGCTACTTACGTGTTCTAATATCAAAGTATTGTGGTTATATCTCTGGATAGGAGATATTGTAATTTGTTAGTGAGTGTTTATAATAAATACGTATTTTTATAACTGTGTGGTTCTTTTTTACTTCACCTACACTATATGATTAGTACTGGTAAAACAAGCTGCTTTACACTCCTCCTCAGCTACCACTTGGAGCTTTCTAAGGTTGTCTTAAGACCACTAGAAGGGTTGTCTGGATTAGTGCAGGGTGCTACACTTAAGTGAGCACCACATACTAAGCCAGCCTTCTACACCTATACAAGAGAATAATTACCAAGTAGGTATCCTTAGTGCTACACAGACTCGTACGCCTGTGTTTATGTGCATGCATTCACTCTTAATGATGCAAGGTGGGAGGTAGTCGGGTTAATATTTCCAAAGTTGTCTAGCAGCCTGAACATCGATACTCGTGATATGAAAAGCATTGCTTTGTTAGTTTTTTCACTTCTCTTTAGAACCTGCATTTGAGACTTTACATTTTAGTAATTTTCTTCTCTGTCCTATATGATTTGCTGTAGGCTGCATGAGCGCAGGGTCGCACTTCAACCCAGAAAACAAAACCCATGGTGCACCTGGGGATGCAGTCAGGTAAGAAATGTCTACTTTGTAACCTCTTTATCCTATGGTCTGTAATTAGTCAGCAGGGGCCCCTCTGCTAATTAACTAGAGTTCAGACTTCCAGCTCCTCCATTAGTGTACTCTCCAGCTGAAGTGATCTTGCAAAGCGACACGAAACTACTTGAAGCTATGCATTACTTTGCCAGTCATGTATCTGTTTGTTTTTCTGTCGTACATCTCCTGCCATTTAGTGTTGGGAGTTTTACAAGATGCCGAGGGGAGGGGGGGGAGGGCGTTAATATGCTTTGGGTGTCAAGCAGGTATTGAATGACTTGATCACGTTCTCCCCGAAATCCACTCTGTATCGGGACTGAGTGATCAGTGTACCTGAATACGAAGTTTTGTTACTAAATGAGTCATCTAAATTCCTTTATCCGGGTTGGTGGGCTTACACAACTGAATTTGTTAAACCAGTAGCAGCAAAATGTTTGTTACAGGTAAGTAACATTTTCAGTTTACAGCATATGTTGTAGATCACATGGTTTAATTTGGATAAACTTTATAGAGCACAACAAATGCCCATACGCTTCAAGTTTGCTGTGATAGACTATAAAGAGTGTAACTTACCTCTGTAACGCAATGATTTGCACAAATTTGAGGAGGGTGTATTAAAACATTGTGTTGGGACTAACTTGAGCCTCTATTCTCTACTAATTTTTTCCCATGAGCGCCATTGCAGCTTTTTATTTTTAAATTTTTTTTTTTATCTTCTCTCACTTCTCTGCTCCTGATTGATGGCTTTCCTCCCTATTGTTTCACGTCCAGAAGGATATTTATCTCACTGTTTTGATTGGTTTATGTAATCTTCAACTGCTGATGTCAGAACTTGGAAAGCAGTGCATGTGAGGAACGATTTTGATTCCTTCTCTGCCTGCTCCCATTTCCTCCTGCTTTAGCCCTCCTCTCCCACCCACGATCCTCTTGCTCCACTACCACTTGCTAATAGTTCGCCTGCAGCTGGTGGACAGCCACATTAAAATGGGGGTTTTGACCATTCCAAAATTGCCACAAGAACGTGCACATTTTCATATGGCCTTTGTTTTAGTTTTACCAAACCGCATTCAAAGGTGGCGACCTTCGATGCACGCACATTCGCGTACCAGTTTATTTAGGAGAGGCCTGAAATGTGTTGGTGTGACAAGTTTGCAGATTTGCTGCTTTCCTTACCAGCCAGTTGGTTTAACTTATTTATATTTTTCCTTTTCAGCATAAGTGTACCGCCACTAACACAACATTTTTGTAAATACTCTTGATGCTAACTTCACTTTTAATGGTAGAACTTTGAACTGATGACTCAGCCAACCTAAGGAAAGCTGTAGGTGTTTGCAGTCAAATGGATGCATAGGAATGTGGAAATGCCCATTCCAAAGTTCCAGCGAGGTGATATGATCCCTTTGTTGTAATGGCCGTATAACCTCTTGTAAAGGGGTAGTCTTTTTAAAGTGTAGCTTTGTGGCATAACAATTCAGTGGTCCTAGATAATTTTATTTTTACGTGATGCTCCATCTTTTTTTGGGGATGAGTAAATTGGAGCATTCCCCCAATCCTGTTTTTGTGGTGGCTACCTTTGCAACAGAGTAGCAATTTCTTTATAGCAATAGTGATAAATTCAAATTGTTTTAAACATTACACATACCATCAATTTGTCAGTTAAGATGTAGCACGAGTATTAATCTGGATTCCCAGATCTCGGATCTGGTAATCCAGGGTACGGCCCTGGCCTGGCTTTCATCCTTTCTTAAGGATCGCTCACAGAGTTCAGCTAGCTGATCTGGTATCCGACCCAGGCACTCTCGTGGGGTACCTCATGGCTCGGCATTGTCACCCCTCCTTTTTAACGCCTACCTTCAGCCCTTGATATCCGCACTAAACCAGATGGAGTGCCGGATCTTTAACTATGCCGACGACACCCAAATCATCATCCAGATCGACGGCCCATCTAAGGATGCAAAACATTTTAAAATTCACTGTTAATTGGATGACGGCCAATACCCTTAAAATTAATCCAGACAAGACTGAGGTATTGGCCGTCACTACAGCATCCAATCCATGGAACGATCTCTTTTGACCACAAGAACTTGGCCCTTTTCCGGAACCGGCCGGGGCCGTGAAAAGCCTGGGCATCAAAATTGATGCCAAGCTATCCATGCTACAACAGGTGTCGGCAGTAGTGGGAACCTGTGTCGGCCTGCTGAGACAGCTGCGGAAACTGGCCCCTCTTCTCACCTTTTCCACACTCAGACGGGCGGTCTCGGCAATGATACTGTCGCGTCTGGACTATGGTAACTCCCTGTATATCGGCCTCCCGCAACAACTGTTGGCCAGACTACAGGTTGTTATGAATGACGCGGCTAGATTAATTTTCAGAAGGCAGAGACGAGTACAAGCCACCTCTCTGCTACACGAGCTACATTGGCTCCCGGTCAGGCAGAGAATTAAGTTCAAAGGTCTCTGCATTGCTCATAAAACAATGTATGGACAAGCCCCAAGTTATATCAAAGACCGCCTAGCTAACGACGTCCCTAGTAGGGTGCTTCGGTCAGCAGAGGCCTGCCTACTGGTCTGCCCCCGTTTCAACCTGTCTTCCGTAGGAGGAAGAGCCTTCTCAACATCAATCCCTCAGCTTTGGAATAGTCTCCCGGTAAATCTACGCAAGGAAGTGAACCTCCTCCCCTTTAGGAAGAAGCTGAAGACAGTACTTTTCTTAGAAGCTTGGGGCATCATTTAACATCTGCTACTAACCTGGATAGGTGCCTCCTCTGGTAGCGCTTAGAGACCTGCTGGTGATAACGCGCTCGATAAATGTAAATTACAATTAATTGAGAATCGAGCAAAAAATCACTTTACATTCATCACAAGTAAAATTACGTGAAGCGAGTAAAAACTTATAAGTATTAAAGTGACTGTGCATAACTAGGTTGTATCTTGGCCAGGTTGGTAACCTGCAATAGTCTCTTGACATGGGGACAAGTTTCCAGTGCAGATGATTTTGATGGGAACTAAGCAGTTGCTACAAAAGACGTTAAGCGTAAGGTATATTGGTTTCAAAATCAGCAGTGCTCTTCAAAGGCTTTTACCTTTCCACTAAATGTTGCTGTATATGTAACCATCCAGAAACAGAAAGGGTATGCAGTTCCTAGGTAGGTCACCCAAGGGGTGAGTACAGAGAGATATGGGATGTGTAATTCCCTTTAGGGCACAGTATCCTTCAGGGGATAGTGGAGAAGGAGGAGGGGGATTCCTCCTTTCGGAACTAAGGCCCTCACACAGCCAGCTAGGTGTCCTGCTTCATCATCGGGACTGCTCCTCGTCGGGTCGGCGTTGCAATACCTGACAGGCACCCAATGATGGGGCTCTTTGGCGGAGATCGTTTGTTCCTTGCTGTTTGGTGAGGTGTGGGTGGGGGGCCTAGGCTAGTGTAGATGTATTGTAGTGAAGGTGCGATTTAAAACGGGTTCGGTAGTCCAAAAAGATACTTTAATAGAATTGCTCTTACCTGATTAAAATAAAACTAGAGTGGCAATTTATAGCTTACATTTATTAGTTCAAGATTGTAATGCTCTACTCTATAGCGGTCAACATGTTTCTTGCCACAGTGTCTGAGAGATCAGACGGCAATTCATCAGGACCAAAGTGCAAACTATCTACACCTTGTGGTAGTGACTGGTACAATCTACCTACCACGTATGTTTATAAGGAATAGTACCTAAACGTAGTTGAGGGTAATCCTGTAGAACCTCTGTTCATGCCTCAACAGTACCGGCGGGGCTATGACACATCGAGGATAATTATCCTGTAGCTCAGCGTCACTGTGCCGGATAACCTACCCCTGCCGCCGGTCCGGGATATGCAACCATCGGCACATTTAATTGGGGTTAAGTGCTGTAATGAGGGCTTGTCTACATGTTCGTATCATGATTTTATTAAATCTGCCTTGTTGCCTTCCTTTCTACACAGTGACTTTTGATACACATTTGCTTGCTTGACAGTGCAGAATTAGTTTCTCTGAAACCATATTGCTTACATTACCTCTTCGTAGGCATACCATCCTGACACTTTGAACATTTAGTATAAGGCCTAAACGTCCATTGTACAAATGTTGGTTGTTCATTCCTAAGGAGACACAGCTATCACCAGAGGATAAAACATGTGTGCGAGGCCTTGGCACGGAATCCTGGATGCTGTTGGGTATATATATATATACACACACACACACACACACACACATTCCTTTCTGTGTTCAAATCAGAGGAGCACTCTGCTGTCACAGCGAGGTTGCTGTTTGTCCATGTCAGCCCAGCTGATTCCTGTTTTGCAGCGTGAATCTTTCTGGATTCACTATGCTGTGCATTATTCCGCGGTCTAGTGGTTGGGTCCGGAATCGTAGTCTCTTCTCTCTCTTTTTTTTTTTTTTTTTTTTTTTTGTGTGTAGCCCAGGTGGGCGTCGACGCCCCACCATTTGGTGTCCTTCCGTGACGTCGGCGCGCTTCCTCCGGAAGCTCCCACCCTTGGGCGCCATCTTCAGATTCTTTTTTCCGCTGTTGGGTCTGGATCGTCGTGAAGAGCTCCAGAGTTGGAAGAGGAGAAAAGAGGAGAGAAAAAGCAGAAAGAACCAAGAAAATTGGAGTTTCTTCATCACAAGACAAAGAACATACTACCGGGACGACGAAGTAGGTGAGAAGTGGAGAAAACTTCGACGTCCGACGGAGAATGCGCACACAGGGGGCTCCCTGAGCGCGGGAATGGACAAGACGCCATTCAAATTTTGCAGGAACTGCCACCACAAGTTCGCGCAGAAGGACCAGCACCCAGTCTGCAACCTCTGCCTACCGATCGACCATCAGAGTACCGACTGCAACGCCTGCTCGGCATTCGCCCCAAAGACCCTCAGAGTGAGGGACAGACAGAGGAGAGCAAACTACAGTGGGCAGGGACCACCCCAGTTGCTGCGGGACCTGGGCCTCTCCAGCAGGGAAGAGGACAACATCGCCGAGGGACAAGAGGACTGCACGGTCGTAGAGACCGATAACAGACCAAGGAAGGAGGTAAGAGACGTCGACCACCCCCCCAACCCCAACAGACTCTCGAAGCAGAGCCAAAGTCCTCGAAAGGAGCACTGGCGTCGCAGCAATTGACGACCACAGCTGCGTCCAAGGACAAACAGCCCAGCGGATCCTTCGAGAAGGACTCCCGGTCGGCGAAAGCTCAAGAGACACCCAGGTCGTCGAAGCACTGCTCCGAGAAGCCGCACCCGACGCCGAAGGGGAAAGAGTATACGGCAACTTCGACGTCAACATCCACGACCTCGAAGAGAGCCGCTGAAACTCTCGCCGCCGAACAAGCGGCAGAGATGGAGAGGAAGAAGAGAAGGCTCGAGGCCGAGATGACCAGTATCCTACAAAGGAAGAAGGATTTCGACGAACGGATGAGTAGATACACCATCCCTTCGAAGCCCTCGACCTGGTGGAGGAGGGCAAGAATATGGCCAACACCTGCCTGAAGTCGGCCTTGGACGCAGCGTACACATCAAGCAGGCTGATGATGATCGGGGTAACAGAGAGGAGACATGCCTGGCTGAGGATCTCCGGGTTCAAACCGGAAGTACAAAACAACATCCTGAACCTACCCTTCAATGGGGAGAAGCTGTTCGGCACACCCTTGGACGAGACGCTGACACAGCTCAAAAAAGATAACGAAACTGCAAGGTCCATGGGAGCACTGCAGTTCAGAGGGATGAGAAGGGGCACCCCCTCACGAAGACCTAATGGCAGAGGAGGGAACCAGCCGGGAACATCCCACCAGGCCTTCCAGCAAACATTTCAGGGAAGCGGCCAGGCGCAACAGGGTCAGCAGCAACAAGGCTGGCAAAACCAACAAAGGGGACAGTCCTTTCGAAGCCGACCAAACGGACGAGGACAGACAAGAAGAGGCGCCCAGCAACCTGCCCCAAAGTGACTCCACAGTACCAAACGTGCCCGCACTAACAACATCCTTAGTGGCGCGGCTCAACAACAGACACAAACAACCATTCCAAATCAACGACCATGTGACACCCGTAGGAGGCAGACTAAAACACTTCTTCCAGGAGTGGGAGAAGATAACAACGGACAAATGGATACTCAACATCATACACTTCGGCTACTGCATAGAACTGGTAAAGAGGCCACCAAACAGGAGGCCAGCCAACAAGACACGCTCAGCAAAAGAGCTATCACTGCTGTGGCAGGAAGCACAAGAACTCCTCCACAAACAGGCTATAGAAAACGTACCATACAAGGAAAGAAGCACGGGAGTGTACTCAAACTACTTCTTAGTACCAAAAATAGACGAAACGTTAAGGCCCATACTGGACCTACGGTTCCTAAACCAGTACATAAAGACTCAAAAGTTCAAAATGACGTCCTTACAGGAGGTTCTACCTCAGATAAGGCACAGGGATTTTATGTGCACAATAGACCTAAAGGATGCCTACCTACACATTCCCATGAACAAAAGACACAAGCATCTACTGCGATTTACCATCGGCAAGGCGCACTACCAGTTCACGGCCCTAGCCTTCGGCTAAAGTCCGCACCAAGGGTCTTCACAAAATGCCTAGCGGCCGTAGCAGCACATCTGCGGAGGCAGGGAATACATGTATACCCCTACCTAGACGACTGGTTGGTCAAGGCGGACTCCTACAACCAATGCAAACTACATACTCAGCAGGTCACACACACACCCTAACAAAGCTAGGCTTCTCCATACACAGCGGAAAGTCGTCGCTAGAACCAGAGCAAGTGAAAATCTTCCTGGGTGCAAAAATCGACACCATTCAGGGCAGGGTGTTCCCCAGCGAAAAGAGAACCTCAGCACTGATGAAAGAGATGCACCGATACCAGAAGGGGCGACATCTGACAGTGAGGACAGTGAGCAAGCTCATGGGGATGATGGCGTCCTGCATACACCTTGTCCCCAATATTCGACTGCACATGAGACCATTCCAGGAATGGCTGCAACAGCAGTGGTCACAGGCTACAGGGAGTTGGGAAGATCTAGTGGTTGTAACGCACGCAGTGCAGGAGGAGATGGCATGGTGGAACAAGGACAACAGAACGATGGGAAAGCCGTTCACACCACCAACTCCAACAGTGACCATCACAACAGACGCATCCCAAATGGGGTGGGGAGCGCACATGAACCTGCTCAAAGTAAGGGGTTTATGGACACAAACAGATGCCGTCCAACACATCAACTACCTAGAACTAAAGACAGTGTTCTTAGCACTAAAAGCGTTCCAGAAACAGCTGTACGGACAAAGGGTGTTAGTATAAACAGACAACACCACAATGATGTTCTACATCAACAAGCAGGGAGGAACAGTCAGTGGCGCTGTCAGATCTAGCGCAACAGATATGGAAATGGGCAATCCCATTCCAAATAGACCTCCTGGCAATACATCTGCCGGGGAAGGACAATGTGGAAGCAGACAGACTGAGCAGACAGACGTCAATATCACACGAGTGGAAGCTCAACCCGCAGGAGACGCAAAAACTATTCAAGAAGTGGGGGACCCCACAACTAGACCTGTTTGCAACACACGAGAATTCAAAATGCCAATACTTCGCATCCAGGCAGTCAGGCCACCAATCCCAAGGAAATGCCCTATGGATGAGCTGGTCAAAGACATTTGCCTACGCTTTTCCACCGATACCGCTGATACACAAGGTGCTCAGCAAGTGCAGAACAAGCAACATGATGCTAATTCTGGTAGCACCACAGTGGGCCAGGCAGTCCTGGTTCTCACAGATAGTGGAAATGGCACAGGGACCACCACACAAGTTCCCAAGAAGAAAAGACCTGCTCTCGATGCAAAACGGAAGAGTACTCCATCCAGAGCGCCTCAGCCAAGCAGCGTGGCTCCTGAGGACTTGGAGTTCGCTCACCTCAAGCTTCCGCAAAGCACGCTGGCAGTACTGTGGGAAGCCAGGAGGCCCACCACACGGAAATGCTATGCAGCAAAATGGAAGAGATTCACTGAATGGTGCATCAACAAAAAACTCCACAGGAGAATCACTAGAGAATCTACAGTGCTAAAATACTTAACACACTTACTAGAAAATAACCTAAGCTGCACTTCAATAAGAGTGCATCTGGTGGCAATAGTGGCCTATACAAGAGGAGAAACTGGGGAAAGCTTCTTTACATCTCAAGTGGTAAAAAGATTCCTAGAAGGAGCCAAAAGAATAGCACCACCGAAGAGGATGCCGCCGCCGGCATGGAACCTCAATGTAGTCCTAACACAGCTTATGAAAGCACCGTTCGAACCCATTCACAAGGCCTCTCTACAAATGCTCACAGTAAAGACGGCCTTTCTGGTAGCAATTACTTCACTACGTAGGGTGAGCGAGTTGCAGGCACTCACGCTACAAGAACCCTACATTCAGATCCCCAATGACAGGGTGGTAATGAGGACGGACCCACACTTCATGCCAAAGGTGTTGTCCAAGTTCCATATAAGCCAAACAATACAAATTCCCAGTTTCTTCCAGAAACCATCCACCAGCGCTGAAAGGGCACTGCACACTCTGGACACCAGAAGAGCAGTAATGCATTACATCGAAAGGACTAAGGGTTGTAGAAAGACAAAACAGTTCTTTGTGTCCTTCGCAAGCAGTTTCCTGGGCAGACCAGTAACTAAAAATACCAGCGCACGATGGATCGCACAAACAATTCAATACTGCCACAAACAGGCAGGCCAAGAGCTACAAGGAGCAGCTCGGGCACACTCGACCAGGAAAAAGGGAGCGACAATCGCCTTCCTGGCAAACACACCTATCCAAGACATTTGCCTGGCGGCAACATGGGCTTCAGTGCACACGTTCACTAAGCACTACTGCGTGGATATACAGATGAACAAAGAAGCACAAGTAGGTCAAAAGGTGCTTCAACATATATTCAACAACAAACGCTCATCTTCCACCCAGCCGCCACAAACATAACAAACCGCTACAAAGTCTATGCACAGCATAGTGAATCCAGAAAGATTCACGCTGCAAAACGAATAGTTTCTTACCTGTCGGTGTAGCTTTGCAGCTTGAAGACTTTCTGGATTCACTAGCGAACCCACCCGCCTCCGCCAGAAAGATGAGACAGGAGGAAGATGGGACTAACAAAAGGAAAACACCTTCAAAAGGGTAAAAGGATAAACAACACAAGCACAAGACCAGAAAAAAAGAATCCGAAGATGGCGCCCAAGGGTGGGAGCTTCCGGAGGAAGCGCGCCGACGTCACGGAAGGACACCAAATGGTGGGGCGTCGACGCCCACCTGGGCTACACACACACACAAAAAAAAAAAAGACTACGATTCCGGACCCAACCACTAGACCGCGGAATAATGCACAGCATAGTGAATCCAGAAAGTCTTCAAGCTGCAAAACTACACCGACAGGTAAGAAACTATTCGTTTTCCCTCTACGAGGAGGGATGTCCACATTTTGACTAAGACTGGGACCTGAAGACCTTCACCCACAGGTAATGCGGAGTTGGGTCATCCAGTAAGGGATTTTGACAGATCACTGGCCCTAGGTAACTGTTAAGGGACGCATAGTAGTACACTATACACAGTATTCGTATGCCAGCATATATGTACACTGCTTTAGTACAATGGTGGAATTGTATATCCTTTTCACTGTTCTCATATTGCTAATCACTCCTCTGCTTCTGTCTAATAATCATTGCAGCGCATTTATATTCTACACAAGAATCTCGATGGTTCAATAAATATTAAGACACCTCTTTGTGCATCTCTCTGGGTATGCATGAGTGGCTGAGTGGGGAGCTCTACATCTTTTACCACGATTCGTTGGGGAGTCAGGGTTGTCTGGTTCTGAGGTTGCCCAATCCATTTGTTAACTTCTCAGGTTTAGGGGTACTTAAGATGGCACTGTGAGCTAGCAGGACTATAGGCCAGCATATCCTGAGGGGGTGCATAGAATCAGTCTGGCACTATCTCAATGTTTATGTTATCCAACAAACGCACAGTTTCTACTAAGAAAGTAGAAGCTGTAAGATGGAGTGTTACCCTGCAGTGCATTTATGAGACTGCATCCGAGTAAACTGGGCGCTGGGATGTCATGCAGAGTGCTCCGACCCTGTTTTTGTTTCATGATGATATTCCAACTTATGGTGGATGCTTTAATTGGGTATGTTTCTGATTGACTCTTTTTAGTTTTTGATGTCTCCTAAAGCTCTTTCGAAGTCTGAGTAGGTTTACTACTTTTTCAGTGCCAAACGTTTCTAATACTCTAGTTTCTTTTGAGGCCATACTTCTTGGAACTATTATTGCCAATCTGTGAATGGGGCAAGTTAATCGGAAAGCACTTCTCTCATGATGGTCTTTCACATTTACATTTCTTCTGCTAAGGTGTGGTTGTCAAGCTAGGATTTCTGGAGGGCCTAAACTGATCACAATGGTAGCTTGGCACGAGCAGTCAGGCTTATCTTGGAGGCAGTGTGTAAAGCATTTGCACAGAACCAACAGTAATACAGTGAAAACACTGCAAAAGGACACCACGCCAGTTTTAGAAAAATATCCAATATTTTATATACTTAAAACAAGGCCAAAACGATAGCAATCCACAATACAGTACTTAAAAAGGTATACTTTGCAAGAATACTTGAAAAACACAGTTCGTATGAGTCGGTACACAGTTCCAGCCGACCTAGTCTGTATGGGCCAGCGAAAGCGTGAACCGATTCTGTATCAGTACTTTTCTTGTTTTGGCTGACACGGTGGTGCGAGCCGGTCGTGGCAACCTTCGCGGTTACGTTGCAAAATGGAAGCAGTGCAGCGTGCGGTGTCCTCTCGATGCGGTGCAGACAGCGGCTCTGTGACTATCGTCCAGACTGCGTCGGTGAGACCAAGGCTTGCGGTGCAGGGCGAGACGGTGCTCGATGCGGTGCTGGCAGGTTGCGGTGCAGGCGACGGAGCAGGTTAGCGGGTGCTGGCGTCGGTCGGCCCAGATGGCTGTGGGGGACGAGGCAGTGCGTCGTGAAACTTAAGAGCAGTGCCCCCAGCCACAATGCGGTCACAGGTGTCAAGTCAGCAGCGACGGCGTCGGTGAGACCAGGATGGCGTAGTGAGGCGGTGCGGTGCCTACAGGTCATGGTGCAAGCAGCTGCGCGGCGGCTGTCGGTGAGACCAGGCTTGTTGTGCGATCTGTGGTGCCGTCAGGACACCGAGCCAGCGACTGAGCCGGTGACAGTCGGTTGCGATTCCCTTCTCTGTGGCAACTGAAACGGAGGTACCCAGAGGTTGGTGAAGTATTTGCAGTTCCTGAGACTTCAGAACAGGAGGCAAGCTCTATTTCAGGCCCTTGGAGATACTCCATACAGCAGTTGCAGAAAGTCTAGTCCTTTCACTGTCCAAGACAGAAACGGCCACTGCAGGCCAACACAGCAAAGCACTCAGCAAAGTGGTAGTTCCTCCTCACAGCTTCTCCAGCTCTTTTTCTTGGCAGTCTTCTTGGTCCAAAAGAGTTCTAAAGTTTAGTGGTTTGGGTCCCACTTTTTATAGCCCAAAAGCCTTTGTTCTCTGTGGGCAGTGTGTGTCTGTGCCCAGCCAGAACCAGTTCTATCCTCTCTGGTGCAGCTTCCTGGCAGGAGGTGGAGACCGCATTGTCAGAGGCAGACCAGGCCCATTCAGGTGAAAGGAAATCTCCCCCTACTCTAAATGCAGCCCAGGTCTATTTAGCCCATCCCTGACTCTCTGGAGTCGCTGCTCCTCCCCAGCCCCTGTCATTCCAGAGCCAGACAGTCAATCCACAAACCCAGCAGAGGCATACTGGATGGCTAAGCAAGAAAATACCTACTTTCTAAAAGTGGTATTTTCAAACACCGAATGTAAAAATCACCTTTACTAAAAGATTCATCTTTAGATTCTGAGTTCAGGCATACTAAACTTTATTTTTCTACCTTGTTCCCAGGGGCAGTTATGATGATAAAATGTTATAAGCAAACTCCCCATTCTGTCCTATGGGAACAGGTAGCCTTTCAATAGTGAAAAACTAAATTGGCAGTAGTTCACTATCAGGACATGCCACACACACAAGGGCATGTCCTACCTTTCACATACACTGCACCCTGCCCACAGGGGTACCTACGTACCTTGGGCCTACCTTAGGGGTGACTGATATGTAAGGGAAAGGTAGGGCCTGGCAAGTGGGTGCACTTGCCAAGTCGACATGGCAGTTACAAACTGCGCTCAGACTCTGCAGTGGCAGGTCTGGGTTACCTTTTCAGGGCTACTCATGTGGGTGGCACAATCCGTGCTGCAGGCCCACTAGTAGCATTTGATTTACAAGCCCTGGGCACACAGTGCACTGTACTAGGGACTGAGAAGTAAATCATATATGCCAATCATGGAAACACCAATCCATAATACAAATTTCACAGAGAGCATATGCACTTTAGCACTGAATAGCAGTGGTAATGTGCCCAGAGTCCTAAAACCACCACCAACAGCAGGTCAGGAAAAAATAGGAGGAAGAAGCAAAAAGTTTGGGCGTAACCCTGCAAAAAGGGCCATCTCCAACACAGTGCTTATGTTGAGTATAGATCAATACACTGTTCTAACCTGTCAAAGGGACTAAAAGCTAATGGCACACTACCCTTGGGCATCAGTGGGCAAGTGAGCACAGCTCCAGCATGAAGAAAGATTACAAATTTTGTCAACACTGTTCCAAGAAATGCACATGTATTTTTACTGTACATCAAGTACAAGTGAAGGTGGGCAGTGGGGAAAGTACAGTTGTTGTTGTGGCACCTGCATATCGGATCTTTGAGGCACACCACACAGTATGCCAGACAACAAGGCTTGCCGCGGCCAGGCCCACCATGAGAATTGGGTACTGGTTGTCTGCCAATTACTGTTGTATCGGTGTGAATCCAAGGAACATAGCTCTACGAAAGCCCGCCCGTGGTCCAAACTTTCCGCTGAGGCGTGGTCGACAGCTTAAACACTCAAAACCTACTTTTGATTCAGACATTATCATCATCTAATACTTTTAATCTTTGGTTGGAATCTACACTGGACAGTCATTCCTGTCAAAAACTTCAATCACAGGTTGAGAGAAAATACTTCTTGGTACTCACCTCAGCTCAAACTGCTTAAACAGGCATGTAAACAGTTAGAGAGGATATGGGGGAAGGACTTTAGTGAAATCAGCAAAACAATATACAGAGAATCCATTAAACGCTATCGGGCGGAAATCAAAAGAGCACAGTCCCTCTACTATGAGGAAAAAAATCAAGGCAGCAGTAAACGCACCTAAAGAAATCTTTCGGATCACCAAGACTCTTTTGGAGTCTACTCCCCTGGACACTTCCTCAAGCACAACCACTGGTCAATGTAATGAACTGGCGGGTTATTTCCAGGGTAAAATACAATCCATTTATAGTACTCTCCCTGTCTCCCCAATGCCCAGTGATCTCGTCACCCCTTTGACTGAAGTGACTGGTCAGGACGGGTCCAATTCAATTAGCATGGGGGAAGAAGCCATTCCCACCCTGGAGGATTTTCCACTTTTGGAAATGGAGACTCTATCTGATATCTTCACCAAAATAAAATCAGGCTCTCCTTTAGATCCAGCCCCGCATATTTTATCCAAGGTAAAAGACGTGGTATTACCAGTCATTCAGGAGGTGCTAAACTTCCATTTCCAATGAACTCGTGCCACCGGCTTGGAAGCACGCCATGGTAAAAGCACTGCTGAAAAAACCAAGCTTGGACCCCGAAGTACTGAGCAACTACCGTCCTATATCCCTGCTATCCATGCTTAGTAAGATCTTGGAAAAACATATAAATTCCACTCTGTCATCCTTTCTAGAAACCCATGAGCTTTTACATCACACTCGGATGGGTTTTCGCCCACAACACGGTACAGAATCCACATTAACGGCTGTGGTCGAGGAAGCTAGGAGTATGGTAGATCAGGGAGGAGTAGCGGCCATCATCCTCCTAGACCTTAGCGCGGCCTTTGACACGGTCAATTTCAATGTTCTCATTGAAAGGCTAAGAGCCGGGGTAGCAGGAGGAGCCATCTCTTGGATTCAATCTTTCCTTAATGGCAGGACTTTTCATGTCTTCGCGGGAGAATCCACTTCCGGGCCTCTACCTCTTAACTATGGTGTGCCCTAGGAATCCTCTCTAAGCCCCACGCTTTTCAACGTATATATGAGACCATTGGCCGAGGTCATCCAGCCGTTTGGGATTAAAGTAGTCACCTAGGCGGATGACACTCAGCTGGTGGTATCTTTAAACCATCTGCGGACTGATCCTTCAGACCTGGAACTTTGCCTGGAAAAGGTCGCCACGTGGATGCAACATTCTTGTCTCACTCAACGGAGACAAAACTGAAATCATGTACTTGGGCAACACAGCCAAGTTAGTCCCCACACTGTCCTGGCCTCCTTGCCTGGGCGCCCCCCCAGTCCCGAAGGCCAAGATAAAGAGCCTTGGTGTGTGGCTGGATATTTCTCTCAAACTTGACCAGCAAGCAGTGTCTGGGGCGTGTCACAGCATCCTTGGAATGCTGCGGAAAGTCCTTTTCTCCTCCTCCCCCCCCCTACTGCCCATAGAGGAGAGTCGTGGTCCAGGCCCTGATTCTTTCGCGCCTGGACTACTATAACTCGCTGTATTTGGGAGCTCCAAAATCCACTCTAAGGAAGCTTCAGGTGGCACAGAATTGTGCTGTGCGACTTTTGACTGGCTGTTGTAGAACGCAGTCGGCCAGGCACAGTCTGAAAACCCTACACTGGCTGCCGATCGAGGAGAGGGTTTCCTTCAAGGCCTTATGTACGGCTCACAAGACTCTTATGGGCACAGGCCCTCGCATCAACCAGTCTCTGATCACCGCGTACCTTCCTAAGAAGTCTCTCCGCTCGGCGAATCTAAATTTAGCCAGCATCCCTAAAATTAATAGGATGCGTAGCGGAGGTCGCTCCTTTTCATACAACATAGCCAGATTGTGGAATACCCTCCCTCTCAATCTGCGGCTTGAAACGTCCCACCTTACCTTCCGGAAGTGTCTGAAAACTTGGCTATTCCGGAAGAGTAATTGCTAGCCATCTACTTTAACCTGTTCTGCCGCTAGCCCTGGGATGCCTCAGGGTAGCCATGCGCTCAACAAATGCTTAATAATAATAATAAAAGGGCTGCATTTTGGAGTGGGTGAGGTTGAGCCAGAGTAGCAGCTGGATTGCCTCCCATAGCTGTTGAACCCTGGCTGTTCGGTGAAACAAACAGGTAGTGGAGAGAAGCTGGAGTCACAGGTACAGCAAACAAATGATGGACGGAATGCTGACAATGCAAATATTCTCCCCCAGTCAAAAGATCTGGGTTGAATCGATCGTTCTTTTGCCCACTACGCCACCCCAGTTTGGACCCAGCCATATGCAAATCAGTCTTGACCCTGTGCCCCATGGGAACAGTCCAGACTGAACTGCCAGGCCAGGTCCTCCCTGGACCCGAAACCGGTCCTAGGATGCTTGTTTCCAGTCCAGGGAGGACCTGGCCTGGCAGTTCGGGCTGGACTGTTCCCATTGGGCGCAGCGTCAAGACTGATTTGCATATGGCTGGGTCCAAACTGGAATGGCATGGTGAGCAAAAAAACGATGGATTTAGGCCCAGATCTCTGTACTGGGGTGAATGTATGACATTGTTCTGCATTCTGTCCATCAATTGTTCTTTTTGCTGGAGTCACAGGTACTGCAGAGGCAATAGGGCTCGGATCTCTGGGTTCAGTAATTTGGTAGCAGTTGCTGCAATGAATCCATGCCACTCTCCGGTGACATCTCACAGCAATGTTCGTAATAAGCAGGACCTGAAAGCCTACTTGATTTCTGTAAATCTGGTCATGAGCAGACTGTATACAAGCAAAAGTCCAAGCAATCACTTCAGCAGAATGCACTTGTGGACAATAACTCTCAGCCACTTGGAGCATAACTCTCCACTAGGATGCCACAGCCATTTGAGACCAAAACCATCAACCTAGTGAATAAGATCACAATTTGGTATTGGCGTATCAAAGAGATCAACACTGAGCTTAGTCAGGTTGGTGGTAACAAATAAACAGTCATGGGGCTCCCAACCTTGGGCTGTGTGTAACAAAGGCGAGTTCCAGACAGGACAACAGACTAAGAGGCAGAGTATAGAGGAATTTTACCCCTGGATACTCTGGCTGTTGATAAATGCTAAGTTTTAGTGGTAAGCAGGAGAGCAGCTGCTCCAACACGAGAGACTGCCATAATGAAGATGGAGCAGAGGACAACGTTTTTGAAGGCTTCTATAGTGGGGGGCCGCAGCTACTGTAACTGTTAAACTGGACTGAAACCTGTTGGGGTGCATTAAAGGTGGAAGAGTAATTGGCTATGGGCTTCTGTAGATCTCTGATCTTGCACCAATACCTCAGATAAACCCATTTTACCTGTGACCATCGGAGTGAATGGTTTGATATAATCTGAAAGACCCATCCCAGGGACAGCGGAGAAAGGTCAAAAATTTTCCTTAGTCCCAACTTTTTCTTCTATTTGGAGCTACCAAGATTCCCAGGACCTCAGGGAAAGCAGTTGTATTCTAGGATCCAGTAGTTTGGTTTGAGTGCAGGGGAAGTGGACTCTTAAATATTCCGTAACCAGTGGGTTACAAGTTCCCAGGGGCAACCTTTCCCCTTTTGTCAGCACATCTTGTATGCCCTGTTGCAGTCTATCCCACAGTGCATTCTGTTCAGTCCATCTTGGCAGAACCTCCCTGCCACTGGAAGAGACTTATGTCCCACCCAGGGGTATGTCTAGAGAAATGAGCTGTCCTACTCAATCACACCAAACTGGTTCTAGGGGCAGCCCCCCCCACTGACTGGAGCCGGAATGAACCCAGGGTTCAAAAGGCCCCCCCCTTCCCTGGGCCTCACTTATCACTAAATCCTAAAGAAACATGCCTCATCTCAACCTTTCAAGTTAATGTATTTCCTGGACCCTCCTCAACTGATGTTCCTGGTATAAGTTGGGTCTTGTACCTCAACCAGATGATTGTGCAAGGCCCAAGTCATGGTCTCTGCTTAGGGAGGAGTTTTCCACACCTCCTCAAAATCCAGCACTGACAGGCTGGGCACATGCAGGTAGGCTAATGTTAGTTAATGTACTAGAGCTTCAGGGAGGAATGTTTATAAAACTCAATTTTCCTGTATATTTTCAAAAATCCAACTTCACCAATTAACTTTGTATTCAATCAATATTTAAGACCGTGGATGTATGGACTCTATTGCTTACTCAAAGATAAAAAAAAAAAAAAAACATTTTAACTCTACTTTAGTTTTCTTATAGAAAAAGCAACACTACCTATACAGTACAATGGCTTTCAGGGCCTAGTTCCTATAGAGATGTGCCATCCTTAAATTCCTACGTTTCACTTTTAATTACCTAAAAATATATTTGTGCATTAAGAAGACAACAGGCCTTTTCAGTCTATGAACCCACGATCTGGAACAACATCCCTTATCCTTCAGGACTGCCCTACCGATGCTCCAATTTAGGAAAGCATTGAACACTACCTCCCAATCAGTTAGCCATCCGCAACCCAGCTTCCTCCTGTTATTTGTTGCCTTTATGCTTTGTTACATTTACAGTGCTCCTCTGCCTTTTTTGGTAAATTCGTGCAATAGAAATAAAATATGTAGATTGTATGGCCTTTTTAGGTGTGACTTAATTAAAAATAGGTTCCCTGCCTGTCAAAAGTGGTTATTTTGACAGGTTTACCTGCAGGTTTATAAGCTGCAGCAGTCGGGCTACACAAATAGGCCTGGGACGATGTTTTCCTAGTCAGCCTAGTGACTAGCATAGGCAGTAGTCCCAAAATAGCTTGCTCGTAATTCTTTCACTTTTTGGTACATTCAGATCTACACCATTGTTAATGCAATAAACAGTGCAGTTCAATTTGCATAGGGGTTCCTTCCCAATAGGTGTGCTGGTGGGCTAGGGATCAACCAGAAGTCTTGCTGATCAGTGATTGATGCTAGGATAGTGGATATTGGATCAGTAATGTGGTTTGGGACTCGTATTCGAAAGGCCAACTCAAAAAAGCATTTGAGTTGGTGAAGAGAATTTGGGTTTTTAGGGCTGATCGTCCTGTGCCAATATTGATAAGTATGAGGTAGGTGTTCCATTTGACAAGCATTTCACACAGGAGGCAATTTTAGTCTGCGAAGATCAGTATATTTATCAAGCAATGATGGCTGTTGTCGCTGTTCACCTTCAGAGGTCAGGGATACACCTGTTTCCTGTACCTCTGACTGGCTGCTCGAGGCAGGCTTTCCGCAGTCAAGCCAACTCCGGATGACGTCTGAATTCCTGACATCTTTGGAGTTTTCAATCAATGAGCTGAACTCGCTCATGAGCCCACTCTGGATTCTTTTCATTGTGGACCTCCCAGACACAGTGGTGATCAAGACCTTTCCACTGCTGTAGCGAGTTGGGATATTCAGGATATGATACTTTGAGTATGGCTCAGACTTTTGTGGACTTCAGAGGTCATCCATCTTCCTCATTCCACACATCTGGTGGCATATGTGGGACTTTGAGTAAAAACCTAAGGTCCCAGTGTGCCCAGGGCTGCCTTTTCAACTCTATTCAGATCTCTCAGGAGAGGGTGCAGAATCTTCAATGGTGGATGACGAGCACCAGTCTAACCAGCAGCAGAGCGCCCTCTCTGCCAGACTCTGCTGTTGTGACCGAGTTGCTGCTGGGCTTGGGGAGAGGGGCTTGGAGTGGTGGGGTTATTTGGGGGAGGTGCAGATGAGGGGCCTCTGGTCTCCAGTGAAGGGCAAACTCCACATAAAATATGGAGCTTAAAGATCCATCTGGCTCTGAAAGCCTTCATCCCATCCATCAAGGGGAGGCTGATGGAGGTCCTCATGATAACATGACCCATATGTGGAACTGTAATAAAGAATAGAGTGGGTTCTGGGATCCTGTGGCTAGAGGCCCCAAATGTCTGAAGATGACTGGCCCAGCAGAACATCTTCCTGGCTACTCACCATCCGGCAGGATTCCATGAATGCCAGCGAAGACTAATTTAGCAGACGGCAACTGGTGGATAAGCGGTACCTCCAAACTGAAGTAGCGCAGGGTGTCTTTTATCATTGGGGTACGGTCTGGCTAGTCTGTTCTCTGCCATCAGATGCACAGCAGGAAAAGACAATGTGGATGATCAGCACTTTGTAGGATTCTCTGACCCAAAGAAAGGGAAGGCGGTGCAGAAAAGGACCCTGTCAAAATGCATAGTCCTCTCTATCGAAATCTGGTATGTGCCAAGAAACAACCCCCTTAAGGCCTGCAGGCTCGTTCTAAAGGGAGAAGACAACTATAACCACACTGGCTGCAATGTGGGCGCTGGTGTAGATGTTCACAAAGTGCTACTGCGTTGACAGTCTGGTGTGACAAGAAGGCTACTTTGTCTGCTCAGTCGTGCAAGACCTTCTGGTCTGAGCCCACTCCCCAGACCTTCCACCTTTTGGGGAGCTGCTGTGGTACTTATTTTTAAAGGCGAGGAATCTGGAGTTAGAAGTATCCATCAGAAGAACAAGTTACAGGAGGCAAGTAACACTCTTTCCAGTGGATACTCTAACCAATTCCACGGTGCCCCCCCCCGCCCCAATCCCTGTTCTATATCGAATAAACTGACCACCATACAGTCACCTGCAATTTGAGTCCTCGCTGAAGGGCACAGGAGAGGTTAAAAAAAATATATATATATTACGTCTGCACACAGGGATGACACTTATGTGGCTTCACTCTGTCACTTCCGAGCAGTAACGGTTCCCCGCAGAGCCACACAGCACAATCTGTTGGCATGCTGGATCGTTTCTGAAGAGTTCTCCCTATCCAGCCTAGCACCTAGGGATATTTTAAAGGGGAGGAATTTGCAGATAGACTAGTTTCCACCAGAAAGAGTATGACTGAAGGTAAGTAACTAGCTCTTCGGACAGAGGTTGCATTATTTGGTCTGCTTTTTCCTCTGGTAACAGAACTGTGGCAAACTTAGTAGTTTGCCCCATCATTCATTACAGAGGCCCTTCACTCAACCTCCCTTTTCTTAATTCTCTGTGGGTTTTCAAGGAATTGGTTGCATTATGTTGGGTCTCTAACAGGGATATCCAATGCTTGAAGTAGTACCTATTCTGCCTTGCAAGACTGACAAATGTTGCTGTTCGGCATATCCACTCTTCCCTAAACTCTGCTTCAGCATCATCATGTAATGTTGTCCAAGCAGTACCTTCTGTGACTTTATCAATAAGTGATGCACTAGTTCGTTCTCTGGCATTGGAATCTGTGAATATCACCTCCTTTATTTTAAACTGGCATGGGGTCTCGTGAGGCAGCTAACCCAAAACCCATGACCAGGGTGTGACACAAGGACTTGGGACCCGCTAAGTGTGCATCACATTAGAATACAAGTATTGATTGGCCCTTTCACTGGCTGATGGAGTTTTCAAATGCTTACTAAATTTGTCACAACGGCCTTGTAATAGAGAAGGCAGAGGTATGCAGTGTTCTTGTGGGAGGACCTGGCCAAGTCTCAATTCAATGTTGTGCTGAAGTCTTCTTGATTAGCTCACCTCTAACGGAGCCGGTTAAGTTGAGCAAAATATTTATTCATTTGGACAGTATATTAAAAACCTCATAAATGCTTTGGCCTTAATCTCCTGGGTGCTCTGAGTCAGACCCTATTTATCGCTATATTTCCAAAATTGGATCTCACACCTTGAGATTTCCAACTCCAATTGTCTGGTTTACAGTGGTAGAAGGGTTTTTTGTTTGGTACAGTTTGGACTTCAGCCTTACCTTATTCTCCCACCTTAATGGTTATTTTGTAGGAACGAAATCTCACTCAAATACATCTGCACACCCATGCGTTACTAACATACTGGTTTTGATTAATTCAGTCATGCATTCACTAGGTCGAAGCCTACCAGACAGCACATTGTCTGGTTATGACCACATATTTGGGATATGCCATTGCTTACAATTGGCTATGACTTGTTACCCACGTTTGCATTTTTTTTCATCCAGCTGGTTTGTCCCTCCCATGGAGTACAGCCGATTTACTATCTCCCTTATTGTCTCCTATGCTTTCACCAGTTTTGGCTTTTCAGTAATGTAGAAAAGTGGGTTTCTGTTGCAGGACACACACCACCACCACACACACTTTTTGCCTGATTCTGATGCATCTTTGAGTGTGCCCTGGGTCCCTGCCAATCCGGTTCCCAGGGCTTGTGTTCTTTCCTAACTTGTACCATTGTTCCCACAATTGGCACAACTCTGGCCTACCTGCAAGTCCCTTGTAAGGGGTTCCTATGGTGCCAAGGGCCTGGTAGCCAGAGAAAGGCCTCTGAGGGCTGCTGCATGTAGAATGCCACCCTCCGAGTCCTCTCTCCACAAATATGCACCACTTCCATTGCATCCTGCGTGTCTTGGTGCGGCTAAAAGTGAAGAGTCGCCATGCCTACCAGTCACTGCATGAGGCCTAGGTAAGTCACCCTTAAGGCAGGGTGTACTATACCTCATGTGACTATCTATCTGCATGAGCAGATAGGTCCCTATAATATCCAAGTTCATTCTTAGATATTAGAAGTGCAGTAAAGCCATAGAAGAGTATATGGTCTGGAAACTTGTCATTACGAGTTTCACACCACCATAAAGGCTTTACTGAACTTGCACTCGGGGGGGGGGGGGTCGTCTCTTCTAGAGGAGAACCCTAAACCGAACCAGCATCTGGTGGGTTCCCTGACCTGTAAACACCAGCCTGTCACCACGAGACAGGTTTCTGGACCCCTGAGGTGAGAGCCCTCGCTCTCTAGGTCCAGAAACAAAGCCTTTCTTGGGCATAGGTCCTAACACCTCCCCCAGGTCAGGAAACCCTATCTGTGGCAGGGGAGATTCAAAGGCCTTGCTGCATTTGCAGCGCAACCCCCAACTTCACCTATCAGGAGCAGGTGCTCTTCCTGTCTCACCCATTCCCCACCCCCTCCCTCCCTTTTCAGCAGGAAGTCAGGCGGGAAAAATTAGAGCAGCCCAGAAGGTATGCCCACCTTTGCCAACCCCACCCCTCAGGTGGGGGTAAGCGAGGTGAAACGCACTCTGTGCCTGCCATCTTGCAGATGGCAGGCACCCTCCAGCGTTTGGGATGATGCACTCTCCCACACGTGGGGTGGGTACCCCAGGAGTATAGTCACCCTAATGTCAATAGCCCATTGTCTACTGACCTAGAGACCCATAAAACGCCCCATAACTACAGTATTTGGGGGGCAGACCTGAACCTAGAAGGCAGATTCCTGTGACCTACGAAGGACGGAAGAAGTCGCACTGCCAAGGAGACTGTAGAGAAGAGCGGACTCTGTACCAGCCCATCTGCAGTTTCCAGAGATCCTGCGTCAAAAGTAGACCTGTCCTGCAGCCAGCGACCTCCAGAACCCCTGGGAGGACTGACATCCTTCAACAAAGACCAGATCTCCTGTGAACAGCAGCTCTGTTCAAAAGAAACTCCAAAGAAAGACTCTGAGCCTGCTGAGGACGAAGAACTCTATGCCTGGGCCCTCACTTCACCCGTGGCCTATGTCCAAGTGGCCCACCGGTCCTAGCGCGGTCCCCCAGTGCTTCAGAGTCCACCATGGATTGACCCCTCCAGGACTCCCTGATGTCGCCTACAGCTTCTGCACGTGGCCTGCCTGTGAGCAGTCCCAACCAAGGTGTACCCCCTAGCCACATTGGCACTCTGCACCCAGCCGCCCTGGTGCTGCTGGTGGTGCCAACCTGAACCTTGGTTTTAAACAACCCCCCCCCACAAACTCCAATTCCAAAACCGTTTTACTCACCTGTAACTTAACACCTCGTTTTTCCCATAGGACTGAATGATGAGTTTTCTCTGAAAATTATTCTAAATGTTGAACTGTTTTGTACTGCACAAGAGTTAGCCTGCTTACAAATGTCCTGTATGGTGTCACCTGTTAGGAGTGTTTTGTATCAAATTGGAACAGTCCTCCAAAAATGTTTGAAATTACTTTGATTACTTTTAAACAGTTTACCAATCGTTTTCTGCATTGAAAAAGTAATCTGAATGTTCCTACAAAACCAGTGCTGACTATTTTGAGAAGTCCCATTGTATGAAGAGTTTCACGTGCCTGCTACTAAGTAAATCTTGGTTCTAGAAATACAATAACTTTTTATACAAACATTGTCTGGATTCAGTCTGAGTGTATGAAGTCATTTCTTGTCTGTGTACAACAAATGCTTAACACTACCCTCCTGATAAGCCGGACTGCTCAACCACTCTCCTCTGGGGAGCCACTGGACTCTGTGCACACTGTACCTTATTTTGGTATAGTGTATATACAGAGCCAGCTTCCTACAGGTAACTTTTGGTCTTTTCCCTGAAGCACTCCATGAGTGCATGTGTTTTTCCAGCTGTCTCCCTTGTGTGCTTCTTTCCCACGCCCGCACTGCAAGTAGTTTCATCGCTCATGTTTTGCTGTCGGCTTTCCTGCACTAGACGTTGTCTCTCACCATAGTCCTTCTCTGCTGCCCTCAGTCAGTGTTGCTTTATCCTCCAACCGCTGGCCTCCCCCAACCCCCGCCCCCCCCCCAACCACCACCCCTACCAATTTCGTTTGATACTGTTGCCTGGTGTATTTTAAAATCTTAAAGTTCTTTGCGCAATTCTATGTCCGGACCAGAGGCAAGGATTATGCTTTCTTTCGCTTTAAACTACAGGTCCCATGAACACTAGGGGTCAAGCTCATAGAGTTTAACAAGTGTCAACCAGTCAGGACATTATAAGGCCGTCAGATCCTACACCAAGTCCTTCCTTCCTCTTTCTTCGCTGCTCCTCGCAGCCACAAGACTAGTATAGGCTCGGCCATTGTTTACTACTTGAGATGGTGTTCTGTAACACTATTCCTGCACATTTGTTTTTTCCTTTACAGGGTATTTTCTCGCTAGCTTCTACGCGGTGCTTGTCAGCGTTTGGGGCTGTGTGGTGCAGTTCTGTAGTAGGGGATCTCTGTGTATAGTCATAATCATGTGAATAGTCCCGCCCATGTGCGTGGACCCCGAAGCACTTCAATAGATATAGTCTCTTAAGCTGTCTTCTTCTGCAGTCCTGCACAGACACTTAAGAGATAATAAAAGACAATGCAGCCTGAAAACACTAGGCTACTCTGGCCATTACTTCATCCTGAAGTGAAAAAGATAGCCAGGTAACAATTAACTTTTACAATTTTACTAAGTTTCACACATATAGAAACTCTCCTTCACAAAATCCCTTTTTCATGATAGAGATGAAGGGTTGGACAGACAAGCCCCATAGGCTGCCATTATATGTCTGTAAATGGATACCGTGCCTTTAAGAATCCCTCCAGAGACCCTCAGTATCCCATGATGCACAGCCACAGGCTAGTTACTTTCAGTTATTTTTTCCGGCTCCTGCTAGCAGGACCCTGGAGCATTGAGCTCTCCCTTTATTGGTATAACTTTCAATATTTAGCTCTAAAAGTAAGTTTGAGTGTTTTTTACTCGATGTCCTTAGCCTTTCTCTTCCTTTTGCTGTCTTTTTTGGGCAGTTAGCCCACATTTTTCTTGTCAAAATGCCATCCTTATTTGACAAGTGCCCTGAATGTGGCAGGAAGAAGGCCAAGTCGGACTCCCACAGAGTTTGTATTCTGTCTACCATCTACCCATGTTCCTGACTCCTGCGTCATCTGCAAATCTTTCTCCAGGAGGACCCTGCGTGACGGGGAGAAAATTCGTCTTCAAGGCCTGGAGCAGAGAAAACTACAGACTGCAGGTGGGACATCTGGGCAAGGAGGGAGCCAGTCCTCCTCTAAGACCCATGCGACGGCGTCTGGGGGGCTCCCCAGTCGAAAAAAGGCTCAAACGACGCCGGTCCCGGTCGACGTCAAAGGCGACATCGACGTCGAGATCAGGTACGACCGCGATATGCTCCCCTTCGGCTCAGGGCTCTGAACCGAAGCAACGTCGAAGGTCTACGTCGAGGGAAAGGACGTCGAGACCTCGGCTGAGGTTGACGTCGAGGACATCCCAGTCAACGTCGGCACATCATCGCCGTCTATCTGGAAGACATCGGCGCTCGCCGTCGAGGCGACACCGCCGGTCGACGTCGTCACGAAGGTCGACGTCGAGGGGAAGGTCGACGTCAGGAAGGCAAAGTTCGACGTCTAGGAGAGGTTCGTCACGCAGACGGTACCATCATAGCTCGACGTCAAGGGACAGGTCTCCCTCCATGGTCAGCATCTCCACATCTGTGAGCTCTAGATCACGACGTCGGCGCTCGCCATCAAGGGGCACTGCTTCCAGGACTCGCTCTACAAGGCCAGCCCGCAAACGGAGAAGGCAAGTGGCCACCTCGGACTCTGAGTATTCCCGGACCTATTCTCCAACTAGGACACTGGAACCTGCTGAGCCTGTGGATCCACGGCCGTCGCCTGTGCGGCCCAGGACTCCAGCACGTGTTGCTGGATGATTGGCACGTTAGCTGGCCAGCCGCATTCCTCACAAGGAACGGGTTCGGTCTGGTCCCGGCCGCCACCTTCCCCCAAGTTTGTGGCCCTGAGTGTCTACGCCCATTTGGGTCTGTATTTGACCATCAGCGGCTCTGTTAACATTGTATGCGCTCTGTGTGCCTGACGTGCATTCGGGCCTGTAATCAAGGCCCTTGACCTCCGATGCACAGCACGGAGAGGCCGTATTTTCGCACACTATACTCGCGCATAGGTACTCGTCAACCCCTGCGTCTTATGATTCGGACACCCACCCGGGCAGTGTTACAACGTAATTAAAAACTAACCAACAAGGTTTCAGCTTCTAAAGCAACCCTCCCTGAATTTCTGTCGCCCTAGAGATTACAAACGGCTGTTGGTGTCCCATAATCTGTAGGTGACTTCAAGGCCCGCCATTACATCTGGTACTCACCAGCACATACGCCACTCTAATGTAGCACATCCACAACTACTATACTGATGAGGAGGAAGTTACTTACCCATCCCATTGACTATGAATTCTGCAAGGTCCTAGATGCCTCAATCTATAGGGCTGTCTCCAGACTTTAGTTCCATTGGAGAACAAATGGACGCAGGCAGCGCAATGCCTACAACCCCTTCGACCAGAATGCAGAATCTAGGGGGCCCCCTTCCTCCAAAGCTTACTTGCATACCTGAGATGGCCCAAAATGCTGGTAAGTAGTGTCCGGCACCGATTTGGACGCTTTTGCTCAACTCAAACGCGCCTTCCTGGACCAGAGTTCCTTGGAACCGGCAGGTCTATCAAACGCTCCTGCTTTTCCCATCCCTGACCTAGAGACCCCACCATCCGCCGTCACCTGATGACACATCCATGGTCTCTGACACAGACATATAGAGCCTGATAGGCCCTGGCACCCACATACAACCCCTATGCTGCCGAAAGGCGACGGCCCTAGCCTGGTCCCCGACTCTGACCGCTTCAATCCAGATGACCTTCTACACCCCAGTTCCTCAGATTGGATCCAGGCCAAGAAGGTGACCACCTATGTGGCTGAGAGGTTGCGCAAAGCCATGGACAAAGATGTCTGCAACTGCCTCAAGGCAGAGTGCCATCGACCCTATCTGGCAAACAAAGTGGCTCTCCTACCGGAGTTAGATAGATGGATATGTGCATGCAGAGAGGATCCCTGCAGTGTTAAACCAGTCTCTTCCATGCTTACAGGGCTGGTGCGAGAACACGGGTGCAGGACCAGTCATTAATATTCCTGCAGGCTGGGGTAAACAAATACTCCACTCTCACTCCACAATTTTCAGTTTCCAAGTTTTAATCGGCAACACGTTTCACCCTCACGCGGGCTTCGTCACGGCCTGTTACACAAAGTGATAGTGCCCAACTCACTTTAAAAACAGTTTTTCGCATGAAACAATAGATATAGAGGAAATCTATGAGAATCAATGTAGTCTTTCCTTCAAAATTGTCAAACCCATAAAAACGAATCGATAACTCTCTCCATGGTACATAAATTCATACATAATGTTAATGGAGCATTTTTGAACAAAGAAAATGAATAAAGTAATTAAAGCATTTGACTCTTTTTAGAGACCAGATATGGCGCAAAAGAAAGTGAATAGGTAGCATAATTGGCATAATATACAACATTCAAAATGGATATTCCTCTTCCTGTTCATAAACATATATATTTTTATTTAAACGCCTGGTGGCTGAAATGAATGTAATTACAAAACTTCAAATCAGAGCATTCTTTTAAAGATTAACCAAATTCGCTCCTACAGACCTGTGCTGACTGCACACACAAGGGATGGTGCAGCAAAGTGGCTGAATCGTCAGTCAATCCTATCCCGAAAACACACAACGCTGTCACACTAGTCTCCATCTGATGTAAAGGCACATGTGGCATCTATTCTTGGGCAACAAAAAGAAAAAACACCCACAAAATAAGATGTCCAAATCAAAATTGACAATTTTGAGATTATGAAATTGCACCAAAAAATACAATCTTTCATCCTCTGTCGAGTTACCAAAACTACTCCCACACCCTGTGATCATTACGAGATGCATATCGTCTTACATCCCATCAACAACAAAAAAAAAATCATACGTAAATACCAGCCGGTACTTCATGTGAGGGGATATATACCCCCTACATTCCTCACCAAATACATCTGCAACTCCCAAAAAGGGCATAGACTGACCCGGCGGGACCACTTACTAAAATCCTTGACATGGCGGAGAATGCCAAGGCCTCCGGTTCCCTCATTTCCCCGGAAGTTCTCTGGATGGGTTTAAAGAGCTATGCTATTCCTTGGCAACATAAATTGTGCCCTATCCACAGAAAGGAGTCATTACCTGCTAATAAAAATTTATCCCACGCTAGCTAGATTTAGCCACCTAAGAACCGCGCCCTTGGCGCAGGGCGGCTTGTTTGGGTAGCCCTTCATGAAGGAGCTCAGCAAATTTTGTCAGTGTTCAATTCCCTGGACAAGTCTCTGTCATCGATCTTAAAGATCTTTTACCCTTAAGTTTTCACCGTGGCTGTTCGTGGAAGGGGGCGCTCGCCAGCCACGGACACCAGCAAGCCTTGTTCTGGGGCACAGCCTCTAGAAGGGGACAGTATCCGGACCAGTCTGGGTTTGGGGGGATTCTACCCCACCCGCACATCCCTGTCACTGTGGCTCCAGAGGCGGACACCAGCAGGACTCTCACGGTGAGGGTCATTCCATTCTTCCACGTTCAATTGGGTCAGACTGGCTCAGTTTGTGCACAATTGGAAAACTCGGACGTCTGATGCCTGGGGTCATACAGTCCATCTAAGGCTTTCACATTGAGTTTTATGCATTCCCAATACAGCTCAAAATCCATCAGCCTCTTAATTTCTCCGCAGATCAAGTTGCCTTAGTGGAAGCGGAAGTCCAAGACCTCCTATCCAAAGGGGTCATTGTCCAAATGACGACACCCTCACGGCTTCCTAAGCAACATCTTCTTGGTGGACAAACGCGATGGAGACAAACGTCCGGTGATCCACCGCGGGCTATTCAATGAGTGGCTGGTTTACCGCCACTTCAAAATGGAGGGCATTCATCTCCTCTGAGACCTTCTCCACAACGACTGGCTTTCCCGGCTAGACTTAAAGGAAACGTATCTTAAATTGCCCATCTTCCCTCCTCACTGACGCTTCCTCCAATTTCAATGGCTCTGGGCCATTGTGAGTTTACTACCCTGCCATTTGGTCTCTTCTCGGCTCCTTGGTGCTTCACCAAGATCCTTCGACCAGTGATGGAACACCTTCGAGCCAGAAGAGTTTGCTTCATTATATACCTGGATGATCTCCTTCTGATGAACCAGGACTCTAGTCTTACAAAATCACCTCCAATGGTCAGTGTCCCTCCTGCAATCACTGGCTTTTCTCATAGTCTGTGCTGTTTCCCACTCAGTCGATTGTCTTCCTGGGTTTCGTGGTGGGCTCTGCCCAGGCAACTCCAAGTCTCCCCTCTGGTAAAATTGCCAAAATCCGACACGAATTGACCTGCACCCTGGCGAAATTGACCTCTTCTCTCCGCCAGATAGTGAGGGTGGTTGGCCTGCTCTCTTCATCCATACAGTCCCTATTCTCTGGCCCGTTTTACTACAGGGCACTCCAGAGACTCAGGATTTCTTACCAATGGAGCAGCCTGACTTAGTCTGCCTCTCTCTGACGAAGCGGAACTCCAATGTTGCCTAGCCCACATGAAAGGCGTGTAATGGCCGCACCATTTTCTGCTCTCAGCCAGACCTCGTTATAGAATCGGAAGCCAGCAGACTGGGCTGGGGGCCAAGATGTGGGGATTTCCCCACCGGAGGAGGGTAGTCCGAACTAGAGGGCTCTCTTCACATCAATTGTTTAGAGCCGATGGCAGGCTTCTTGGCGATAAAGTGCTGGACGAAAGACCGGATCCAGTGCAATGTCCTCTTAAAGATGCACAATGTGGCAGCGGTCAGGTACACCAATTATCTCGGAGGGACGCGACCCAAACCCCTGTCTGACCTGGCCAGAAGCTTCTGGGAATACTTTCTTGAACACCAGATCTCCGTAACGCTGGAGCATCTTCCAGGGGTGGACAATCAAGTGGCAGACTGGCAATCCTTTCACCTGAGGGACCTCAGTCTTTGGAAGTTGGACCCCTCAGTCTTTCAGGAGTTGGACCACCGTTGTGGCCCCTACTCAGTGGATCTCTCTGCATCCAGTCTGGACCACCAAGTAGACCAATAATTCAGCTGGAGACTGGATCCATCCGCTCTAGTGACGGATGCTTTCATCCAAGATTGGGGGATGGTGAAGGCATATGCTACTCCTCCCCCCCCCCCTTCTCGATGATGAGGCTGTCTGCTCTGGTCCGGTGGTGGTAATCACTCCCCTATGGAGATTTCAAGCATGGTTTCTAGTTCTGATGGAACTTTCTTGGGGTTCTCCAATCAGTCTACCCCAGTATCAGACTCTCCTCCAGGATATCTCCATAATCTAGTCCTGAAGGATTCCCGAAGGCTCATGGTGTGGAGGATTACCGGGGTCACTGGCATGTCCAGGACCTTTCGCGCCAGCCTGCAGATTTCCTCTCCCAAGGCATGGGCGAACAATACCACTAAAAGATTGATCAGCTTGGTCCAGCTGGCTGGTCTCGTCAACGACACTTGGATCCCGAGGGGGGCCTCCATTGCCCACGGCCTGAATTTTCGAGCTTCGGAAGACTTAGCCTACAGGACCATCTATACCTTCCGATCCGCGATTTCGGGCAGCCATCCTTTTATCGAGGGCTTTCTGGTAGGCAAAAACCCTAGGACAAGGAAGCTCCTTGGAGAAATATGCCTCTCTAATCCTCCAAAGCAAATATTTGGCCCTTTGGGACGGGACTGTGCTCCTCAAGCTGTTCCTCTCGTGGCCACGGAACAAATATCTGTTCCACAAACAGTTGTCGGCCAAACTCTCATCCTTGCTTTATTTCCTGTAGGAGGGTGTTCGATGTCAGAGCTCCGGACATCACTAGCAGGGTGACTACTCCAGAGGGCATAACGTTTCAGGTTTTGAGACTAAGACCAATTCCTGGGTGAGCACTTATCTGACATTTCCGCACTCCCCCAAGCTATGCATAGTCTGATGCATGAAGGCCTATAAAGCTGCAACAGATTACCTTCGTCCTCCGGGAGAGGGACCACTCCTTGTAGCCCTCACAAAGCCATATAGGGCAGTCTCTTCCCCTACCATTGCTTGATGGGTGAGATGGACGATGGAAGAAGCAGGCATCAGCACACAGACATTCGGAGCTCACTCCACCAGGGGAGCCATGGCTTCAAACGCTTTTTCTTTGAGAGCCAGGCTGTAGGATATTATGAGCGCGGCTGACAGGTCCTCAGACTGTGTTCAAGAACTTTTATTTTAAGCCACTTCATAGAATTTATCCGTGGTGGTGGATAAGCTTCGAACTAACCTAATTCTCGCCTCCGGTCCTGACGTAGAATATAACCTTTCTTAGCCATCTTAAAGGAAAGTTTCAATTCTGTTAAGGACACAAAGGCAAGGATTATCCCCACCGAGGTCATGGTCTGACCAGAGTCCCTTCACCGGATCTATGTAGGTCTCTGTAATCCGTAAGGGAATAATCTCAATCCTATATACTTTTGCTAATATGGTAATTTTCTGAATGTTTTCCAATAATGTTATTAAATGCTAGGTATAGTATTGAATAAATTGTTCAAGCATTTTAGTCGAAAGACCGAAGCTTTGTCACATGGATTGTCCTCTTGTCTCTATTACAGGAAGCTATTCGGGCAAAAATAATGACTGATTTGAGCGTTCGTCACACGAAGGAAATGGAAGGACTCTGTGGAGGATCTATGATGGCCTTGTGATGTCATGATTGGTTGACACTTGTTGAACTCTATGAACTTTATCACCAGTGTTCATGAAACTTGTAGTTTCTAATTTTTGTTTTTTGCTTGGCTGCTTTTAATAAAAAAAAAAAAAAAAAAGCTTAATCCTCGCCTCCACGTCCTTAATAGAATTGAAACTTTCCTTTAAGACCACTAGAAAAGTTTATATCGTCTTTGCCAGTAGGTCCCAAAAGTAAGACTTATTGGCTTTGCCAATGTTTTGTTTTTAAAGGTGCAGCCATGTAGTCACTCATCCAGTCATGGAAAACAAACTTCTTCCATATGTGAGAAGTGAACTTTCCTTAATTGAGGGCACCATAAGTACGGTGCCCCAAGTAAATATATAGCACAATTATTTATTTATATATATATATTTCCCCCCCCTTGTCAGCTATGCTGTCCTGAACAGCCGTCGCCACTTTCCCCACCACCAAATAAACGTTCCAGACTTGGGGAATATAGATAGATGGATATATATCTATCTTCATTCCCCAAGTCTGGAACGTTTATTTGGTGGTGGGGAAAGTGGCCACGGCTGTTCAGGACAGCATAGCTGACAAGAGGGAAACATTGAAGAGAAAGATACTTATCCCGGATAATGCTCCCCTCTGCCTGCAAGTTAAGATTGTTGTGACACTGTCCAGCTAGATTCTACTTCGGATCCATTTTGAAAGAATAGTTGGGGAAATGGCTGTGGTTAATTGAAAGATATCTGAATTTGGCAGGCCGAGGACATCCTTTAGGCTGTTCAGTGTACAGGTTGTTTTAAAATATTGAGATGCACATTGTTAAAGTTCTGGAATGAAGGTGTAAACGTTACTATGATACAGGTGTTAATGGTTAAACTCAAGAAGGTGAGAATTAAAATTAAAGTAAAGGTTTTGTACCAGAAGGTCATAGACGTGAGGCAAAGTTGCAGAGTAAATTTAGCATAGAATATTTTGCACTGGCCATACCATTGATCCAGCGCAATATTAGCCAACAACATTCATACACCATATACTCACTTGGGCCCATACATTCACACTATACGAATACTTACGCTGGGTGTCAGATGTACTCTTTTATCAAAAATCCCTGCTACCAATTACCTTCTGATTGAAGAGTAATAACTTACCAATGGATCCTTTGCTAATTGGGAAGTTTAAAATGAGTGACATTCGCTATAATACATAATCCTGAAATAATCACTGAGTCAGGAAGTTTTAAAATGTTTATCTAAAGTTTTAGCAGAGTAAAATACAGAAAACACGGTACTTGATCAAAATACCCAAGAGAAAGCATAGGAACGAATTCTCTAATAAATGAGTGTTTAAGGAAATAAGGAGGATAGAGACAGCAGCGCAACTAAAGGTTGCAGTATAGTTACCTAAATACGAGAACCAAGCCCCTTAGCCAAGGAGTTGGAAAAGATAGGACCCTGGAAGGATGAAGAGCAAAGACCTCCTTCAGGATCAGGACAGGACTGGTGACCTCTCTATAACGACGCCTGCGCCGTTCCCCTCTCTGGCACTCGACTTCTCCTCGATTCTCCCGTCTAATGGACTCCGCCGCCCCCTCCTCAGGACCTCTTCCGGATAAGGATTCAGTCAGCAACCGATCAGCATGGCAGCCTGGAGCTCTTCTATATGTTCTCTCTTCTGTGGAATCTAGCTCTGACTAACTAATGCTATATTCTATTATATCCTTCTATGCCCATGTACCTCCCCTTAATGTTGCTAAAATATGGGACCACCACTACTTCTGATTGGGCAGGGACAGGGGGTGGATTCTCGTACCATGTCAATTTTGGCCTAAATTGTGAAGCCTATTGTCTTTACGTTCCTGCCCCTTCAATTTAATACATTCGCTTTATTTCCCACCCGTCTCACGACAAATGTTATACATTTTACAGGAGAAAAGTAACAATTTCTGTCAGCCGGAAACTTTAGGTACATCATCTTCGGCCAATAGGTCGTGGCCTTGGGAGACGTCCAAGTTCACTTCTCTTGGCAGGCAGACAGGACACCTGCGCAGAACCCTCTGTCTCGAGTTTCAAGACACCAACCCAGGCCCAAGTTTACGAATTACTAAAAGTGCAAGAAAATATTAAAATCACAAATAAAATGTTTCACTATATACCCACTTTCCCTAACTCTATTCCCATTTAATCATAATACTACCCTGCATTAGTAGCGTTAAGAAAACGACAATTTAATAATGACATGAGAGCAAGCTTAAGCATGTGAAAACATTTAGCGGCCTTTTTAATGCACACTGCGCAGAAGCAGAAGTTTCCACCAAGCAAAGCAAGACGTCACACCATGTGATCAGGTTGCGACATGCGCATTGAGTTTCCCGCGCTTTAGCGGCCATCTTGAGTCATGGACAAGCGTTATTCATTAGTAAAACACATAGGCAAGCGTCTATCCCTTTTGTGTTCGTGAATGTGAATGTTAGTATTGACAGTACAGATTTAATATTAATACTATGAGGAAGATTGCATACAAGCAAGTTTCAATTTTGAAACCTTGCTCCATCAATCGTTTCTGAGCCATCAAAATACTACCCTCAATCAGATGCCAACTTCTAGCAATTAGTTTCATTCTCATTTTTACTTTTTCTATTCTTAGTCTCCTTTTAATTTCTTGTATAAATCACTTCTCCATTCTTCTAGTTCGATTTCCTCTAGTTTTCTCTTCTTTCCTTTTCCTGTCATTTTATGTTCCATTCTTTCTACAGCATTTGCACCATATTGTTATTGCTAAAATTATTATTGCTATCCCTGCTAAGGGTACTAATATTTGACCTATAAGTCCTTTCCCTATATTAGCAAACCAGGTTCCAATTGACGATATACTATTTGTCAATCTTTCCCATACACTCAACTTCCAGTGGTTTAAGTTCTTTCTCAAGTTTAGTTATGTTCTGAATGTACGTTCCAATTTCTGCACTCTTATCAGGAATATAAGTGCAACAATGTTCCGTCTTCAATAATTTACAGACTCCTCCCTCTTTGCCAATAGAATGTCAAGAGCAAGTCTATTTTGCATCACCATAGATCTAATCGCAACCATCTCTGTATTAATCATTAGAAAACCTCCAGCAGTATCCGTTGATAAACGATCAACCACTGTAGACAATTTACATATTTTCCTTGAGTTCAGAATTATTCCCACTGAAGGTATCAATGCACCAAATACATCACCTACAATTTCTGAAAAACTAGCTCTTTTACTACGTATTAACTCATTGTTTTCATCGCTTCCAGTGTTTCTTTTTACGTGGTATATCTTTGGAAAAACTATTCCAAAATGACAACTTCCATACCACCTTGCAGGAAGCCTAAAGTAAGCCTTATTCCCACATACATAATAGATTCCAGGAAAAACTGAATCTGTTCCTCCTTTGAGTCCCCAACCTCCCAGAATTAAAAAATTGTGTTCACATTCACTGGTACCGATGGAAAACATTGTTATAATCAGTCTTTAACCTATGAAGACAAATTTTCCCTTTCTTCACGAAATCCAGAGCCATTGCAGCTTGAGCTTTACCAGGTGTATAACTCCCTTCCTTCTCCGCCCAAGGTGGCAACTGAGCCTTATGCTCTGAAGCTTTCTTTTGCAAATCATGTCTTCTATCTTCTACTAAATTCAAAAATATCTTTTCTTCTAGTAAAGAACATGTTAGATTGTGTCTATGTGCATGTGTTATGTCTATTGATTTCATAGTTAAGAAACTCTCCCATAAACTGTGCGTCTTGACTACTAAGCACTGGGTTCATACTCTTGCGAATCGGAACCTCAGAAAATATCACATCTAAGTTTGAATAATAATACTGTAGCCTACCTGTTCTATAAAATAAACTTGTTAATACACTACATGAGATGCCATGTCAGTGGTAAATGATGGTATGTTAATCCTTCTGCTACTGATTCAGGTAACTTCATACATACATAACAATTACTAACTTCCATTGTGTCTACATACTGAAACAATAACTTTGTGAAAACATTTAAACTAGTGTCGTCAGCTACTTCATGATGAATTTCTGCCTCATCTTCTGCCATTAGTTCTACTCTATTGCCCTTCATGTTTGCTGTCCTCCCTTTAGTTTCATTATTAATCTTCTTATCTATTATCATAAGGTAAGGAATTGCTACAATCAGGACTAACCATACTATAAGCACCAATACTAGACTACAGATGCAGATTGCACAGCATCTCCTACAACAATTTCGTTTTTGTCTCCCAGTAACTCTATCATCAGGCATTTTTCGACAAGGAAGATTGCTCTTCTTGTCTCCTTCGTTTCTTTAGAGGATTCTTTTGTTTAGTCAGGGTGGTCTTGTTTCTTCTTCGTATGTTAGTTCTGCACTTGTTCCTTCGCCACCACTGTCACTTGACTCTGCTTTCAAAATCTTCAAGAATGATATAAGTCCAGTCAGGACCCTTGAATTTGTTATTCACAAGTCTCCGTCTTTTACTTTTTCTTTTTCTCTTGTTCAGTTTGACTTGTCACTTCAGGTACTTGTTCTGGATCTTCACTTCTGGTTGTTATGTGGTATTTTACTCTTTTAATGACACTTGGCCAATGATCTCCTTTTCTTGTCTTCTTGGTTGGCACTGTTTCTTTGTTATCGTCTTCAGGGATCTCGTTATTTTTACTGCTCAATACTGTTTTCTTTGATTACTGCTTCTTTTGTTCTTTTTCAGGTCTGATTGGTTTCTTTTCAGTAGCTCCACAATGACTTTCAAAATGTTGGCTTTGTTCCTTTTTTATTTCTTTATTTTCATTTGTATTAACCCCTTTTTCTTTAGTGAATTCTTCTTGATCTAACTGCTTCTGATCAGGGCTTATTGCACTGAACTTCTGCAGCCTGACCTGATTCTTCTAAACCTGTCTGTCCCTCTTCAAAGTTTATTAGATCTTCACTGTTTTTAGTCCAATTTTCTTTCCCTATCTGATTTAGTTCAGGATCTTTTACTATCTTTTCTTCTTGATCCTGAACTTCTTCTTCACCTATCTGATCTTCAATTTCTTTCAATTTAGTTTGATTTCTCGTTCTGTGGTATAATTCAGGAACTTCTATCACTGGTATCCAATCCTGACTTGTGCTCGGTTGTTCTCCGTCAGCTTCTCTCGAACCTCTAGCCTGAGATTCCTCAGCTGTGCAACCTTCAGCTTCTTCAGTGATTGGCGTTGTCTGTGAATTCTCTTCTTCAGGTTCTGATACTCTCTTTGTGTGGCTTACGTGAATCCAATTAGGAAATCTTGCACACTTCACTGCTGTATTGGTGGTCAATATGACTTGACAAGGTCTGCTCCACCTGGGTGATAGACACGTTTCTCTGGTGTGATTCTTCACTACCACCCAATCACCAGGATTCAGATCATGTTCTAGTTCAGGCTGCCTGGAAACTGCGTCTTCTCCAACCTGATGAGAGACAGAACGCACTAGGTCAGCCAATCCTTTGCAATAATCCAAAACCATATCATCAGATATATTCACCAGTTTGTTTGTGGGAACATGTTTGTCTCATTGCTCTTCCCATCATTATTTCGTGGGGGCTCAATCCTGTTCTGTCAGGTATGCTTCTGATTCCCATCAAGACAAGTGGCAATGAGTCTGGCCACTCTAATGATGTTGATGCACACATTTTTCCCAATCTTGACTTTATAGTGCCATTCAATTGTTCAACCACTCCAGAAGCCTCTGGGCGATATGCACAGTGCAATTTCTGTTTAATTTGAAATGCTTCACAAATTAATTTGATTACTTCACTGTTAAAGTGTTTTCCTCTATCTGATTCCAAAGATACTGGGAAACCAAACCTAGGTATGAGCTCACGTAACAACAGTTTTGCAACTGTAATACTGTCATTTCTCCTAGTAGGGTAAGCCTCCACCCACTTTGAAAACACACTATGACTAGTACGTATTTCAGTCCTCTGCATGGGTGGTAACTGTATGAAGTCGAACTGGAGTCTTATAAATGGGCCTTCTGCCTTTCCAATTTTCCCAAACCCAATTATCGTTTTCCTGCCTGGATTATGCATTTGGCAAGTTAGACATCTCTGGCAAAGACTCTCTGCAACAGCCCTGAATTTGGGATTGTACCAATTTTGTCTGAACAGCCTAATCATCGCATCTCTCCCTATGTGTGTGTCTCCATGATGCATTCTAGCCATTTGTGAGAGTAAACAGTCTGGCATGACTGGTCTGCCATCTGCACTGATCCACACTTCATCTTCTCCTCTTTGGGAGCAACCCACTTTGATCCACAAATTCTTCTCACTTTCATCAACCTCATCTTGCAATTTCTTCACCTCATTCCAAGTTTCAGGTGGCATATACAGCATAAGTTGGCAGCTGATTCCCATTCGTTCCACCCTCTTATTGACTGACGTTCTGGATTTAGCACAATGTTGAGCCACCAGATCCGCAGATCTGTTGCCGACTACCACCCAGTCATCTCCTGACTGGTGTGCGGCACATTTCACCACGGCCAATTCTTTTGGTGATTGTATTGCTTCTAGCAATTCCCTTACAAATTGTCCATTTTTAATGGGGGATCCTGAAGAAGTCATGAAATCCCTCTGCATCCACAGTTGGCCAAAATCATGCACGACCCCGTAACCATATTGACTATCAGTAAATATGGTCACTCTCTGATTCCTCCCAATTTTGCAAGCTTTTATCAAAGCTATCAATTCAGCTACTTGTGCAGATTTGACTCCTGGCAAATAGGATGCTTCGACTATTCCAGTTAATTCACATACTGCATAGGCAGCAGTTGGTTTACCATCTTCATGTCTCTGACATGAACCATCGACAAAACTCCCTGTCTGGCTTTTTAAGAGGCTGTTCCTCTGTCTGGGCGTGGTTTTGTACATAATTCTGTAATTTGTACACAATCATGTTCATCTTCTTCGTCATCTTTATTTGTTTCATGATATGGGTCCGGCAATAGAGTTGCTGGATTTATTATTGTACACCTTACCATGGTCACATTTTCAGCACCCATTATTATCCTCTCATATTTAGTCAGCCGACTAGGAGTAAGATGCTGAGTTCGGGTTCTTGTCAATAGAATGACAACTGCATGTGGAACATACACTTTTACAGGATGTCCCATCACAATTGACTAGCTTTGTTCAATGCTCAAACAAGTCGCTGCCACTGCTTTTAGGCATCCTGGCAACGCGGCTGCTACTGGGTCCAATGTAGCAGAAAAATATGCTATAGGACGTCTGTCTAGTCCATGTCTCTGAGTTAAGACAGAGTGCACAATTTTCTCTCTTGACAGAATAATGCGAATTCTCTTTTATATTCAGGCATGCCTAAGGCAGGTGCTGAACAAAGTGCGTTTCTCAATTTTACAAAAGCTTCTACACTTTCATCCTCCCATTCAACAGGGTCCTTTGCTTTCTTTTTTGTCATGTTAATTAAGGGTTTAGCCAACATGGAAAAATTTGGTATCCATTGTCGACAGTATCCTACTATTCCTAGGAACATTCTCACTTGTCTTTGGGTTACAGGCATTTGCATTCTCTTTATTAATTCTACTCTTTCAGAGGTTACTCTTCTTTTTCCCCCTCTCAATTTGGTGTCCCAGATATTTAACAGCTGTCCTGCAAAACTAACTTTTCAGGTGAGACTTTATGCCCTTCCTCAGCCAAAAGATTTAATAAGGCTATGGAATCGACAACACAGTCTTCTCTGGTGGTCGACGCTACTAATAAGTCGTCGATATATTGAACTAAAACTGAGCTTCCTGGCATCACTAGTTTTTCAAGGCACTTTTTCAGTATCTGATTGAAAATGGAAGGACTTTCTGTGTACCCTTGAGGAACCCGGTTCCACACAGACTTTGTTCTCAAATTTAAATGAGAAAAGATACTGGCTGTCTGGATGCAATGGTATTGAAAAGAATGCTTGACATAAATCAATTACGGTGAACCATCCTGCATTCCAAGGAATCTGATATAGGATTACTGCAGGATTTGGTACTATGGGACAACATGGTTCTACAATCTTATTTTCCTCAGGTCCTGAACAATCCTATATTTTCCACTAGGTTTCTTTAGTCCCATGATTGGTGAATTACATGGGCTACTCATTACTTTTAGAATGTTTTGTTTTACCATTCGATTGATTTCTTCAATGACTCCTGCTTTTACTTCTGCACTCATTTTGTATTGTTTAGTATTTGGGAAAATCGCACCTTTTACCGTAATTTGAACTGGATCTATTTTTGCCATAAGTCCTACTTCTTTCCCGGTGAAATCCCATACTATTGGGTTTACTGTACCTTTTAATTCTTCTGGCAACTCATCTTTTGTTATCAGCGAGAACATTTCATCTATTTCTGTACCTTGTTTTGCAACCATAATTTTATATACATGGTCCTCATCTGGTGTCTGAACTGCCACACCATCCGGCGTGCAGAAAATTGTACAGTTCATTTTGCACAATAAATCTCTACCTAATAAATTCACTGGGCTAGAATCGCACACTACAAATTGGTGCATTTCTCTGAAGTTTCCAATTTTAACTTCCATTGGTTCGGTAAGAGGTGTTCTAATTCTTTGATTAGCTACCCCCACTACTTGGATATCTTCACCAGAGAGAGGAAGGTCTGGGATGTCTGCTGATCTCACAGTAGACCTGGTAGCACCAGTGTCCAAAAGGAAAGTAATATCATTACCTTTCACATTTCCTTCAACATATGGACCAGACTGATCTACCTGTAAGGTTGCGCCAAGTATGCACTCCTTCTTCCCCTCTCCTAGGCACCGTCATGAGTCGAATTTACAATAATTGTCCTGCAAAAGAAATTGTGATGTCATATAATCATTCTTACCACTCCCTCCTGGGTATCCAATGTCTGTACCATGTTTTGCTCTGCTTACATTACCCTGAACAGGTGGAGGTGGTAATTGACTCTGGGGATTTACACCCTGCTGTGAGTCATTCTGCGTCTGGATTTAAGTTTTGATTTGGGCCATTATTAGTCCGAATCTTTTTACATTCATCCTTCCAATGCCCCAATTTTCCGCATCCATGACAAGGAAATTTCTTTTTAGCTTCTTCTCTACTCATTCGTCCTCTAAATTTTCCACCATTTCCTGTATCACCACTCGTTCCAGAATCTTTTCCTTGATTTTCACTCGGATTTTCCAAATTAATTCCCGGTTTCTCAGCCATTTTCACCTGTGCCCACATCACCTTTTCTTGTAATTTCTTGTGTCTATCCTCAATATCGTCTCCACAATATTTTGCATACTTCAGAATCTCATCTATGGGCTTTCCCTGCCAACACAGCATGTGTTTAATCATCTGGCAAATCTCTGGTTTCAGACCGTAAACAAACCGATACACAAACTGACTCATGTTTTTGTCTCCAATGTCCTCCAATCCACTATACTGTTTAAACACCTGCAATAAACGCTCATAGTAAGAATGTACTGTTTCACTGGCTTCTTGGGTTGTTCGATCTATTTTCACCCAATCTGTTTCTTTCGGGGGTATTTTCCCTTTCAGGTATGTTATCACCTGCTGATACTTTTTCATCACATCATTTGACGGGGCACCTGTTTTCGGATCTCTGGGATATTCATCACTAGGCCAATCGACTGTGATTTTACAATCTGTCCATAAATCGGCAGGTACCACTATGTCAAACAAACCATCTAAATCCTTCAACAATACCTTTGACACTTCACAAACCTTTCAACCTGCTTGTACCATTCAATTGGCTTTTCCCTTAGCTTTGGAAAATCATTCGTAAATGATAAAATATCCTGTCTGCTCCATGGGACATGTACATATCCTCCTCCTGCAACTTCTCGCATTGGATACATCTGGTCTGCTTTTCCTGCTTCCTTCATCACATATTCTGATGCTGTTCTACTTGTTCGTGCTTCTTCCTTTTTCTTGGCCCACCTAGATCTCCATTTATCTAGATCTCCCCATTTTTGTAAAACTAACATTAATTCTCTTATTTGCAGTCTTCTTCCAGATGCATTCATATTTTCTAAATCTTTGTCCATAAATTCTGCTCTATATGGTTTCTGTAATACTTTTGATCTCCCTATTTCGATTCCCATCTGTAGTGCTAAATTGGACAATTTTTCATGGAATATCTTTACATTTCTAGTGATACTCCTACACAAGAATAATAATTCTTCATCATCATAGGTATTCAAGCGTTCTACTCCTACATTTCCTGCTATTATTTCTTCTAATTCAACTTTTAATTTATGAATATCCAATACTTTTGGAGGTGTGCACTGTTTGACTGACCCTTATACCCATCTTTCTAGATCTTCAGGTGTTACTATGGTAGCACTTTTTGTTCCTGATGAAGTTACTAAACTTACATCTTTTGAACCACCAGGTACATCTCTTCTTGGAGTATTATTTACAGAACCTCGAATAGGTAAATCCATGAGTGATATTGTGGATTCACAGTCACTAAATTGATCCTCCATTATAACTGGAGCTTCAGGTTTGGGGTTACTCACAGGAGTCGATACAGTTATCAATGGAGGGCAGTTTCCTTGAGTACCATATAATGGAACTACTGGACCAATTGTTACAGGAATAGTCAATGAATCAGGATGTACTTTTATCGGAGTTATTTTCCGTACTAATTCTGCTCTAGTCTTTTCTAAAGCTTCCTTTTCTTTATCATGAAGTATTCTAGTCGGGGTGAATTCATGCGTTACCTTTGGTACCATTGGAGTTTGTGGTGGTGCACTAGGAGGGCATCCACTTGTCCCTTCCTGATATGGTGGGGGATTTCTTCCATAAATTCGTCTTCTGAATCCTCATTTCTTATTAAATGTTTTGTCTTTTCTGTACATTTGCCTCCTGATTTCTCTCCTGTGAATAATGTATACAGTCCCTCTGTAATCATTGCCCTTCTCCATTGTTTCATCTGACCCTCTCTTGACTCACGTAAATATCTAGGGTAAAATCCTGGGTAACTCCTATTACTTCTAGATCTATCCCGCTCAAATGCCTCTGTTTCCCATTCTTCTAGAGCTTCATACTGAGTTAATCTAGGTCTGGGTTCTAAGTCATTCATCCTCAATGTTAAATTTTGAAGAATTCGCCCATTGAACGTGCCATTCTGGGGAAATGCTAATACTCCATTTTTGGTGTATTCTATCCAATTCTCCATCCATACACCGGTATGATAACCTCTCTCCATCATCATAAATGATGCTGGCGTTTTAGCTGGTGGAATAATAATTCCTTCTCTAGTTTTGATTGGTTTGTCCTTTTTAAAATAATTCTTAATCTTTTGTAAGTGACATTTTTCTCCTTTCTCCGTACATTCTATCTAATCTTCTGTGTACAAAATTATATTCTGCAAAACCTAGGAATCTCCTATCCGGACGATTTCCGGTTAAAGTCGGATCGCGTTTTGACATGCAATCCTTATCCACTAAGAATTTATTTTTATTTTTTTCGACCAATCAAATGTCTGCTATCTTTTATTTCCGAGCCAATCCTTGCGCGGCCTTTTGGTGACGTTTCTCTGTCAACCCCTCCTTTACAATCTGCTCTTTTCTCTCCTCGCTGGTTTAACCAATCCCAGCGCGGCACCTGTGACGTCCGTACTACTCCTGACTATTGACCCCTCCTTTACAAATGTCTCTCCACACCCACTGTTTCGACCTACCACAGCGCGGCGTTTTGTGACTTCAGCTCCCTCTCCGGCAACTGACCCTCCCTTTACAAATTTACGCAAACTTATTTTCTCTATAACTCTTAATTAAATTTCAGTAACAACATAACATTCGCTATCGTGCCAGTTTCCACTAATTTAGAAAAAGATAGTTTCTTCCACACTTTAGTAAAACCTTTCCGTTTACTAATACATACACTACGAGTAAAACACTTCCGTCTACTCTTCACACAAGCTCCAGAAGTACCTGTTACTTCTCCAATGTTACCCTTACTAGGTGATATAACATCAAATTTTTATCAGCGTACCCTTTTTGCTATTACTCACACGCATAGAGTCCCTAACGAGTACTTGAAATCCTACTTAACTTCTCAGTACTATTTCTGCCTGACAGATAACCTCACTGCAGTGTAGCTTCCACTTGCCACCCACTATTCTTTTTCCCTACCCCGGGGTATTCTGGACAACATATAACAAAACTCAAAATAAGCGGATGTTAGTTCATAAAAATACAAATAAAATTCTCATTACCCAATTAACAAAAAGTAACAAAAACCGTCCTCTGCTTACCAGAAAACTGATCCAGCGCAATATTAGCCAACAACATTCATGCACCATATACTCGGACCCATACATTCACACTATACTAATACTTACGCTGGGTGTCAGATGTACTCTTTTATCAAAAATCCCTGCTACCAATTACCTTCTGATTGAAGAGTAATAACTTACCAATGGATCCTTTGCTAATTGGGAAGTTTAAAATGAGTGACATTCACTATAATACATAATCCTGAAATAATCACTGAGTTTTAAAATGTTTATCTAAAGTTTTAGCAGAGTAAAATACAGAAAATACGGTACTTGATCAAAATACCCAAGAGAAAGCATAGGAATGAATTCTCTAATAAATGAGTGTTTAAGGAAATAAGGAGGATAGAGACAGCAGCGCAACTAAAGGTTGCAGTATAGTTACCTAAATACGAGAACCAAGCCCCTTAGCCAAGGAGTTGGAAAAGATAGGACCCTGGAAGGATGAAGAGCAAAGACTTCCTTCAGGATCAGGACAGGACTGGTGACCTCTCTATAACTACTCCTGCGCCGTTCCCCTCTCTGGCACTCGACTTCTCCTCGATTCTCCCGTCTAATGGACTCCGCCGCCCCCTCCTCAGGACCTCTTCTGGATAAGGATTCAGTCAGCAACCGATCAGCATGGCAGCCTGGAGCTCTTCTATATGCTCTCTCTTCTGTGGAATCTAGCTCTGACTAATTAACTAATGCTATATTCTATTATACCCTTCTATGCCCATGTACCTCCCCTTAATGTTGCTAAAATATGGGACCACCACTACTTCTGATTGGGCAGGGACAGGGGGTGGATTCTCGTACCATGTCAATTTTGGCCTAAATTGTGAAGCCTATTGTCTTTACGTTCCCGCCTCTTCAATTTAATACATTCGCTTTATTTCCCACCCGTCTCACGACAAATGTTATACATTTTACTGGAGAAAAGTAACAATTTCTGTCCGCCGGAAACTTTGGGTACATCATCTTCGGCCAATAGGTCGTGGCCTTGGGAGACGTCCAAGTTGACTTCACTTGGCAGGCAGACAGGACACATGCGCAGAACCCTCTGTCTCTCGAGTTTCAAGACACCAACCCAGGCCCAAGTTTACGAATTACTAAAAGTGCAAGAAGAAAATATTAAAATCACAAATAAAATGTTTCACTGTATACACACTTTCCCTAATTCTATTCCCATTTAATCATAATACTACCCTGCATTAGTAGCGTTAAGAAAATGACAATTTAATAATGACATGAGAGCAAGCTTAAGCATGTGAAAACATTTAGCGGCCATTTTAATGCACACTGCGCAGAAGCAGAAGTTTCCACCAAGCAAAGAAAGACGTCACACCATGTGATCAGGTTGCGACATGCGCATTGAGTTTCCCGCGCTTTAGCGGCCATCTTGAGTTATGGACAAGAGTTATTCATTAGTAAAACACATAGGCAAGCGTCTATCCCTTTTGTGTTCGTGAATGCGAATGTTAGTATTGACAGTACAGATTTAATATTAATACTATGAGGAAGATTGCATACAAGCAAGTTTCAATTTTGAAACCTTGCTCCATCACCATAAAATAAGTTGAAGGTAATGTCCCAGATAACAGAATATTTGGGGGATGGTGGTTTGATAACCTGACACCCCTAAATCTGTAGAATAAGGATGTTCGTTTTATAGGTTCAGCTTCTAAGTTTTCATGCTGTGTGGATTGATAGACTGAGACCATGCATGACTGAGAAGACTCGGAGATCATACATCGGAACACCATAGAGGAGATTGGGGAAGAGGGGGGGTGGGGAGGGGTGTTACAGCCACACTTCAGCTAGTTCTGAAGGAAAGCATTGGAGACCAGTCTCCTGATCTGGTTTAGAGCTGAGGAAATTAAATTGCTCCAAATACCAATTGGATCTACATAGAAAGGGCCACAAGTTAAGTAATTAAAGGAAAGATGCCAGTCTCTTTGGTAGAGGAAGTATTTCCATTTATAGTCTATTTTGGGGATCCCCAAGAGATTCTGTTTGGATTTTTGTGATTAAGGAATGAGCACTTCTAGAAACTCTTTCAGAGGCTGACTAGATGTTTGGAACCAGTACCCTCATGACAGAGGTTATTGCTTATAGCGAGAAGGGCCAAATAAGCTACTTCTGACAGATTTTCCTCGCTCCCCTAACCAGCCAGAGTGATTGAGAAGGCCATCAACAAGCCACTCGCAACCCACCATGAGCTTCAATTTCTAGACCACACTCGATCTGGATTCAGAAACAACCACAGCATTGAAACAGCACTCATCGCAGCCACCTATGACATTTGAATCCTCCTGGACTGAGGAGAAACGGGAGCCCTCATACTGCTTGACCACTCCTCGGCCTTCAACTGTCTCCCACAACACCCTCATCAGAAGATTCCACAAGATTGGCATACAAGGATCCAATCTCAAATGGACCTGTTTTTTCCTCATGGGAAAAATCCAAAGGGTCGGGCTGCCATTCTTCACATCAGAGACCAAGAAACTGATATGCGGAGTCCCACAATGATTCTTACCACCCCCTCCAACCACACCCTTTTCAGCATAATACATGAAACCGCTTGCCATCATTTGATCACAAGACATCACCCTTGGCTCCTATGCCAATGACCCCAAACTTATCCTATCTTTGACGGGCAAGACAGCCACCACCAGAACCAACTTCACCAACTGCATGGCCATGGTAGCAGACTGGATGCGAACCAACTGCCTGAAGCTCAACTCTGACAACACTGAAGTACTGGTCTTTGGCAAAAAGACCTCCCCGTGGGACTCCACCTGGTGGCTGTCAGGCCTAGGACCAAAACCTGCACATCGCGCCAAAAATCTAGCATCGTCCAAGTCGACAAGCTCAACATGACGGCTCAAGTCAACGCCGTGTGCACCTCCTGCTTCCACATCTATGCATGCTGTGAAAATCTTCAAATGGTTGCCGCCGAACAACATACGGACCATCACGCAACCACTCCTCACCAGCTGGTTTGACTACGGCAACAGTCTACACTAGAATCTCCAAACCACTCCTACAGACTCCAGAACACCACAGCCAGACTCGTACTCTACCTTCCATGCCGCACCCATATCACACCACATCTCCGTGAGCTACACTGACTCCCCATTCACAAGCACAGCCAATTCATGCACACATATAAAGCCCTACACAAGACCAGAATACCTGAACAGCCGTATATACTTCCACCAATGCACCAGACACTTACGCTCCGCCTCACACTCACTCGCACACACTCCCCGCATCTGCAAAAGCAAAACTGGAGGTTGCTCATTCTCCTGCATCGCACCGAAGGCATGGAACGAACTCAACACATCGGACCCTCCTCTTCAATTCTTGAGTTCTGCAAGAAGCTCAAGACCTGACTCTTTGTATAAGCACCTTGGGGACCACACACACACCTGCCAGATAGGCCTGAGGCTCGCCAACAATGCCTGAAATCCGCCAAGCTACCAAGGGCATCTGTCCTTGCTGGATTAGAGGGTGTGGACCGCCCTGGGATCCCTCAGGAGAAAGGGATCTCTGGGTAGAAGGATTGGAGAATCCCAAGAAAGTTCCAGTAGAACTGGAAACCACACTTGCGACCTCCAATACGGAGTGATCAAAACCACCCTTGTCCGCTGTCTGCGTACCTGTGTCGTGAGTCTCATTATGGCTAATGGGGGGGAAAAGCGTACCCAGTCTCCTTGGACCAATCCTGGAGGAAAGCGTCTGTTGCTGTCGCTAAAGGATCCGATTTCCAACTGAAAAACCGTGGGAGCTGGTGGTCCAGCCGGGGCATGAAGAGATCCACCAAGAACGGGCCCCACATGCCGTGGAGTCTCTGAAAAAACGGCGGGTGCAGTTGCCATAGACTCATGTTTGCCTAACTCCTGGAGCACCAATCCGCTATTACGTTGGAAGCTCCCGGAAGATATTCTGCTGTCACCGAGACGTTGTGAGAGAGGCAGAACGTCCAGAAGTCTTTGGCTAGGTCCGCCAAGGCCTTGGACTTCGTTCCCCCGAGATGGTTGATGTACCGGACCGCCGATACGTTGTCCATCTTCAAGAGCCCGCTGCAAGACGCTTTTTCCTTCATCCAACATTGGATTGCAAAGGACCCCGCCATCAGTTCTAGGCAATTGATGTGGAGTTGACCTTCGTCTGCCGACCACTTTCCTCCAGTAAAGGTGTCCCCGCACCGGGCCCCCCAGCCTGATTTGCTGGCGTCTGACTCTATCACCAAGTCTGGCTCGCAACCGAATATGGCCCTGCTGTTCCAGGCATCCATATGGTCTAGCCACCACCTCATTTCCCTGCGCACGTCCTCAGTCGGGGGCATTTGGTCGGAGTATTGTAGGCCCCTGCAGAGATGCAAGGTTTTCAGGCGCTGCAACGCTCTGTAGTGGAGCGTGCCCGGGAAAATTGCCTGAATCGAGGAGGCTAGAAGGCCCACCAATCGAGCGATCTGCTCAGTGAGGTCGAGGAATGCGCTAAGACCCGTCTCAATTCCCTGCGGATCTTGGTCATTTTCTTTGCGGGAAGACTCCAGGTGCGCGACAACGGAACCCAGGAAGGTTACCTGCTTGGAAGGTGTCGGGAGTGACTTCTTGGAATTACGAAGCCAAGATTTTGGAGGAGGTCTACTGTCTCCTGCAACTGCTGGGAGAGGCGTCAAGGACACTGCCCCAACAGGAGGATGTCGTCCAAATAAAAAATAAGGCGAAAGCCTTTGGCCTGTAGCGTTTCCACCACTGGCTTGAGAACCTTGGTGAAGCACCAAGGGGCCGAGGACAGGCCGAAAGGGAGCGAGGCGAACTCTAACACCCAGTCTTTCCACAGAAACTGTAGGAAGTGACGGTGAGGCGGGAAAATGGGGGCCACCAAGTACGCGTCCTTTAGGTCCAGTCTGGCTGGAGGAGATCTCTGAGCAGATGTATGCCCTCCATTTTGAAATGGCGGTATATCAGCCATTGATTGAATTCTTTCAGATTTATGACTTAACGCTGGCCCCCGTCCGTCTTGTCCACCAGGAAGACATTGCTGAGGAATCCTCTGGGGTGAAGCTGCGTGGGGACTACCACTCCTTTTTGCAGCAAGTCTGCCACCTCCTGATCTATGAGGTCTGCTTGATCTTGTGCAAAAACCAGCGGTCGAGGGCGAGTTTCCTGCACAGAAAACCATAAAACTATGTGGAACCCTTGTATGGTCTGTAGCACCCATGCGTCGGAGGTAATAGCCCTCCAATTGTGCATGAAAGCCGCCAACCTGCCACCCACCTTGAGATGTGGAAGGGGAAAAAGGCTCACCTCAGTTAGGCATGGCTAGGCCTCTGGGCGCTCCTCTGCCACCGCAGCCTCTGTAGCCCCGCCGTGATTGAAAGAATTCCTGGCGGCCCGGATCCTGGGCTTTCTTGCCGTTACCTCTTTGAGGGCCTTGGGTGAAGAAACGGCTGGTCGAATGGCCTCTACCACGACTGGCCCCGACAACTCTAGGGTGGAAGACCTTTTTAATGGAGGACTGTGCCTTGTCCAGTGATGTAAACGTGGCGACAAACTTAGTAAGTTCTTTAATGAATGGGTCTCCAAAGAGACCGCCCTGCGCCACAGCGCCTGTCTCAGATGAGGAGAGGTCTCCCAGTTTGGGGTCGACTTTCAGCAGGAAAGAGTGCCTCCTTTCAGTAGAAAGGGCGCAGTTGGCATTGCCTAAAAAGACAATCGCGCATTGGGCCCAGTTAGAAACCCTTTCCGGGGAAAGTGGGATACCTGACAATTTGGCCTCTTCCGCCAACTCTAGGACCTTGGTGATGGGGCCCGCTATGTCAAGCAACTTATCCTGACACGATTTCCAGGATCTGTCAATCCCTTTTTTCGGGTCATGGATGTACTTCTGTAAGAAGGTTGCCATCCTGGGGTCAACCTCTGGGGTCAACCTCTGGGGGTCATTGCCACTTTGCCCGGTAGGGCAGGACGCGGGCACTCCGCCCTGAGGCAAGCTCTTACCTCCTTGTCTAGAGGTATACGCAAGCGTCCTGCTACGAACGCCGAAACTTTGGGGGAGGGGGTCCACTCTGAGGACCGGGTTTGCACGAGATCTTCAGGGGCTAACGTGTCGGTGTGTTCCTCATTGTCCTTGACCATGTCAGTGGGTGAGGGCTCTACGGGGCGCCAAGGTCTGGCACGGCCTGCTTCTTCCACGGAGTCTTCCTCCTCATCTTGTAAAATAGAGGTCTCTGGGACCTCGGGGAGAGTACTCTGGGATCCCTCATCTGGTCTAGCCAGGAACTCCTTTTTCAGGTGGTCAAAGGCGCCCAAATCCATGCCTGAAGTGTTCTTGCACTTCTGAGGGCGCTGAGACTGGCAAGCATATGCAACCTGCATTATGCGACACTCGAAAGGCCCCCATGGCAGCTGAGACTGTCTGGTGGATGGACGCATCCACTGCGTCGCTAAACTCGTTGTCAAGGGGAATAACCTGCAGAGACTCCTCCTCTGTGTATTCCTCCTCCATGACGATAATGAGTTTTAGCTGGTAAACTCTCAAATACAGAATATGGTAAATTACCCCAGGTGCTCTAAGCGCTAGTAGTGGCGTTACAATCTCTGGGGGCAGGGTTTTTGGCGTGACTGGGATCACTGGATTTGGGCACCCCAAGTGTGCTATTTTTAGACCTTTAAGGTCACTAGGGGCGACTCGCCCTTGTTTGAATGGGTATCTAATGCTCTGGGCCCGCCCCAACAAACGCTCCCCACTGAGTCACCAACAGCGTTTAAATTCGCCTTACGGCGTTTGCTGCAGACCCGCTTCAAAACAGGCGTCAGGGGAGACCGGCAGCAATTACGGACCCACACACGTGTGCGTCAGGCTTCCAGAGCTCCGAGGCAGCGAGGGCGGTCGTCTGACACTCGGTTCCGCCGCTAAGCGCGCGACGCGGACCAACGAGCCGGACATGCGCACCTCTGCCTCAAGCGGTGGAGCGAAGAAAGCTCCCGCGGCCCAGAGATGAAAACAAACACGATGGAGTATAAATACCAATAAAGCACGCTCGCGCTCCCAGAGCATAAAGCGCAACGCACAAAATGCATAAACGATTAAAATACCGATAAAATTCTCCCCGCCCTGACGAGTGAGAGGAAACAACACTTATCTTGCTGGAGAGCAGGAAAGAAAGAGGAAGGGTGTTAGCAGCAGCACGCCCTCATGAGCCATGAGGCCTGCCGATTGGTGGACTATGGATGACCTCTGAACTGCAGGAGTCATGGGACTTTTTTATTGTTGAAGTTGCTGGAGTAAGGAAAATAAAGAGATGACCATAATCCTCGCCTCCGGTCCTGACATAGAATCCCAATGCTTCAATAAATATTGAAATGCCTTGCTGAGTATTTCTTGTGTATCTCTTTGGGTATGCATGAGTAAGCAGATGAAATATTCCAGATCTGCTACCACGATTTCCTTGGGGGTCAGGGTTGTCATGTTCTGAGGTTGCACAATCCATTTGTTACCCCGGTTTGGGGTATAGATGGTGCACTGAGCGCTAGCAGGACTACAGCCCAACATATCCTGTGTGTGGAATCATCTCGCACAATCCTGAAGTTTGTTGTTTGAATGCATAGTTTTTACTGAGAAAGTATAACCTGTACGCCTAGAAAAAACCAAAAAATGTCTTATTTGTGGGGCCATAGACTTTGCACCTGCAGAGTGGAACATTTTATCACTTCTGATTAAAGCGGGGTCCGCATCATTCATAAATGAATGTACATGTTCTCTTCGTAATTATCTTTGCGTCCCCAGTAATGTATATGCACCTTTTTCCTCGCTGAATAAAGAAGCACCTAAATATTAACCTGGAAGCACTAGTTGGAGATAGTGAATCATCACATTTCTCTGCAAGCAGAGGAAAAATAATAATGGAAGGGGTGCTGCGATGTCTGTCTTTGAAACTGATGTTCTACTAAATGGAGTAGACTTTTTTGCTAATTTATTGTAAATCTATTTTTTGAGCAGGCATGTTGGAGACCTCGGTAATGTCGAGGCGAATGCAGATGGTGTGGCAGCTTTCAAATTTGAGGACAGTTTGATCTCCTTAAATGGGCCCTTTAGCATTGTTGGGCGCTCAATGGTGGTAAGTACTACTTTTGTTGTGTTAGATACTGTTCTCCATTTGACCTAGGCTCCTGCGCTTAAGAAATGAGCTGGTGTATCGTAGTATAAACAGGCCCTTTGTTAAACTGCGATACCTTTTTATGTTCAACGGTCTAGATAAAGTAAGATGTGTAACACAAGGCTCATAAGCTATGTTCCCTGTAAGGTGCACGCTTGGGTGCCTGTCCACGTGCTTCCTTCCTGCCGCTCACACCAAGCTTTAGAGCATGCACATAATGGCCGTGAAAACACACCAAGAATTACCCTAACTAAAGGGGTGCCTGGCCCATTTGGCTCACCAGACAAAGGCCCTCGGGACGTGCTGCATTAAATGCTATAGGGAAGTCCCTTGTTGCTTTCGGGCTTCCACTCATTTCTCCTTATCAGCAAAGAAGCACATTTTGTTAAAGAGCAGCCAGTAATAACGCTGTTGTGCTGCAGCTCCTGCCCCTAGCCATCCACATAAACAAATGTTGGCTGCTCAAAAGACACCACATGTTTATAGTGTCAAGGCTGAGGCATTCATTTAAAAAAAAAAAAAAAAAAAGTTTTCTTTATTTCAGAATTGCATGTTTATCAGTTGTATTTCTTCGCCCTGCCAAATAATAGAAAATACCGCCCTCCCACACGGAGGCACAAACACGGCGAAGCAATAAAAACCACTAGGAAAGGGATTTCACTCTTATAAAATAAGACCCATCAAAAGACTTCTCAGAATAAGGCATGGGGTTTTATTTGTGCAACACTCTAGCAGAAAAGTTTTTTCAGATGTCAAATGAACAACATTCAAATGTGTGTGTATTATATATGCAATGATAACACACTTATAAGTAAGCAAATGCAACTGTTAAATGCATGGAATGAAATGCAAGCAGATAATAATATGGACGTCCACTGCAATAAATCAGAAAGAGAGATATACACATACAGTAAATACATCAGATGATCATTACCACTGAAGGCTTGAATGTGTACACAGACCCACTCGCAGATCACAATGAGGATTATAGCCACTGGAGACTTGTATGTGCACCCAGACACACTCCCACATCACAATGTCAATCAAAAATAAAGCACCTCATCGGCTGCAAACACTGCATCTTAGCCCACTCCAGACTAGGGGATTCACAGCCGCGGTTAAGAGACTCAGCAAGCCAGGTTCCTGCACTGAAGTAGAAGCGTCCATCTTTCAGGCCAAAATCCCAGTTTGAAAGTCAACAAACCCCAGTTTTATAATCTCAAAGCACTAGAAGTTTCTGAGAGGACGTCCTCTGCGCCAAGGAGACTTACTAGAGTTGGCCACTCTCCATGCAAGTATTCCAAAGGCAAGAGTGCTCACGTATTCTTCTGAGCTCCCACATGTTCCAGACCATTATCTAAGCTTACGAAAGTCTCCAACAGTACACAAAACAATCTCCCAAAACAACCTTGAACCTGGATAGCCTAAACAACTTGAGTAATCTTGGGGCCTACCTGTGTGCGCTAAAGCTCAAGCTAGACCGAGTCAGAATTCAAGATGACATGAGGGCATGTCAAAGCCAATAGTAAGAACTTCATAATACTTCCCAATGTACAACACAATGCACATTTGTGCACCACTGCCTATAGCATCAGACTTCATCACCCTATGTACAGCATAATGCACATTTGAGCACCACCGCTTTAAACACTGCACTCCGAGACCAAGAGGTACATTTCACACCTCTCTTATGATTTCAAATGCACATCCCACACGTACTGTTCCTGGCAAGGCTGTTCTACCCTGTGAAAGCAAAATCTTCAAGGAAATGGGCACATGCAGGAAAAATGTTGTACATACAAGAAAACACCTAAAGTCAATTAAAACAATGGTAGTCAAAGGTCATCACGTGGTCCCAATATATGGGAGTGCCTCTGGCACTACATCAGTATAGATCTTGTCTTGACAAAAATACACCTCACAAATGAGTACCATCCCACTACCCGCAGCAACCCCAGGGCCAGCCCTGAACATTGGCCCATGATTAAAATCATATTGCACATCTCTCCATGCCGAATGTACTGTACAATTCCTATGAAATGAATCGTGCATAGAAGTACACAACAATACAATGGAGAAACAAAACTAAAACCTGGGCAGCGACTGGCAGTCAGGTGATGTACGCTACAGTTTCTAGATTCATAAAGACAGGCTTGGTTACATACTGGAGTCAATCTCTCCTACCTTTCGGAGCGGACCCTCTTCTCTCTCCCGTTATAGGACAACGGGAATGTAATGTGGGGTATCCAGTTGGATTAGTAACATTTCACTGACATGGGCGTTGAGTTTATCTAACATTCAATGACGGTCTCTCGGGGGGACTCCAAACTTGTGTAGGCCCACTAGAATTGTCCTGTTCCAGCACAGTCCATGATGCACGGATCACTACCTCAAACACTCTCTATCCATTTCCCTCAGTAGCATTCATTCAATGGATCAGTGTCCTGTGTCCAGGAGGAGGAGGAGGAGATCGCCATTCGGGTCAAACCTGTTGCTACCTCTCCTGTGGCTGAGGCATCCTTCATTACAACACCTTAACTTTTCATAAACAATGACGCAAACAAATGAGACCACACCTCCCTCTGTCCTAGGCATTAATCTCTTTTTAGATTATTTCATAGTGTTCAAAACGACAAGTTGGGAGGCAATTCTGCTTTCCTATCCACTGAACATTGTGTTTTACATATAGTGTCGGCTTGATTTAATGTGATGTGTTTTGACTGGACATAGTGTACTTAAGCTCATGAGAAAGCTGAACACAGAGCATTGTCCATTGTTAACTGGTAGACATCTACAGGCTGAATTGGGTATAGTATTACCAGGAAATCTGTGCACTAATTCCAGTTTCCTCACTTTATGTAATTGTGTGGTCCAGGGCAAATCAGTTTAGTGCCTCATTTTCCGTGAATGAACAATCCGAGCACCAGTATGTGATTAAATTCAGGATGTGCGATATACAAGGTCACTCCTCTGTGGTTTAATAGGGAATATTGTTTCCCATTTAACAATGTCATTTTTTTGTGCAGATCACAAACCAATATTTTGCCAGGTTAACTTATGCCAACATTGCTGCGACAGACTTATTCTTGAATATTTCTAAGTTAATGTTTAAAAAATGTATAATTTCAATAAATGTCTTTCAGTACAGTGCTAACATCTAATGTATTAAATTTTAACATTTAAGAAAAGTTAAAGAAATAAGTGATCTGAATATTAGACAATTTCATATTTTAATTTAGTTTGTTGCATAAATTACGTTCTAAATCTTTAGATGGCACTGCCCACAGAATGCTTTGCTCGTATTTACTTGCCCATATGGTCTGAGGCCATGGTTTCTTTACCTCATGATGGCTCACGTGTACTTCTATGCCCACTATAGACAAATTCTTTTGGGTGACCTTAACACCAGTATGGTCATTGCCTTTCAAAAATTGGTCACTTTAATATTGAGCTGGTGAAAAGGCTATTAAACCCCCATTTTCACCTGATTAATTGGCTCCCAGTTCCCCTCTATGGCGCACATAGCCCTAAAAGAAGTGGACAAACATGCTGCTGGCATACACCAAAAAATAAGTGAGAACATTTGTCATAAGTGTCTTTCAGTGGGTTTGTAATTTGAGTTCTTAAGAGAAATGATTAATGGCCACTTGGAATGCTAGCAAGAACCATTTTGATGACCTGTTGCAAAAAGACACCGGGTGTGGCTGTTTTGAATGTGTTAACTTTGGTGCTCTTTATCAAGATTTTTTTTTTTTTTTTTTTAGCTTAAAATGGTGTCATAACTTCAAGTAGGCCTGTTTGGGTGAAGACACTTACTCACTCTGTCCTTAATTTGAGGATGTATGTACTTGGGCTTGTAAGGGATCTGTTTTTAGGACTCAGTTTCCCCTTTATCAGTCTATGTAAAAAATGCTAAACCATTGAAACGTCTCTAAATTATGCTAATCTGCCACTTCTGACAAAAATGCACCAACAGAATTTTTAATCTCAGTCGCAGCCTTTTTCAATGCCCCTTCATCAACCTTTGACCCTCTCCACCGGACTCTTGGATTGGATTGGGGTGGGTGGGGGGAGGGGGGTGGTTAAAGACTGGTTATTACTTGTTTAATTCCCAACATGTTGAATTCAATCCTTTTATGTGAAACAAGATGCGTTTCATTATATTGTATAGCAGCACACCTTCTCTGGAAAAAACCTCCTTCAAAACTGCGAAAATTCATTATTGCGCTCATGAAACCTTAACCCATGACACACCTGGATCCTGCGCATGTTGATATTGATTTGCTCCATCAACTTTGAATCTCTTCTTTCCTTCTGTGAAAACCCTGCAGTCCTTAACCTTTCTAGTGACATCTGCTTTGAGACTTGGCCACCAACACCGTTCTTTGAGGCTCGCTTTGCTGTCATTTGACCAATATGGCCCTTCTGAGACGCCCATCAATTACGCTCATTCTCCATGGGGAGGAACAAATCACCCCCTAGGCATGACCAGATGTTCATTATAAACAGTAAGCTCACCCAGAATCTCCCAGCACACCCTAATGCTCGCTGGTGCACAACTCTGTCCATTGCTCCCTTCCAGAGCAACTCCACCACTGCCTTCATAGCTCTCCCTCTCCATAGCAGCAACCCTGTCTACTTCAGAGACTGTCGTATAGACTTGCCTTATCAGACACGCTGGCTACTACTTCCTTAGTTTCTGAGTTTTCTACGTTTTCACTTCAATAGGGCAAGCATGAAAGATTGTCTAACAAGCAATTTCACGAACCTGGGATGTTCTCCTATCCTGCGTAACCTTCTGTAGCCTAGCCGCAAACCTTCCTAAACCTGGCTGAGCTTTGTCTGTACCACCATGCCTTAAGATTCTAAGCAAGGGCTTATGATCCGTCCTTAATTATTTTCGTTCCCCCACACATGTTCTGAAGTACACAATGCACCAAGCTGACCTCTTTACCTATCTCTCTAGGATAGAGTAGTTCTTTTTTGACTGGAGCTTGAGAGGCAAAAGCAGCAGTTGTTGCAGGGATTCTACACATATACAGAACTATGCACAGGAAATGGTACCTTGGTGCATAGGGACTGATTCTTCCTACCACCTTAGTACCCACAAACCCAGGACAGACTAGCTATAGTGCCTCACTTGCTTTCCTACTCACTCAGAGAAACAAATGATTAGGCACCCCCGAACACATCGCTCCCATATCTCTCAGGAATTGCAGTAACAAGACACCCCTTTTCGCTCACTCTCTTGTACTCGTCCACAATAAGATCTCACGGAGACACGAAACAGTTTAAAATATTTATTTTAACTAACATGCCCTAACATGCAGTATATGTGCCACAACGAGCAGAAAAATGGATAATAAAAATATTGTCAGCTTAGCAGTCAGTCCATAGATCATGAAGGGAGATGTCCTTAAAAGACAATGGAGCAAGGACTATAGTGCCTAACCTCCCTCCCCTTTCTTAGAAGAAGTATTATTCTAAAAAAGATCTCTGGGCTTTGTCAAGAGACCTCATACCTTAGCCTATAGATGGTAGATCCCTCTCCAAGTTTTGTCACCTATTCGTGAACTCCACTAAACATCCAAGTACGCTGTCCAAACAGCCCTTGCACAAAACATACTGATGCAGCTAAGGACTGGCCAGAACAAAATAACAAAAGGCATTGTTGTTCGACCTTGCACATAATGTTCAGTCCAAATACCAGGAACATGCAGAGAGCGATGAGTTCTCATGTGAAAGCAGTCTTTGAAAATATTGCAAAAAATAAAGACACAAGGTAACGTTTGCAAAGCAGCAGGCAAGCTGCTATGTGCTCATGCTAAGTTAGTGAAAAACGACAATGTCCCTATGGGCCACGTGACACCCTCCCCTTGGCTAGGGCGTTAGCCGTATGCAAAAAACAAAAATCTGAGGTAAGCGGAGGCAAAGCGTCTTTGTTGAAGGCCAATTTTGAAGGCAAATTTTTGAATGGCCATGTGATAATGTTCCTAATTTTTGCCAATTGGGCGCTCAAATTGCGCAAGCATACACTTTAGTCCTCCAAGTCAAAAATGTTGCGGGAAAAGCGGAATGCCATGAATTCCAGAATGTTGTCCATTCCTTCCATTGTGAAAAGGGTATGCCATTCAGTTGAGAATATCGAACGAGCACACATGCTCCTCGTATCCAGAAGCTGTTAGGAGCATCTCAGGGTAACGTGCGTTAACCTAGATGAAACTGCTGTCTGAGGCGCTGCGCAAGAGCACAGGTACTCAAGTCTGCCATTGGTCCGAGTAGAGGATCACACACACCAAACTCCTACCCCTGGCACATACCTGGTCATGGGCCTTTAACAGACCCATTAACAGATTGTAATCCAGGGCAGCGTGTGCGGTATTGAACAAGCAGACATCCATGGCCCATTGAAAAGGGCCCCGGATGCAGTGAAACGCAGATTGCAGGCAGGGGAAGTAGGCATAACGGAAGGTCAGCCAGTAATCGATGGCAAAAGACTCCACTGGCATACCACCAAAAAGCTGCCACATCCGTTCACGGTACAGCTGCAACTGAACTAGGTCTGGCTGCTCCACAGATCGAGCATCCATTGCAAAGCAATAATAGGAGAACCAGTATGCCGCAAACCAACCGGAGCACCAGGGGAAACCCTCGGAAGGCACTAGAAAAAATAGAATGAATAAATGCCGGAATTACTCCAAAAATAGTCTGAAAGGAAGATATGAGGCCGGATACCACAAGTTTAAAAAAGTGAGCAAGGCCCTCCGTATCAGACGCATTAAATATTTGGTGTATTAATTCCCAAAATGGAGTGGGAGATTTGTGTTTAGCAGCCAGTGTATCTCGCTTGCGGTTCTTGCCACCTGCAATTTGAAGGTCTCTCGAGCCGATGTGAAAGCCACTTCTTGTTGAAGCAATAGTGCTTTGAGTCTTCTTAGTTTATTGAAATCGGTTTTCAAAGTGGGAATGGAAGGCCAAAGTGAACGATCTACAAACCCATGCGGGGGTGAAAATAGGACATTGCTGCAACATGTAACCTGTTGCGAAACCATTACTATATACGGGATGCCAGCTCTTAAGCTGCAGCAATCAAAATAAGATAACTACCGTTAAAGTAAAGTTAATACAAGAATAATAGCAGGGACAGGGGTACCTTTCAAAAAACAAGCGAGATTAGGGGCCGAAATGTTACAGGCTCCGTGAAGCTTAACTTGTTTACAGACTAGGGAATGTCATAGTTTAATCGCAGTCCTCACCTGTAAGGAAAACTTACTTTTCTGCACGTTGACATCTGTAAGTGAAAGGTAATGACCATAATTCTTGAATAAAATTATTGCAGAGGGGCTCATACCTCCCAATGGGATGATGTTTCATGCATGCTGTGAACTGAAAAAGTGAGGTAGGCAGTGAAATAACCCCATGTATTAACCACACAGCTGAATCCGTTTCGGCTACCGAAAACTGTAATGGTTCCAATTGTCCAATATGTAACAATGTGTATGTGGCATCCTTCATAGACATTAATTTCTGTTCATCAGTCAAATTAAACGGTAAAAACAGTGAAGAAGCATTCAAGTAATCCCACGGCACTTTCCCCATTTTGAGGGTTTGCAACGTCCAAGCAAACTGCATTACAGACCGTAATTGATTTTGACCATGATACAAAACAGACACTTCATGTTGATACAATATTGTCTAAAATGTATATATATATACGGGAAGATAGTGTATTAATGCTATTATCTACTACTGCAAGGACTCTTTCTAAATTTGCCTGGTCAATTTGGCGTAGTCGTACTGCAGCTTCCATCTGCGACAGTTTCCAAAATTCATTATATGCAGAATAAATGAAGCGTTTTGTTCGAGGGGACTTTAGACCTAAAAGAAAATCAGCCAAATCAATGTCACCCGACAATTGAAAGAGGTGTTGTTTCACAGACGACTGTGTGGAATGTTCCAACCATTGCTGACACAATTTACCCACAGAATATGTGGTAACTGTATGCGAATGTGGGAAACGTGGATCAGGTCTACTTTGTGTAAAGCCTCTTGTGGTATTCAAAAATCGTAATTGACATGCATTTGATGTTGTCGGCCTCTCTAACCATCCCAAGGGGTCAACATTGGAAAAGTTAAGAGTGCCATTCTGAAACAAGACAGCCAAGTCTTAAATTGTGTAGTTAGTATGCACTTTGCCACTGGATTCAAGCTAGCATGGCTGTTAACCTGAAACCGGGTCCAGGATGCTGGTTTCCGGTTCAGGGAAGACCTGGCTTGGCAATTCGGGCTGGACTGTTCCCATGAGGCACAAGGTCCAGACTGATTTGCATATGGCTGGGTATGAACTAAGGTGGCGAAGTGAGCTAAAGAATGATGATGGATTCTACCCAGATCTGTGACTGGGGGTGTCTGCAAAGATTCAGCGCTCCGTCCATCTCCTTGTGTTTGCTTCGTTAGTGAACATTTGCCATGTATCATACAGCGCTAATGATGGAATGGAGGGAATATTTAAATTCTTAGCTGTGGCTAAACCAAAAGAAGTAGTCTGTTGCACAGTGTCATTTAAAAATAAGATTTGAGACTGTATCAGACCTGCACAAAGCAAAGCGTCCATGCCTGCACTTGCCAATCTTTAGTGCCCCAGATGGATTTTAAATCAATTGTCTTTCCAATGTTCATAACCCTTCAGACAAATCGGTCCTGAAGGACATAGACTAAACTAGTTTACTCTATGTCAACATAAATTTAGTTTGGGCCAGCATCTTCAATTTATAAAAATAGGGCTTTGGGTCAGACAACTTGTAACCAGAAAAATACGCAAATTAATTTTGTTGGCTCTTTGAACTTCCCTGTAACGGTTTTGGGCAATGTTCCCATTTGGTATAATTAAAAAAGGGTCTGTGTTTCTTATGTAAGAAATAATGACCATAATATTGATGACAAAATAAATCCGCGTAATTTGCAGAATTTGAAAACAAATCTTCAGTGTCAAATGCAGCATAATATTTTAAATCAGAGAACAATGAATGAACGGCCTGAACATCCCAGTCATCTGAATGTATGTCAGGCAACACCACATCTCCCAAGGAAACGCAGAAGACGTATGGAATGTTTAAAATTTCCATTGAACCATGGATATTGAATGCAACTTTATCCCAGATGATGCCGTCAACAGGGAATGCTGATGTATTGACAAGGGCTTGGTCTCTTTTCATTATGTGGGACGACGTGTGAGGGGCCAGAACTCAATCAACAAAGTTCACAGCAGAGCGTTCAGGTAAATAGTGGCCATTAATGAGTAGGAAGAACAGTTACAAATCCGATCCACATGAAGAGGAATATAATCGATCGCACCATTCAGATAGATGTCCAGGGGGGGACCAAGTAAGTCTTTTTGAACCAGGAGATGAAAACACTGGTACGGGTAGGTGTCTCCTGCACAGAAGAGGACGATGTGCCAGAAGAAAAGCTATTCTGATCCATATAATAACCACTGGACCCAAGTTGAAACAACGGGGGATGTGCTGTATCAGGTACAGTACTCTCAGGAATGTCAATTACGACTTCAACTGGAGGAGAAGCGTACTCCATATCCGTAGATGTGGATGTAGAAGAAAAAACAGGTAATAAATCAATTGAGGTTTCCATCTCCCCTTATAATTGCTGGGGAGCAACTGAAGAAACAGGAGCCATCGGATTCAGTGAAAGATCTCGACGTGGAATGGCTGGAGCCATACTTTTCAGTATCGGCCATATGGTGTAGCTTGAAGTGTTGGATTGAAATGTAACGATTCTCCTTACGACCAGGTAAAGGATGCAGGATCACAGTGTGGGTGCCTTTCAAACCAAGGACTCTGACCGGGGCATGGTAGGATGGACCAAATTCTTTTGTTCACCTTTTCACAGACCAGATCACCAACTTTAGGAAGCCAGCCAGAAACCGGAATCGGCACTGCTGGATCTGCGGAGGAGGGCAACTGGGCTCTTGCTTGTGAATCACAAGCTTTTTGTAGATCCGGTAACATAGCATAATGATTATTTACGTCAAAGGTTGCTGCAGCCACCAAAACATCTAGACCGTCAAGGTCTGGCACAAACATTTTAATGCCAAAGAGCATTTCGTATGGGGTCCGCCCACCCAGCGATCTTCTAGGGAGATTATTTAATGCACGTTGGACACATACAAATGAGTCGGCCAACTCCTGCCAGTACCTAAGACTCTAGCTGTCAAAGATTGCTTTGTCGCGGTTCATCCGCTCCACAACTGAATTGCCCTCGGGCTGGTACGGAGAGGAATATTGCACCAGCACTCCCAGTGACTTCATCACATCTGGTAAGCCTTGGAGGCAAACGCAGGACCTTGGTCAGAATGGAAGGTGCCACAGGCAAACGTCCCGACAAAGACCCGCAAAGCTTTAATGACAGTTCGAGCGTCAGCACTACGTTGAGGCCAAACCCAAAGGAATCTAGTGCATGAGTCCACTGCAACCAATATGTTTAAATGCAGTGTCAGAAGTCAAAGGACCGCAGTGATCAAGATAAATACAGCTAAACAGCTGATTAGAGATAAAGCGGAGTATGTGGTGGGAGTGCAACAATAGGCTTAATTTTTTGACAAATGTCACAAGAAAGAACATATTTATGCGCCTGTTGGTATAAACCACACCACCAGAAACGTTGCTGTAGAAGAGACACTGTCGCTGTTACTCTGGCATGTTCAGAAGCTATGCCTTCATGAGTGGCAATGATCAAAGAGTCTGCAGTCCTCGTTTGGGAATCATCCGATCCCCGACGGACGGAGTAGTTTTAAATGGGACTTGATCAGAAGACGTGATATGAATAATGTGAAGGAAAACGTTGGGGAAGATCTGTTCCCTCCTTCGTAGCAGCAATAGCTGCTAAAATATCATCAATTTTAGTCCTGGACCGTGTGACTGCTGCTACAGAACAAGTGGCAACTGCAGATTTGGCTGCCTTATCAGCCAGTGAATTACCAACAGCGTGTGCTCCCACACATTGGGCCATCAAAGTATGGACAACATGTCTTAGTGGCAGGCGCTCCTTAAGAGCGGCCACCCGGACCCAAAGCGTCTTATGCTTAATTGCGCTACCTTTAGAATCACGGAAATCGTTTTGTTTCCAAAACAATAAGTTGTCATTGAAGGATTGTACACAGTAAAACGAATCGCACACCACAAGAGTGGGAACATCAGGATCAGCAAATTCAAGTGCCAAAACCAACGCACATAGCTCTGCCAATTGAGCCGTGCAATCACCAAGAGACTGTGCACCAAGGAGGATTTAAAATCCCCATCAACAATTTTTCCTGCCACTATTGCGCACGCTGCCGAATAAGCGTGTTTAGAACCAACGGCTGGCTGCGCAGAACCATCAGTGTAAACCATGCATTGGTACTGATCAAGAGGAATGACAGCGGAGAGGGATGAACATGTTCATATTGTAAACTCCTGTCTGCAAAGACGGGTCAAAGATAAAATTGACATCAGCTGAGGTCAAAGAACTAGCCCATTGTATCCACCATGGATGTAAGGCTTTAGAACTGAGGACACTAGCCTTCGTAACCGCTTCTAAAGCAGGTACTGGCAAGACCATGAAAATGCGTTAACCCTGAGCCAGAGAGCGTTCTATCCGAATCGCCGTCCGGACAGCCGTCAACATTTTATGTAGGAGAGAAACGCATCTCCACTGATGCGTACAAATGCGATTTATATGCAATGGGGACCGGGTCCCTCTCCTTAAATGTCAAGTAAGTGAAGCCCAACGTGCCTAGTACAATCCTTATCACCATATTTGTGGGATTGTCACGTGTTAACAAGAAGTTGGTCGCAAGCAGATCAGACTGCAGAGACCGAAGAATTGCAGTATGTTCCAGAAGTCAACAGGAAGCCGAGAAAGAAGGTTGTATCAAAGAGTAAAGTGGTTTGATACGCTGGGCATAATCTGGAATGTATGTCCTCCCGAAATTTAAAAAAACCCAGCAAAGATTGCAATTTTTTTAAGTGTAGATGGAGGTTGCAATTGAGCACATTTCTCCAGAAAGTGGGGGGCCAACCCTCTACAGTCATTAGTGAGATCATAACCCAGAAAAAGAACTGCCAAACAGGCAATATGCGACTTGGCAAAGTTGAATTTGTACCCCAAGTCAGCAAAAGACATTATGATGCGATCCACACGCACAAGATGCTGTATCAAGTAGACATCCATCAAATGTCATTGACGTAAGAGAAAGCATCAGGGTCAATTTCATGCAAAAGACACTTTGCGTGCCGCAAAAGCACCGGGACTATTCTTATATTCCATAGGCAAACGAGTATACCTTTTGTGATTGCAAAGGGCGCTGAATGCGGTCCAGTCACTGCTCCCAGAAGCCAAATTGTGACTGTAAAATCCATTTGTGATATCAAGAGTCGTTTTATATTTTTTACGAATAATGGTATCGACTAACGCAGAGCTACGGGTGTTCTGTACCGCAAAGGTACGAACATGATTGTTCACATGACGATAATCCAAAACTATACAATATAAACTGTCTGTTTTCGATATCGGAAAAAGAGGATTATTCATGGATGAAACACAGCGTTCAATCACACCCTAATATTCCAATTGTCAAGATTTCACTTACGGAAGCTTTCGCTTCACGTTTGATTGGTTATTGTGGCTGGGGTTGTGGCATTGATCGCAAAGGAATCTCATGTGCTGGGGAATCCATATCCCAACCCACCCGATTACGATACACAGCCAGGGCTAGCGCCCACTCCAACGCATAAGCTTGTTTAGCCTCCTCCGAGACATAACGCAAGAAACTCTGGAGAATAACATCATCCCCTCTAGAAGAAGCCATAACAAACGGGGGAGGCCATTCAACTCCGCCAACAAAATATCATAGGAAGAAGTAAGGTTGTCCCAAAAAGACCGCCTTAATAGTGCGTTTTAATATCGCCTTCAATTTGGAGGCCTATCTCATAAAGCCTATAAGGGGGGGGGGGGGGTGCAACTCGTGAATCAGCAGTTTCCACTGTAATGAATGTCAGTTTCTTTTGCCTCCAGATGGTAACTTCCGTCGCGCTGTCGGAGTGTTACCGCCCATCTCCAATCGAGGAACCGGGTTCTCATGGTCTGAGGTATAATTTGCAGTCAGTGCAGCAACTTTTTTCTTCTGAAAAGGGCCACGATACTGAGGTGGTCCCTCCTGTTTGTTTTTTACATTAAACAGGCGCTGCGGGTCACGTTGTGGCTGTGTGGACTCACCTTGTCTGCGATCCTGACGTTCTACCCCACCGAACTGTTGATCCGATGATTCCTGAAAGGAACGAGGATCGGGGACCTGGAACCTCTCGGGGGTGTTAATTTTAGAGCGGTCACACAAATCATATCTACATTCAGAAGCGTCCTGTGTTGGTGAACCAGCACGAGAACTAGGCTTCTGTTCTTGCTGCCGCTGATTTTTATTCCATGACTTTTTAGGAAAGACTGGACGCCCCTCCTTGTCCGGAGGGGGTTTATTTTGTACCGGAGTATAAGGTCGTACTCCCAAACTATTGTGACCCAATGATGTATATACATCCGCAAGAATGATCGGCAACTGTCGTTGCCGGTCAGCGTCCCCCACCTCCGAGAGGCGATGAGGCACCTGTAAACTAACCGTTTCACCTTTTACATTGGCCAGAATCATATCGTAGACAATAGGGAACATGCCCACTAATCTCATCCCCCAATTCCAGTGCTGGCCCAGCCACGTGGTCATCTTGAGCTTTCTTTAGAACGCTCATGGAGGGGGTGCCAAAGCACTGTATACACCACAGCAAATGCTGTCTCCCAGGTGGTGCAATCAGCTAAAGTGGGAACGATACCACTCGGTAAACTCATTGTAAGGATCATGTCTTTATCAACCGGTGTAGTATGGGGGAAAACAGCTTCGAGTTGCTCAAATTTTTCATTAAGCCAGTAAGGGAAATCATCCCTATTCTGAGGACATTTTCCCATCACTGAATTAATCATGATGGGACTTATGACAAGACCACCACGTGTGCCGGTGGTTGAGCAGCGGCTCCTGCCGGAGCCACCTGAATATTACGAGACATGAACTGTATAAGAGCTCTATGTATATGAATCAACTTTGTATGTAATTGACGTAGGTCTGCGACAGGAACATTAAGATAATTTGGATGTGGTGTAAAACCAGCCAAAACGGGCCACATGGCCCTATCAACTGATAAGGGACCTAAATGGACCACAGAAACAGGGTGAGGAAGGGCGCCATTAAACCATATGGTATGCTTCCAGGCTGTCAACGGAACTTCAAGTAATTGATGAGGCCTATAATTCCGCGGAACCGCAGCTGCAGTATATTCATGAAACAAATTCTTATTCCCATCCACAGCTGGAAATGTAATCCAAGTATAGAAAGCCTCAAAGCGGTGAGCTGCATCCGCCTCGACAACAAAGATATCAGCCCCCGCATTAGGGACTCCATGTTGAGTCAAATGGGCTGTGACCGCAGCGCGGTTAGGCACCGCAATAGCGACTGCCATAATAAATGCAGAATAACAAATCAAAAGAACGGTAGCGCAAAAGCGGGTCTAAAAAAACAACCTTTTAAATTTCAAGCTTTGAAGAAGTATTATTATAAAAATCTCTGGGCTTTGTCAGCAAACCCCATACCTTAGCCTATAGATGGTAGCTTTACATCATGGGTGCTCTTCTCCCTGGAAAGATCCCTCTCCAAGTGTCACCTATTCGTGCACCCCACTAAAAACCCAAGTACGCTGTCCAGACAACAGCTGCATCTGTATGTTTTGTCTAAGGGTTAAGGACTGGCCAGAACAAAATAACAAGGGGCATTGTTGTTCGACCTTGCACATAATGTTCAGTCAAAATCCCAGGAACATGCAGAGAGCGAACACCGCGATGAGTTCTCATGTGAAAGCAGTCTTTGAAAATATTGCAAAAAATAAAGACGTGTAGTAATGTGTGCAAAGCAGCAGGCAAGCTGCAACGTGGTGTTTCAGGTGTTTAAGCGCGACTACTCACCAACGTGCTCATGCTAAGTTAGTGAAAAACGACAATGTCCCTATGGGCCACGTGACAGTCATTTCATTACCACCATGCATTTGAAACAGGACTGCCCCGATCCCCATTTCATCGGCATCTGCTGTAATAACAGATTGTCAGGAGCCCAGCCTGGGCTATCGCTTGTTCAGTGTCCACAGAGGCCCTTTGAGGTCCTTCCCACAAACGCTGCTCCCTTCCTCAAGAGAATCTTTGTCTTCCATTTTATTGGCAAAATTCTCTACAAATTTTGCATAGTAGTAAGTCGACCCCATAAAAAAAACCTGAGCTATTGCTTATCAGAAGGCATACCAGCATTGACTGTGAGCCTTCAGCTTTGGGTCTTACCCTGGCAGTAGAGATGGAATGCCCTAAGTATTCTACCTCCTCTTCAAAGAATCTGCAAATCTTTGTTTCGGTTCATCCCCTGTTCCTGATAGTCTTGCTAAAACCTCTCCCATTGTGCTCATCAGTAGTATTGCCAAACACCAAAATGTTAGCTTGTAGGGAGGGGGCATGGTGGGGACCAACACATTTTGGATGTTTTTCAAAATGTGTCTGCATGCATCAAAAAACTCTAGCAATTGACGCTAGCCCAAAAGGAAGGCACGTACATTAGAAGATGCCATAGGGTGTTACAAATGGTGTGAGAGCCTTCGAGTCTGGTGAAGCTGGATCTGGTAGTAAAGCACTACTCCGGTCTAACTTCCACAAATACCTACTGGCCCTCAATAACCGATGTTGGCAGTAAAAATAATCCATAATGTTGTTCTGGTCAAATATTTTGAGATCTATTTAAAGTCTGCGGGTTCAATCCCAACTGGAGAAAGCCATTCTGAGGTTTCGACTAGTTCTATACACCCTATTTTAACGTCAATCAGGATTTATAAAGTGCGGCTAATCACCCGATAGGGTATCCAGGCGCTTGTAAGCCCAAGAGGCTTATTCGAACAGCCAGGTCTTGAGGGCCATTTGGAATTCTGGAAGTGAGGTGATGGTCCGGAGGTGCGTGGGGAGGCTGTTCCAAGTCTTTGCTAAGATGTGGGAGAAATAGTGTCCTGCACTTCTGCTTCGGTAGATGCGGGAAGTATGGGCAAGTGAAAGGGAGGCAGAGCGTAGTCTTCTTGACGGTGGAAGTTCAGGTGGTTAATGTAGGCGTGGTCCTTGGTTGTGTAGAGCCTTGTGCGCATGGGTCAGCAGCTTGAAATGTCATCGCCTCTTTACAGGCAGCCTGTGGAGTTGTCTGAGGTGGGCTGTGCTGTGGGTTCATTGGGGAAGGCTGAGTATGAGTCGAACTGTGGCATTGTGTATGGTCTGAAGTCTCTGTAAAAGATGTGCAGCGAGTTCTTCGTAGAGGCCATTGCTGTAGTCCAGTCAGCTGGTGATGAGGGCTTGTCAGTGTCTCTTGTGCAGGGGTAGCCACTTGATCATAACGTAGCATGCGCAGAGTGAGGAAGCGGGCGGAGGTGACTGCGTTGATCTGTGCTTTCATGGTGAGCTTGTTGTCGATTATTCCATGGTTTCTGGTGTGGTTGGAGGGAGTAGGTGTGGGTCCTAGGTCTTAATGCCAACAGGAGTTGTTCCATGTGTTGCTGCTGTTCCCAAAGATCAGTACTTCAGTCTTGTCTGTTTTTAGCTGCAGGCAGTTGTTCTTCATCCAGTTGGCAACGTTTGCCAAGCATCTGTGGAAGTTAGTTCTGGTGGTGGGGTCGTCTGTGAGTGAGAGGATGAGTTGGGTGTCGTCTGCGTAGGAAACTATGTTCAGACCATGGGATCTGACTGTTGGGCAGTGGGGTCCTATATGCGTTGAAGAGCGTGGGGATGAGTGATGAGCCCTGGAGGACACTGCAGGTGATCTACTTGGGTTCAGAGGTGAAAGGTGGATCCTCTGGGTTCTTCCAGTGAGGAAGGAGGTGATCCTTTTGAGTGCGTCCCCTTGGATGCCGATGTGGTAGTCTTTCGATCAGTGTGGTGGGATACGGTGTCTAAGGCTGCTGAGAGGTTGAGTAGAATCAAAGCTGCTGTTTCTCCTCGGTCAAGGAGGGTTTGTATGTTGTCGGTGGCTGTGATCAGGGTGGTTTCGGTGCTGTGATTGCTGTAGAAGCCAGATTGGGAGGTGTTGAGTAGGTGTTTCTGCCTAGTGTCATGAGTTGATTGATCTTTTCCAGTACCTTAGCTAGGAATGGGAGCAGGGAGATTGGCTGGTAGTTTTTGAGTTCGCTGTGGTCAGCGGAGGATTTTTTGAGTGGTGGTCTGACTTCGGCGGGTTTCCATGCGTTGGGAAATGTGGTGGTGATGGGTGTTGAGTAGGGTGGTGAGTTCCTGGCCCATCCTTTGGTTTCCGATGTTGAAGATATGGTGTGTGCATGGGTCTGTAGGAGCTCCTGAGTGGTTGGATTTCATGGTGGAGAGGATGTTCCAGGTGATCAGTGTGGTTTGTGTCGATTACGGTGGTGGCGTATCTGTCGAAGTCTGTAGGTGTGGGTTGGGGTTTGAAGTTTCTGTATACAGTTGCGATCTTGTTGTTGAAGAAGTGGGCGAGATTGTCGCACAGCTTCTGTGAGGATGTGATTTCACTGGCAGCCGGGTTGGAGAATTCCTTAACTATGTTGACAAGTTCCTTGGTGGTGGTTGCGCTGGTTTCGATGCGTGCAGCAAGGCAACATCTACTGGAGCACATCCTTGACCTCGTGCTTAAACTGCAAGAAAATTCTTCTAGCCTTGTGTTTGACAGGGATCAGCCCCTTTTTCAATACTGTGTATAACGATTGACCGTGCCCAAGTTTTATTTTGGAACACCGCTTGGAAGTTTGATAGAACTCCACCAACATCCATGCCCTACATAACCATCATCTGGTCTAGTGCTCTTAGATTAATGGCTATACTAAAGTCCTACTGATATACCCAAGCTAATATTGGGAGCCTATGCTTGGCTACATATACCTTCCCCATTTGATCTTGAAACTTAATGTCAGCCCACATATAGCTGACTATTTCAGTACTGTTTCTCTGATAACCTTTGGGATTTACATCGTTAAGGTGCAACTTGACCATTGGCCAGGTCTCATCAAACCTGTTCTACTGAACAATTGTGTATAGTGAATCTGTCTGCCATGAGGGCACATTCTACCCACAAATTTAGCTTATGGGCTGTATGAAAGTGCCCCTTTTTTTGCATGGTTACCCCCCACTTTTTTGCCTGACATCTGATGCAACCAGACTTGATGTGCCCTGGGTCCCTGCCAATCGGGTTCCCAGGGCCTGTGTTCTTTCCCAAAACTAACTTGTACCCCCAATTGGCATCTCTCTGGCCCTTTTATAAGGTACCATGGGTACCAAGGGCACTATGACCAGGGAAGGCCTCTAAAGGCTGCAGCACCTATTGTGCCACCCTTGGAGGCAATGTACCTTAGCACCCACACTGTCATTGCAGGCTGCGTGTTGTGGTGCAGAGAAAAGTGAAGTCTGCATGGAACGCATCGTAGTGTGCCATGCCTACAACCCAGTGACTGAGGCCTAGGTAAGTCACCCCTCTAGCAGGGTGCACTAGCACTCCGGTGAGGGTACAGTAGCATGAGCCCTGTACCCCTACAGTGTCTAAGTCTATTCTTAGACGTAAGTGTAGTAAAACCATAAAGTGTATATGATCTGGGAGTTTGTCATTACGAACCCCACAGCTCTATAATGGCTTTATTAAAACCTGGGAAGTTTGATAGCAAACTTCTCAGCACATTAAACCCACACTGATGCCAGTGTGGGATTTAATGTAAAATGGAATGAGGGCATCTTAGAGGTGCCTCCTGAAAGACCAGCCCTGGTGTGGTTTCTGAATGGCTGCCCGCCATTTGCCACCTCCAGACCGGTTTCTGGACCCCTGGATCGAGAGCTTCTGCTCTCTGGGTCCAGAGACCAAGCCCATTCTGGGCATAGGTGTCATGCTTCCTCCCCCAGGATGTGCTGGGTCCACGAAGAGGAAGCCTCAAAGGCCTGCCTCCTTTGGAAGCTGTCCCCTGCCCTTTGCGGCCCCCAGCAACTGGCTCCCACCTGTTCTGCCCCCTTCTTTGGGCAGGAGAATCGGCGGGGAAACCAAGCTATGAAGAGGTGTGCCCACCCCACCCCTCAGGTGGGGGAGGCGAGGTGAAGCACACATCTGTCCATCTTGAAGATGAAGGGCCAATTAGGGAGAGGCTCATGCCACCTTCCACTGAAGGGTGGTGTAATAAGGGGTATACCCACCCAAAGGAAGGGACCCATTGGTCCCGACCTGCATACCCCTATTAAACGCCCCTAAAACTAGTATTATGGGGCAACCCTGAAGCTTGCCTCCTCGGATTCGAGGAAGAGAGAAGTAACGAAGAGCCGTACTGACCCAGGAAAAACTGCTTTGGCCCCAGCCCTACTGGCCTGTCTGCCCCTAACCTGCCTACAGCGAAGATACCGGCGTGTCCAGCAGCTGCCCGTAGGACCTGTCTTGCACTCACCTTACAGACTCTGTTGAGCAAATCCAGTGCTCACGGGAGACAATGACTCCAAGACCAAAATCCGGATTCCGGCGATTCTGCACCTGACACCAACAGCCCTAGTTAGTGGCCCAACACCACGAGTAGGTCTACCCAGTGATCTTGCATAGACCATAGAGGCGCGAAACATGTCGACCCGCACTTCTTTCACCAGCTACTTGAGCACATTATAGACCTTAAAAGTAGCACCAACTATTTTAACCTGACGGGGGTCGACAGAATAAAGGCATATCTGACACCCCCCTCAGTCAGTTTTAGCTCACTATAATCACTCCCGACTAATCGCCCCACTTAGGACACCCTCGCACTAATCATACGGCAACCAAAAGATTTCCGCCAAAGTGACTCTTCGGGGGACCCATAGGGCATTGCAGTGGCGGTCCAACTAGGAGCACCCGCCCGATGAGGCATGACATCCCCAGAGATGTGTGAGGGCAACAAGAAACAGTCTTGTTGACTGTCCCCCTTCTGATCTGCCAAAAACCTACAATCTTTTCTCAGGAACAATGACTCTCCCCCCACTCCCCCCGCCTTCATTTGTTCTGTGACAGCCAGCCATTTCTAAAATCTTTTGCAACTCAAGGCGTTGCATTTACCTCATTCATAGGTCTGACTTCTCTACAACTTCTGCAGTTAAAACTGCTTCTTTGAGGGTTGCGTTACTTGCAGCCTGAAGAATATTCTTCTAACTACTACTACACTGGGCAATAAGTTGGTCCTTGATTAACTCTTCTATCCTGAGACAGGAACGACGGATTTTGCTAATTCACATAGCCTTGACACAATTGTCTTTTGTGCAGCTGTATAAAATTTGTCTGGTCGTGGCAATATTGACTGTCTTTGTAGATGTTTACAAAAGGCCAAACTGAGACCAGAGTATTCCCTGCTTGAGTTATGTACTTAAATATGCTGCCCGTCCTTGCCAAGCACATTTAGTAATGGCACCTTCTTGTGAATGGAAGGGAAATTGACACCAATTTCCTCAAGGTAAATATCAAAAATATCAATCCATTCTTCTCATTCAATAAGAGTAGGTCCAGCTTGTTCAAGGAAACTTGGTGGTGTTACAATGCTTTGTGGAATGCTCATGGTCCACTTTAAATGAGTGCTGAAAATACGTCAAAACAAAATACCTATATAAGATGGCAAGTCCATGGCTAAACTTGTGCAGGCAAAAAATAAGATTTTGTATTGTGAATAGAGCTGCCACCGAAACAGAATTCACAAGCATTTGCAATGCAATAGGTCTTGCATTTGTCAGAGCTGTTGGCTTGTAAATGAGTCTTTTATCTGTGTTTTGGTTTGTAGTGGATGTATGAACAGGAACAGTTGCAGCACTGCCTAGAGGACTTAAAATGTTGGAATTTCCGACTGGATTGGAGTAACAGCACTGTCTGCCAAACTTGGAATGAGGAATTACGACTGTGACCTAAGACACAGCTGCAGCACTGCCTCCTAGAAGAGTTAGAATGAGGAATTGCCAAAGGGACTAGAGTAGCAGCACTGTCTAGAGGACCAAGAATGAGGAAATAGCACTGGGACCAGAGACGCAGGTAACTGCACTGTGTAGACGACTAAAAATGAGGAATTGCCTCTGGGAACAGCGACACAGCTGCAGCACTGCCTAGAGGACGTAAAATGTGGGAATTAGACTGGAGCAGAGAAACCGCTGCAGCAGTGTATAGAGAACTTAGAGTGAGGAATTGCTGACTGGGCCAGAGAAGCAGCTAGCAGCACTGGCTAGAGGACTAAGAGTGAGGAAATACCACTGTGTCCAGAGAAGCTAGCAGCACTGGCTAGAGGAACTAGTATAGGGAATTACAGACTGTGAACAGACACAGCTGCAGCACTGCTTAGAGGTCTAAGAGTGTAATTACCACTGAGAACCGAGACACAGCTACCCCTTTTGTGACGAGATAAAGAACAAGATTTACAGCCCTGTTTACAGAAACTGAGCGAATGGAACATAATTAATGCTAAAACAAAATATTGGATGAAAGGGAGCTAGCAAGTAAAGTCACATTTCTAACATTCTAACTTTGACTACTCAAATCTTCAGTGACCCAGACTGTAGATCAGAAGTTAAAGCTAAGGGGAGAACACACGAACGGTTGGTGGGAGGAGAAAGCAGTAACACTGGTCGGCTGCTTACTTTCGCAACATTTCCAGAACACGAGGCAGGCAATCGGAAAAAATAGTGCCTGAACTGAAATGGACAGAAGCAAAATGAGCCCTGTAACAGGGCCAGTCGCTATGGAAAGGAACGACAGGCCAAAAGGCGGGACAAATGGGCACGATTTACCATTCAAAAGCAAGGAATTTAGAAAGGCACCCAAAGCAACCAATGACCAGCGATGGGCCAGCTTGAAGCCCATGTACTGAATACACCATGCCTCGCAGAACAGCGCATGCGCGCTGCTAGGCTTGACCTAATGAGTAGACTTTCCTGCAGGGAGACTTTTTCACCACTAGATGCGTTGGAAGTTGGGATGCTTGTACTGAGTCACGAAGCTGTAGCCTGACATTCTTGATTTGAAGTTACCAAAAAGGTTGATGGTGCCGTGATGAAACGGCGCATTGCTTCTCCTGGTGAGTGCGGATTCAAGTGAGAGTATTGATCACACTCCCGTTCACTTTGCCAGTTCATGGAGATGGGCACAAGAACATCTGAGCTGGTATTGTACACACTTGAGCGCTCACACACGCTAGTGGCTCAAGGTGTTAGAGTAGAAGGTTGAGTGTGCGGCCTGTCATTCGTACGCAGTGGTATGCTCTTGTCCCTCAGCAGTGCATAATGAAAACAAAACCGAATACTGTAGCAGTCAGCCTGTTTTTAAAGTGCAGTTCTGCGTAGTGTTTATAGAACACTCACCATTCGGGTCCTTATTCAAGGTGGATTGGCCTCCCGTCGTCAACAAAAATGTTTATAATGTGCTGGGTTCAAATCGTCTTGTGTACTTAAGTTTATTGGAGACCAGATCCCTGGAGTGTAGCTTGGAGAAAAGCTCAGTTACAACTTCCCCAGGAGTAACACCACAGGGAGAACAAATGGAAACTTTCCAAGCTGGGCATATTTTAACTTGGCCAAAAGCTGCAACAGGCTCATGAGGTTTTTTCTTTATCCAACATTATCAGCAATGCATGCTTTTGTAGTGTAACGCGTGACTAGGCCTTTTGTGTAAGACTTCATCTCTTCCCATTGCGTTTTAACATTCTTCTTGACTGTTACCTCCATTTGAAGGTATGAACAAATGTATGTTGAAGAATGTAACATTCATGGTAGTGTTCTAGGTGGTTATTACCCTACTCCAGGGAGTAAATGCAGGCAATCCGACAGATAAGTGCAGAATTAGTCGAGAACCAACAAGAAATCTTGTATTGGTCTGTCTTGGGGATAACCTGCAGAGCTCTCTTTATGTGCTATATGGTCTAATTGCTTCCATGGACAATGGGGGTTGGGCAAATGGACTTCATGTTTTTAGCCTTTGAATCGCAACACAAGGGTAACCCTACTAGAAAAGGTATGATTGTACAAAGAAAGGCCTGTAGTGTTTTTTTTTTTTTTTTTTTTTTTTTTTTTTTGTGGTATTTTTCTCCTCTGGTTCGCAAGAACCCTAAACTAAAGAGCCACATCATTGGCCTTTGTCATTCTGTCTATATTGGATACATATAAATCTGGATATTATCTATCTGCCATGCCTACATTTACCAAACATTGTATTAATGCTAGATTCAAAGCAGTCGTAGTGCACACATTGTCTTTTTCCCACAATAATTGCATGTGTACAAACTCTCTCGCTACTTTGACGTGCAACATGTGGACAATAACGGATTAATGGCATTATTTGTTCATCATAATGGTTTTGAACTTTCTAGCCACATGCACCAATTCCACCTCCTTGTTTGAAGCAAACTAGTAAGTAAACACGTGTGTGAGGCTGGTATTTCGACACGGTGCGACCTCCTGTGTGAGGCAGGAGGGCGTCTGAAATTGTATTGTGTGAATTCACAACGGCCATTCTTGGTCTTTAAAAGCACACCTGTAGATTGATGCATACATTTTAACTTTTTCTTAAACTATGCCTACTCCAAGTCCAAACGCTACATGATGGAATTGGACATACCTTGTGAATGTAGAATAGCCAAGCTTCAAAAGTTGCTTATGTCACAAAAAAATGATTGGAATGCAATATCAGTTAAGGATTAATTCCACATCAATTCCGAAGGCATGAACGTAATATTAAGTGATAGTAATAGTGATGAGAGGATTCCATATTTTATGCTGGTAATAGTTGCAACAGAATGGTGATCAATGCTAGGGGTAGGGCAAATGAATAAACACCTTATCGGCCCCTTGAATAATAGGTGAACATTAATTTATAAAGCATTCGGTTTCTTTAAATGTTGTGGCAGCTTGGAGCAGACGGAACACATTGCTGTTTATTTTTGCCTAGCAAAGAACACCAAAAGAGTAGTACATGTGCAGTGGTACTTGATTGACATTGAAAACCATTTATGATTTCTCATCGTTCCCTAAACGAGCATTGCTGTTTTTTTCTTTTAACAAAGTCTTGTTTTATTTTCTTGTGTGGTGAATAAGCACTTGCTATACAAAGATTCTAGTGAAGCTCTTTTCGTTTTATACTGTAAATCTGTAATTCATGTATGTTTTTATGCTTTCTTGCAGGTTCATGAGAAAGAAGATGACTTGGGCAAAGGGGGAAATGATGAAAGCCTAGTTACTGGAAATGCTGGTGGTCGTTTGGCTTGTGGTGTAATTGGGATAACTCAATGCTGAATCCCATTGCTTTCTGCACCATACAGTACTTGTTACAGCATATAAACTGTGGTAGCTCCAGCCAATAAAGTACAGTTCAAAACTGAACATTTGTCATACCCTCTTAAATCTAGCATGGCAAAGCCATACCTATCAGTGGCACTTAACTTCTATAATGTAATTGTTTAAATTGTATTGTGGTGTTCAAATATATTCAGTTACACTACTTCTGTTGCCTACTTTTGTTATTAACCTTTGGGCGACCTGCTGGGTGGATGAAATATTTAATGTAGACCACTATCATTTTTGTGTACATGTGCTGGAGTTATCCTGCGGTTGGAGAGCATGCCAGAAAACCTTCATGTATGTATATTAGCAATGTGATCATGCGTGTATTTGTTTATATAGTTATTGTAACATTTATTTGAATACAAGTGTAAGAAAGCACATTTTATATTTAGGATACAAAGGTTTGCCAAGTTCAGGGCTCTCCAAATTTAAATCTTTCGAGCACTCTTGTGCGACATGGTCGGTGACCTCTCAAATGACATCCAGTTTATGTGAGTGTTTAGTAAGTTTGTTCAGATTAAAGATAAATACTAAGCTACTACAGAAGTTAAATTAGAAATGCTGTCTGAGTGGCTGTCTCTATTGCCGTATGGGTGTGTGTGAGTATGGATCTGTCAGTGGCTGTGTTGCTTTCTCAGTGGGTGTGCGAGTGGCTCTATGGTTCTGAATGGGTGTGACTGGCTTTCTGGGTGTAAGTATTTTCTAGAGTTTGTGTTGAGCATATATACTAAGCTACTACAATAGTTAAATTAGTATACTGGGTGTACTTCTGATGAGTGATAGTACTTCACACTTCTATTATGCGAGTGGCTGTGTGACTAGATGTATATGTGTGACTGAGTGGCTGTATGGATGTATAAGTGGGTGTGTATATGGCTGTATAGGTGGGTGAGTAGGTTTTTGAATGGCTGTATGAGTTAGTGATTGGGTGTGTAAGTGGCTGTAGGCGTGAATGAGGGGCTGTTTGATTGGGTGTTTGGTTAAGTGAATTGATGCAAGAGTGGCTGTATTGGTCAGAGAGTGAATGGCTGTATGCGCGAGTTATTGGATGTGGGAGTGCTTGTATGGATGTGTGAATGGGTATGTAAGTAGTAGTTTGGGTGTGTTGAGGGGCTGTATGGGGAGTGGGTGTGAGTAGCTGCATGGGTGAGTGACTGGTTGAGTAGCTGTATGTGTGAGTCTGTGATGTCACTGACCATGTCATGAGTGATGTTTTTATGAGGTCCTAAGCAGTTTCATTTTGGGGGCGTAAGTTAGTTGGGTTACTATAACTGCAATGGTGTTGTAAGAGTGAAATGGGAGTCTAACTATAACGTCCATGTAACCTTTATTTTTCACTGAAAAAACCGTGTATGTATATATGTACGTACATACACACACACACTCAAAATGGGGAAAAAACAAAGGTTAAAACTTAGTTATAGCTAGAAAATGCGTTATTCTTTCTATACAAACCAAACTTAAACTACACAAACATTTGAAATTCTAAAGTCCGTCGTACCTTAAATTTATAATTTACACACCACCTTCAAATTACTAGAACTCTAGCACCTCCTTACACAGTGGTGTCAACTCGCTAGCCACACTGCATTGACTATAGCCTGCACCTTTATGATGCACTGCTTATACCCTTTCATATTAAATTTATAAATGTAAACTTTTTTTTTTATTGAATTTCAATGGTTTTTATTTTTTCACAATTGTTTCCAATTGTCAAGTGGGGCGTCCGAGTACAGTGGAGGATACTGCCGTGGAGTGGTGTACAGTATAGCAGAGTTCCGTGGAATGGTGTGGAGTGTCGTGGTATAAAGGTCTGAGTGTAATGGCGTCTTGTACAGTTTAGTAGCGTGTTCTAGAGCGTCGTGAAGTGTCTTAGAGGGGTGTAGAGTGTATTGGAATGTCGGAGTGGTCTATGGTAGAGAAGTGTCGAGTAGATAAGTGGCGTGGAGAGGCATATAGTGGAGTAGAGTTTTAGTGAAGTGACATTCAGTGGAGTAGAGTAGTGTCATACAGTACATTGGCATAGTGAGTTGCGTACAGTGGAGTATAGTGGAGGGGCAGAGAGTGGAGTAGCATGTCCTACAGTATCATACAACGGAGGGATGTGGTCTGGCTAACTAGTGGCTGCTGTAGGGGTGGAGTGTTGTATATTGGAGTGGTCATTTAGTGGATTACTGTGGACTGGCATGTTGTACAGTGTAGGCGAGTGACATCTAGTGAAGTACAGTGTTGTGGAGTAGTGTCAGTTTCGTTTTCCACAGTGTTGTAGACTAGATTTGTCGGAGTGGCGTTTTGTACAGCGTGGTAGAGTGGAGTAGTGTGGAGTACAGTATCTTAGATTGGAGTGTTATAATGTGTCGTACAGTGGGGTGGCATGTCAGATTGGAATGGCGTGTAGTGGTGTGTAATGGATTGGTTTGTCAGAATGGCGTGGAGTGCGACATGGAGTGGTGTCGTTAAATGGAGTGCAGTGTTGTGATGGAGTTGCGTACACTGGAGGGGTGTTGACGTGGTGTACAGTGGAGGGGCATAGAGTGGAGTACTGTTGTGGCATGTTGTACAGTGTGCTAGGGTAGAATGGCATAGTGGCGTGGAGTAGTTACTACAGTGGAGAATAGTGTAGTAGTATGTAATTACAGTGGAGTAAATTGGTGTGCAGTGGCATTGTGGGAGTTGCATAGTGTCGCAGAGTGGCAAAGTGGAATAGTGTAGGGGGAAGGAGCATTGAGTGCTGCGTGGCATTTCGTAGATTGTTGTGGCGTACAGTGGAGGGGCATAGAGGAGTGGAGTAGTGTGGCCTTTGGTAGATTCGAGTGGAGTTGCGTGTCGTACAGTGGAGTGGTGTGCTATAGACAGGTGTGTGATAGTGTTTTAGAGTGGAGGGACGTAACAGGTGTGTGATAGTGTTTTAGAGTGGAGGGACGTACAGTGAGCTGGGATGTTGTGGAATAGCATGCTGTGGAGTGCCTGGTAGAGTGCAGTGGCGTGTCCTAGAATGGAGTGGACTATCGTAGATTGAAAGGGGTGTGTCATGGAGTGTATTTTAAAGAGACATGGCAGAAAATGGCTGAATGGATATAGATGAAATTTCACAGGAATATAGATTATGGGGAGGTGGGGATCCTTGTTGGTAGATGTAGTTTGGTTTAGCAGCCTTAATATTATAAGGCACAAAAAATTAGTGATATATTGGTTCTCAGTATATTGCGGTACACCACGATTTAAAAAAAAAAAAAACTTATATTATGGGCTAATAACTGGGTTTACAAAAGTAAAAGGCAGCCATGTTGCTTAGACCACACCTAGTCTGCACTTTTAAGTGGTAATATAGTGTAGTACTAAATCATAAGTGCATAACAATGAATGAAGCAACTTGGGTAAGTCTGTAGAGGTAGGGAAAATTAGTTTTATTAATTTATATATTTTTTTTTTATGAACCAGTCTAGAGTACCATGCCAGTACCTAGAAAGTACCGGGTAGCTACAGAAAGAATAAAAATTATGTTAAAAATTTTAAATACACTGTAGCACCCTATATTTGTGAAATAGTGTATTACAAAGTACTAATTTTACACTATTTGTGATATATATGCCACGAGAGATTCTTGTATACTAAGAACCAGAGGGACACAGCGGGGAATGCAGGAAGGATCTTTATTACACAAGAGCAATGGCATTACGCGTTTCGGTCTGTGCCTTCATCAGATGTCTGCTCCACGAAGTTCTCCCGCCAAATGTCTCTCAGATATAATCCCGATCGTTCCGCCATTGCTGGCTATTCAGGTGGGTGGAGTTAGAGTCCCAAACAGTACTGCAGCCGCATTGGCAAACTAAAAGTACCAGCATGCACCTCTCACGGCTTGCAGGTAAGTTACTCCCCTCAAGTCCAAGTATCCTTTCAAAGGCCCTGAATTAGGTTACGAACGTGGTTTGTGATCTTTGGCAGAACTCAGCTGGTGAAACAAGTATCCCTCCTGGGTCCCCAAGACGCCTCAACCACATGTGTCCAATTACAGCTGGGCCTGGAATCGTAGATGTAGTAATCCCGGTTCCTCCGTGCAGTCACGGATTGCATTTAGCAACGGCACATTTGCTGAAAGTGGATGCGGTGGGTCAGAGCCTGTCCAATACCTTGGATAGTCGAAAAGAGCGCCGAAGCTGTCCTTGTGGCTCTGTCCTCTTGATGAAGCGGGTCTCCGCCAGCGCGCCCAGGACTAGCGCGCGAAATATGCCACGAGAGATTCTTGAATACCAAGAACCGGAGGGACACAGCGGGGAATGCAGGAAGGATCTTTATTACACAAGAGCAATGGCATTACGCGTTTCGGTCTGTGCCTTCATCAGATGCCTGCTCCAACGAAGTTCTCCCGCCAAATGTCTCACAGATATAATCCCGATCGTTCTGCCATTGCTGGCTCTTCAGGTGGGTGGAGTTAGAGTCCCAAACAGTACTGGTGTGTGTGTGTGTGTGTGTGTATATATATATTCACTGAAAAAAACATAGGTTTCAGGGACGTTATAGTTACAAATTAGCATTTAAAAAACCTTTGAAATTCACTGAAAAAACCATAGGTTTTAGGGACAGTTATAGTTAGTTGGACATTGCACTCGTACAAAACCCGTGAAATTCCCCCGTTATAGTTAGTCCAGCTAACTATAACTCGCGCCCCCGCAATGCACTGCTGATGACGTCACATATTACATCACTCATGACATGGTCAGTAGATAATATACTGGCGGTCGCCAGTAGATAGTTATAGTTAGGACCTATTTTCCATAGGAAATCCGCGACATTCTATTTGAAATAACTCTTGCGTCGGTTGACGTATCTTCGCAAAATTTTCAAACTTTGTGGCCCGCTCCGGTCCGCTCCTACCCTGAAAGTTTCGGGGTGATTCGTCAAGCGGGGGCCGAGAAAAAAGGGGGGTCCCAAAACGTGTTTTCCCCATTCATTTTCCCATAGGAAACTTTAGCCACGGCTACAGCCCGAACTGCTGAACGGAATTACACCAAATTTGGCAAAGAGGTAGTTCTTGGTTCAGAAAGAACCCTTTTTGTTAAATGGTGTAAATCCGTTCAGTAGTTCCTGTGAAAATCACATATATCTATGGCCGCGTCGGATTCGCGCACCCTCCCGATCACGAGCTGCATGCTAATTGGCTGTCAACACTTCAAATCAGGAAGTGTTGGCAGCCATTTTGTCCCTCGGTAGAACCGAGGGACAGAAACAAGTGCGCAAAAAGGGGGCAGGGTAGAAACACCCTGACCCCCTAGGTCTGCTCAGGGGGTCCCACAAGGACCCCCTGGGCAGAAAAGCATTTAAAAAAAAAAAAAAAAAAATTAAATCGGCAGGGTGCGCGGATCCTGCCGAAAAAAAAAAAAAATCGAGCGCGGTCTCCGCTTCGATGCAAATTTGCCCCGGGTGGCCCAAGTCCCGGGGGCATGCGAGGGTGGGTTTATTGTTTATATGGGGGCCTCTAAGGCCCCAAGCCCCGAGGACCGCCACCCCCGGGGCTTAATAAAATAAAATGGTGCGGGAGGGCTCTCCTGCCCTCCCGCAGCCCCGGGGACCGCCACCCCCCGGGGCTTCTTTTTAAATAACGTGTGGGGGGGCTCCAGCCCCCCCACACGCCCCGGGGACCACCACCTCCCCGGAGCTGTGCAATTCAAGGGAGGGGGCCCGCGCGGCCCCCCCCCCTCCTGGAGCCTGTAATGGCCCTGGGGACCACCACCTACCCAGGGCCGGCTCCTGCAGTGTCCCGGGGTGCCTACCCCCGGGACACTGTAGTTTGCTATGACAGGACGGGAGCCTCGCGGCTCCCGTCCTGTCATGGCAAACTGCTTTGGATATTGGAAGAGAGCAGGGAAACCTGCTCTCACTTCCAATATCCAAAGCAAGTTGCTTTTCACACGGGGAGCTGCATGTTAGCAGCTCCCCATGTGGAAAAGCAATGCCGGCTCCCAAGGGACGCGGGACTGTGGGGGATTGGGGACCCCCACAGTCCCCAACGGAGAGGGCCAGCCCCGGGGGATGGGGTCCCGGGGCAAGTAGTGGCCCGGGAGGGGGGCCACGCGGCCCCCCTCCCCAAAAACAAAACAAAAAAAATTTTGAAGGAAAGGCCCGGCCCTGGGGGATGGGGTCCCCGGGGCCTTAAATGGCCTGAGGAGGGGGGCCACGCAGCCCCCCTCCAAATATTTAAAAAAAGAGGGCATGCCCCGGGGGATGGGGTCCCCGGGGCCAATATAGGCCCAGGGAAGGGGGCCACGCGGCCCCCTTCCCGTTTTATTTTAAAAAAATTTAAATGAAAATCCTCATGCCCCGGGGGATGGGGTCCCCGGGGCCAAAGAGGCCAAGGGAAGGGGTGCCACGCAGCCCCCTCCCATACAAAAAAAAAAGACCAGCATTGTGCCGGAGTCCCCGCCCCCACCCTGCAGCAGTCTGCAAACGCGTCCCCTGCCGCGTTTGCAGATGGGGAACGATTTCCCCTTGAATACTGGGGTCCCTGGGGGCCAACTAGCCCACCAGGAACCTCCAGTATGCGCCAGGGGCTGCGTTGCAGAGAGGTGTACAGAGGCCACGCCCCTTTTACACCTCTCTGCAACGCAGCTCTGTGGCGCTTTTGGAGGTACATGGTGGGCTAGTTGGACTCCAGGGACCCTCAGGATTCAAGGGGACTTAATCCCCCAACTTAAAATGCGCCACGGGGCGCGTTTGCACAGTGGTGAAGGGAGGGGCGGGGCTTCAGGTGACATGTGTGCAAACAGTCCCCGTGGCGCATTTTAAGATGGGGAATTAAATCCTCTTCAATCCTGAGGGTCCCTGGGGCCAACTAGCCCACCAGGTACCTCCAGTAAGGGCCACGGAGCTGCGTTGCAGAGAGTTGTAAAAGGGGCGTGGCCTCTGAACACCTCTCTGCAACGCAGCCCCTGACGCATACTGGAGGTTCCTGGTGGGCTAGTTGGCCCCTAGGGACCCTCAGGATTGAGGAGGAATTAATTCTCCAACTTAAAACGCGCCACAGGACCTGTTTGCAGACATGTCACCTCAGGCCCCACCCCCTTCCTTCACCATTGTGCAAATATTCCTCTAAAATCAACCGAACTACGAATTCCGATTTACTCACCTGTTATCAGGAGAGAACCCAGTGCTGCATCTTTGAGCCCAGCACTGACCTTGAAGTAATTCTAACCGTACTTACCAGTAACTTGAATTTCCTTCCATAGGCTAACATTGACTGGTTTCACTTGGAAATTCTTCTAAGAGTGGAGTTTTGGAACTTTATAATATTCCTCTAAAATCAGCCGAACTACGAATTCCGATTTACTCACCTGTTATCAGGAGAGAACCCAGTGCTGCATCTTTTAGCCCAGCACTGACCCTGAAAAGTAATTCTAACCGTACTTACCAGTAACTTGTATTTCCTTCCATAGGAATCCATTGTCTGGTTTTCAGCAGAAAAGTTTGAAAGTGTCGATTTTCACAAACTACAAATATTCCTTAAAAATCGCCTGTATGACTTAAACGCATTCTTTCAACTGTTTACAGGAGATGCACCAGTGCTGGATCCAGGATCCACCACTGAGTAAGAAAAAGTAACGATAACACTACTTACCTGCTAAGTGAATTTCCTCCCATAGGATAACATTGGTGATTCTATGTGAAAAAGTTTCCAAGTGTCAACTTTTAAAATACAATAATATTCCTTAAAAATCACTACTGTAACCAAAACGCTTTTACTCAACTGTTTACAGGAGATGTCCCAGGACTGAATCTAGGATCCAGTCCTGTGGTGAGAAAAGTAATCCATAAAGTAACTAATTGCATTTAAGTAGAAATTTACATTGAGCTCAATGTTGCATTGTTTGAAATTGTGTTGCCCATTGCAACAACTGTAACTACTGTACTTAAAAGTCTATTGCCTATTTGCAAAGTATTTAAACTAAAGTAATTCATTCTGAGAGTATATTTTGTAATGTATAATGTAATTACAATGTAATTTAAAAAATAAAATATCTAAAAATAAATAGTTGGAAAAAATGTTGTAAATCCGTATCAAAAAAATAAATATAACAATTAATACAATTAAAAAATTGTTATTTACAAAACCTTTGAAATTCACTGAAAAAAACCATAGGTTTCAGGCACGTTATAGTTAGAAATTAGCATTTAAAAAACCTTTGAAATTCTCTGAAAAAACCATAGGTTTTAGGGACAGTTATAGTTAGTTGGACATTGCACTCGTACAAAACCCGTGAAATTCCCCCGTTATAGTTAGTTCAGCTAACTATAACTCGCGCCCCCGCAATTCACTGCTGATGACGTCACATATTACATCACTTATGACATGGTCAGTGACATCACTGATGACATCATCCATGTGATAATTTCATGCATCTTCTCACACCCTAATATAACTTGATACACCCACTCTTATTTACAGACTGCCATTCGCAAAACCATACACACTCCAATACCAATAACTATATACCCACTCACTGATTCTTAGGTCTACACACACACACACATCTACTCACTCACCCGTCCAGTCACTCATACTTAGTCACTCAGTACAGGACTATCATATGCACTCATACACCTATATAAACACTCACACACCGCCACTCATCCATAGAGGTACTCACACACCTAGTCAGTCATGCAAAAAATTAATCACACACCCATTTACTCACCTATACAGTTATACACACACCAGCTCACTTAGTCATACAAATACTAGCACATTCTTACGCTCTTATACAATAACTGATACAAGCACACACGCATCCATACAGCCACTCACAATCACACACTCACTTATAGCCTTTTAAATACTCTAACACATATATTCTGCCTTTTACATATGTAGTTACTCGCACATGTACCACTGAGATATACATTCACTCACTAACACACCCATACACACACCCAAGCAGTCCATCACAGACGCACTCTTCAAATCATGCACCCAGTGAATCACCCACTCACACATCTATGTACAGAGTCGCACACACCCCACCCACACAAACACTCAGGCACCCATACAGATACTCAGACAACGAATCAATAACTCATATAGACACTCATGTAGCTATTCACAAACCCATGCAGCCACTTACACAGCAACAGACAGACGGATACAGACATTCACCCAGTTTAGTCACTAACCCATGCATTCAGTAAGATATGTTTAATCACTCACTTATACAATTAGTTACGCACCTACTAAATCATCCATACAGACACTTATACACCCACTCATTCTTCAATACGCCTTTCCCTATATACACTAAAAATATTTAAACTTTACAGAAACAGTCACTAGATGATGTCATCAGTGATGTCACTGACCATGTCATGAGTGATGTAATATGTGACGTCATCAGCAGTGAATTGCGGGGGCGCGAGTTATAGTTAGCTGAACTAACTATAACGGGGGAATTTCACGGGTTTTGTACGAGTGCAATGTCCAACTAACTATAACTGTCCCTAAAACCTATGGTTTTTTTCAGTGAATATATATATATATATATATATATATATAATTTTTTTTTAAGTACCGCACAACTTTCTAGGTAGTACTGTGGTACTCCATAATTGTTTTTTTAATTAAATATGTAAAATAATTACAAATATACTGTAGTACACTATTTCTGAAATGGTATTTTTTATTTTTTTCATTTAAAGTTTAGCTGTACTTTCTAGGTAGATCCATGGTATGCCGTAAACTTTTTAAAAAATATATAAAGTAATGAAACTACTTTTACCTACCTTTTCAGACTTACCTGAAGTGCCTCCAGCCTTCAAATGCTCTTATTAAACAGCAGTGTACTAGATTTCAACTTATAAACCCACAAAGCAAACTAAGTGAGTTCAACATGGGTGCCTTTGCCTTTTTGTAAAGGCAGTCATTAGCCAATCATCCTGTCTTATTATCAGCATGTACTGTGGTATACGCAGCCTAATATCACTACGTTTTACTGCCTTATAAGTTTGAAACGACTTAACCTAATTATGTCTAGTACCAAATGGGATCCTTTTTACCCCATAATGTATAATCCTGCCAATTTGTATAAGCATCCTACTGCCCATTTTGCTGGTACATCCTTGTAAAAAGTCTATGGAAAATCCATTGGTGGAAAAACATATTTTGACTTATTTCTTTCCACCTCCTTAACGAATTGCCTCAACTTTGCATCATCAGCCAATGTAGATAAAGTAATGGGTCAACAAATTTTCGTGGAGATTCGGCAAACTGACAAAAAAGCAATGAAAATCCGAGGAATTTGTATCTCTGGAAATCCTAACTAGAACTGCAGAGTGGCTACAGACACTGTAATTAAAGTGTGTGTACATATATATGGGATCTGTCCTTGCTAGCACCCCTATCATGGTGGTTCCAGAGACCTTGATGGTTCATTGCCTCTGTCTTTTTGGCTCCCTCACTCCAAGATCCACATGGCGCATGTAACCTTTCAAGGACAATAGTGTGTAACCCACTAACTTACCTGATTCTTTTCACTCGGACATGATTTGACTCTGTAGCCTCAGGTGGCCACTTTTGGTGGGATTCTGTTTCACACCACCAGTTTTGCATTTAAAAATATATATATGTGTGTGTAGACTCTTAAGATGCCTACCTCCATATTATGATCCTAGAACTGAAGGAGTTTAATAGCTCTCCATGGTGTCCTATTGGTTCTGAAAGAGAATAGAGGCTTGTCCTCACTTACATCAGACAGTTGTGTGTGGTTTTTTTATTTTTGCGACAACTATTTGGTTATCCCAAAACATTGAAAGGCATTCTTGGGGAAATGCCCACTTGAGGAATGTCAAAGGATGACTTGTATAGAGAAAAACATGTTCTAGAATGGAGGGTTGGAATGATAATGGAAAACCCTGAACATCTAACCATTCCTAAATGTGTGTATTGAAAGTTGAAATAAGGAGTATAAAATAAGTAAAAAGTGTAGGGTCATGGTAATCTCTAACTTGACATAGTGAGAGTACAAAAGCAAAAAAAGGTGTGGTGTAGAGGGAGCTAAGGTGGGGAGAAAGAAAAGCTAGATGAAGGCAAGAATGGAGGAGCAAAAAATGGGAGGGCGGAGGAAGAAGGGAAGTTAAGGTATTAATTAGCAGATAGGGATTGACTAACTGTGGAGACAGTTTGGGGGTGTGTCCCCTCTCACCCCAGAACACAGGTAGTTGAAGAGGGAAGTGAGTGGAGGTGTGGGGGAGGGAAAACTGATTAGAGGGGGAGCACTACAAGGGAGGAGGGAAGGTGTAGGTGGGTAGAACAGGAATGGCCAGTAACTTACCAGTAATCGGTGACCTCCCAGTCAGTCAATACCATATGAGCGTATACAATCACCAAGTAGATTAAAGGCCCGGTTTCCCCATCCCCACTGCTGACCTCCCATTGGTTCCCATACTTCCTATAAATGTTATAAACACCAACCTTATTTCCTGGACTCCCCAAGTGTAACATTGAAGCCAACTGTCGGGGAGGGGGAAACTGGACTGGAAGGTTGTTGACTCGGAATAATGAAGGTTACCTGTAAGTAATGAACCATTACCATCCTTATTCCAATCTCCACATCCACTGTCGAAGAGCCAGGTCTTGTGGTCCTTCCTGAATTGAGGCAGTGACTGTGATAGCCTGAGTTGTAGAGGCAGGGTGTTCAGGTCTTTGCTGCGAGGTAGGAGAAGGATCTTCCTCCAGCTGTGGTCTTGCAGATATGTGGGATGGTGGCCAAGGCCAGATGGGCAGAGCGGAGGTCTCTTGGGTGTGTGGAATGCGAGCCGGTGGTTGAGGTGCGCAGCTCCCTTGTCGTGTAGGGCTTTGTAGGTGTGTGAGGAGCTTGAAGGTGACTTTTGTTTTTGTCTGGGAGCCAGTGAAGGTCTCTCGGGTAGCTGGTGATGTGTGCGGCAGGGGATATTGAGGAGGAGTCTGGCGGAGGCTTTCTGTATGTTCTGCAGTTTCTTGAGGAGTTTTGGGGTGATGCCGGTGTAGAGTGCCCAACGTAGTAGTCTGCTGCTGATGAGGGCTTGGGTGACCGTCTTTCTGGGCTCGGTGGGGAGCCACTTGAAGATCTTTCAGAGCAGGCATAGCATGTGGAAGCAGGATGATGAGACTGCATTGATCAGGCGGTTCAAGGTGAGCGAGGAGTCCAGGATGATGCCAAGGGTTCGTGTGTGGTGTGGTGAGGGGTAAATCCTAGATCTGTGGGCCACCAGGAGTTGTCCCAGGTGGAGGGGGTGGAGCCTAGGATGAGGACTTGGGTCTTCTGAGTTGAGCTTGAGCAGCTGTCTTTCATCCAGGTAGCAACAGCCTTTATCCCGTTGTGCAAGTTGTTCTTGGACTGTTGGTTCATTGGTGAAGGAGAGTATCAGCTGGGTGTTGTAGGCGTAGGATACTACGTTGAGTCCGTGGTTCCTGACGGTGGCTGCAAGTGGGGCCATGCAGATGTTGAAGAGAGTGGGGCTCAGGGAGGAGCCCTGAGGCACTCCGTAGCTGATCTCTGTGGGTTCAGAGTGGAACGGAGGTAGTCTGACTTTGTGTTCGGCTGGTAAAGGCACCGGAGTTTCGCAATCTGGAGTCCTAAAAGTTCTAATGTCTGCCCATTGAGCCCACAAGGTTGAAATAGCCAGGCCAAAGTTCAACCCTTCCTTTAAGAAATCCATAACTCTTGACTGTCAGTCCTCAAACCAGTGACCCCTTTTGCGACACATGATCTCTCAAAAGACTGCCAATGGCTCATATAAGCCTCAAGTGTTACCAGGCGCCTGGAATGTTGGATAAACAGAGCTACCTCTGAACACTGGAGGAAGCTGGCTCTGAATATATTATACCAAAATTGAGTATAGTGTGCACAGTCCAGTGGATACCCTAGAGGCGTAAGTAAATAATACGAATGGTTGCTTTTGTGGTAGTGTGTGTGAGCAGTTAGGCCTATCAGAGGGCAGTGCTAAGCATTTGTTGTACACACAGGCAAGAAATGATAACAAACACACTCGATGACTAAATCCGAGACCAATGATTTGTAAAAATATTACTGAGTATATTTATTTTGTAGAACCAAAGTTACTTTTTGTTTTTTTGTCATTCGCCATCGGATAGAATCCGAGCTTACTCAATTACTCTCTATGGTACTCCTTCAGCACCAATTGGGGAGCTCTATCTTCGATGGATATGCTTTTACACATAGTCTCTCAATAACAGAATTCTGTTTCGACCGGGGCACCTCACAGAAACCAAGGAGAAACGTTGTTTAGTGTAAAGGCGTAATCATTGGACAGATGTTATCTTATTAATCCAAACTGGTTAGCCATTTCTCACAAACTCCAAAAGGTTTTTATATCTTTATCTGATCCAGCCCTATCTAACTTCATTATATATTTAATGGAGATCACCCAATCTAAAAAAGTTGGTGGAATGTCATTAACCCATTTTTTACATATTTCCCTTCTTGCCAAAAGCATTAAGTACAGACAGAGCTGATTTTTCCTCCTTTTTAAGGCTTTGGTAATTAGATAACAATCCAAACATAACTAATGTTACAGTTATGCTTACCTGAATATTTACACCAAAAATGCCTTCCAAACCCCTTTTTACCTCTGTCCAGAAGTAACAACTTAGGACAAGTTAGAAACATATGCACATCATCCGCCTTAGTCTGGAAACACTTGGGACATTTTGGAATGGGACCAGTTGTGAATTTCGAGAGTTTTAAAGGAGTCCAGTATACCCTGTGAACAGAAAAAAGATAGTTCCTTCTTAAATTTGCGGGTTTAACTGTAGAATATAATGTCGTGAGATACTTGCCATAAATTTTCAGGGCTGCTTCCCGGCAAGCTCTCTCCCCACAGCTCCGTTGGTAATTTAAACTCTTCATCCTCCAACTCGAGCAGTAACCAATACAGCATTGCCACTTCTTTCCTCTTTATTGGTCTTTGTGCCAATATGTTCTGTAGTTCATTTGTCCTGCCCACCTCCATTCCAAACGTCTGGTGGCAGTTTTTAATTTGCCAATATTTGAATTTAGATAATCTATTCGCCGTAAGTAAATTCATCTCTTCCCAGGTCAGGAGAGATCCTTCCGGTATCAACTGTCCCCATTGCCGGATCCCAGCTTCAATTAAAGGCAAAGACAAAGAGTCTCTAGTCCATCCTGGTGAGCCTGGGGCATTCCAGATTGGCGCTAGGGCACTAAAATAGCTAATTTTTAAAGCTTTCCTAATCTTGGCACAAGTGCTGACCAAGCCATTTAATATTTTCAACCGTACTTTGTAAAAAAACCTTGGGTCTCCATATTTATATAAGAAACCATGACTATCTCCTTCAACATCTGAGAGCATTACCACAAACATTACACCAATATCCGAGCCATCTGGAAGCTCTATAAGCATTCTCCCGGTCTTTAATGAAAAAACCATGGCATATAATATCAAATCCGGGAGGCACAAACCACCCTTATTCTTCTTAACTTCTTCCATGATATTCGACTGGTTTTTGAAGCCCAGATGAAGCTATTTAACTTCGACTGGAGAGACTTCAGGGTACTTTCATTAAATGGGAGCGGGATATTTTGCAATATAAAAATTATTTTGGGCAACAGCATCATCTTTATTAAATTCAGTCTGCCTATGAGAGTCAAGGGTAAGTATGCCCATCCTGTTAGAGAATTAAGGATTTCTCCTCTAACCCTTTGGAAATTAATATCTGCGATTTTATCTATATTTTGGGCTACTGTTATCCCTAGAAACCTCATAGTTTTTTTTAGTCGGGGAAATTACATGCTTCCAAATTCCATATCATACATTCGGTTTTTGATGCATTAATTTCATAACCTGATACTCGCCCAAAAAGTTTTGCTTCTTCATACAATAATTGAATAGTGATATTTGAATCCAATGTAAAAATCATTAAATCTGCGTATAACGCAACCTTTCTCTCCCACTCTCTGAATTTAAAAGGAGCTATGTTTGGGTGTGTCCTTATCTTTTCAGCCAACGGTTCTATATATAGATTAAATAACAATGGGGATAGGGGGCATACCTGCCGTGTGCCTCTCTGAATTATCACTGGAGCAGAAAGATTGCCGTTTACTAAAATTCTGGCTATAGGTGTTTTATAAATAGATTGCCCTGCAGAAATTCTTCCCTAGATTATTCGCTTTTAATATATATTGTAAGTAAGCCCAATTTACTCTATCAAACGCTTTTGTTGCGTCAATAGTAATTACAGCTAAAGGGATCTTGTGCAAGGTGGCAATTGCCCCAATTAAGTTAAAATTTAAATCTTATTCCCCTCCCTCTCACAAACCCCTTTTGGTCTCTATGAAGCAGATGCTCTGCAACACCATTCAGCCTCTCTGCTAATATTTTTGAAAAAACTTTATAGTCGGCGTTAAGTAACGAGATGGGGCGATATGAATCGCATGAACAAGATGATTTAGCAGGTTTAAGAATTAATGCTACTGCTGCTTCATTCCATGAGGGTGGTATCTCTCCTCCTGCCTCAAAAATATGGGAGAACAACAAGCACATAATTGGGGTTAACACTTTTTCTAAGGCTTTATATAATTCTGCAGGTAACCCATCAGTGCCTGCAGCTTTCCCAGATCTTCCAGACATAATGGCTTTCCCAATTTCAGCATTAGAAATTGGCAAATCCATATTCTGGGACTTATCATCCGAGATTTTTTTGATAGGAGTATGCACTGTCCATCCCTTTATCTCCTCGTCCCGTACAACCAGATCTTCATGATATACCCTCTCGATGTCGCTGAAAAGCCTTTTCAATATCTATTGGGTTATTAAATACTTCCCCAAAGCTAGCCTCCTCCACTGACTTAAGCTCATTAATTGAGTTCCTAGCCATATCCTGTTTGATCTTCCACGCCAATAATTTGCCGCAGCTCTCCCCATATTCAAAATGCGATAACTTACTGGCTTGCCATTTCTTTTTAAGCCTTACATCTAAGACGGTGGTCAAATCTAATTTAAGAGTCTAATTTTGCCTGTATGTCTGCTCTTAGAGGGTTACTCTGTTATAATCTCTTGTTTTTATTTTAATTTCTTTCTCTATCACATCAATTTCTTTTTTATACTTTCTATGCCTATCTATTTGTATAGCCATTATAAAACCCCTTATGAAGGCTTTATAAGCGTCCCATACCATCTGTATCGGGGCAGTTCCTAAATTTAATTGAAAAAAAGCCTTTGATTCCTCTGCTAACTTTTCAACTAATGCTTCTTCTAGGAGAATAGCTCGCTCTAATGTCCACCTCTGGCATATCGGCCTAGTTGGAACTTTAAGTGTCAATGTCACTGCTGAATGGTCAGAAAGGTGCTCACCCAGATGCTTAACGTCTTCAAACCAGATTTTAAGGACAGTACTTGGCAGATAGAAATCTAATCTGGATCTATGTTTATGCTTCTTATTATAAAAAGTATAACCTCTCTTATTGCCCACACGCGTCCTCCATACATCATACCAGGCTAATTGTTTCATAGCTGTTTTAACTGCTGCTCTCATCTTACAATTTGTGACAGATCTACTCCCTTTAGATTTATCTAGTATATGATCTAATACTAAATTAAAGTCGCCTGCTAATATCAGTGGGTCTGGGTAATTCAACAATTCTGACAGTAAGTTCTCAAAAGGAGTTGCGTCATCTGTATTCGGACCATAATAACCTGCTACTGTAAAATTAACTCCATATCCTCTTATCTTAGCAATGGCCCACCTCCCCATCTTGTCTACCGTACTAGCCAGTAAGGAGATAGCTGCATTCTTTTTTATAATTATCGCCACTCCTTTAGTAGGTGAAGATTGTGTTGTGCAGATCAAATCCTGAATCCACCCCATGGGTTTGCACATAGCTATCAGCTCATTCTGTGCAAGATGCGTTTCTTGTAAAATTAAGACCTGTTCTGAGTGATCCCTTAAATATTGGAAGATTTTCTGCCTCCTATAACTTGTTGTTAACCCAATCAGATTCCAGGAGAGCACTTTCAATCTAAAATTTTGTTTTTCATTTAGATCAGTCATCCCTTTCTTCTCCCTCCCCTAGAAAACATTTTTTTAAACTGGCGATTCGGACTTACATTTTTTAAATTTTTTCCCACTGCTCCCCACCCAGTGCCCCCTCCCTCACCTCCCTTAGTGAACCCTTCCCTGGAGAACCCCCCCCTCTTCCTTTTTCTGGCCTCCACTAAGGCCTATGGGGCTCACCCCCCCCCCTTTCGGGTCAGGAACTTAAAATTAGTGCACCCCCCCTAGCAACATAAGATCTTGTCCAATCAACCCGAGCTCCCTGAAATAGATTGCAAGAAATCCTCAGCATCTTCTACTCGTTTAAAAATTTGCATTTTGTTATTGTGCATTACTTTTAGTGATGCTGGAAATTTTAACTGTGCTGTAGCTCCCATCTTTTTAATGGATCCAGAAGTTTTCCCAACTCCCATTGCCTTGAGGCTGTAATTGCCGAGATGTCAGATCTTATTTGGAATGTTATCTCCTCCACACAAGGGAGTTTAGCTTAAGGGCTTTGTTTAGGATTTCTTCCTTTAAGCTATAAGTTAGAAAATGTACCAAGATTTTCCTAGGCCTTAACTTGTTGGGGTTCAACCTAAAGGGATCTCGATGTGCTCTTTGAATATCAGCCATGAGTGCCTCTTCAGAGCACTCAATGTTTGTGGCTTGTTTTATTCATTTAGCTACAAATTCCTTTAGGTTGCTTCCCTCCGCCCCCTCTGGCACTTTAAGCAGGCAGATATTATTTCTTCTTTGTGAATTTTCTAACGATTCCAGCTTATCCTGCACCTCCAACCCTTTCTCTTTTAGTGTGACTATTTGTTTCGCATTAACTTCAGTCTGTTACCAATTCGGATACAGTTGTTTCAAGTGCTGCAGTTCTAATGGCCAGCGAATCGAGCTTCGCCTCTAACTTTCTGCAGGAATTTTTAATCTCCACTTGATTGTTCTCCGAGACTAGGAATCTGCCTCTCATCTCTTCTGTCAGTGCTTGCAGTACATCACATAATGAATGTTGGGAGTTTTCCTTTGTGACCACCGTCTGCCCTTGTCCTAGGCTCATCTCAGAATAATTTATCTCATTTTGGCAATTATCAGCCCCGGATTTTAAAGAAAGTGAGTACCTGATATTGGACCGACCTGAGGCATCCTGCAATCCCTTTTTCTGTGTCTTGATGGTAATACTGATGCTGAAACTGGTGTTATACTAATCTTTGTCCAATCTATCTTCTTCTACCGGTCCTCCTGCAGCACTACATTCTCCATTTTGCAATTCTTCCATATCCGTAAGCAGAAGATATCTATTCGAGGTAGGAATATTAATATTATTTAGAGAACTTCGCAGGCAGCTATTCTCTAGTACAGCCGTGTCTGGTTCCGGTAACGGTTTTAATACTACAGTGGAGGGTACAGCTTTAAAATAATTTTTTAAAGAGGTTATTTTAGGGGCCTGTTGAGCTTGCTGGCCCTGCTGAATTAACTGGCTTGACTGAATTGCCAGGGTATCTCTTTTCTGAGGCCCTATGCCTAACGGCTCCTAAATCTTTTTTAGTTTGTTTAAATTGAGCTGAAGATTTTTTTTTTTTTAAAGTTTTCAAATGTGCCACTGGTTTGGATTTAATATCTTCATTCACGTCTGAATCCAGCATATGTGAGCTTAACTTAGAACTTCTTAGCAGATACCTAGATTACCTTGGTTCGTACTTTCTATCGGCTATTTTCCAAATCCCTGTATTACCTCTCTGTTTCTCCCCCCCTCTGGGTTGTAGAGCCTCAGAATATCCTGTTTGATTTTCAGAGCTGCCTCCTACCTGCTGTGTACGATGTTGCTGGATATATTCCACCCTCCGGATCAGACCCCAAGACTGTGATCCCTCCAGTTCCGCTTTTAATTCCAGCGCTTCGGTTCCACAGACTTTGCTCTCGTCTCGGCTCTTTCCTTGGCTGTTTCTGCCTCCTCGAGGAGCTCTAACTGGGATCCTAATTAAGGCAAATCGCCCGCGTCGTAACTGATCTGCCGCGCGGGACCAAACAGGCAAACGGACTCAGCCCTCTGTGAGCTTCCTTGCTCCCTCCACAAACCCTCCACTCTCCACAGTCTCCAAGGTATCAAATCCTATCGTGCTCCGACTCTTCTTACAGCCTCTGCTGCTCCACACAGGCGAAACTGCGGATGCCTCCTCGAACATGAGCTACAGGTGAGATGCGGTAAAACACAGCTTATCGCTTCACGTAAGCTTCCATGCGTATATTTCTCCCAACTTGTGTCCTAATCGTTGTCAGGGGTACCCGGGTTGATTTATGGCCTCATCTGTTCCTTGCGGTGCATATTTGTTTACAAAGGATTTCTTACATCAGTTCCTGACCCTTAGGAGCCTCCGCGACCCACTACTCGCCGGCCGCCATGTTCTCCGATGCCCAATGTGGCTGAGCCAACCCTCTTCCAAAGTTACTTTGTTGCAGTAAAATATGCTTTGCAGTATCACTGATTTTCAATGTATAAAGTCAATCTGGATTTGTATAGAGCAGCTACTTCACCGGTGAGGGTCTCGAGGTGCTGTTGGATAGTGCTGCCTGTTCTTATTGGTTGAACAATCTGAAAGAAACACGTTAGTTATAGATTCCTTACCTTAGAATTACCCCCAGGCGTCAGACTGGATCCGTAAAGTTTTTTCGTCAGCTGTAACTCTGCGTGTCGGAAGGTGGCGTTGGTCGGCTCCGCGTTAGTCGTCGACGTCGTGTCGCCGGGATGACTTCGCGGCAGCTACTTAGACGCCGCCCTCGCACGCTGACGTCAGTTCTTTCTTTTTCTGCGCCAGCCAGCGCAGATCCGGGAAGAGCGGTACCTCCAGTCACTTTTTTTGACTGACTTTTTTCTCGACTTTTGTCGACTTCTTTTTCGAGTCTTTGACTCCTGGTGCACGAAGGGATGCCCGGCTTCAAGGAATACGGTTCCTGTAACCGACTGATGTCGGTGACGATCCGCACCGTGTGCCTCTTTTGCCTGTAGCGCGACCACGACCCCAAGTCGTACTCCGACTGCCGGTCGATGGTGCCGAAGGCTTTGCGGGAGCGGTCCTGAAAGCTGCTCGAGCGCCGTCAGTCGGCTCCGCGACGTTCGAGGATCCGGTCGCGAGGGAGGTCGAGTAGCCACCACCATTCGTCCAAGTCATCAAAGTCTTCGCACTCTGGGTCGGGTAAGTCTAAGCATAAGAAGTCGAAGCATCGTTGCTCTTCGACTTCTCCTAGTCGGCCGACCTGACCAGGGATGCGGGTGCTGCCCCTCCCGCGGCTCTGCACGCGGAGCCCAAAGAGTCGACTCCGCGTTTCCCGCCCTCCCTGGGACCCGGAGCGACTCCCGCCCAGCTTCGTATGTTCTACGAAGCAATGTATGCCATCTTTGGGCGGCCCAAACCTGCCGGCGCACCTTTGGACCCCGTGGATTCGGTTGGGGGGGGGCCTAGGCCTTCTCTGCCGGTGGCTCAGGCCCCCCTCGGATCCAGGCCTGGATCCGGATCGGCGCCGGTTGACCTGATTACACCTCCACCGGTGCCGCTTTCTCCGGCACCAATACCCCGGTCTCCATCCCGACGTGGACCCGGATCCGGCGCCGAGTGGGGTTTTTATGCCCCTGTTCACTCCTGGGGTCCCTGTTCGACCAGAATGGCACCCAGAGGATGAGGAGGACTGGGAGGGGTCAGGAGACCCTCTGACCGACCAATTAGATAAACAGGACTGGCGAGAGGAACTGGGGGATGCCAGTAGTCTCGACACCTCCCCTGACCTTGGCATGTTGTCTCCTCCTACCGTGGCTACGGAGGAGGGAGCGTCGTACGCAGTGGTGTTGCGTAGGGCGGCTGAGGCTCTCAACCTCTAGCTTCCTACTGTGGCGGTCAGGACTAACCTCCTGACGGAGGTGCTTCAACCGGCGGCGAGCTCTTCGGAGCCCCTGCTGCCGTTTTAATGAGGCCCTCACCGACCTCCTTTTGGGCACGTGGGCCAGGCCCAACACGGGGGCTCCCGTGGACAGGATGATTGCCCCGACACCACAGTCTGGCTCCGGGCGACCCCACTTTCCTCTCCCAACACCCCACCCTCCTCTCCCAACACCCCACCCTGGAGAGCTTGTTGGTCCAAGCCTCCACTTCCAACAGCACATTCCCTACCACTCCCCCGGAAAGGGAATCCAAGAAGGTGGACCATCTTGGGAAGAAGATTTTCTCTTCCGCCGGCTTAGGCCTGCGGTCGGTTAACACTGCATGTCTCTTGGGCTGTTATTCCCACTCTGTGTGGGATACGGTTGCGCAGGTACTGCCTCAGTGGCCAGAGGAGGCTCGGGCAGTGCTCTCACAGGCTGTCGCCGCCGGGAGGGATGCAGCGAAGTTTACCATCCGTTGTGGGCTGGACACCGCCGACTCTCTGGGCAGGACCATTTCAACGTCTGTAGCACTTCGCCGCTACGCCTGGATGAGATGGACTGGCTTTTCGGGGGATGTCCAGAACACCTTGATGGATATGCCCTTTGGGCGTCACCTTTTTGGCGACAAAGCAGACAGCGCTCTAGAGCGTTTCAAGGACTCACGGGCCACGGCCAAGTCCTTGGGCCTCTCCACCCGCCCTGCGCAGTCTGCTTTTCGTCCCTTTCGTGACTACGGAAGGGGTGCCCCGCTCAGAGCCACAGGCTGCAGCAAGTTACCCAACCTTCGTGGGGACGTGGGAACAACCGTCATGGTTCAGCGGGCGGTGGTTGCAGCGCATCTGCGCAGATCAGGGGTTTCAATCTTTCCCGATCTCGACGACTGGCTGTTGAAGGTGGGCTCGCCCCAGGCAGCCGTCTACCACCTCCAGATTACGGCTGACCTCCTGCATTCGCTGGGGTTCCCCATCAATGTGCCGAAGTCGCATCGGATTCCCTCTCAGGAGCTCCTCTTCATCGGGCGGTTCTGGACACGATGCGGTTTCGGGCCTATCCTCCCGAACAGCGAGTCTGGGATATTAGGCTATGATTCTGATCTTTCAGTCTCTGTCCCGGGTTTCAGTCAGAATGACCCCGAGGCTGCTGGGCCTCATGGCCTCCTGCATCCTCCTGGTCGATCATGCCAGGTGGCATATGCGAGCTCTGCAGTGGGATCTGAAGTTCCAGTGGGCACAGCATCAGGGGAATCTGTCCGATTGCGTCCAGAACTCTGAGGGCACTGCACGCCAATTGCAGTGGTGGCTAACGAACCAGGATTGGGTCAACGGCAGATCCCTCGCCCTTCCCCAACCAGAACACACAGTGGTGACCGACGCATCCCTTCTGGGATGGGGCGGCCACATGGGAGAGGCGGAGATCAGAGGCCTCTGGTCTCTGGCGGAGTCTGGAATCCAGATCAACCTTCTGGAGCTTTGGGCGATTTGTCTTGCACTCAAAGCATTCCTTCCCTCTGTCCGGGGAAGAGTAGTGCAGGTGTTCACAGACAACCACCGCCATGTGGTACTGCAACAAACAGGGCGGGGTGGGGTCGTGGACCCTATGTCGGGAGGCTCTCCGCCTCTGGACATGGCTGGAACATCAGGGCATATCCCTGGTGGTTCAACACCTGGCAGGTTCACTGAACGCCAGGGCTGACTAACTCAGCCGCAGGTGCATGATGGATCAAGAATGGCATCTTCACTCGGAGGTGGTGCTTGGTCTCTTTCAACAGTGGGGAGAGCCTTGGTTAGATCTATTCGCCAACGAAGAGAACGTGCAATGTCAGCAATTCTGCGCATTGGAATTTCCAAGGCGGCACTCGCTAGGCGACGCTTTTCGTCGCGAGTGGAGTTGCGGTCTGTTGTACGCCTTTCCGCCTATACCACTTCTGCCCAGAGTGCTGAAGATCAGGCGCGACCGGGCCCAAGTCATTCTTGTGGCTCCGGATTGGGCACGGAGAGTCTGGTATCCCGAGCTGCTCAACATGGCCATCGATCCTCCGACCCGTCTGCCTCTTTGGGAGGATCTTCTGTCGCAGCAACAGGGGACGGTCCTCCACCCGAACCTGTCCAGCCTGCACCTCCTTGCGTGGAGATTGAGTGGCAGCAGTTGACGTCATTCGACCTGCCTCCCGAAGTCTGTGATGTAATTCTGGCAGCCAGGCGTCCCTCCACTAAGACGGTATGTGCCTGCTGGTGGAACAAATTTGTGGCATGGTGCACAGCAAAGGCTGTGGATCTCTTCTCTGCCCCTCTTTCTGAGGTTCTTTTGTTCCTTCTTTCTTTGGCCCAGCAGGGCTCTGCTCTGAGCACTATCAAGGGCTATCTCTTGGCCGTTTCTGCCTTCCTTCGGCTCCCAGATCAGCCTTCCCTTTTCAAGTCCCCGGTGGTAAATAGTTTCTTGAAAGGTATAATTTATCTCTTTCCTCCTATTCCTTTTGTTATGCCTCAGTGGGACTTGAACCTAGTTTTAACTTATTTAATGTGCGCTACCTTTGAGCCGCTTCATAACTGTCCTCTGAGGCTCTTAACCCTCAAAACTGCATTCCTGTTGGCCATCACCTCTGCCAGACGGGTGAGTGAGCTCCAGGCGCTTTCTTCTAAGCCTCCTTTTCTATCTGTGCATCCGGACAAAGTTGTCCTCAGGACTCGTCCATCCTTCCTGCCTAAGGTAGTCACTTCCTTCCACATCGGGCAGACCATCACTTTCCCCACCTTCTTTCCGCATCCTTCGAAGGAGGAAGAGAGGCTCCACCGTCTGGACCCAAAAGTGTGCTTTCCTTTTATTTGGATCGCACCAAACAGTTTTGGGTGGATGACCAGCTCTTTGTTGGCTACATGGGCGCCAAGAAAGGTCGGGCCGTACACAAACGGACTATCTCCCGATGGGTCGTTTTGTGTATCAAAGCCTGTTATTCTTTGGCAAAGAAGGAGCCTCCAGTGGGGCTGTGCGCCCATTCCACCAGGGCGACAGCAGCTACCACTGCTCTAGGACGAGGCGTTCCTCTGAATGACATTTGTCAGGCAGCTACGTTGCACACTTTTACGAAGCACTACTGTCTTGACACTCAAGTCCAGAGAGATGGCTTCTTTGGCCGTTCTGTTCTCCAGGACTTTCTGGTGTGATCTTGGTTCGCAGACCCACCTCCGGGGTTGGTATTGCTGGGGTATCTATTCTAAGGTAAGGAATCTATAACTAATGTGTTTCTTTCAGATGAACAAGTTACTTACCTTTGGTAACGATATATCTGTAAGAAACATTAGTTAGTTATAGATTCCTTACCGCCCCACCCATCCTCCCCCGTTCTGCGAACTGATTTCTAGGGTTAAGGACATCCTTTCAGGGCCTTAGTTTTGTTCACCAGTGGTCAGTGTCTGGCATGGCTCTGCATTTTCTGGCACGGTATGTTGCCTACAGAACTGATGTCAGCGCGCGAGGGCGGCGTTTAAGTAGCTGCCGCAACGTCATCCCGGCGACATGACTCCGACGACTAACACGGAGCCGACTGACGCCACCTTCCGACGCGCAGAGGTACTGCTGACGAAAACTTTCCGGATCCAGTCTGACGCCTGGGGGTAATTCTAAGGTAAGGAATCTATAACTAACTAATGTTTCTTACAGATATATCGTTACCGAAGGTAAGTAACTTGTTCTTCTGAAAGAGACACGTTAGTGACAGATTCCTTACCTTAGAATATCCCCAGGCGTCAGACTGGATCCGGAAAGTTTTTGCGTAGCAGTACCCTTGCGCGCTGGTAGGCGGCGTCGTGCGGGTCTGTCGTCGGCGCTGGGATGACGTCGCGGGCAGCACTTAGACGCCACCCCTGCGCGCTGACGTCAGTTCTTCTTTTCCGCGCCAGTAAGCGCAGATCCGGGAAGAGCAGTGCCCTAGTCAATTTTTGACTACATTTTTGGTGATTTTTTCACGGTTTCTTTTCGAGTCTTCTCGACTCCTAGGTGTCGGTAGGGATGCCCGGCTTCAAGCCATGCGACGTCTGTGGTCGAATGATGTCGATCACAGACCCGCACTTAGTGTCTCTATTGTCTCGGCCGAGACCACGACACGAAGTCGTGCCCTGTGTGCCGGGCCTTACACCCGAAGGCTTTGCGAGAGCGGTCTCGAAAGCTCCTCGAGGTCCGGCAGTCGGCTCCGCGCCGCACCAAGCCCCGGTCCCGTGAGAGGTCGAGGGGCCGGTCGCAGAGCCCCCGCCGGTCGTCTGAGTCCAAGTCTTCGCACTCCTCGGGTAAGTCGAAGCACAAAGTCTAAGAAGCATAATCGCTCTAAGACTTCGCCTCGCCTGTCTCGCGACTCGGCTGAAGCCCCTGTCGGCACCGTCCCCGGACGTGCCTGTGGAGCTGCCCCCGCATTACCTGTCCTTTCCGGGTTCGGGGGCGACTCCGGCCCAAATACAGGAATTCCTGTCGGCCATGGCCCGCCTCTTCGGGCCTCAAGGTCCCTCCGGTGCGCCTTCGGGCCCCGTGGGCCCTGATGGGGTTGCTCCGGCGTCGCCCGTCCCGCCAGCCTTGATCCCGGCGGTACCGCAACCCCGATCGACCTAACCACACCTCCGCCGGCGTCCCCGGTGCCGTTCCTGACGCCGCCCGGGGTCGTTCCCCAGTTCTGGACATGGAGCCGGACTGACGTCGCTCGACGCCGATGAGACCTTGGGTCCCAGGTCCCTCCTCCTCCATATTTTGAGCCAGAGGAGGACCAGGAGAGCTGGGAGGGGTCGGAAGACCCTCTCACACAGCAGTGTGAGTATGATCAGGACTGGGCAGAGGAACTTGGGGATGCCAGTGGTCTAGACACTTCCCCTGACACTGGCATGCTGTCTCCTCCCGTGGCTACGGAGGAGGGAGCAAATTTCGCAACGGTGTTGCGTAGAGCAGCTGGAGCCTTGCACCTCCAATTGCCTACTGTGGCTGGCAGGACTAACCTCCTGACGGAAGTGCTTCAGCCGGCAGCTACCTCCTCGGAGCCATTGCTGCCGTTTAATGATGCACTGTCTGACGTTCTTTTGGGCACCTGGTCCAAGCCCACCACGGGCTCCTGTGGATAGGAAAGTGGCCCGACGCCATCGCCCTGCTCCGGGCGACCCCTTGTTTCTCTCCCAACATCCCACCCCCGAGAGCTTGGTTGTCCAAGCCTCTGCCTCCCAAACCGCCTTCCCTACCGCCCCTCCGGATAGGGTATCCAAACGCCTGGATCAATTTGGGAAGAAGGCCTTTTCTTCCTCCAGTGCTGGCTTGCGGTCCGTCAACACCGCTTGCCTTTTGGGCCGATATTCCCACTCTCTGTGGGATTCGGTGGCGGCCGTTTTGCCCCAGTGTTCTGAGGAGGTCCAGACACTGCTTACCCGCACCATTGCGGAAGGTAGGGATGCGGCAAAGTTCACCATACGTTGTGGCCTTGATACCGCCGACTCGCTGGGCAGAACGCTTGCAACAACGGTGGCGCTGCGTCGCCACGCCTGAGAACAACTGGTTTCTCGGGTGATGGCCAGAATACACTCATGGACATGCCCTTTGGAGTCGGTCTTTTTGGTTCCAAAGCAGACCATGCGCTGGAGCGTTAAGGACTCACGGGCTACTGCCAAGTCCCTGGGCCTTTCTGTTGTGCGCCCTCCGCTAACCTCTGCTTTTCGCCCCTTTCGTGGCCACGGAAGGGGCGCCAAGTCACGTCCGCTGCCCAGCCACCGGCCCGCGCAGCAAGCGTCTTCGCGTGGCCGAGGATGTGGCTTCCGCCGAGGCGGGTCGGGCAACCAGCGTGCGGGTCAGGCCACCAACTCCGCCCCGTCCGCGGCCTCCAAGCCCTCCTAGTCCTTCCTTTCAGGTGCACATCACGCCAGTAGGGGGCAGGGTCCGCCATCACCACTGGCGTGCCATCACCTCGGACCGGTGTGTCTTGGACATTGTCCGAAGGGGCTACTCCCTCCCCTTCGAGACCACCCCCCAGCCATGCCACCTCAATTCCACCGCATGTCAGGGGATCACTTGGTGCTTCTGCAGAAGGAAGTCACGGCCCTCTTGGCCAAGAGGGCCATCGAGCATGTTCCGACCCCAGAAGTAGGACGTGGTTGCTACTCCCACTACTTTCTGGTGCCCAAAAAGGACAAGGAGGACATGCGTCCTATCTTAGACCTCCGGAACGTCAATCGCTTCCTCCGGAAGGAGATGTTCAAGATGCTCACCCTAGCTCAGGTCTTGACTGCCCTCGACCCTGGAGACTGGTTGGTAGCGTTGGACTTGCAGGACGCTTATTTTCACATCCCCGTCCTGCCGGCCGACCGGCGTTACCTGCGGTTCACGGTAGGCCTCGAGCATTTTCAGTTCACCGTGCTCACCTTTGGCCTTACAAGTGCCCCTCGGGTGTTCACGAAGGTGATGGCGGTGGTCGCAGCTCATCTGCGCCGGGCAGGGGTTCCAGTCTTCCCACACCTCGACGACTGGCTGCTGAAGGCGGGCTCGTCCCAGGCAGTCGTCTCCCACCTCCAGACTATGGCCGAACTCCTGCACTCGCTGGGGTTCTCCATCAATGTGCCGAAGTCGCATCTGATTCCTTCTCCACAGCTCCTTTTCATCGGAGCAGTTCTGGACACGACGCAGTTTCGGGCCTAACCTCCCGAACGGCGAGTCCGGGGATATTCAGGCTATGATTCCAATATTTCAGCCTTTATCCTGGGTTTCGGTATGGATGACCCTTAGGCTGCTGGGCCTCATGGCATATGCGGGCTCTGCAGTGGGACCTGAAGTTCCAGTGGGCGCAGCACCAGGGCAACCTGTCCGATCACGTCCAGATCTCGGAGGGGACTGCAAAACAGTTGCAGTGGTGGCTCTCGAACCGGCAACCGGCAATGGGTCATGGGCAGACCCCTCTCCCTTCCCCAGCCAGAGCACACAGTTGTGACGGACGCGTCCCTTCTGGGATGGGGCGGTCACATGGGAGAGGCGGAGATCAGAGGCCTCTGGTCTCCGGCGGAGTCCCGGCTCCATATCAACCTTCTGGAGCTCCGGGCGATCCGACTTGCACTCGAGGCATTCCTTCCCTCTGTCAAAGGGACGGTAGTGCAGGTGTTCACAGACAACACCGCCATGTGGTACTGCAACAAACGGGGTGGGGTCGTGGACCTTATGTCAGGAGGCTCTGTGCCTCTGGACATGGCTGGAACATCAGGGCATGTTCCTGATGGTTCAACACCTGGCAGGTTCCCTGAACGCCAGAGTGGACGAACTCAGCCGCAGGTGCATGATGGATCACGAATGGCGTCTTCACTCGGAAGTGGCGCAAGGACTCTTTCTGCAGTGGGGAGAGCCTTGGTTAGATCTATTCGCCACCGAAGAGAACGCGCAATGTCATCAGTTCTGTGCGTTGGAATTTCCAAGGCGGCACTCACTCGGTGACGCTTTTCGTCGCGGGTGGAGTTGCGGTCTGTTGTACGCCTTTCCGCCTATACCACTTCTACCCAGAGTGTTGAAGAAGATTTGGTGCGACTGGGCCCAAGTCATCCTTGTGGCTCCGAACTGGGCTCGAAGAGTTTGGTATCCCGAGCTACTCAGTATGAGCGTCGATCCCCCGATCCGTCTGCCTCTTCGGGAGGATCTTCTGTCGCAGCAGCAGGGGACGGTCCTCCACCCGAACCTGTCCAGCCTCCACCTGCTTGCGTGGAGATTGAGCGGCGGCAGTTGATTCCTTTCAACTTGCCTCCCGAAGTTTGTGATGTGATTCTGGCAGCCAGGCGTCCCTCCACTAAGGTGGTATACGCCTGCAGGTGGAACAAGTTTGTGGCATGGTGCACAGCAAAGGCTGCGAATCCTCTCTCTGCCCCTCTTTCTGAGGTTCTTCTGTTCCTCCTTTCACTGGCTCAACAGGGTTCTGCCCTGGGTACCATCAAGGGCTATCTATGTGCCATTTCGGCCTTCCTCAGGCTTCCTGATCAGCCCTCCCTTTTCAAGTCCCCTGTTGTTAACAGGTTCCTAAAAGGCATTACACACCTCTTCCCTCCTGTTCCGTTTGTGATGACTCAGTGGGACTTGGTTCTTACTTTTCTCATGTGCGCGCCCTTTGAGCCCCTACATAACTGTCCTCTTCGTCTTCTGACTTTGAAGACAGCCTTTCTGGTGGCCATCACCTCCGCTCGGCGGGTGAGTGAGCTCCAGGCTCTATCATGCAAACCTACCTTTCTGTCTGTCCATCCAGACAAGGTTGTTCTTAGGACGCGTCCGTCCTTCTTGCCAAAAGTGGTTACTGCCTTCCACATTGGGCAGACCATCACTTTGCCCACCTTCTTTCCGCCTCCTTCCAGAGAGGAAGAGAGGCTCCATCGTCTGGACCCAAAACGTGTGCTTTCCTTTTATATCACCCGCACACAACACTTCCAGGTGGATGACCAGCTCTTTGTTGGCTACGTGGGTGCCAAAAAAGGTCGGGCGGTGCACAAGAGGACCATCTCCCGCTGGCTAGCCTTGTGTATCAAAGCCTGCTATTCTTTGGCTAAGAAGGAGCCTCCTGTTGGGCTGCGTGCCCATTCCACCAGGGCAATGGCTGCTACCACGGCTTTAGGCCGCGGTGTGCCGCTGCAGGATATCTGTCAGGCAGCTACGTGGGCCTCGCTGCACACATTTACAAAGCATTACTGCCTTGACAGTCTGGTCTGGAGGGACGGCTTCTTTGGCCGTTCTGTCCTCCGGGACTTCCTTGTCTGATCTTTGTTCGCAGACCCACCACCGGGGTTGGTATTGCTGGGGTATCTATTCTAAGGTAAGGAATCTGTCACTAACGTGTCTCTTTCAGATGCACAAGTTACTAACTTGTGTAACGATATATCTGTAAGAGACAGTAGTTAGTGACAGATTCCTACCGCCCACCCATCCTCCCCGTTCTGCGAACTGATTTCTAGGGTTAAGGACATCCCTTTCAGGGCCCTAGTATTTTTCAGACACCTATGTCAGCTTCTTGCATGGCTCTGCGTTCCTGGCGCGGAAAGTCGTGTACAGAACTGACGTCAGTGCGCAGGGGCGGCGTCTAAGTGCTGCCCGCGACGTTATCCCGGCGCCACCGCCGACAGACGCGGAGCTGCACGACGCCGCCTACCGGCGCGCAAGGGTACTGCTACGCAAAAACTTTCCGGATCCAGTCTGACGCCTGGGGATATTCTAAGGTAAGGAATCTGTCACTAACTGTCTCTTACAGATATATCGTTACACAAGTTAGTAACTTGTGCTTCATGTCTTGAGGTCCTTCCTATATTGCGGTCCTTCCTATATTGCGGGAACGATCGTGAGGCTCTGCAGTGCACAGGGAGGTTGTTCCAGGTCTTGTCTGCCAGATAGGAGTGGCCTCCGCTGTGTTTCTGGTGTATGCAACGGGTGGCTGCTAGGGTGAGTGATCTGGATCTGAGTTTCCTAGTGGGCTGGTGAAAGGTCCCACATTGGTTGAGGTATGCCAGTCCTTTGTTGTGTAATGCCTTGTATGCGTGAGTAGTTTGTACTGGCATCTCTTCATGACTGGTAGCCAGTGGAGTTTCTTGAGGGGAGGGGTTATGTGCGTCCGTGAACACTTATTGCATTTTTCAATCAGTACTATGCTATCCTATGGGAGGAAACGCAAGCCGCAATATGCATGTAAGTAAACTATTTATGGTACTGAGCTTTTGGGAAAAAAATCAGTACCAGGCAAGGTTCAGGTAAATGACCTCACTCCACTACCAGTGGCACTGTAGCGACTGGGTGCAGAGGTCGAATTTGGGAACTGGTGTCAATGTTCTCCAATGGAGAAAGGGGACGTTCGAAGTGGTACTACTTGGAGGCAAGTAGAACTGTTGTCAACCCAGTCGCCAGGGGTTACGGTAAGCATGGGTGGGTGCCCATAAGGCTGCACCAAACTTGCACCCTCAGTGGCACAGGGGCAGCCTGGTGCTGAGTGCCAACAGTGTCAGGCACCCAATGCAAACAAATGGAGAATCTTGGAATCTGAAAAAGGCTGCAGGCTCAGGTCAGGAGGCTGGACGAAAAACCTACAGCTGCACAAGTAAGTTGGGGGTGTGCTGGTGCGTTGGGACACTGTTGGTAGAACTCCCCAAGGCCCAGGTGCAGGGGTGTCCTTTGGCCTTGGAAGTCAGCTTACCAGTGCAGGTTATGGTTGGGGGGGTCGTGTCGTGCAGAGGCTGCAGGTGTCTATGTGGAGTCTGACTGGGTTTATCCACAAGGATCTCTTGTTTGGGAACTTTTTCTGGACTGGTAGACCACTTGGACTCGGGTCGTGTGCATCTGGTGCAGAGGTGGTCGGTTTTGCAGTTCCACAGGCAAAGCCCTTTGTCTTTAAAGTTGGTTTTCTTCTATCCAGGTCCACTGTCCATGGGAGATTAGGAGTTTTTTTTTTTTTAGAAAGCAGGCAGTTCACCCAGGGTTTTGGAGGTCTCTGGGCTGCGGGATGAGTCACTCTTTATCAGGGTCTTTGAGGGCTGCAGACAGGCCGGTAGTACTGGGGCCAAGTCAGTTGGTGTCTTCAGACTTCGCTGCTGCATGGCTCTGCTTTGTCCTTCGTTGGTTGTCAGTAATCTGAGGATTAAGGCTCAGGGGTTCCCCAAAATATTAGTTTTAGGGGAATTACAGGGGTCAGAAGGTAGTAGCAAATGGGCTACTTGCCTTTTAGGGTGCCTACACCCTTTGTATGTTCTATGCAGCAGCTGGAAGGACTCTACCAACCACGCAAGAACTGATGATGAAAGTAAACAAAACATGAGCCACCGATCATCTACCATGGCAGCTACACTGGCACTATATGATTCTAAAAACCATTTGCCTGCACCACTGTTTATTTCTTCACATTGTATTGTTTATTTTGGGAGGAGTACTGTTTCACAATCTATCCCATATGCCTGCCTACGCATACAATAATCACATGCACGCCTGTATGACACCTAATCGCATGCTCAAGCACCTATGCCTTTCAGTTTTGCCTGGTGACTTCTTCGCGTTTCTGCTGCACCCCAGATGTCCTAAATTTTTATATGAGACACGTTTTCACAATTTTATAGACCTTTCAACCCCTTTGCTGCGGCGTGAATTCTGCCGCAGTGCGAGGCGGGGGGGGCGGGGTTGGGTGTGGCGCTGCGGTACTCATGATGGCTCCCGGCCGTCATAAATCACGGTGGGCGTGTGCTCATGACGGCTGGGAGCTGTCAGAACTCCGCCCACTGATTAATTCTCCCGCACAGGCGGGCAACGGCCGTCGCGAGCGCTACCACGGTAGTGCTGCGCACGTCCGTTGACGCGGCCCTGCCCGTTTAATAGAACGTTCCGCACTGGCATGGAACGTTCGAAGTGGCAAACGGGTTAACGGCGCATGGGCGGAGCGTCAACGTTCTGACTGCTCCCGGCCGTCATGAGCACACGCCTACCGTGACTCATGATGGCCGGGAGCCGTCATGAACACCGAAAAGGTTAATAATCAGATGTACGTTTTGACGTATCATGCACCGTATTTGTAAATACTATCCCTACGCATACAATAATCACACGCATGCCTGTATGACACCTTATCGCATGCTCAAGCACCCATGCCTTTCAGTTTTGCTTGGTGACTCTTCTTCGCTTTTCTGCTGCACCCCCAGATGTCCTAAAATTCTATATGGGACACACGTTTTTACAATTTTATAGACCTTTTAATAATCAGATGTATGTTTTATGACCTATCATGCACCGTATTTGTAAATGATTTTTGGTAATCATACCATAAAGAATCCATCCACCCTTTGTATGTCCACTCCCTCTGGGGAGGGGGCATATCCCTAACCCTATTGGCTAGAGTCCTTCAAAACAATATGGAGGATTCTCAAAGTAGGGGGTCACTTCAGCTCTGGGCACATTAGGGGTGGTCCTGGCTGAGAGGGAACACACCTTTCTTGCTTACTAATTTCCCCCCAAAAAATGGGGCTTGGTCAGTGTGGCAGGCCTCTCCACTAGCTGGAGCGGCCCTGGTCAACATAACAAAGGACGGGAAGCCTTTGAGGCTCACTGCCGGTCCTGCTCTTGGGGGTAGGTGTGAAGCGGGGGGGCGGGGTCAGAAGCATGTCTAGAGCTAGCAGGCTGGTGGGGACCAGTTGGGTATACACTAGCGAGTCGGTAGGATTTCAGGGGGCACCTCTGGATGCATCTCTTAAACCCACACTAATGCCAGTGTTGGATTTATTATTAAGCTGAGAGGTTTGGTACCAAACATCTTGGAATTCAGTGAATTCAATGAACTTGGGCACTATAGGGGCAGACCTGCTCATGCAGTTATGCCCTCACCTGAGGTATAGTGCACCCTACCTTAGGGCTGTAAGGCCTGCTGTAGGGGTGACTTACCTATGCCTCTTGCAATTCTGATGGGCCTGGGCCACACAGATGTGTGCCAGGTTGACCCTTCACTTTTATCTGCACCAAAACACGCAGGCTGCAGTGGTAATATTCCTGTGTTTGGTTAAGGGTCTCTTAGGGTGGCACAATACATGCTGCAGCCCCCAGCGACCCTCTCTGGTCACAAGGCCCTTGGTAATACTGGTATCTTATATATATATATATATGGGGGGGGGCCATAATCATGCAGAAAAACAGCTGAGCATTCGTTTCTGAAGCAAACTGGTCGATTTTGGGAATGCCAAACTTCTCCTCCAGTTTCCCCAAACACCTCCCTTGTCAAAGACATCAATGAGTGGGCTGGAAACACTCTGAGCTGATTTACCCTGACATTCTGAACACTTGACAGATGGATTGCTCTCAAGTGACAACTAATTCGACTCTGCCCAAAGACAGATCTGCTGTGCCAATCCATTCAATGCTGGAACCTTCACACTGCCCTGATGATTCAGGTAACATACTGCCGCCATATTGTCTGATCTGGCCTGAACCTCCTACTGAAAATTTGTTGTGTGAAATGGTGTCAGCTGTACTGCTTTCAGCTACCTCAAATCAAAGGACGCTTCGGCCTCCTAAGTAGACCACAGACCCTGTGCTGTCTAATGCCCCAGAACTGCACCCTTCCGCAACTTGCTGGCATCCGGTGTTAATACCCATACCGGCAGGAAGGCAAACTGGGTATCCTTGCACAAGTTTCCCTCATTCAGCCACCGCTGCATCTGCTGGACAAGATGAGTGTCAACTGGGATGGGTTGATCATAATTTGCTGAACTGGGGGACCACCTCAGCAACAGAATTCACCTGGGGATACATGTTAAGTCTCGCCCAAGGCAGAACTGTCACTGTGGCAGCATCAACCCTTGGACCAGCAACCACTGCCTGGCCCTGGGGTTCTGGTTGGACAAAAGTCAACTCCGACTGCAATGTTAGTATTCTTGATCGGGACAAAAACACCTTCCCCAAGTTGGTCTGGAAGCGGCCCACAATGAACTGCAGTTCCTGAGATGGAACTATCTGCAACTTCTCATGGTTCAGTAGATGCCAGTGCTGTCACCGTTCTGCAGACCTCAGTCTGAGCCTGTGCCTCGGAGAAAGAAAATGCACAGATTAACCAATCATCTAAATATGGAAAAATCTGGATTCCTTTCGTATGTAAATATCCCATGAATGGTGCCAAAATCTTGCTGAGATTCCATGTAACTCCGTTAGTCCCGCCCACCCTTAATAAAATATGACTTTACCATCAAAGAGGATCTTTAAAGTCGCAGTTCTGAAAATGCCACTTAGAAATGTGGCATTTTCTTGTCCCAACCATTTGTGCCTTCTGTCAGTATCCTGGGTTCCATGACTATGAAAGGCACTGCTGATGGTGTTTGTGTAGGTGTGGACAGGAAGGGTGGGGTGGATCTGTGCTCTGCCCCACTTACACTTCAAAGGGCTTGCCTCCAGAGCACACAAAGCACCCTGACACCAGCCTATTGTCATCCTAGACAGTTTGGCGCCTTGACCGGGGAAGGGAAGACATTTCCAGAACCAAATTTGTGAGTATGATGGGGGTTCCCCCTCACTTCCCCATAAACATAGTCTGCCCTGCTGCTACCAGAGGACTGACTTTCTGTCTGATAAGGAAGACTGTACCTACTCCCTTCATCCCAGGCTAACATGAGTGATTCCAAGGGTCTGTTTGCTGAACTCCTGTCTGCGCTACAGGGACACACCAAGCTCTGTAGGCTCAACTGACCTGCTGCACTGGACCTGTCTGAGCCCAGCTGGCCTCTGCTGAAGTGAGTTCCTGATCCCCAAGAGGTACCTCTTCTGGTCTTGGAACCTTGGCTGGCACAAGTTGAGCTCCCCCTTTGAAGAAAGGTGAAATCCTGCAGTTGTAAGCTCTTCGTGACCGTGAAAGCGCCTGTTAGTGATGACTCTCTCACCTGTAATGACTGCCAACTTGAAGCTCTAGTGTGCCTGACTCTTCATACTTCAGTGACTGCTAGAGAGGACTCTCAATGTAAGATCTGCACTTCGCACTACAGCAGTGATAGCCCTCTGTCACTGCCAACACAAAAGCTCCAGCAACGACTGTATGTGACATCTGATCACATCTTCACACTACAGCAATGACTGTCCTCGACGCCAGGCCTGCTCTTCGTGCTTCAGCAATGACCATAAGTGACACTCTCCCTGCTCCCCTCCACCACGAACAGAACTCATTTGTGCTGGAATTGAGAAAGTAACCTTTTCAGGGGGACTAACAGGAGAAATAACATGGTACCTGTATCTGGCCCACGCTCCATCGCAGTCGGCCCAAGTTTGTGACTTTTCCCCTGTTTCGCACAATCAGATGACCGCGAGTAGCCCTTTGTGCTTTTCGGCGCTATACTAACCTAAAACATTGAAATTGCATCTCTCTGATTTTTATTGATTTGATTTTTGTCATCCTGGTCTCATTTTATTTATTAAAATTTACACTTTCTAAATTGGTTTGGGGTTTTTCCTGTGTTGTGTTCTAACTTTACTACTGTTGGTGTGCTGCATAAATACTTTACACATGGCTTCTAAGTTATTAGAGTGTCAAGCACAGGTTAATTTAGTGGCTCACTCTTACAAGGATTGTGGTTTTCCCTGGCGCCCCCCATTATTTACATTGATTTTTATAAAGCTGAGGTATGTGATCCAACCAGTCTAGGACACCACTCCTTTTCTTTTTTCCTCCGACAGTAAATTATTGTACCTGCGTTTTAATTGAAGAGGTTGATCCAGCGCTATCAATAACATTTCTTCTCCTCTAGGCATTGACATCCAGGTTGAAAAACATTCCTCTTCACAACTAAACCAATATAACGGTGGGGCCCATAACACCGCATAAACATTCACTCTCTCATATATTCCCTGGAACTCATCCGCCTTTACTTAGGAGAAAAAGTTAATGATTTGCTGGAAGGAGACGGGATACCTTTTTAAATCAATATGATAATTTTCAAACTTCTCAGGTATTCCGCTCATTGGTCGATGGACCAACTAGTAGAAATCAGTTGATGGTGATTAAGACCAGCTCAATCACTTTAAACTCTTATTAAACATTTACATTTATTATTGAGCTAAAGAACCACAGACTCATAAATTTAATTGTAGTATGGTTTATCTAAATTTTATAAGCATGAATAAATTCAGTTTTATTAATCAGTTCAATACATTTATCATTATAAGGAATAAATTGAAATTGCAATGCATACCCTTTTAGATGGAAAAATAAAGTTCGTCACAGCAGTTAAATTCAGATCCCAGCATAGAACTCCCAAAAACTGACTGACTGTCCTGCTAAACAGGCCTCCTCGATGGACCACCTATACAGGTTTTCCGCCACAATCCCGTTCTTTCTCAATTGGAATTAAGAGTAAAAGATTAATTGTATTAAAATATAAAGGCCGATGAAAAATAGCAGCGGCTTCTCCAGCGTCAGCGTCCAGTGCTCAATAAAAATATGTAAAAAGCAGCGCCCCTCCTACTTAAGAGTAGGTCCTCTTATACCCTAATACTGGCTTACTAAACAAATGTTTCATTTTTGGGGGCGAGATTCACGCTAATTGGTCTATTGGAGGGGTGGCAAACATCTCCTCATTGCCCTCATTGCTCAAACCAGTTCCGAAAAATGTTTATAATTTTGTCCTTTCTCACGGTTTCAGGACATTACCAATCCGATTGACAGTCTTTCTTTGTATCTTCTTTCTGTTACTTTATTTTAAACAGTTCATTGTCCATTCACAAATACTCTTCTGGTTCTCACACTCTTTCGCTGAGTCCCCCTTGGCACACGTTTGGGTAAAAGGTCATCATAACCTTGATCCCTCTTCCATCCTGGACTTTGGAAACACCCACGTGATGTATTTGTTCACAGCTTTTTCTTCCGCTTGGAAGCCATCTTGCGCTTGCGCTTTAAGCTTATTTGCCTCGGCAGCCATTTTTACAGCACGGCCTAGCAGGCTTGAGCAGAACTATCATAGAAACAAACAGATAATAGTTAAGAATAAAGAAAATAAGCCTTTTCGTTTCCCTCCCGTCATTCTACGTACCCCAGTTAGGTGTTACCTAGCAAAAGTGACATATAAAGCTATTTCTTACTTACCAACCGCTTTCTTTTGCCACCATACAATTTACTACGTAGCACAAATCATGCAATATTATTCTAATTAGTACGCAAATCATTGTTATCATTATTTACGTTAACAACTGTAAGTAGATTAGTTTGCACGGATACTGCATGTTACCAAGAACACTTATAAGGGAAACATAAGGTGTTGGTTATTCATTAAAACGAACAATTGTATTAATTATTAACGTTAAAATTAGGGGGTTAAAACTTTTCTCGTTTACCTTGCTCCATCAACTCCCCCCTTTGGTGATTTTTAATATCACCACAAAAACCCATGTTACACAAATTTGTCAGATAGCATATTTCTTGTCCATTTGCTTCTTTGTTAGTTTTACACAACTGTATCCCTTTCATCTTGTCTTTTTGTTTTCTTATACATGCTTTCTTTCAGTTCTTCCAGTTCTATTTACCTAATTCTCGCTCTTTCTTTATTTATCTTATTTTCTCTTTCGTTTTGTCTTTTTCTCCTTTTGATACATATAATAACAAATTTCACAAATACGACTAAGATTATTACTGTTGCTGATATCATAACTTTACCTATAATAAAACTACTTATCTTAGTAAACCATTTTGATACTGAGGAAAAACTATTACCAAGTTTCTCCCAGGCATTTTCAACCTCCAGTGGAACAAGTTTTGTGCAAATTTGTAATATTCTTTATATACTTTTGTATATTTTCACTTTTATCTGGAATGTAAGTGCAACAATGTTGGACTTTCAGCATTCCACAGACTCCACCCTCTTTTGCCAAAAGAATGTCAAGGGCAAGTCGATTTTGCATCACCATAGCTCTCATGGCAACCATTTCGGTATTTACCATCAAGAACCCTCCAGCAGTATCTGTAGATAAACGATCTACTACTGTGGATAACTTCCAAATGTTAAATGCATTCAAAGATATTCCCACTGCTGGTATCAATGCTCCAAAAATATCACCCACTATTTCTGAAAAACTTTCCCTTTTTCTACGTGTGAATGTCTTACCCATTTCGTGTGTTCCTTTTTCTTCTCTATCTACATGAAAAATCCTTGGAAAGACCAGGCCTAAGTAGCACGACCCATACCAATGGTCCGGCAACCTGTAATAAGCTCTGTTTCCGCAAATATAATAGATCCCAGGAAATATTGGATCTTTTCCCCCTTTGAATCCCCAACCCCCTAAAATTTTATAATTGTCTTGGCAATCACTGGAACCCACGAAATAGTTATCATACCTTGTTCTATTTCTACTAATGCACAACTTTCCCTGTTGGGGCCAATCCAAAGTCATAGCTGCATTTGTCCTTTTCTTATCGTTATTTTCTTCTTCAAATGCCCAAAGAGGTGTTTTTGTCTCTTCTTCTATCACTTTTCTTTGAAATTTTACTCTTCTGTTTTCAACCATTTCTAAAAACACCTTTTCCTCCTTCCTTAACTCACAGGTAAGGTTGTGTTTAACTATGTCATCTAATGTCAGAACTTTATTTTCTAAGAAAAATTCTCCAAATATCCTTGCCTCTTTCACCTTGTTCAATTCAGATATTATAGGAATCTTTGCAAAAATCTTATCTGTCAGTATAAAAATATTCTAATCTTCCTGTTCTATAAAATAGACTAGCTAAAACACTACATGTTGTTCCATACGTCAAGGGAAGGTGATGGTAGGTCACACCTTCTGCAACAGACGCAGGCAATTGCATACAAACATAAGTCTCTCACATCCATTGTTTCTACATATTCATATAATAATTTTGTGAAAACATTTTTAGAAAAATCAGTTATGGATCTATCTTTATGTAATTCTACACTATCTTTTAACCCCTTCCGTGCGCCCGTCGGCCGTCCCGAGCACTACCTCTGTAGTGCTGCGCATGTCCGTTGGCAGACCCGGCCCCGCCCACTCAATAAAACCGCCGCACCGCGGCGGAATTGCCGCCGCGGTTAATATGGCTGTTTTCTGCATGTTAGCTTCCTTATCCTCCTTTGTGTTATTCTCTAATATGGATGTTTCTTCTACAGCTAATCTAAATGGAATGGTGATTGCTAAGATAAACCATACGAACATTAATAATCCTGTACAAAAGAAGCACATCTTACACCATCTACGTAAGAACTCACATCTACATGTTCTATTTTTAGTATCTACCATCTTGTTCTATTGTCTATATATATAATATGTACAGAAAATGTGTCACCACACCTCAGAAATGACGTCTTAGCCACCCTACGTTCTCACTTTGTCTCGTTTGGTACTTTCTTTAGTTCTTTTCAGAACTCTTTCTTGTCTTATTCGGGGTTTTGTCCAGTCCGGTAGAAATTTCTTTCTAATTTCTTTAAACTTGTTGCACTTCACTTTCACCCATTAGGTTGTAGCTTTGTTCAGGGTTCTCGTGAGTGTTTTCTTCTTCTTCTTCTTTGATATCAGTCAACGCAATGTATAGCCATTCAGGTGATTTATATTTCAGATTTGTTTTCTTTACTCCTTTTGTTTTCTGCAATTGTTTTCCACCTTGTTTTTCTTGTTCCTTTTGACTTATTTCATTTACTTGTTCTGCATTATTTCCATTTAGGTTTATGATCTTGTATCTTAATCTTTTAACTTCGTGGGGCCAATTATCTCCTTTTCTCGGCCTTTTCGGTTCACTTTCTTTTTCTTCTCTTTCTGCTCTCCAAGTTCTCTTTCTTGATTCTAATTTCTGTTTTCTTTCTTCTCCACTCTCTTCTGATTCTGTTTCAGACCTTTCTTTATTGCCTCTTATCTTGAACTTTATAATTTCACTTCCTTAATTTAGTTCTGATCCTTCTTGTGTTTTTCTTCTTTGGTCACCTACTTCTGTCCCTCCTCGAGGTTCTTCCGAATTTTCGTCGATCTCTCTATCTGTTTCTATATTTCCCTGTTCCTTTATTCGCCGGTCTGTCCCTATTGCTCCTCGGGGTTCTTCCGATTCTTCTATCTTTCTATTTGAAACTATCCCTTCTTCATCTATTAGAATAATTTCTGAAGGATCTTTACCATAGCTTGTACTTGGTTGCTCACTATTGCTGTCTCTTTGCTCAGTTTCTTAGATTATGATATCAATTTTCCAGTCCTTTTTCAGATTTTTATCACAATCTGAGTGATCTGTATCAGATGCTGAACTGGTGTCTGATATTTCCAGATGTCGACTTACAGGTCGATCTTCAAGTTCTGGAACCCTGTTCGTTTCTTCTTCTGCATCGGATGCTGAACTGGTATCAGATATTTCCAGATGTCGACTTGCAGGTCGAGCCTCAGGATCTGGAACTCTGATGGTGTGGCTGGCATGTACCCAGTGTTTCACTCCTGCACATTTGACTGCAGTTGTTGTCACCAGGATCACTTGTCGTGGTTGGTCCCAGCGGGGAACCAAACAGTTTCTTCTCCTGTGGACTTTTATGCGGACCCAGTCTCCTGGATTCAAATCATGAGCTGGTTTTCTTTCAAGAGTGGTCGCATCCGGTCCAACCTGATGAAACACAGAACATACCACATCAGCTAATCCTTTGCAATAATCCAACACAAGTTCATCAGTTTGTTGACAGGTACATGTGCTTGTCTCATTGCTCGTCCCATGATTATTTCGTGGGGACTCAGACCTGTCTTTCTTTCAGGTATGCTTCTGATAGTCATTAAGATCAATGGCAAAGCATCCGGCCATTTGAGTCCTGTGGCTTGACACATTTTCCCCTAACCTGTTCTTTATCGTTCCATTCACTTGTTCTACTACTCCAGAAGCCTCTGGTCTGTATGCACAATGCAGTTTCTGTTTAATACCAAGTGCTTCACATATCAATTGAATTAATTTGTTCTGAAAATGTGTTCCTCTATCTGTTTCAATCGTTACTGGAAAACCATACCTTGGAATGAATTCTCTCAGCATGAGTTTTGCTACTGTAATCCCATCATTCCTTCTGGTCGGGTAGGCTTCCACCCAACGGGAAAACAAACAGACGACTACAAAACATGTCTTAGTCTATTGCTTGGGGGCATTTCTATAAAATCCATCTGCATTCTCGTGAAAGGACCTCCCTCTTGTCCTATTGTTCCTAGACTCTCTACTGTCTTCCTTCCTGGGTTTATCTGTTGGCAGATAAGACATCTTTGACAAAGACTCTCAGCTATGGCTCTGAATTTTGGGTTATACCAGGTTTGTCTAAAAAGTCTGATCATTGCATCTCTTCCAATATGAGCTTGTCCATGGTACATCCGTGCCATGTCAGTGTTGTAGGGATTCTGTACATACACAGAGCTATGCACAGGATGATAAGACCTCTGAATATAGTGGTGAGCCAACCATAAACCTGAGCACCTAAAACCCCGACTAGCCTTAGCGTCTCATTAGCAACAAGGTTACCAATGATTAGACAACCCAGAACATGGTATCGCTCTCTCAGGACTCGCAGTAGCAAGAACACCCTTTCATAACTCACTCATACCTGTCCACAACGTGCGTAAGAAGAGACACTGTATAGTTTAAAATGTTTATTTCAACTAACGTGCTCTAAGATACAGTACACGTGTCAGTACTATCAGCATAATGCATAAGAATAATATAAGCAGCATAGTTACAACACCATAGAATACAAACGGGAAAGCATTTCATAAAGCAGTGGATATAGGGCTAAATGACCTTACCACCCTCCCCGTGCTAGTAGCTAGTTTATTATAAAAATAGAAGACCTCTGGGCATTGTCTAGCGAACCCCCATACCTCAGTATCTAGATGCAAAGTCTACATCGGCACACAATCACAGCTCTTCTCTCTGGAAAGGTTTTTCTCCAAGTGTTTCTAAAGCGTGTAAACCGCAATATTAAAAGCACACAAATTTCTCCATGGCAGCTGTACATAGTGTTTTGTCTAGGTGCGAGGGACTGGCCAGATCAGCAAGAACAAGGGACGTTGTTGTTCGACCTTGTACATGTTGTGCAGACGTAGCCCAAAGGGAACAGGAGAAAAGGTGAAAGACAGAAAATGCCGACAGTTCTAAAATAACTTGGCAGGAGCAGAGGTCGGTAGAACAACGGATCAGAGTAACGTGCGCAAAAAAGGTATCATGGCAGCCAGGCCTAAGTCAACGTAGCAAGGCAGGCCAGGAGGCCACAAACCACAAGACACCCTCCCCTGGGCAGTCCATTGGCCAAGACAAAGGATGAAGACAGAGCTCAAAATGACCGAGCAGAACGGAAACGGCTACAGCGAAGGCAGTCTCCATGAAGGACAACGAAGGGGAGAGGGGGAAAAAAAATACATCCAGCGAGGCAGTCCACAGAGAGCGAAGGCCACGTCAATCCAACACAGTGTAAGTGCAGAAAAACGCCACACCTTCCAAGAGGACATCATTGGAATCGTCCGAAAACAGTGACGCCATCCAGTCCAACAAATCAAAACTGCAGGCATGCTCCTCACAGGAGGGAGCATCAAAGAGCAATGCGGGACAACTTGCGTGGTACTCAATATAACTTTGTTGCAGGAGATTCTGAGCAGCCGCCCAGATATCCCATTGTGCCAAAATCCCCAGTGCAGCCGCACGCGTCATGCAGCCTGCCGCGGAACAGTCCCATTCATGGGCCTCTAAGGGACCCACCAACTGAACAAAATCCGGAACAGACAAAGACGTATTGGAGAGGCAATAATCCATGGTCCATGAGAAAGGACAGCGGATGCAAAACATCACAGGTTGCACGCAAGTGAAATACGCAAAGCGAAAAGAAAGTGAATAGGACTCACTCATGGTCGCCAACGGCAGGACGCCGAAGCCAGCGAGGATGCGCTCATGGAGCAGCTGTAGACGACCTGTGTCGAGAAGGGCCCATCGGGGAGCAGCCATTGCGTAGAAAACAGACCAACAGCAGCACACCAGCCCCCAAGGCGAGGATTAATGGGAAGCCACCAAAGACGCTGGAAAAGATGGAAAGAATAAAAGCTGGTATCACACCAAAAATAGTTTGAAAAGAGGTCACAAGGCCGGAACCCACAACCTTAAAAAAGTGTACCAGACCTTCAGTGTGAGATGCATTAAAAACACGGTGAATCAGCTCACCGAAATGTTGTGGGAGGTTAGTGTTCAAAAGGGCCTGTATCTCACTGTGGGTACTAGCCACCTGGAGAATGAATGTCTCCCGGGCGGATGTGAGCATAACCTCTTGGTTCAATAATAGCGCCTTTATTCTGCTCAATTTATTGAAATCCGCCGTCAGTGTAGGAATGGAAGGCCAAATGGAACTATCTATGATGTCGTGCGGGGGAGGAAAAAGCACATTTTTGCAGCAGACAACCCTGTGAGAGACTGTAACAATATAGGGTATGCCGGCCAGCATGCCACAGCAGTCTTGGTTATTCAAAAGCAGATAGCTACCATTAGAAAGCACTGTGAAAGTAGGAGAAATAGCAGGAGTAGGAATACCCTTTAACACACAAGCAAGATTCGGAGCTGAAACGTTGCAAGCCCCGTGCAATTTAATGTGTTTACAAATAAGGGAATGGCCCACAGTTGAATCGCATGACTCCCCCGTGAGAAAAACTTCCTTTCCGTCTCTAAGGCATTTATACATGAAAGGCAGGGACCAAAGTTCATGCAGGAAGGCACTACCCAAGGGCTGGAAACGGCCCACAGGATAATGTTTCATAGATGAACTAAATTCAAATAAAGAAAAAGGCAAGGCGATAACCCCATGAACTAGCCACACAGCGGAATCTAATTCCGCCACAGAGAACGGTAAGGGCTCCACTTTCTCGATATGTAACAGAGTGTATGCTGCATCTTTCATGGACATGAACTGCTGTTTGTCAGTTAAATTAAAAGGCAGAAATAAGGCAGTGGTGTTCAAAAAATGCCAAGGAACTTTACCCAACTTAAGTGTTTGCAAAGTCCACGCAAACTGCATAACTGAACGTAATTGGTTCTGACCATGGTACAACACAGAGACATCATCTTGTACAATATCAACAACAGAGGACACAATATTCTCTAACGTGTAAATGCGGGAAGACAGGGTATTAATACTATTGTCAACAACAGCAAGCACCTTCTCCAAATTTGCTTGGTCTATTTCCCGTAGACGGGAAGCAGCTTCCATTTGCGACAGCTTCCAGAGTTCATTATAAGCTTCATAAATGAATCTCTTAGGTCGTGGACCACGAGGTCCTAGAACAAAGTCGGACAGATCAATGTTGCCTGATAGGAGGGATAAATGTTGTTTAACAGATTCTAGGGAAGAGTGCTGCAACCACTGTTTACATAATTTACCAACAGAATATGTTGTGACAGTATGGGAGTCAGAAAACCTAGGATCTAGCCTATCCTGTTTGTATCCAGGGACTGAGTCGTGAAAACGCAGTTGGCACGCATTAGATGATATGGGCCAAGCCAACCAAGGTGACTGAACAAGCGAAGAAACATTAAACTAATTGTTCTGAAACAAAGTCGCAAGGGACATATTGAAGCGCAAGCTGTCGTTGGGAGTGGAAGACAGGGATGGAATTGAAGGTGCGTTTAATTGTTTGGTGGTAGCCAAACCCCAACACGTAGTCTGATAGATGGAAGTATTCAGAAATACAATTTGGGCCGGGATAAGGCAAGCACGGTGCAAGGCTTCAGTGCCTTGCATCTGCCAGGGTTATGAGCCCCATATTGATTTCAGATCCACATTGTCCTTCCAATAATCATAACCACCCACAGCTAAGGCTCTCAAAAAGGAACCCGAATATAGCAATTTGGTGTGGGACAACATTATTTTCTGAGTGGATGGGGCGTTCAATTTAAAATAATAGGACCCAGGGTTCGATCTATCAAAATTTGTAAAATAAGTGTATTTATTTTTAAGAGTCTGGGAGCTACCAAGTAAAGGTGCGGGACAATGCTCCCATTGGGTGTAGTTAAAAGGACCACGCAGTGCACTCGGTTTATGGACAAAGTGGTTGCCCCAATGCTGGTAGCAATACAAATCAGCATAAAGGGCAGAATTCATGTACAAATCTTCAGCATTAAAGAAAGCATAATATTTTAAATCAGTAAACAATGCTTCAACTGCATGCACATCCCAACCGTCAGAATGAATATTACTTTTCACGACATCACCCATTGAAACTCGAAGGACATTTGGTACATTAATAATTTCTGTCGGTCCATGAATTTGAAAATGTACCGCATCCCATACGATGCCATCAGCAACTGGAAAGGCTGAAATGTTCACAAATGTGTGGTCACGCTTCATGATGTGAGATGAAGAATGTGGAGCCAAAGTTCCAGCGACACTGTTCACAGCAGAGCGTTCTGGTAAATAGTGACCATTGATGAGTAGAAAAAACACTGTGACAAAGCCAATGGACATGAACAAAAAAATTAGGGACAGCACCAACCAGATGTATGTCCAGTGGGGAATTATAAAATTGTCTCTGAACCAGGATACAAAAATACTGAACTTGGACGGGACAATTGATGAGGTGGAATCCGAATCAAAAGAATAACGTGTTGTGCTCAGTGGCGTTGTTGGTAAGTGTGCCACCGACTCATTATCGGGATAGGTATACTCATTCTCGTCGTTGCCGGGGGAAACCGGGTGTTCGAGTGAGCTTTCAGGCAAATCAACCATCTCAACGGCAACATCAGTGACCGTTCGGGCAGGAGGGCCACGAACACTTGTCCGGTAAATGGCAGGGCAAGAGACCGCTGGTGTAACACTATTCAGGATTGGCCAGATGTTGTAGCTTGACATTTTCCACTGAGATGTATCTGTTCTCCTTGCGACCAGGAAGCGGTGGTAGGATTACTGTACGTGTTCCCTTCAAGCCCAGAACTGGAACCGGTGCACGATAAGAGGGGCCGAATTCTTTTTTGTTCTCCACCTTCTCTCGAACCAGATCTCCAATCTTCGGAAGCCAGCCAGCAACCGGAATCTGCAGTGCAGGGTCTGTGGCTGAAGGTAAATGTGCAATCGCAAGTTTGTCTCGGGCTTCTTGTAAGTCCTGTAACATAGTAGAATGGGTATCTACATCAAAGATGGCGGATTGCGCCACCATTTCTAGACCATCAAGGTCAGGCACAAACATTCTTATGCCAAAGAGCATTTCGTATGGGGTCCGCCCACCCAGAGGTCTTCTAGGGAGATTATTAAGTGCACGTTGTACAGTATACAAGTGGGCCTGCCAGTACCTAAGACTCTAGCTGTCAAGGATTGCTTTAAGTCACGGTTCATTCGTTCAACGATCGAGTTGCCCTCAGGCCGATACGGAGACGAAAATTTCACCCGCACCCCCAGTGAACCCATTGTGTCCTTGTAAGCCTTAGAGGCAAACGCTGGACCTTGGTCAGAATGGAAGGTGCCACAGGCGAAAATTCTCACAAAGACACGCAAATCCCTGATGACATTTCGAGCGTCAGCACTCCGTTGTGGCCAAACCTAGATGAAACGTGTGCACGAGTCCACTGCCACTAAGATATATTTATAGGCAGTGTCTGAAGAAAATGGACCGCAGTGATCCAGGTAAACACACCCAAAGGGTCGGTTAGAGATGCAGAGCGGGGTCTGTGGTGGTCGTGTAACCGTGGAAGGCTTAATCTGCTGACAAACGTCACAAGAAAGCACATAAGTACGGGTGTCTTTGTATAAACCACGCCACCAGTAACGCTGCTGCAAAATTGAAACAGTAGCAGACACTCCAGCATGAGCAGAAGCCATGCCTTCGTGTGCAGCCGTTATCAAGGAAAATCTGCGGTCCGCGTTGGGGATCAGCCGATCGCCAACGTCGGGTATTGTTACATAAGGAGCCTGTTCGGGACCTAACTGATAAGAATATTTGGAAGGAAAACCCCTAGGGTAATTAGCACCTTCTTTTGTTGCAGCAATAGCTGCTAAAATATCAACATCAATTTTAGACATGGATCTGGTAACTGCTGCGACTGAATACGTGACTACTGCTGATTTGGCAGCTTCGTCTGCCAAACCGTTACCAACAGCGTGTGCGCCCACCCGCTGATGGCCAAGGGTGTGAACCACCTGTGTGAGGGGCAGACGTTGTTGCAAATCTGCCACCCGAACCCAAAGCATTTTATGCTTAATTGTGCTACCTTTGGCGTCTCTATAGTCATTTTGCGACCAAAAGAACAGATTGTCATTGTAGGACTGAACACAGTAGTAAGAATCGCATACAATTAGTGTTGTCACATCCGGATTAGCGAACTCAAGTGCGAGCACTAATGCCCGCAGCTCGGCCAATTGTGCAGTACTGTCTCCGAGTGCCTGAGTGTGCACCACAGTAGATTTGAACTTTCCGTTCACAAAGGTACCTGCAAGAATAGCACATGCGGCTGAATAAGCATGCTTGGAACCCGTGACCGGTTGTGCCGAACCATCGGTGTAGATCACACATTCGTAATCCTCAAGCGGTAGCAATGACAGAGGAGGTGGATGAACGAATTCATACTGTAAAAACTCCTGAGTCTGTAGAGAAGAATCAAAGATGAAAGTGACATCCGGAGACGTCAAAGAGGTTGCCCATTGAATCCAACGGGGATGCAAAGCTTTAGAATTCGGAACACTTGCCTTTGTCACTGCCTCTAGGGCAGGATATGGTGTTACCACCAGAATGCGTTTTCCCTGTGCCAGTGCGCGTTCTTTCAGAATCGCCATTTGCACTGCTGTTAACTTTTTCCACAGAGGTAAAGCGCATTTCCGCGGAAGTGTAAAGATGAGACTTGTATGCGATCGGAACTGTGTCACCTTCGTTAAAGGTTAAGTACGTGAAACCCACTGCCCCTGGAATTATTCTAATCACCAGGTTTGTGTGGTTATCACGAGTCAACAAGTATTTAGACTCAAGAAGGTCTGTCTGCAGAGACTGCAGAATGGAGGTATGCTCCGGAAGCCAGCATGACTTCGAAAAGTTGGGTTGTTCCAAGGCATACAGTGGCTTGATACGCTGGGCATATTCAGGAATGTAAGTACGCCCGAAGTTCAGAAAACCCAGCAAAGACTGAAGTTTTGTCAGTGTAGTAGGAGGGCACAAAAGTGCACATTTCTCTAGGAAATGGGGGGCTAAGCCCTTACCTTCATTGTTGAGCTCATAGCCCAAGAACAAAACGGTAAACTCAGCAATGTGAGATTTGGCAAAGTTAAACTTATAACCTAAAACCGCAAATTCTAGAATAATGCGGTCTACACGGGAAAGATGCAGGAATAGTTCGTCGTCTGTCAGATAAATGTCATCGACGTACGAACATGCATCTGGGTCTATGCCGTCTAACAAAGAGACAACACGGGCAGCGAATACGCCTGGACTGTTCTTGTAGCCCATAGGTAAACGCCGGCATTTGAATAATTTACCACTGGATGTAAAAGCGCTCCAATGGCTACTCTCCGGGGCTAAGTTGTGCGTGTAGAATCCATTGGAGAGGTCAAGTGTCGTTTTATATTTTTTACGAACAAGACTGTCTACAAGCGCAGAACTGTGGGTATTTTGCACCGCAAAGGTCCGACAATGAGAGTTCAAATGTCGGTAATCTAAAACTAAGCGGTATGATCCATCGGGTTTAGAAACCGCGAATAGGGGATTATTCATCGGTGATACACATGTTTCAATGACTCCCTGATATTCTAACTGTCAGAATTTCGGAAACGGGGCCTTTTGCTTCCCGTTTGATGGGATATTGGGGTTGTGGCTGTGGCAGCGACCGCAAAGGTATTTCATGGGGGGGAGAGTCCTCATCCCAGCCCACGTGGTTGCGGTATAACGCTGGAGCCAGGGACACAGCCCACTCAGCTGCAAGAGCCTCCGCTTTGTCCTTTGGGACATGACGAGAAAAGCTCGGAAGGATTACCTCCTCCCCTTTACGCGCAACAAGTACGAATGGGGGCGGCCAATCCGCCTCCGCTAACAAAATGTTGTACAAAGAGGTCAGATTTTCCCAAAAAATCCCTTTAATTACACGCTGTATATCACCTTCCATTTGAATGACAATATTAAATAGTCTGTCAGGGGGTGCCACTCTGGTGTCTGCTGTCTCGACAGTAATGAATGTTTCAGTTGCTGTCGCCTCCACATGAGGACGTAGCGCCTCCCGCACTATGGTAACTTCCGCGCCGCTGTCTAGGAGGGTCACCGCCCACGTCCAATTCAGGAGTCTCGTTCTCACCGTCTGTGGCATATCTCGCTGTTACAGCGGCAACCTTCTTCTTCTGAAATTGTGGGCGAGAACGTTGAAATTCTTCTGCTTTCCCTCTGACCTGTTGTCGAGGTTGGTCTCGTCCCTGGGGAGTCTCTCGACCCCTTCCTCTATCCTGGAGATCTCCTCCACCGGCCTGCGAAGTTGTCTGTGAAGAACGAGGAGAATGCGTATCGGGGATCTGAAACCTATCCGGAGATTTAATTCTCGCCCTATCGCGCAAATCATAAGTGCATTCAGAAGAGATGGAAACCGGGGACGCGCCTCTCGACCCCGGCCTCTTTTGTTGCTTACCCTGTTTTTTCAACCTCCAGCTCTTTTTAGTAAAGACTGGCTTCTCATCTTTCTCGGATTGAGTTCTTGGTTGTTGTTGTTGCGATTGTGTTTGCGCTTTGGCAAAAGGCTTAACTCCCAGGCTATTTCTGCCAATAGTTTTGTAAGCCTGGGCAATAATTTTCGGTAATTCGCGCGGCTTGTCCGGTTCTGGGACCAAAGCATTAGCTACTTGGAAGTTCACTGCATCGCCCTTGACATTCGCAAGGATCAAATCAGCTACTACGTCGAACACTCCCACCAGTCTCATCCCGAATTCCACAGCCGCTTCAGGGCCATGTTCATCCTGTACACGTTTAATTACAGAGGGGAGAACCGTCATGGAAGGAGTGCCGAAACACTTCGGATATACTGCTGCGAATACCCTACCCCAGTTGTTGCATTCTGCCAACTCGGGGACTAAGTCTTTTGGCACACTAATCGTAAGAATTCTGTGTTTTTCCACCGGAGATGTGTTTGGAAAAACTGCCTCCAGCTGGTCAAATTTCTCTGCAAGCCAATAAGGAAAATCATCCTTATTTTGTGGGCGCTTGCCCATCACCGAATTCACCATGACAGGACTTATGGTTACACCGCCTGCACCAGCTGGATGGGCTGCAACTCCAGGTGGGGCTCCCTGGATGTTGCCAGTAACATACTGCACTAAGGCTCGATGCACTCGCACTAAAGACGAATACATATTGCGCAGTTCCGCGACTGTTACCGTCATATATCGCGGATGTGGGGTGTACCCGGCCAAGACAGGCCAAGTGGCCCCTTCAATTGATAAGGGGCCTAAACGAACCGCGGTAACCGGTTGGGGGAGGGCGCCATCAAACCAAACACGGTGTTGCCAAGCCGTGAGCGGTACTTCAATATTCCTATACGGTCTATAGAGATTAGGAACTACGGTGGCTTCATATTCATAGAACAAATTATCGTTCGCATCCACCGCCAGAAAGGTGACCCATGAGTAAAACACCTCAAAGTGGTAAGCTGGATCTGCTTGTACCACAAAGATCAGATCGACACCCGCGTCAGGCACTCCATACACTGTCAAGTGAGCTCGGAGCGCTGCGCGGCTATGTGCCGCAATTTGGACAGCCATTTAAGGCTAACAAGTTTCGACAACCTAGTGTGAGGCAGCACAAATAGGGTTTTATTTAAGAAACCTTTTAACAACTTCAAGCTTGAATGAACCTATAAAAACGTCAATATAGGAGGTATCACCGTCACACACGCTTCCGGAAGCGTCCGTGAGGGGAGTTGTGGACAAGCACAAGCACTACTCAAGCGTCTCGCAGATAAGCAGCCCACTCGTTGGTTGCGCCATGTTGTAGGGATTGTGTACATACACAGAGCTATGCACAGGATGATAAGACCTCGGAATATAGTGGTGAGCCAACCATAAACCTGAGCACCTAAAACCCCAACCCGACTAGCTTTAGCGTCTCATTAGCAACAAGGTTACCAATGATTAGACAACCTAGAACATGGTATCTCTCTTCAGGACTCGCAGTAGCAAGAACACCCTTTCATAACTCACTCATACCTGTCCACAACGTGCGTAAGAAGAGACACTGTATAGTTTAAAATGTTTATTTCAACTAACGTGCTCTAAGATACAGTACACGTGTCAGTACTATTAGCATAATGCATAAGAATAATATAAGCAGCATAGTTACAACACCATAGAATACAAACGGGGAAAGCATTTCATAAAGCAGTGGCTATAGGGCTAAATGACCTTACCACCCTCCCCGTGCTAGTAGCTAGTTTATTATAAAAATAGAAGACCTCTGGGCATTGTCTAGCGAACCCCCATACCTCAGTATCTAGATGCAAAGTCTACATCGGCAGACAATGACAGCTCTTCTCTCTGGAAAGGTTTTTCTCCAAGTGTTTCTAAAGCGTGTAAACCGCAATATTAAAAGCACACAAATTTCTCCATGGCAGCTGTACATAGTGTTATGTCTAGGTGCGAGGGACTGGCCAGACCAGCAAGAACAAGGGACGTTGTTGTTCGACCTTGTACATGTTGTGCAGACGTAGCCCAAAGGGAACAGGAGAAAAGGTGAAAGACAGAAAATGCAGACAGTTCTAAAATAACTTGGCAGGAGCAGAGGTCGGTAGAACAACGGATCAGAGTGACGTGCGCAAAAAAGGCATCATGGCAGCCAGGCCTAAGTCAACGTAGCAAGGCAGGCCAGGAGGCCACAAACCACAAGACATCAGAAATCATGCTATCAGGCATAACTGGTCTTTCGTCTCTGTAAACCCAAACATCATTTTCCTCCCTTTTCCTGCTTTTATCCAGCTATCTTTTTCTTCATCATCTGCTGCTTCCTGTAATTGTCTCACCTCATCCCATGTCTCGACAGGTTTAGTAAAAAGCAAAGGACACGAAACATGCTCTCTTTCTCTGCCTCTGTTTAATGAGACTACATTTTTGGCACAATACTGAGCTATTTCATCGGCAAATTTGTTGCCCACAGTTATGTAGTCTTCCCCATTTTTGTGTGCATTGCATTTCACCACCTCAATCTGTTTAGGCAGCTGTATCGCCTCAAGCAACTTTTTCACAAACTCACCATTTCTGATTGGGGTCCCTGCAGATGTCAAGAAACCTCTTTGGGACCAGATCTGCCCAAAATCATGAACCACTCCGAAGCCATATTGGCTATCCGTGATTACTGTGATTCGGACATTCTTTCCCAATTTGCATGCTTGAATTAAAGCAACTAGTTCAGCCACTTGGGCAGAACGTATTCCTCTCAAACAAGATGCTTCCATTATGGCAGCTACTGTGCATACTGCATACGCCGCACTCAAAACTCCTTCATTCGTTCTCAAGCATGAGCCATCCACAAACAATACATAATCTGATTCTTTTAAAGGCTCATCTCTAATGTCTGGCCTTGGTTTTGTACAATACTAGAGTACATTCAAGCAATCATGGTCAACTTCATCCATATTTATCATACTCTCTTCATCCGGCAATGATGTCGAAGGATTTACATTTGTGCATCTGTCAATGGTTACATTGTCTGTACTTAAAATCACTTTTTCATACCTAGTCAGCCGACTATGTGTCATGTATTGAGTTTTGGTTCTTGTCAAAAGAATTTCCACAGAATGAGGAACATATACTCACAATGGATAACCCATCACAATGCCTTCACTCTGTTCCAGACTCATGCAAGTAGCAGCTACTGCTTTCAAACATCCAGGCAACGCTTTTGCTACCGGGTCTAAAACAGCTGAAAAATATGCAATAGGTCTTTTCATGTTTCCATGTCTTTGCACTAAGACTGAAAGCGCGCACCCATCTCTCTCACTACAATACAGCTCAAAATCTTTTTCATAGTCAGGCATTCCCAGTGCCGGAGCTTCACATAGTTTCGTTTTTAGTTCTCTAAACGCCTTCATTTCTTCATCATTCAATTCAAAGGGATCTTTAACATCCTTTTTTGTCAAACGCTGTAATGGTTTTGCAATTAATGAAAATCCACTTATCCATTGTCGACAATATCCAACCATTCCCAGGAACATTCTTACCTCTCTGTGTCATTGGAGCTCTCATTCCTTGAATTATTTTTATTCTCTGTCGTTACTTTTCGCACTCCCTTTTCAATCTTATGACCTAAGTATTGGACCGCCTGTTGACAAAACTGTAATTTTGATGGGGATACTTTATGTCCTCCTTTTGCTAAATGATTCAGTAAAGCAATTGTGTTGGTAACACATACTTCTTTTGTTTTTGATGCCACCAATAGGTCATCAATATACTGAACCATCACAGATTTTTCGGGCATTTTTAAATCGTCCAATGATTTCTTTAGAATCTGATTAAAGATCGAGGGGCTTTCTGTATACCCCTGAGGAATTCGGCACCATGCCAAAATACGCTCTCCGAACCTGAATGCAAATAATGGCTGGCTATCTGGATGTAATGGGATAGAGAAAAATGCATGGCACAAATCAATGACAGTGTACCATTCCGCTTCACGGGGAATCTGATACAGAATTACAGCAGAGTTTGGTACAACAAGGAACAACGATTTTATTGACCTTTCTGAAATCTTGTACTATTCTATATGTTCCGTTCAGCTTTTTCAGTCCCATTATAGGCGAATTACATGAACTGCTCATTATTTCTCTCAAAATTCCTTGTTCAATCATTTTATTAATTACAGGTGTTATTCCTTCAATTATTTCTGGCGTCAATTTATACTGTGGAGTATTTGGGTAACTTGTTCCTTCTTTAACAGAAATTTTAACAGGGTCTACTCCTTTCATTAACCCTATATCTTCGCCCGTAAAATCCCACACCTCCTGTTTTACTGTTTCTTTCAACTCAATTGGGATTTTCTCTACATCAAACACAGGAAATAAATCATTCACTTCTGACTCTAAATTTACCATTGTCATTTTATACAGTATATCTTCATCAGGGGTCTGAAATGCAATCCCATCCGGAATACAATAGATGGTGCAATTCATTTTGCAAAGTAGATCGCGTCCTAATAAATTCACAGGACTGCAATCACACACCACAAATCGGTGCATTTCTCTGAATGGTCCAATCTTTACCTCTACTAATTTGGTAAGAGGCGCCTTAATTTGCTGGTTTGAGACACCAACGACTTGGATATGTTCACCTGAGAGAGGAAGGTTTGGAATTTCCACTGATCTAACAGTAGAACGGGTAGCTCCAGTGTCCACAAGGAATGTTACATTTGCACCATTCACTTCTCCATCCACAAATGGACATGCTTGATCTACCTCTAGAGTTGCGCAAAGCACGCACTCTTCTTCCTCTCCTAGGCACCGTCATAAACTTTCATCCGACTCATTCCCATCCTGTTGTAACCAATACTGCAGCTGCGCGTGGCAATTGTTACCTGCTCTCCTCTGTAGAATCCTGTCTCTGCACTGTATCTCTGTGGATTTACACTCTTGGGAAGTGGTGGTTGAGGCACCTGACTCTGCTGAGTAACTACCTGCGGTTGCTGCAGCTGTTGGTAACTCACCTCACTCTGCACCTGTGGATTTAAGGATTGATTTTCCGCATTAGCTTTTGGAGGGAATTTACACTTGTTTCTCCAATGCCCTAACTTTCCGCAGTTGTGGCATGGCCACTTTTTCTTTGCCTCTTCTATACTCATTTGGCCTTTACCTATATTCGGTTTGGATTTAGTTTGTCCTGCCTCATTAACCTGATTATTCAGTTGAGCTTCTTGTTTTTCTGCGACTTTCACTTGTGCCCACATCGCTTTCTCTTTTAATTTACGTTGTCTACACTCAGTCATCACTGCAATATTTTGCATACCTCAACACTTCATCTACTGTGCTGTTTTGCCAGCAGATCATATGCTGTTTGATCATTTCACTTATTTCTGGTTTTAACCCATAAACAAATCTATATACAAAATGACTCATGTCTTTTTCATTTAAAGTCTCATAACCACTATACTGTTTGAAAACCAGAAGTAGCCTTTCATAATAGGCATGTACAGATTCCTTACTCTCCTGCGTAGTTCTATCAATTTTTACCCAATCAGTTTCTTTGGGTGGAATTTTATTTTTCAAAAAGGTAATAACTTGGTCATATTGCCTCATAACTTCTAGTCCTGGCGCTCCTGTTTTTGTGTCTCTTGGGTATTCTACAGTTGGCCAATCGATGGTAATTTTACACTCTGTCCATAAATCAGCTGGTACTACAATGTCAAATAATCCATCCAAATCTATCCACAACACTTTTGAGACTTTGACAAACCTTTCCACTTGTCTGTACCATTCCACAGGCTTTTCTCTTAATTTTGGGAAGTCATTTGTAAATGACAGTATATCTTGTCTGGACCAAGGGACATGCACATAACTACCTCCTGGAGTTTCCCTCATCGGATACTCCCTTACAATTGATTCCTTGTCTGTCACCGCAAAAGCCAAAGACGCTTTATCGGTCGTTTTCTCATTCCTTTTAGTCCACCTGCTTCTCCATCTGTCCACATCACCCCATTTTCTCAACAAAACAATCAATTCTTTTATTTGGGTTAACCGTCCTGATGTGTTCAAATTTTCTATATCTTTCTCGCAAAAATCTACCCTATATGGTTTCTGCAAATTCTACTCCTAGCTCATTCGCTGTCTCTTCTAATTTGTCATGCAAATTTCTAGCTCTCCATGTAATGCTTTTGCACAAAGACATAATCTCATCATCCTGATATGTTTTCAATTTTTCTGTACCAATAGTCCTTAAAATTAACTCTTCCATATCTATTTTTAGCCTAATTACATCTAGTGGTTTTGGTTCGGTCTCTTTCTTTTGCAGGGTTTTCATCCATTCATTTAATTCATCTGGAGTTGGACCTACAGGTGTACTATTTAATTCTACCCAATTTCTACTCCTCTCTGGTGTTTCTGATGCAGACTCAGTTCCCATAGGAATCCTCCTTAACTCACTCTCTTATTGTCAAATTAGTAGGTGGGCTCGGTCTATATGAACTGACCAAATTTCTTGCTCCCTCATTTTCTAGTTCCATACCTTCTTTCATTCTTTGCAAATTTGAATTCATGGGAATGACTAAAGAATGTTCATCTATTTTCTGGTTCTCAAAAACTGGTATTACTGGACCTATTGTTACTGGTACAGTTACAGCTTCCATATTCATTGTTAACTCTCTTATTTTCTCAGTCAATTCTCTCGTAGTTTTTGCTAATTCGGTTGCATTGTCACTTTCAACCTTTTCGCTTTGTGGGGTTTTCAACTGTTCTTTTGTCCTATTTATTTCGTATCTTCGTTCTGGACTTTTATTCCACCCAGTTTCCATTGGCGGTGCATTGGGTGTCACCACCGCAGAATTCTGTTGGAATGGAGGTGGGTTTCGGTTTAAAATATCTTCCAGCAATTCATCCTCTGTCTCGCTACCACCATACCCGTATCTTTCGGTAACTATATGTTTCCTTTTCTCTGTACACTTTCTCCTTGCTTCCTCTTCAACTGTAAAGGCTGGAAACAAACCTCCTGTCATATTAGCATATCTCCAACGCTTTATTCTGTCCTCATGATTCACTCCCCACAGCCTTCCAGGAACAAAATCATGATTCTTTACTCCTCTGTATCTTTCTCGTTCATACATCTCATCTTCCCATTCACTTAACGCTTCAAACTGTGTTGGTCTAGGTTTAGGCTCAAGCTTCGTCATTTTCTCTCTCAAATTCCGAAGTACAGCTACGCTAAATGAACCATTCTCGGGAAAGGCTAACACTCCATCATTTTGAGTATATTTGGTCCAATTTTCTAACCATATGCAAGTATGATAACCGTATTTCAGCATCATATGTGAAGCTGGTGTTTTCGGCGGAGGAATTACTTGTCCCTCTCTAGTCACTACCTTTTTGTCTTTCTTAAAGAAATTCTTAATTTTCGCCATCCACGACGTTTTCTCTCTACCATACTCAAAATAAGCCATATTTCACGATTTCTTTTCCTTTTTCAAAACTCGTAACTCAACTCTTTTCTCTATGTGCTATTTGGACCTATCACAGCGCGTTTCACACCAACGCACCAATCCGAAGCTTCTACGTCACTGCTTATCCAACCTATCCTAGCGCGTTTCACACCAACGCACCAATCAGGGCGTCTTCAGTATAACCAGTGCACTGACCAATTCCAGCGCGGCTCTTTGTCGTAGTCAGTTCTGCTCCTGACCCCTCCTTTACAAAATTTATCGGCAATTTTATTTTCAACTGTTCTTGGTTAGTTACGACATTAAAAACACATTTCCATTGTCTAATTTCGCTAAACAAAAGTGACAGTTTTACTCTATTTCGCAAGAATACAATTTCGTTCGATAAGTGTAGCACTTCCCTCTACCTTACCCTTCTTTCAAGCAAGGGGTAAACCCGTTTCTCTGGGGATAAAACACATGTGGAGACTACACTGCTCCTGAGAATTAAGGCCAGAGTTTCACAAGAAAACCGGTTGCTATTTCACTCGCACACCTTTTATACGGAAATTGTCCCTACCATAACACAACCTGTGTTATCACCAGTATGAAATTCAGACAATGCACTATTCCATGTGACTTCTCTTGCCACACGTGTCCACTTCCTACTTCCCGGAAGCTTCAAAACTTTCGACTTACATATAACATAATACAATTCAACATGAAGTGTTAGACATGAAATAATCAATAAATCAATAATCACCAAACTAATCTATAGTAACCATAACTCTGCTACCAAGAAATCTGATCCAGCGCTATCAATAACATTTCTTCTCCTCTAGGCATTGACATCCAGGTTGAAAAACATTCCTCTTCACAACTATACCAATATAACGGTGGGGCACATAACACCGCATAAACATTCACTCTCTCATATATTCCCTGGAACTCATCCGCCTTTACTTAGGAGAAAAAGTTAATAATTTGCTGGAAGGAGACGGGATACCTTTTTTAAATCAACATGATAATTTTCAAACTTCTCAGGTATTCCGCTCATTGGTCGATGGACCAACTAGTAGGAATCAGTTGATGGTGATTAAGACCAGCTCAATCACTTTAAACTCTTATTAAACATTTACATTTATTATTGAGCTAAAGAACCACAGACTCATACATTTAATTGTAATATAGTTTATCTAAATTTTATAAGCATGAATAAATTCAGTTTTATTAATCAGTTCAATACATTTATTATCATTATAAGGAATAAATTGAAATTGCAATGCATATCCTTTTAGATGGAAAAATAAAGTTCGTCACAGCAGTTAAATTCAGATCCCAGCATAGAACTCCCAAAAACTGACTGACTGTCCTGCTAAACAGGCCTCCTCGATGGACCACCTATACAGGTTTTCCGCCACAATCTCGTTCTTTCTCAATCGGAATTAAGAGTAAAAGATTAATCGTATTAAAATATAAAGGCCTCTGAAAAATAGCAGCGGCTTATCCAGCGTCCGCGTCCAGTGCTCAATAAAAATATGTAAAAAGCAGCGCCCCTCCTACTTAAGAGTAGATCCTCTTATACCCTAATACTGGCTTACTAAACAGAAATGTTTCATTTTTGGGGGTGAGATTCACGCTAATTGGTCCATTGGAGGGGTGGCAAACATCTCATCATTGCTCAAACCAGTTCCGAAAAATGTTTATAATTTTGTCCTGTCTCACGGTTTCAGGACATTACCAATCCGATTGACAGTCTTTCTTTGTATCTTCTTTCTGTTACTTTATTTTAAACAGTTCATTGTCCATTCACAAATACTCTTCTGGTTCTCACACTCTTTCGCTGAGTCCCCCTTGGCACACGTTTGGGTAAAAAGGTCATCATAACCTTGATCCCTCTTCCATCCTGGACTTTGGAAACACCCACGTGATGTATTTGTTCACAGCTTTTTCTTCCGCTTGGAAGCCATCTTGCTCTTGCGCTTTTAAGCTTATTTGCCTCGGCATCCATTTTTACAGCACGGCCTAGCAGGCTTGAACGAACTATCATAGAAACAAACAGATAATAGTTAAGAATAAAGAAAATAAGCCTTTTCGTTTCCCTCCCGTCATTCTACGTACCCCAGTTAGGTGTTACCTAGCAAAAGCGACATATAAAGCTATTTCTTACTTACCAACCGCTTTCTTTTGCCACCATACAATTTACTACGTAGCACAAATCATGCAATATTATTCTAATTAGTACGCAAATCATTATGTTATTATTTACGTTAACAACTGTAAGTAGATTAGTTTGCACGGATACTGCATGTTACCAAGAACACTTATAAGGGAAACATAGGGGCATATTAGCAAGACCGGCGATAAAATTATCGCCGTTTTAGCGGCAGGAAACTGCCGCTAAAGCGGCGATAATGGGCTTGCTAATATGCGTTATAGAATTCCAATAGAAGCCCAGGTTAGATGTCCTGCACATCTAACCTGGGCTTCTATTGAATTCTATAACGCATATTAGCAAGCCCATTATCGCCGCTTTAGCGGCAGTTTCCTGCCGCTAAAACGGCGATAATTTTATCGCTGGTCTTGCTAATATGCCCCTTAAGGTGTTGGTTATTCATTAAAACGAACAATTGTATTAATTATTAACGTTAATATTAGGGGGTTAAAAAATTTCTCGTTTACCTTGCTCCATCAAGGTTCAATACATTTCTGAGTTGTGGTTATGTTTTTTATTATACGGGCTTTGCTTCGGCCAAGACTGTTTTTAGAAGTTTTAAGGGGGAAGCTAATCACGCTTTACTGTGTGCATGGGCTGAATTTGAGGTCCTGAATTGAGTATTTCCTGTTGTAAAGGTCTCCTTTAAGTAGTCTATAACCTGTGTTTAAAGTAATAAAGAAGTTACCTGGCGTGCCTGATTTCCTGAAGGCAAACAAAACAGGGCAAACGCATGTGGGTGACTATTGAAACATGGCCACTGAAGTGAAGGATCACCTGGTATCCCTTTATGATTGAGGCACGACTACCGAAAGTGAATGGCCCCCTGGCAAGCCAAATAAACTGAAGTTAACGCTTGCCTGGCGTACAATTGTGGCTGCTGAAGCACGACTATTCGAACTGAATAGTCACTAGATGTGCCTGAGAGAATGAGGCATGGCTACCAGAATTGAATGGCCACCCAGCATGCATGGTTAGCTGAAAGTGTATGACATTTTTCTGTCTGAAGACTGACCATATTTTGTGCTTGATTGTCATGAATGATAAATCATGGCTACCATACGGCCACAACTCTACGGCCATCCAGTATGCCTGATTGGATGAAGCATTTGATGACAGCAGTACGGTGGTCAGCCAGTAGAGAAGGGAGGGCCCAGCAAGGAATGTTCATGGGAGTGAAATACTACAAAGTTCTCTTCTATTTAAATGCAGAAACCACAGTGAATTTGAAAGGATCACTTGTAAGTGAAGGCAGTCAGTAAACTGTAGCCCTTTGCTCTTTCAAGTGTGGTCTCCTTTATTGAGATGCAGGTCGGTGAGGGCCTCAGGGGTACCACTGCTAAGTGTAGTCAAAAATTGCCTCTCTACCATGTGAGTGGTATTTTTTCTTCTTCAGCATATGCCAAATCATTTACACCCCAGATAAGGAAAGATGTAAAGTGTTGAAACAACCAGTTATAAGTCTTCCTGGTAAATCTTGCTCCTGAGATACTGCACTCTTCGGTTCAGTCGCTGCTTTGACCTCTGAACTGAGCTTTGATTTCCTTTTTAGATTTTACATAGTAAAGTTAATTAGAATCATCAGTGACAATTACTTCATAATCCGAACAGCTGAACTATAGAATGCCTGATAGCAGTTTATTGGTAGTGGAGATATGCACAAAGAGGCATATTTATAAAAAAAATCATGCAGCGGTCCACCTTGCTGTGCTGCTTGATAGGAAAAGGGCAGGAATGCAGTGTAATTAACATTATACTGCGCATTCCTGTCTTTTCCCTGCGCTGGCGCACAATGTGTTGCCTAGCACCAGCGCAGGCACCCTTGCAACCTGGTGCAAGGGTGCCTGCGTTGTAAGCAGGAATGTTTTTGTGCAGGAAGGGACACCTTCCTGCACAAAAACAATTTTCAGAGGCATTTTCCTCTTTCTCTGTGTGCAGCACACAGAAAAAGGAACAAAACAAGGAGAAATGCAGATTTCTCCTCGTTAGGCCTCACCAGAAAGGTGTAGCATTTTGACACATTCTCAGATCTATTAGTAATGGTAAATCTGGAAATGCGTCAAAATCCATGGGTGGATGTGTGGGAACACCCATGGAACGCCTCCCTGGGGCAGACTAATGAAACGCAGCAATTTGGCTGCATTGCGTTACTCTAGATTTATCAAGCCACTCCGGGGCACGCATGGTGGCCTTGCATGGCCTGATAAATCTTACTTTGTAATTGCGTCACTTTGCGCCCCATTACGTGGCACAAGGGCAACGCAACTCCTTGATAAATATGCCCCCAAGTTTCTTGAAAATGGAGAATATTCTATCTTAGTAGGAAAGCAGCTATGCCAACTTTGTTTTTTATTTTTGTAGGTTTCTCAGATCTACTGTGTTCTGGGACACAAGTTGGAATTTAAATACTTTAATTCCATTGAATTTTGATTGGCAATGTTAGGTATACCAGTTAGAGGTGACACCTAGTGTAGATACTAACCAACTCCAGTCCTCCAGCCTGTCTGATGCATGTGTTGGTACAGAACAGCAGTATCAACCACAATCTTTCCCTGGTGTGTTATGAAAATCAACCTTAAAGGCCTGGAAAGGATCTGTACCGCCATGTCCACCTTTTCAGATGAATTGGAGGACCAAGCTTAATATAGGTTTTTGTGGTGAGGAAACTAAACGTCCTGTTATTTTTCTGCCTCCTTTTTAGCACCCTTGTTCCCCCATTTAGCAAATTCATCTTTAAAGCTGAAAACTAGATCTACCATTTCAATAGATTTCCACTTGACCTAGGTTGCCTTAGTTCCAGGGAGCGTGACTGGGCTCATGAATTCTATGCTCCAAATATAGGGCTGGATTTTTACTTTTCTCTCATGCAGCAGATCTTTTTGCGCTGAGTTGCGTGAAAGGGAGAAAACAGAAATTTGCCATATATACTAAGATATGGCGCACTTCTGCTGTCCCCCAGCGTTGGCATACGGTGTGCTGCCTTGTGCTAACAAGGCATCTGTGTACCATGCTGCAAGGCTGCCTGTGTTATTGGCAGGCTTGTTTTTTGTGCTGGAAGGGATACAAAGCAATGCCAGCAGGCCTGTGCAGCGCTGTGTTGGAGACTGGGACTATGTTGGACACCATACGGAGGGCTGAGGGAGCTGATCTGTTATTTCCAATGATGACTTGCAGTTCATAGAGGCCAATATCTGTTCTGAACATAGATGCAATGCTATTCACATGAATAGTGGCAGCTCGTGGGACAGTTCTGATAAGCCTGGCTTTATTCAAGGAGAAACTGAGATGACAATACAAAGGGGCATATTTATGAAAACTGATGCATCGCTGTAGCGATGCGTCAGAAAAGTTGCGCTGCGATATGACACTTTCAGGTGACATGGATGCGTTGTATGTACGGTATGGCGCACCATGTCGTAAGGTCTGTCAAAAAATGTTGGCGCATCTGTGGGACGGATGGTGTAAAGGAATGTAATGCATTTGCTGCCAAAGTGACGCCAAGTTAATTTGCTGGTTGTAAAGCAATCTTTACGTGCTTCAAATCAGCTTTGCGTCACATTGGAGTGTCATGCATCAGAAAGCCACAAAAAACGGCGCATTGCAAACAAAAAACTTTTACAGTTCACCAAATGCAAGAAATGGAGGGAGCAGAAAGCACAAGCAGTGAGGGCAACAACACCAGCCAAGATATCCAGACATACTTCCAAGGGAAGAGGAAGAGCAATTTCAGTGAGGAGAAGAACCACATTTTAATATCTGAGGTGACAAGAAATTAACTTGATCTTTGTCACCTATATTGCCATTAGGCAGTCCATAGTGATACATTTAATAGTGTTGGCCAAGCTAAAAGGACAGTGCCGTAGTGCGAGAAGCGCTGGCATGATTATAAGCGCAGGAATAAAGAGAAACTGGCCAAGAACCTGAGGGCAGCACAGAAGACCTTATGACCAGGAAGAGTTGGACCCATTGGAGGAACAGGTGGTGTCGGTCATCCCTACAGAATTGGAAGGGCAGGACAGTGCTGCGGCTGAAGACCTGGAAGATCTACAGGGTAAGTATCAACAAGGGACAATGTGGTTAAAACTGTCATGCAGCACAGCAACCCCCTTTACCTTGTACACAGCAAAGGGCAGAAATGTCTCGCATGTTAGCTCCTACATCACAAAAATGTATTTTGCTTTGCCAGTGACAAATGTCCAGCCTATCCCTGCCAAAGTTTGTCAGGTTCATGTGTGATGTGCTGCCCCAGTCGTCCTTGTAATACTGTGACTTGTAGTGTATTGTGTGCCATGAGTGAGCGGCACTACTAGACCCACAATACAAAGCACTAAACCTGCACTGGAGCAACACATCAGGCATGGCCCTTGGAAATCTCCACAACCAATGGAGGTCCCCTTTCACCATGAGGCAAGTGTGCGTGTCTTGGGCCTAGGCAGCTGCAATTGGAGTGTAAAGTCATGGTCTGGACTGGGGTTGCCGGATGATTAACGTCTCACCCGAGAGGGGATACAGGTGCTGAGTTTGTGAAGGGACACCAAGTAGGATCATGTGAAGAGTTGTGTACGGTCACTCGCATTTTAACCATATTTCACTCACCTCTCCTAATGAGGTGGGTGAGATTACACAGGTGTTGTTTGCCATGTCCAACACCACACTAACTCCCGTCTTGTACAAAATAATTTTGGAGGTGGAGGTAAATGCAAATGATGTACACCAGAGGTACATGAGTGTTGGCAGCATAGATGGTGTGTGAGCTTGATGGGCCCCTGGTAGTGTACTGCCATGTAGGTGTGGCTGAGCACATTGAACAGCCAGTGTGTCTGAATGGAGAGCCATTGAATGTCAAGGAGGGGAGGTGTGATGTGTGCGCGCAAGGTAGCTTGAGTGATAGTCACGCACTGCTGTGTGTGATAGTTTCTCACTTGTGTAGCAGCTGTGAAGGGATGCCGTAGAGGGGAATTGGTGTGCTACCTTCTACATGTGATGTGGGCTTGGGTGATGGTGTACCACCAGTGTCAGGAGGGAGCCATAAGCAGAAAAGTCTGACTATGCTACATATGTCAAAGGTGGAGGAAGTGAAACAGGGAAATGTGAAGTGCTAGGTGTCCAGCATGATGGGCAGGTTTTGGGGGTGGTTGGAGGGTAAGGTGTTTGGGCCTAGTTGTGTGGGCAACCAGGGTAGGTACATATTACACTACTATTTTGTGTGGATCAGCATGACCCATACCTCTCACATACAGGTAGGCATGTTTGTTAATTGCATGATATAACAAATGTAGGTGTGTGTTGGGAGTCCATAAATGATCTGGGTGCCATCATTGTGCGAGAGGAAGTTTAGTCCCTGGATCTGATTGGTGATTGACAAAGGAGTTATGGACAGCTGTGAGTGAGTGGGGCTGAGTGAAGAGATTTGTTCATCTCTGCAGATGTGCAACTGGGGTAATGAGGAAATGGAGTGAGACTCAGTGGTTGCATATTTCCAAGTGTGACAGTGCCTATACCCCTCAGAGATGGTGCACAGTGCCTATCATTCTGGACTCTGAGGACGATTGTGTGTCCTAGAAAATTACATAATTCCACACAAATAAGCACACTATGCTGAGTACATGCCCTTACCTATGCCTGCAATGTAACAAGGCAGCTTGCTGTGGTGAGTTGTTTGGATGAGCGTCAAATATGACCCATCAGTCGAATGAATACACAAATTGCATGCATTACAGCAGAGCAAGGCAGATTGGCGTGGTGTACTGTGTGAAAGCCAAAGTGCAGGACCAAAGCTAATGACAAAAAAAACATTACTTTATCTGGATCTGTGGGCTAAGTGGCTGCTAGAGGCAATGCAGGCATCCTGGTGACATGGTGCAATGTTTTTAGCAGTGGTGTTAATAAGTGAACCTTGCATCAATCTAGTCCTTAAAATATACATATTTATCATGCTTATAGAATGGTCCGATTGGTGTTCTCGTATTCGTGCAGCGGTAAACATTAGGCAGCATGGCAGCACAGCACGGCAGACGTTATGAGCTATAGGATCACAAATCAGTTGTCACAGCCATTACCAGGGTACACACATGGATGTCCCCCACAGTCATATATGCATATTAAGATGGCTCCTAGGGCCTATGGGCAATGATATTGTATTCCATAATCTGGCTAGGCTCTCTTCATGCAATGTGTGGGCAATCCGTCATTGTGATGTGTCACAGATGCAACACACGCTTGGGAAAGACAGGCTGGCTCACCCATACTACAGTGTATGTCCCACCCAGCTTGTACATTTCCAGGATGTATTAACCCAATCAGGTGTAATTCCAAATTGCACTGTGTTTTTGTCAGTCAACCATGTCTTACGCACAAAGCAACGCAAGGTCCTCCATGTAATGTAGTGGCGCAGGCACTTCAGCACTTGGGGGATATGCATGACCTGAGTTGTGTGGCGCTTCCATAATGCTACATGGTACATCTGCAATACACATTTAGTTTGATATTGTCTCTCCAACACAAGTCCGCATTTCATAGCTGTGAGGGGTCATTCATATTGAGGGATGCAATGCTTTAGAAAACACTGCATTGCCTTACTCGGCACTAGAGAGAGGTTCCATGACCGTTGCATGGGTGAGCCCATGCAACTTCCATGGTTTGAGACCCATTCCCAGATGTACTAAACTCGGGAAACCTGAGAATGCACCAGTAAGTACAACATTCCCAGGAGTGGGGTAACAAAGTGTTCTACCGTTGGATCTCCTTGTTACTTCAGCTTTCAATGTGAACTTACATTGTGGAATAAGCATCACAGGTTATTTTGCTTATCTGGAGGGCACACCTTCACGAACAAATGCATTCCTGCATGCAGATACAAATTTGGTGCAAGGTTGCCCGCGTTGGGCCTAGCCAGCCAAAACTGCACTGACGAAGGGGAAAAGGCAGAATTGCATTGTATACTATTGGATGCAGCACATTCCTGCCCTTTTGCTTTCACATATAGCAGTGCAGTAGAGGGACTTCCTGCCCTGCACTGTGTGGCCATGCTTATATGCTCCCATCTGTTTACTGTCACAGAACATTCATGCCACAATGCTGTGATGCACGTGTTTGGCTACCACCTGCATTATAACATGCAGCACACACCCTCACATCACCACACACAGATTGGCCCTACACTCCCTTTTGACTGTACGAGTGTGTGAGGGTGGACACACTCTACCAGCACACACACATTTACCATATGCACACTGTTCAACAATGGAACCCATGTGTTCTGTGTCTTGCACAGTCACATGTATTCTATTCATATTTTCAACAACATTGTGTTGGGCAGGGGTGAGTGTGACACACATCAACCTTTATGAGAGGTGGGTGAGCCAGTAGGCTTAACTGCAGTGAACCAGTCACATGGTCAGGTCATGTTCACTACTACAATTCACATAACATCATGCTGCCAACCCCACTTTTGCTCTCTTAGTCCTGTAAGAGGCAGTAGCAGTGCATTTAATCTGAGAGCAGGTCATTGAGTGGCCCTCCTGGTCCAATAACACTTCACCATGGAGTGCCTATCTAATGGCACATACTCAAATGCCATTTCCCCGTTGGGGTGTGACAAGATGTGTGATCCCCTCACCTATTCCCTTGTACTCTCAGGGTAGGGGTAAACTACTCTTACCATGCAGAGGTAAGTTCATATCCAAAATCCACTACTGCACCATGTTAAATGATAGTGAATGTACACAAGCATTTGTGTCTGACTTGTGACATGCACACGTCACACTTTTTCTATCTCTGTATTCTCATGGTGAAGTGATGGTTGCAACAACATCCCTATTGTCTTACTTCTCTGGGTAATGCCACACATTGCAAGATCATCTGTTCAAAGTGTGTTACGGGCCTTTGAGCCTCATCTCATCGCATTGCTGTGCAATGCATGGTAAATGTGTGAATTGTCAACTGTGGTATGTATGACAATCTGGCCAGGAACTGAGTCACGTGTTGAGGATGGTCACACATGCATGTATGCCTTATTTACTGAGATTATCACATGTTCACATGATACTAGGACTTTGTCCATTACAACTGTTACTCCTGATCTGTGATGGTATCTGTAACAATATTTGTTACAGCAAAGTGCTGTAATTCTGCATGCTACCACATTGGTGAGACACAGTACAATGATGTTTGTCTCAGGTATGGACATATTGGGTGGTCTGTGTTCCACCACTCACTGAATACCCTCTGAAACACACTTTGCTGCTGCAAAACATAGCAAGACTGCTAGCTGTGCAGCACTGCACTGCTAAAGTGCGTGAGGACAGGAATGGTAATTTTGGATGTTGGCACGTGGCAAGCCTGTCCTGTGCCTTGTATGCAGTAAACTACATCACATTGCAATTCTGTCAGAATAATTTTTGAGCGCCATGGCCCAATGTTGCTCAACGGTTCTGTTGACATGATTGTTACATGTTGAGGTCTACTTCTAGTTGAGAAGATGTGACTGATTTGATGTTTACAGTGACTGCCATAAAAGCCAACACAATGAATGAGTTCAAACATTTATTTTCATGTTGAACATTTCAGTGAATTGCAGACATTGTCAATCCTGTAACCAAAAAATTAAGAAAAGAAATTATGCACAATGTGGTTGTTTAGCCGCCGCCGACCAGCCATTGTGTGTTAGATCTCTCCTCCATCGGTTAATGCTCTTCATGCTCCAAGTCCCACAGGACATTATTACACACACAGATGTTGTGGAGGATGGCACAAAACAGTATTACCTTACAGACCATACGGGGTGAGTATATCAAATCCCCCCGTGACATGTACAGGCATTGGAACCTGGACTTCAGTACACCAAAAGTACATTCAACCATATTCTGCGTCTTGACAAGTGCTTGGTTGTACTGTCGATGTGGCTCTGTCTGGCGATGTCCAATTGGGGTCATGGCCCATGGCTACAGATCATATCCTTGGTCAGCTGAAAGTCGAGCAAAAAACAAGTGTTAATGATTATGCACATTGTGACAGCCACATTCCTGTACATGTGTGTTATGTGTACTGAGTAACTCATACACATTTCGTACAATATTTGATGAAATGTGTTATATATACATTTGAACATTGGTTTACACTTCTCTTCCAGTTCTCTCTGTCTTTGCAAATGTTGACCATGCCCTGATATTTTGGACACTTATACATGCTGATTTTCATGTTTAGGCAGTATATTACTGTGATGGGTATTTTGAAAAACTCCTGACCACTCTGTTATGTGCACTCACTACATGTGCACACTGCCAAAATATTTATCTGATTTTCTGCTGTATGTTCATACCTAGGTAGGTTGTGCAGTGCAAACGTGTTGGACAGTCACACATACATATGTCCTTGTGAAACCTTGGATGTTGCAACTTGCCTACATGACATTGACACAGCCTTTGAATTGTTCATTTACTGTAGAATGTGATTTTGCTGCATACATGTGTTACATTTCCAACAGCTAACATGGATAGTTGTACAATTTTTTGTCATCCTTCAGCTAATGCTTGTTGTCAGGCAAGTTGTGATGGTGCACTTGGAGTGACACATGGGTCTTGCAATGTGGGCCATCTTTCTGTACGACACACTAATGTTGCTACAAGTAGCTTTCAACTACCTACCTCAACACAGTGCTTTGGGTTTTCCATGTATGTGTATGACTCCAACTTGTAGGGGATTCTGTACTTCTATGCGTTGAATCTGTCATCATTGATGTGGCCAGTGAAAGTTGGGATTGATATCGTGAGTACCCTGAGATACCTTGTCCTGTTGCACTTTATTCTATATTAATTATGAAAGTATGGCATGTCTGCCAGCATTGTGTTTGAATTTGTGAGATTAACCTTGCTGGATTCATATGCATGTAATTTGGCCAACTTACACAACAAAATTGATGATCTATCACATTGGTCACATTTGTCAATGTGGCTTGATACGATACCTATGTGTATGTGTGTACCTAGTCTGTCAGTATGACAGAGACAGATGTGTGTTTTGTACTGTTGGCATGATATTGTGACCCAATATTGACATTTGCACATGTATGGGCCCTACACTTACCTCCTGGTCAGGGACCTGCTCTCCCCCGCAGCTCCGCTGTTAAGGGCCACCGCTCCGGGCACTGTGATCTGCTCGCTCAGGTAGGTGTTCGAGGCCCTTCTCCACCTGCACCTCATCCCTGGTGGTCCAGTGGGAGAGCCTTGCTCTTCTGCTGGCCGCTGTTGTCTGTGTCGGTCTTTGTGCTATTTTTCTGTCTCTGTGCCCGTGTCTGTCTTTGTGCTATTTTTCTGTTTTTCTGTCTCTGTGCCCGTGTCTGTCTTTCTGTGCCCGTTTTCTGTCTTCTTTCTGCCTTTTATTGTGCCAGTAATTGTACCTGTGTCCTCTGTGTTACTTAGCCGTTTTCTGTCTCTGTGCCCCTTGCCCTCTGTGCCCTTCCCGCCGCTGCTGGCCCCTCCCCGCCGGTTCCCGCTTCCCGCCTCCCAGCTGCGCTTACCTCCCGCCTCCCCTACTTAATGGCGGCCGCTGCGCGGACGCGCCGCCCGCACGCCAAAGGCAAGCCCATCTGCGCCTGTCCGCGACCCGACCGTGGCCAGTGCCAGGAACCCTGGATCTACGACCTCCCACCGCTACAACTCCGCTGACCTCCTCGCACTTAACCCCGGAAGGAACGACCGCTGTCAGCAAGCGACGCCGAACACCACCCACGGCCAGTTCTCCTGCCGACAATCTTTCACCATCGACAGCCCCCCCACGGCTGCCGAACCCACGCCGGCCGCCCGTACCACCGAAGCCCTGACGTGCATCCTCCTCAACGTGCGCTCCTTACACAGACACGCCGTAGAGATCTGGGACCTGCTCGACACCCTCTCGCCAGACGTCGCCTTCTTCACAGAAACATGGACCAACGCAACCTCCGCCCCCGACACTGCCACGGCCCCCCCTACGTATACAAGATCCAGAGAAAGGACTGCCCGCACCGCCCAGGAGGAGGACTCGCCATCGCGCACAAGAGCTCCCTCCGACTCTCCACCTCCAGCACGAGCGACCCCCTCTCCAACACAGAGCACCTCCACTTCCAGATCCAGACTAGCCCCAGAACCATGCTGCGCGGGACCCTCGCCTACAGACCCCCCGGGCCTCGCGCCTCTTCTGCCACCACCATTGCCGACCTCGTCGCCCCCCACGCCTTCGCCTCCATGGACTACATTCTCATCGGAGACCTGAACTTCCACCTCGACAACAGCAGCGACCCCGACTCCACCACCCTCCTAGACAACCTCGGACTAAAGCAGCTCGTCACCACCCCCACCCACAGAGCCGGACACATCCACTTCAGCCACTCCACGCAGCCCCCCTGGAAAGATCACCACTGTGTACACTTCACCTTCAACACCACACCCAAGCCCGCCCTGCGCCCGCCACGAAGGAACTAGAGCAAGGTCACAGAGGATCACCTCAACACCACCCTCTTCCACGACCCCCCCCCTCCGCCACAACCGACGCCAACTCTGCAGCCACAGAACTACACCACTGGATCACCAGCTGCGCAGACAAGCTCGCTACCCTCCGCCACCCCATCAGACAACGCCTCCTGAAGGCCGCCTGGTTCACCACCGGCCTCCAAGAAGCCAGACGCTCCTGCAGACGCCTCGAGAAACTCTGGAGGAACAGGAAAACCACCAAAGACAAGAACACCTACAGGAACGCCATGACTGAATACCACCAGCGCATAAGAGACACCAAGAGGACCTTTATCAAGAACAAAATCCAACCAACACCAGTAACGTAAAAGAACTCTTCAACGTCATACAGCAGTTCACCAAACCCCCCAGCGAAGCCACGGACGTCACACCATCCCAGGACCTCTGCAACAAGCTTAGCGCCTACTTCCACCTGAAAATCAAGGCCCTCTATGACAACTTCAGCGAACAGACTCCAGACACCACCCTCCTCTCCACCACCGACAACCAGCCCTCCATCACCACCTGGAAACTGGCTACCACCGAAGACACCGCCACGACCATGAAGAACACCCACTCAGGAGCCCCCACGGACCCCTGCCCGCCGCACATCTACCACAGAGCCGCCGCCGCCATAGCATCCGAACTATGCCGGACCATTAACGCCTCCTTCGAATCCGGCATCTTCCCCGATGACTGGAAGTGAGCAGAGGTCAAGCCCCTCCTCAAGAAACCCTCGGCTGACCCGACAGACCTGAAAAACTACCGGCCCATCTCTCTCCTTCCCTTCGCAGCCAAAGTCACCGAGAGATTCGTCAACGCCCAGCTAACCACCTTCATCAAAGAGAACGCCATCCTCGACTCCTCCCAGTCCGGATTCCACAGCACCGAGACCGCCCTCCTCGCCGCCACTAATGACATCCGCATGCTACTCGACCAGGGCCACACTGCGGCCCTCATCCTACTAGACCTCTCCGCAGCCTTCGATACCGTCTCCCACCGCACTCTCGCCTCCAGACTCCATGACGCCGGCATACGGGGAACCGCTCTCGACTGGATCCGCTCCTTCCTCACCGGCAGAACCCAAAGGATCAGACTCCCACCCTTCCTCTCCGAACCCACAGAGATCAACTGCGGAGTACCCCAAGGATCCTCGCTCAGCCCCACGCTCTTCTACATGGCCGCCATCGTTAGACAGCATGGGTTCAGCATAGTATCCTACGCCGACGACACCCAGCTCATCCTCTCCCTCACGAAGAACCCCGAAGACACCAGACTCCGCTTCCAGGAAGGAATGAAAGACGTCGCAGCCTGGATGAACTACAGCTGCCTTAAGCTCAACTCTGAGAAGACAGAGATCCTCGTCCTTGGACACTCCTCCACTGCCTGGGACAACACCTGGTGGCCATCCGCCCTCGGAAACCCACCCACTCCATCAGACCACGCCCGAAACCTCGGCATCATTCTAGACTCCTCCCTCCCCATGACCCGCCAGATCAACGCCGTCGCCTCCACCTGCTTCAACTCCCTCCACATCCTCTGCAAGACCTTCAAATGGATCGTCATGAATGCAGAAAGACCGTCACCCACGCACTCATAACCAGCAGACTGGACTACGGTAATGCCCTCTACGCCAAAATCAACAAAACCCTGCTACACAAGCTCCAAACCATCCAGAACACCGCAGCCAGACTCGTCCTCGGAGCCCCACGACACAAGCACATGACCCAGCACCTTTGAGACCTCCACTGGCTCCCCATCGAGAAGAGTGTAACCTTCAAGCTACTCCCCCACGCCTACAAATCCTTCCACAACATCGGACGCAAATACCTCAACGAAAGAGTCTCCTTCCACGTACCAAAAAGGAACCTCCGCTCCGCCGACCTCGCCTTGGCAGAGACCCCGCGCATCCGCAGAACCAGAGCAGGCGGAAGAGCCTTCTCCTACATCGCAGCAAAGACCTGGAACGAGCTCCCAGCCAACATCAGACGCTCCCCCACTCTGCACACCTTCAGGAAGAGCCACAAGACCTGGCTCTTCGACTGATCCGGAGCTGCACCCCTCCCCCCTCCTTACCCCCCCAGCGCCTTGAGACCCTCACGGGTGAGTAGCGTGCTTTATAAACCCCTGATTGATTGATTGACATGGACTTTTGGAAATACATCTTCCAGTGTTGCTCCTGAAACTTTGATCAACATACTGTACTGCCATGTGTGACGCATTTGCTCATTTACACAGGAGCTATTATCACACCATTGAAGTTGTGGCCCTTTAACTGATACCGAGACTAGGAATGCCATTGAGGAGACACTCATCTCACACTTATCTCTTGTGTAGACTCTCTACTCCTATTGACTTGTCCAGAGTGCCACATGGGTTTTTGGGTGATTCGTTGACTAGTGCAGATGGTGTGGGTCTGTCCATCCACACAGTGTGGAATGACACTTTACTACACACAGATGTTCTGTAGTTACTGCCATTGCTGGATTAGTGAGGGAATGACAGTTTGAAAATCATTGTCTACACGTTCTAGTATGTTTTTCCCACTATGTGCACATGACACTAGGGCCAGATATTTGTCAAAGTGGCACAGTGCAGCGCAGCAAGTCACCTAGGTGCACGGCACTGCATCACTGGGAAAGGGCAGTAATGCACATTAGTTATGCCATATGTCACATTCCTTTCCTTTCACTTAAACTGGCACACAATTGGGTGCCAAGCACAGACATAGACATCCTTGCACTATGGTGCAAGTGTGCCTGCGTTGCACGCAGGATTGTTTTAGTGCAGGAAGGGCCATCTTACTGCACATCAACAATGCTTAAAGGCATATTCCTCTATCTACGTGTGCCACAGAATGGAGCACACATAGGAAGCGGAAGGGACTTGGATGACTTAATTTATTTGTCGTTGTTACACATCAGCTGAGGAGGCATATTAATTTGACGCATTCCCAGATTTACCTAGTTTGGTATACAGGACATGTCCCATTAACCATGGGAGTTGCATGGATACACCCACACAAAATCCATGGAACACCTCCTTTGCACACAGTAATGCAACACAGTATTTTGCCCTGCATTGAATTACTCCAGATTTTTGACTCCGTTCATAGCCAGGCAAAGCAGCTTTGCGTGTTTTCAAATATCTTACTTAGGGGTTTGCATCACACATATACTAGGGTGCGAGTATGAAAAAAGACCACAAGAGCTGACCCATAAACCCAGTTGAGACCTGGGTAGATTAATTATAACAATCAACAATGTTTCAACAGGTAATGTTTAAGAACAGGGACAAATTTACAAAGTAAAACACGTAAATTACAGTTGCGTGGGAAAAAGGGGAGACACTAGACTTGTCTGAATTATAAATAGCGATCTGTATTTAGAAAGTCAAATTCAATATAAATAGTTATGTCAGCACTATTTTCAATATATGTGGGTGTAACCCAAGCAAAAGTGTGCACATATGTGCTCATGCAAGAAGTGATCGGCGCAAGTAACACGTGAAACAATGTGAAAAACAGTGAGGAAAACAGCTCAAGAGATTTGAATAAATGGTTACAGAACAGTATTTTATGGAGTACAAGAAAGAATCCACTGTTTTATGGAACCATAGAAGCGCCAAGAGATGCGCTGAAAGGTTGACGGCGTTTCGACCTGTAATTACTTCAGATCATCATTAGGACCGGGTTACAACCGATTCAGTAAGTGCTGTAGTTAGGATGGGCTCCCCAAGAGTGGGGGTGGAATCTTGTGATCAGGCTGAGTCTGCCAAGGAGTAACTGGTGATCCATGTGAACTGCCTCAAGCTTTTCCATGACAGGGCTGATGTCACCATGCTGATGGTTACTGACGAGGATCAGGAGACAGAGTGAACCTCTCCCTGACCTCCTCTCTTACAGCCCCAAAGATGGGTCAGTGGATGAAGTTGTCTATTCAGACACCCTCACTGCCCAACAGCAGGCTGACTGTAAGCAAGCCTTACAACAGTATGCTAAGCACTTCTCCTTGACCAGTGGTGTACCCATGATGTGGACACTGAAGACAGTGTACCTGTCAAAAACAAAATCTATCGACAGTCTGATCAAGTTAAGGAGAGCATCAAAGCTGAGGTCAGCAAGATGCTGGAGTTGGGGGTAATTGAACCCTCAGAAAGCCCCTGGGCCAGCCCAGTGGTCTTAGCCCCAAACCTCATCCACAGGGTGGAAAGGAAGAAATAAGGTTCTGTGTGGACTACAGAGGTCTCAACTCTGTGACCAAGACAGATGCTCACCGCATACCAAGAGCTGATGTTTTGATAGATAAACTGGGAGAGGCCAAATTTCTTAGTACCATTGACTTAACTGCAGAGTACTGGCAGGTTGGCATGGCCCTAGAAGCCAAAGATAAAACCGCATTCTACACACCTGATGGGCATTATCCATTTATTGTTATGCCCTTTGGTTTAAAGAATGCCGCTGCCACCTTCCAAAGGTTGGTGAATCAAGTCCTTGCTAGATTGGAGGCCTTTAGTGCAGCATATCTTGATGATATTGCTGTCTTTTTAGCTTCACCTGGCAGAATCCACTGATCCACGTGGGAAAGGTTTTAAAAGCCCTGCAAACTGCAGCCCTAACTATCAAGGCATCCAAATGCCAGATAGGGCAGGGTGCAGTTGTATACTTGGGCACCTTGTTGGTGGAGGCCAAGTGCAACCCCTACAACCCAAGATCCAGGCAATCCTGGACTGGGAGGCTCCAACAACCCAGACCCAAGTCAGGGCATTCCTTGGCTTGACTGGGTACTACAGGAGATTTGTGAAAGAGTATGGGTCCATTGCGACACCCCTCACAGAACTCATCTCCAAGAAGATGCCCAAAATGGTAAACTGGACAGTAAGCTGTCAAAAGGCTTTTGACACCATGAAAGAGGTAATGTGCTCAGCACCAATTCTCAAAGCTCCAGACTACAACAACCAGTTCATTGTGCAGACTGATGCCTCTGAGCTAGGGATAGGAGCAGTCCGATCCCAGACCAGTGATGATGGCCAAGACCAGCCTGTTGCTTTTATAAGCAGGAGGCTACTCCCCAGGGAGCAGCGTGGGAGTGCCATTGAGAGAAAGGCCTTTGCTGTGGTTTGGTCCCTGAAAAAGTTGAGACCATACTTGTTTGGTACTCACTTCACAGTTGAAACTGACCACAGACCTCTCAAATGGCTAATGCAAATGACAGGTGAAAATCAAACTTTTGAGGTGGTCCATCTCCCTGGACTTTAAGGTGGAACATAGACCAGGGACTGCCCATGCCAATGCAGATGGACTTTCCAGGTTCTTCCACTTAGACAATGAAGACTGCCCAAGGAAAGGATAGTCTCATCCTCTTTTGTTTGGGGGGGGGTGTTATGTAGGAAAGTGCCCATTTTTGCATGGTTGCCCCCCACTAAAACACGCACATCCTGGGTCAAGGTGCCAAGCATCCTCCCCCAGGATGGGCAGGGTCCATGAAGGCGAAGCTTAAAAGGCTTGCCACCTTTGTAAGCTGACCCAGCCCTTTGCTGCTCCCAGCAACTGGCCCCCACCGGTTCTGCCTCCCACTTTGGGCGGGAGAATTGGCAGGAAAACCAAGATAGGAGGAGAGGTGTGCCCACCTTTGCCAACCCCATCCCTCAGGTTGGGAGGCGAGGCGAAGCACAACTCTCAGTCCCTGCCATCTTGAAGATGGGGGGACCCAGCCAACCAGAGTGAGGCTTATGCCCCCCTCCCACTGGAGGGTGGCAAAATAGGGGATGTATCCACCCCAAGGAAGAACCTCCATGAGACCGCTGGTGGTGAGGAAAGTCGTAATATGCTTGGTGGTGCCTCAGGGCGCCACCAAGCATAATGCAGCCCTCCAACCTCTGTGGGACCGTGGTTCCCTGGCGGTTGCGGCGGTGCAATGGCAGTCCGACTGCCAAAGTCCTAATAAGGGCAGTTAGACCCCCGGTGCGGCGGTGGCTGGATGCCACTGCGTGCCCGTGAGTCTGGTGGTCCTTGGACTGCCAGATTCATAATCAGGGCCTAAGTATTGATAGTTGGACCGGTGCTGGAAGTGGAGGAGCTCCTGCATGTTTGTCCTTCATTCCCGAGCAGCTCTTTGATTATGAATAAACTCACCTGCTTCTACTTACCATCTGAAGCTCCTTTACTACAATATTCTTGGCAGCGAGGATGGGATACGAACCCACGTGTGCAAAGCACAATGGATTAGATTGTGAGTGTGTCCCTGCTGACTGACTCAACAACTATCAAGGTCTCATACTTGATCAGGATGGTCAACACCTAGGGGGTGCTAAACCTGATTTGGATGGTTATTCCCAGGAACCTTTATTGCATAGAAGTTTATGATGCATTCTAAGGCCCAGCAGGTTTCTAACCTGAATTCACCTTGTATTTTTTTTTAGTCCTTAGGAATTCTTGTGGTAGTGTTTTTGTTTATTGTTCTTATCCGTTTGTGTAGTCATGTATTACCTTCTTCCCTTTCCCCTGTGTTTGGTCCTTGTGGCCTGTGTTGGTTGGCATATTGTTTGGAGAAAGGAAGATGTGTTGTAACTTACTGCTTTGTTATTGTAAGGATTCTTCAAGACTCTAGATTCCAGGCAGTAGAATGTGATGATGCAGGAAAGCAAATGTTCATGACGCTAGATGTGATCTGGTTAAGGGAGGTTTGCCAAGAGAGTAATGTCTCCCATTATTCAGCCTTATTGCAAAGTAGGGAATGAGCTTTTGTGGAAGATGGGATGCTACTAAGATCTGACAATTTAATTCCTCCTTATTTAGTGAGGGGTGGAATCATCAACAATGCTAAAAAAGGGACACCTTGGTTTGTCTTTCACTAATCGTCATATTCGTTGAGTCATTTTGGTGGCCAAGAATGGTGGTGGACAGTAATTATGTGTGTAAGTCTGCTGACAAAGGCCTGAAAGTCTATTCTCTCCTCATGCCCATTGAATGCCCATCAGGTCTGTTGGTTAAATTAGGGATTGGTATCATAGGTCCCTATGATTCCTTACAGGGTGGTGCCAAATATGTTCTGGTCCTGGTGAATTATTGTGCTAACTGGGCAGAGCTTAAGATGGTTAAGGAGGAACGTTTAGGTGTAGTTGCTTAGAGAAATCCATTTAAGGGAAGGCTTTCCGGAATTTCTCATTTTTAGGTCAAGCCTAGGCAGCGCGCAAGCGCTGACCGCAAGACATGCTGTAATCACTACAGGGCTTTCATCCCGCCTGTTGGCTTTTTATTGGTTGCTTGCATTGTCCTTTAGGAAGCTCTGCTTTCGATTGGTTAATCTTTCGTTTTTTTGGTCCTCCTTTGGAGTACTTGGCTCCCTCTCAGCGGATTTCACTCATTCTTCTTTCTTGTTGGCTATCTGAACGCGTTTACGGTTTGTTTTTGTTGTAGTTAGCGCTCATGTTTACGAGCTTCAATGCCTTTTAAGTGCTTCGCTGGGAGATAATTTGCAGCATGTTTTTTTTTTAACTCATTCATTTGCTTACATGTGCACTACAATATTACAAACATCTCTTTAAAGGTCGCGATTGTGCAGTGAAATAAAGTACAGCGTACTGGCACATTATTTGAAAAACATTTGCTACAATCTAATTGTGTTTACTTTGGTGTTTGTGCTTTAATTAATAAAAAAATTCACATGGATAAAACTTCGCTGGTTTCTGAAAGGCGGCGTGCATTTTTAGTTTCTTTACTATTTTATATCTGAAAGGGTTTATTAAGAACTAAGCGTGTAGGCACATTGTTTTTTATTTTCCTTTCATAAATGCAAAAGAATACATATAATTGTCTGGAGGGCATGTTTGTGCATTATACATTAATCCCATCCAGGTTTAGCTGCGGTGCTTCAAGGGCCATGTTTGCGGATGGACTACCTTCCCAAGGACCGGGCATTGGTGCTGCAGTGGCAGTAACCCTTGAAAGGACCACGTACGGACACTACAGATGCCGCTACTACCGGGGCACTGTACTTCTAACAGCTGTGCTCTTTTGTTTTGTATTCTATAGTTTATTTTAGGTAAAAAATAGAGTTAGCCCGCAGTCTTTTGTATGTAATCACATTTTGCTAAGTGCTTCGCTGGAAGCTCAAAGACAGTGTGGTTTGTTTAACTTTAGTTATTTGCTTAACTCAGTAAGCTTTTATTACACACAGAGGGGCCGATTCCGATCTCGGTCGGAGGCGCACCCAATACTATTCGGTCGGGAAAAAGCCATGCGAAAGCCAGTTTCCCGACCGATCCGTACAGCACACCGAACGAGCAAGTACGATGCGCACAACAGCAAAAATTCCGGCCGAGCCGTACTCACCCAAACCAGGTCCTGTTCTCCGACCGAGGCGAATCCGGAAACGCCGAATCGAGTCGCACGGAAGGGAAAATGCAGCCCCGTCCGGCCGGACAAGTACGATGCGCTTTCCGTACGCGCCGAACCCGTCGCTACGCACGGCACGTCAAAGCATCCGGGAGAGGCGCACATAAGCTCCGAATCGCGCCACAACACGATCCACGGCTACGAGACGAGACACAGCACAGACGAGGACGACGCGAAGCGACGAGGACGAAGCGAAGCGACGAGGACGAAGCCAAGCGACGAGGACGACGCGAAGCAACGAGAAGGACGAACGACACGAACCAACCATGAATCCCTTCGTCCCGATCATACCAATATTCTACATCTACTACCGGAACAGGCACGGACGCGTACGGCGCAGAAGGTAAGTCAGACACCAACCACAAAACACATACAACACGTACACGACACATCACACACATACACGGGGAATCTGAATATACTTGCAACAGCAGCACCATAGGGGCGGGATGCCCATCACCAATGCCACATATGCACACAGGGGCCTGAATGCGCGCCACCACCCCAACCCAGGGGGGCTGGATGCCAACCACCACAACCACCCTTAGCCAGGGGGTGCCAAATGCCCACCACCACTACCACCCTTAGCCAGGGGGCAGGATGCCCACCACTACTACCACCCTCACCCAGGGGGGCAGGATGCCCACCACTACTACCACCCTTAGCCAGGGGGCTGGATGCCTACCACTACTACCACCCTTAGCCAGGGGGCAGGATGCCTACCACTACTACCACCCTCACCCAGGGGGGCAGGATGCCCACCACTACTACCACCCTCACCCAGGGGGGCAGGATGCCCACCACTACTACCACCCTTAGCCAGGGGGCAGGATGCCCACCACTACTACCACCCTCACCCAGGGGGGCAGGATGCCCACCACTACTACCACCCTCACCCAGGGGGGCAGGATGCCCACCACTACTACCACCCTTAGCCAGGGGGCAGGATGCCCACCACTACTACCACCCTCACCCAGGGGGGCAGGATGCCCACCACTACTACCACCCTTAGCCAGGGGGCAGGATGCCTACCACTACTACCACCCTTAGCCAGGGGGCAGGATGCCCACCACTACTACCACCCTCACCCAGGGGGGCAGGATGCCCACCACTACTACCACCCTCACCCAGGGGGGCAGGATGCCCACCACTACTACCACCCTTAGCCAGGGGGCAGGATGCCCACCACTACTACCACCCTCACCCAGGGGGGCAGGATGCCCACCACTACTACCACCCTCACCCAGGGGGGCAGGATGCCCACCACTACTACCACCCTTAGCCAGGGGGCAGGATGCCCACCACTACTACCACCCTCACCCAGGGGGGCAGGATGCCCACCACTACTACCACCCTTAGCCAGGGGGCTGGATGCCTACCACTACTACCACCCTTAGCCAGGGGGCAGGATGCCCACCACTACTACCACCCTCACCCAGGGGGGCAGGATGCCCACCACTACTACCACCCTTAGCCAGGGGGCAGGATGCCCACCACTACTACCACCCTTAGCCAGGGGGCTGGATGCCTACCACTACTACCACCCTTAGCCAGGGGGCAGGATGCCTACCACTACTACCACCCTCACCCAGGGGGGCAGGATGCCCACCACTACTACCACCCTCACCCAGGGGGGCAGGATGCCCACCACTACTACCACCCTCACCCAGGGGGGCAGGATGCCCACCACTACTACCACCCTTAGCCAGGGGGGCAGGATGCCCACCACTACTACCACCCTCACCCAGGGGGCAGGATGCCCACCACTACTACCACCCTTAGCCAGGGGGGCTGGATGCCTACCACTACTACCACCCTTAGCCAGGGGGCAGGATGCCCACCACTACTACCACCCTCACCCAGGGGGGCAGGATGCCCACCACTACTACCACCCTTAGCCAGGGGGCAGGATGCCCACCACTACTACCACCCTTAGCCAGGGGGCTGGATGCCTACCACTACTACCACCCTTAGCCAGGGGGGCAGGATGCCTACCACTACTACCACCCTCACCCAGGGGGGCAGGATGCCCACCACTACTACCACCCTTAGCCAGGGGGCAGGAAGCCTACCACTACTACCACCCTTAGCCAGGGGGCTGGATGCCTACCACTACTACCACCCCCACTCATAGGATGGACAATGCATGACACAACAAGCACACCACAACCTAGGGAATGCAAGATTAAGACATCCCCCCACCACCATGACAAGCGTGTGAGCAGGCTGTGTCAAATGCCTACAACACCGAACATGACATTGAACATACAATGTGACCCCCTAGCACATGTGCCACACATATATGTGTGTGGCACCCACAATGCAAGCAGCCCATGACCATTGTGGCAATGGGGCCTAAACCCCCATCATCACAGTGACCAAAAGGCAAGTGTGGGGTCCATAGCTGAAGCACATTTTGACCATTGTGGCAATGGGGTCTAAACCCCCATCATCACAGTGACCAAAAGGCAAGTGTGGGGTCCATAGCTGAAGCACATTTTGACCATTGTGGCAATGGGGTCTAAACCCCCATCATCACAGTGACCAAAAGGTAAGTGTGGGGTCCATAGCTGAAGCACATTTTGACCATTGTGGCAATGGGGTCTACACCCTCATCATCACAGTGACCAAAAGGTAATTGTTAACAAAGAAAGAGCTGCAACTGCCAAACTGCATGGATCATTCCTGGTCACAGAACCAAAAACTCATCTGTGGCAAAGTAGTGTATGTGTCCCATTGCAACATAAATTGGGGGAGCCAAATACTGCAGTGCAAATGAAACATTCCTTTGGCCATGTGCAGACAAACAACACCCATGGGGGCTGAGACCGTCAACAGTCATCAATGACACAATGACAGAAGTGACCATCAGAATGCAGAACCACATATTTGCACCAATGGGCACACAAATGCAGATACCCTGTGGAGACAGCAGATGTGAGGTGAACAGATACCATACCATGGCAGCAATGGGACACACAAACCATGATCACTGTGCTGACCGATGACCTAGGAGTCCCAGGGACAGCAGGGGAAACACACCAAACAACATACAGCCAATGGCACACCCAAGATATGCCAATGCAGTGGTGCAGATGCACAAACACAAACAGGCAGACCAACACTGTCATCATACACAGCAGGTGAGGGGTGGGGGTGCCAGTGTCCCCAGGCAACAACACAACACATGAGGAGAGCTGAATACCAATCATACAGATGTGCATACACTGCCACACTAAGCTAACTCATGGATCCAAATCCCCTATGTGGGCAAGCAGGCATTGACAGGTGAGAGGGAGCACAAAACACACATGTCACACAGGCACGTAGGAACAACAACTGACACAGCAAGTCACAGACACACCACAGCACCACCCCCAGGGCCCCCACAATGTGGTGACCCTGGGCTGAAGAAAAAAATACCACTGTGATGACAAAGCTAAATGTCGTTCACACTGTGAACCACAGTCAGGTGTCCTGAGCAACTAACTACCATCACACCTACACAAGCACAAATCAATCAGCATGGCCAGTAAGCCAAGGCCAACATGGAGGCAGGGGACTAGCCGGGCAACAACTCTCATCTGCACACACTCAACACCACACCCCTCGACCTCCAACAATGTGCAGCAGTGAAGTACACATGCACTGGTGACATTGCACATGCACCCATGACTATTCCAGGGTGGTGGGTGGGAACCAAGGTGTAGAAACACATCACACATGGACACTCAACAAGACTCCTGAATGTCTGACACACTGCACACTACTCTGTACATGGACATGACGGCAATACCACACCGACCAATGGGATCCCAGCCACAGTCACACACCAATGAAGAAGCCAAGGTCACCCACAAAGAACACACATAGACAACAACCAACATTGCAGCCCGGACCCTAAGGAGTGCCAGCAGTCACACACACAACGTGTCACAATCACTGAAAGATAACACAAACTGGAAATCACATGACAGGGGCAAACAACAAGTGCCAAAGGGAAACCTGACTGTGACCCATCTGCGTCAGCACACAAACTCTGCCCTGACAGCAAACACACCTATGGGTGACACCCTGATGACCAGTAATGTGCCATGCACCCACATCACAGAGAACACAGGGAGAAGACTTTGGGGGAACATAGCTCAAGTCAGCAAGCATCACAAACAGGTACAACACTAGGGATCACAGCATGCGCAGATGAATGGAAGTGAACACACAGACATGCACATACAACACACACCTTGGGCGCAGGCAATGTCACACGTGTACACACTGCCATGAGGGGACTCCACTCCTGTGTGAGGAAAGCTGTGCCATATGTTGCCTCAGTAGGGCCCCATCATGTCAGCTGAGCACTTGGTCACACAATCAACAATTAGCACCAAATGAGGGCTCCCATCACATCAGCCTGGTCATGGATGTGCCAACGGAATCATCAGCACAGATCCAACACACTTGTATAGCAATGTTGCACTGACTACACGGATGAGTCCCTCCCCATTGATGCCCAAACCTGCATGTCCACTGGAGATGGCAACACGGTCAGGGAAGTAGACAAATGCAACGATGGCAGGCACAACAGATGTGCAGGGGTGGAAGCCACAGATATGAAATTGCCAATGTAAGTAGGAAACCCATTGCCAAATACTGAACACATGACACCCTCAGATGCTGCTATTGATGACATGGATACACCACATGATAGGACACATTCCCCCTGGACCACATGGGTTCCTGCACAGTAACACTTCATAATCATGAGACCAGATATCACCATCACTGCAGCAAGGGCATGGTTAGCTGCACCAACAACATGTACATCTGAAGCATGAGCACTAGAGAAAAGAAAGTTGCTTTATTCAGCATATGTGTTGAGGCCAAACGAAGTCCTGAAAAAGAGCAAAGGCCAATGGCCAGTCCATTGTCAAAGTTCAAACAGGGTGACACTGGCAGATGTCACCCTACGCATGCCTGCACAATACCAGGGACAATCCACTAGGAGGGGCAACCGGGGGCAGGCCAGGCACCGCAGGGACAGGATCAGGGCTCACCAGGGGAGTCAGGGAAGGGGTGGTGGGTGCAGGAGAGCCACTGACAACTGCAGTGGAGGTGTCTGACATGGTGTGTGCCGGCACAACTGGGGGCATGACACAGATGTCGTGGGTGCCGGCACAACTGCAGTGGACCCTGCAGATGGGGTGGACAGGTCCGCCACTGCAGTGCCCAAGTCAGACAGGGCGGTAGTGGACTCCACTGCAGTGCCTACCTCCAGGGGAGGAGAATGGGGAACAGGCAAGGTGGGTTGGACAGAGGGGGGACACCCTCACCACATCAGTGGCACAGACAAGCGCAGCGGGGGGTGTGGTGCTGGGAGAGCAAGTGGCAGGGGGAGAAGGCCGGAGCATCTTGGGGATGGTATATCTGTGGGTGGGGGAACCTGGGGCAGGGTGTGGTGGGGGCACCTGTGCAGTGGGGGCCTGAGGGATGGAGGACGGAGACCTTGTGCCTGAGCTGCAGGGTGGTGGCGGGGTCTTGCTCTTAGCACTCCGGGGGGACTTGCGGGTGGGGGCCTCAGTCCGTCTGCGCCTGGGGGAGGGTGTCCGGGGGCGAGGGGCACTCTGCTCCGTGTGGGTGGGCTTCCTCTTCCCCCGGGATGCTGGAGCAGCTTCATCGGTGGGGAAGAGGCCGAGGTCACAGAGGAAGAGCTGCTGTGACTTTGGGGTTGCAGGTGAGGCAAGGGAGGGTGCTTTGGAGGGAGAGGGAACTGAGGACTGCGCAGTGCATGTGGATGCGTGTGTGTGTTCCAGGGCCCCATCCCCTGTGAGTCTGGCTTCAGTCCCCTGAATGTGCGTGCGTGTGCGTTTTGTCATTGGCGTGTGTGTCAGTGTGCTGGATGTGTGTGTGCTGGTGTGTGCCTGTGCCAGTGTGTGTGTGCCTGGGATGGGTAAGGTGCTGGGGAGTGTGGATGGAGCAGAGGCAGGAGGGGTGAGGGACCGTTTGAGGAGGGACACTGCTGCCGTCAGGGAGGAGTCCATGGACCTATTGCCCCTCTGTAGGTCAGACATGCCCGATGAGATGCCCTCCATGAACGACACCAGCTGAGTCAACAGCGCGGTGTGCGCATGGAGGACACTCAGCATGGCTGTCTGCCCTACATGGAGCTGGCGAAGGAGGTACACAGACTCCTCACTCAGGGCAGCAGGGGACACAGGGGCAGGGGGTGCGGTGCCTGGCCCAAAGGAGACACGCTCCCGGACATGGGAGCCTCCACGGACCTGGGGAATGGGAGCCGATGGGAGGGCGGTGGTGGTGCTGGTGGTGGCGGGGACAGCAACACTAGCTGGGGTGTGGTGGCTGCTGACACCCGCCTCCACAAGGGAGTCATCCTCCGAGTTGCTCTGGTCCTCAGCTGAGGTGGATGCTGCTGAGGACTCCTCGGTGTGGCTCCCCTCGCCCTCCGTGCCACTGGGTCCCTCCGACCACTCCTCGGCTGCTGACCCAGTCTGGCTCTCCGGCTCCTCCTGGTCCGTGGAGCTGTCCCCTTCCGTGGCCGTGGATGTATCTGCAAACAATGGGGAAACAGACAGACATCAGTCACCTGCACATAACGCACACACCACTGTGAGCACAGCACATTACAGAGCAAGCCCTGGCATCATTAGTTGTACATTGCTAAAAGTGCCCTAATTGAACAGGAGAAGTCAATTGTCAGTCTGATGCCAAGCATGGCACTCACATCCCACATGGCCTTGCACCCATCTGTCTGGTGTCTGTTGGATTGCAACACCCCAGTGTTGACACATGCACCAAGTACACAGTAGTTGGACAGTGCAGAGGACACGGTGTGGACACATCACAGCTCTTGCCACTGAGTCAGTACAGGTTTACGGATGTAAGGGATGCCCAGAGTCAAATAGGAAATGCATGTGATGCATACCAGCGACAGACACCATGATGCACCCATGTCCTGATAGCCAGCGCCACTATGGTGTGCATGTAGCACATGTCACTCCCCTGCAGGATCACCAATCAGTAGACACATGCCATGGCGGAGGCATGACTGCAAAGTCATACATCACTGTCTCAGTGATGTATGACTTTGCAGCCAGACAACAACACTCTGCACTGTGTCACAATAGTAGGTCATGGGGAATGCAAGTCCTGGAGCTGCACAAGTGCACATGTACATCCCCCACTACACATCCTCTTAACCCTCATCTGTCCAGGTCATACCTATTGGACATATGGGAGACCTGTGACACTACCCTCTGAACCTGAGCCCCTCACACTCTGCTGTGCATGGGGAACAGCTGCCTGAACTTCACATTTACATGCCCCAGTCTGCATGGGCAGCTGATCAGACACCTATGTGTCACACAAGTATCGTCTCCTATGGTCACATCTCCAGTGGCATGCTGAGCCCCTACCAAGAAACTCCACAGCAGTCCTGGCGACTAATCCACAGCACACTGACACAGAGGCAGACACCTGAGGGGTCAAATCACTGTGCACAATGTGTCCTCTGATACACGGGAGTGGGAGTACAGAGTGTATTGTATGGCCTGGAGTAGGCATGACTGTCCAGCCCCACATGAATGAGGGATGAGCCCTGGACTGTAGGCAGCTGGCTAAGTATGTGTGACACACGTCATATACATACTCCTGGGGCCCAAACATTGTTCCCACCCGCAGCATGGGTGTGTGCCAGGTACCCCAGCCACATGTGGTGGATCAGCTCAGCAATTGGACCACAGATCAAAGTAACACGCTGAATACATGTCAGAATACAGGCATCGTGTAAGCAATGGACCCACCCATGATGCCCACCACAGAGTCAGGGAAACAGATGCTGTCTCCCACCTTGAGTCAAGCAAACTGCAAGGACACAGTCCTAAGTGACAGAATTCCCTGCATGTAAGGGCCACACCTGGGTATCAGATGAGGAGTGGGCAGTGCACAATAGAGGGACATGGCTCCTGGACAACATGACTGCTGTACTGTGGCAGTTCAACCTGGCCCGAGGAGGGCACATAGCATGTTAGACAGAGTACACAGTGCAGTCTTTGACTCACCCCCTCCTTGCTGCTCTCTGGCCTTCAGCTGCCCATCCAGGTCTGGAAAGACCACCGCCAGGATCCTGAGCATGTGGGGGTCAGGGTCCGTGTTCCGCCCCTCCTGCGAGGAGGCGACAGCTTCAGCTGGACCCGTGCAATCCTCCGGGTCCAGCCCCGAAGGTCCTGCCACCTCTTTTGGCAGTTGCGGATCCGGCGCTTGTAGACCCCCACGGACCGGACAGCCCGGACGATGTCCTTCCAGATCTCATGCTTCCGATGGGCAGAAGCCTGTCAGGATGACAAAGTGATAAGGCCATTACTACACATGCAACATATCCGTGCATGACACAGTTGCATATACATGTCGCAATCACAGGGGCACATGGTGTACCCAGGCAGTGCACGGCTGCCCATGGACAGTTTTCCAGAAGTCACTACATGGTATCATAGCATGGGGAGTAAAACCCTGTTCAGAAGCACTGTCACTGCACCATACCTGTCCAGTGCAAGTCACTACACACTATGGGGGGTGACAACTACTCAGTGAGCCTGCTAGCCAGTGGTGTGCTGACTCTCAGCCTTGCTAGTCAGACAAAATGCACATTCAGAAAGGCAGTGCACAGAACACTCACCTGCTCCCCTGGTGTCCCATACAGCTTGCTGTACTGTGGAAGTAGGCTGTCCAGCAGGGCCTGGTTCTCTTCAAGGCTGAAGGCTGGGGCTCTCTCCACAGTACGTGCCATTGCAGGGTCCAGAGGGGCAGAGACAGCAGCAGTGCAGTGGCAGATGTCGTCCTGGAGCATGTAGTGCAGGCAAGTGGGCTCTCAGGGGAACATGCAGCAATATATATGTGCTGGAGAGGCAGATACTGTCCCTTGTGTCCAAAGTGATAGGTCCAAGTCGTTTGCATCTTCTGAATCTGGCCAATCCATGGAATAGCAGCACCAAAACACGCCCACAGCATCCTTCAAAATTTCAACTTCATGACATACATGATTTTGCAACATTGTTGTGGGTGACCAACTGATTTTCCAGCAACCGACTCGTTCGAATATTCGAAAACGCGTCCGTTGCCAGGCAAGCCCATTGTCAATGGGTGCGCACCGATCGGTCCATTGAGGTACAACGCGCACAGGGGTACAACGCGTACCCGCACACATTGAATGCAATGGGCCGGCCGGAGGCACCGATCGGTCCATTGCAGTACAACGCGCACAGGGGTACAACGCGTACCCGCACACATTGAATGCAATGGGCCGGCCGGAGGCACCGATCGGTCCATTGCAGTACAACGCGCACAGGGGTACAACGCGTACCCGCACACATTGAATGCAATGGGCCGGCCGGAGGCACCGATCGGTCCATTGCAGTACAACGCGCACAGGGGTACAACGCGTACCCGCACACATTGAATGCAATGGGCCGGCCGGAGGCACCGATCGGTCCATTGCTGTTCAACGCGCACAGGGGTACAACGCGTACCCGCACACATTGAATGCAATGGGCCGGCCGGAGGCACCGATCGGTCCATTGCTGTTCAACGCATCACTGTACATGTGACTGGCATATGTCAGCATGCCTGTCTCAGATGGACATATGCCAGCCACAGATAGCTCCCAGGGAGTGAGGGGCACACCTACATCACGACAGCCTGTCCAAACCTTATCATAAGGCATGTAAGGCTGCATTTCCTATTGTGTGTATGTTGGTGTACATTTTGTCCTGTGGGTGTCACCTGTGGGCAGCCACCCCCAGGCTGTGCACGTGTTAATGGGGACAGGTTCCTGGGTGTTACGTGTACGTGACCACTGTGATGTGCAACTGTTCATATCTGTGCATGTGCCATGGTCACATTTCACAGTGGTGTTTGTGTATGTCATGTCACATACCCCGTGAGTCCCATGTGGGACGGTATGTTTGAGCCAGGGTGTCCCAGTGGCACAATAGTGATGGCCCTCCACAGTCTTTGTGCATGTAGTGTTTACAATGTCTCTGATTTCATGTGCACAATGGGAGACAGTCTCCACATCCACGTTGTGTGTGCATGGACTCTGATGTTGTGCGTGTGTGTCACAGACGTCCATGGCTCTCCTGCCATGGCAAGTGTGGCCACTACCTGTGGGGGTCATGTTTGTTTTGTTGTGGTGTACACATGATACTCCAGGTGATGCCAGTGTCCATGTGGCATTACAGGGTCCCTGGGAATGTGCCTGTCGTTGAGCTGTGGTGCCTGGGGCACATCTGTCCTCACATGTCACTGGGGGGTGACTGTGACACAGCATCATGATATCCAATGGGCCAACCTGGGACAAATTGATGCCACCTGTAGGACCGTGTTGACAGATGTTGGCCATGTATGTACCATACATGTCGTTCCGGTACTGCACACTTCATGTAGTTGTGCCTCATGATGATGTATGTTGGGATCTTGAGTGTGTTCAATGCCGCATATGTGGGGTGACTGACGATCTTGCTTACTTCTCCTCTGCACTGCAGGGCTCCTGCTGTCCATCGGCCATTCCCAGACCTGGCAACGATGGTGGAACGGGACAGCATCCGACGGTACCGCTTCACCAGGCAGCTGATTGAGGATTTTGCAGTGCAGTTGTCCCCACATTTGCAGCCTGGCCGGCCGTATCCTACAGCGCTGACCCCCAAGGTGAAGGTGATGGCAGCCCTACACTTCTTTGCCACCGGTACCTTCCAACATACTGTGGCGTCTGCTGGTGGGATGTCACAGACCATGTTCAGCCGTGTGCTCCGCGATTTCTTGGCGGCAATGTTGCTCTTCCTGAACCGGTACATCTATTTCCCTAGACTGCGACGACTCACTGACGTGAAGAGTGACTTTTATGCCCTGGGGAGGATGCCGCATGTCATTGGCTCCATTGATGGGACACATGTGGCTTTGGTACCACCACAGGCCCAGGAGCAGGCCTACAGGAACCGCAAGCACTACCACTCGGTCAATGCACTGGTGGTGTGTCTTGCAGACATGACCATCACACACGTGTGTGCCCGTTTCCCTGGTTCAGCACACGATGCCTTTGTGATGAGGAGTAGTCGCATCCCCAGGTTGATGGCACAGATGCAGAACCAGCGTGCCTGGCTTGTCGGTGTGTACTGACTTTGTGCCATTGTGTGTGATCTGATCTGTAGTATTCCGCCCACTTTTCCAAGTCAGCTGATGTGCACTTGTCTGTCCGTAGGTGACTCGGGATACCCCAACATGCCGTGGTTGCTGACACCCCTCAGGAACCCTGTGACACCTGCCCAGATGCGCTACAATGAGGCACATGGTCGGACCAGGAGAGTGATTGAGCGGACCTTTGGTCTCCTGAAGAGCCGCTTCCGCTGCCTGGACAAGACCGGAGGGTCCCTCCCATATGCCCCTGCGAAAGTGTGCAAGATTATCATCGTCTGCTGCATGCTCCACAACCTGGCAGTGCGGAAGGAGTTGCCTCTCATCCAGGATGACGATGACCAACATCCGCCACCTGTGGAGGATCCTGGCCTGGAACACGATGCCAGTGACGATGATGATGATGATGGTGATGGTGATGTCCGCACACAGCTCATCACCAACTTCTTTAGCTGAATGTGAGTATCCTGAGGTGTCATGTCAATGATGTGAGTTGGCATGATGTGTGGGTGGTGCTCTGGTGCTGTTGGAGTGTGTCCATGGGCTACTTGACTGGATGTGTGTTGCGATGTGTGCTTACAGGTGGGCTGTACTCCCCAACAGTGTTCACATGCTAACTTGGTTCTGGGTGGGTATCTTGTAACATGTATTGTGCATGAGTTTTGCTGTTCTGTCCTGTACTCCATTGCTTTTGACTGTGTGTCATTTCTGTCCTTCACAGGGTACTTTCAGATTCGTTTGGTCAACTGTGTCCACCGACAACGTGATTGCACATCCAGGCTGGTAGCTGTTGTGTCCCTACAGGTGATGTGCGCCACACCCATGGACTTCCTTCTGTCTACAGTTGTTGACTGTGTGCCCGCTACCAGGTGGGGTTACCTTGCATCTGTAGTGGTTACGGCATGTTGCTACTGTGTAATAAACCTGTGCTTCACTTAGTGATGTGCGTTGTCTGTGGTCACACATTTGAGTGCCATTTGCTTACTGCACCTGTGGGCTACTTGACTACAACTGGGAATGGGTGTGGTGTCTGTGCATTGCACCGTCTTCCCTGGCAACATCAGTGTAGGCAATGAGTCAGATGGCCTAGGTGTGTATGTGTTGTGTAGCCCTGGTGGTGTGTCTCCCTCATATGTGTCACGTTGCCTGTACTCACATGCCTGTGTTGTCCTTGCTGTTGCAGTTCGCATACACAGTGTAATTTTGTTGTTCATCATCCCCATAACAGCACCCACGTTGGAATCACGACAGAGGCAAGTATGGTGTATTATTGTGTTTATTGTGATACATCTGTGATAATAGTGCATAGGATGGATTGTGCTGTACATGAATCTTGCAATCCCAAGTTCCTAGATGAATAGAAAGTCCAGGTAGACAGGATCCCCAGTATCGGGGCCACAGTTGTCTGACACATTGTTCCAACTTGTACTCCCCATGCAATGTGTGGGAGTAGTGTTGCCATCAACAGGGTGAACAGTCTGTGCACAAAGGCGAAAATCCAGAACAGGTTCAGGCTTCCTGGGAGTTGCGCTTGGCCATCAGCCTCTCACTTTCCCCTCCTCGGACGACCCCTCTTCTTGGGGGGGGCCCTCAAGTGCAGGCTGCTGCGGTGCAGGGGACTCTCCGCCAGAGTCCTCCTCCCTCCCTGTGGCAGTTGCAGTTTGTTCGGTACCAGATGTTGTTGGCACACAGGGAGGTGTGGACTGGTTGCTGTTCATCTGGCGGAGGCATTGTAAAATGTCCCTGTGCACCGCCGTCATCTCATGTAGTACATCCCACTTGGACTCCACGCGGGTCATGTGGGAGTCCACACGTGACATGTGGGAGTCCACACGTGACATGTGTGACTCCACATGGGACATGTGGGAGTCCAAGCGGGCATGATGGGCAGCCTGCTGCTGTTTGATGTCTCTGAGGAGCCCCACTACCTGGCTGAGCTCTCCGGTGCTGGACTGGTACGCATCAGCTATGCGTACCAGTTGTGGGTCTTCATGCACACCAGCAACGTCTGCAAGCAGCGACCTCTGTCTCCCACCCCTCCCACCACCCCTGCTGACATGTGCAGTGTGTGCAGTTGCACGCACAGATAACCCTGGTCCACCTCGGGGGTTGGTGGTGGTGGTGGTGTCCATGGCCCCAGGTTGGTCCAGGGTCACTGCGCTGGTGTTGTTCCTTATTCTGTCCATGTCGGCAGGGATGGTATTCGTGGTGACAGTCGTTGGAGGGGTGGGTGCAGGGGGTGCAGCTGGTGGACCTGCTGGTGCTGCAGCTGGTGGTCCTGCTGGTGCAGCATGTTGACTTGCACCGGATGTGCCAGGTTGTTCTTCATCGTCCGAGGAGGACAGAGGCTGTACGACGCCAGTGAGCTCGGCATCCTCTTGAGCCTGGGACTGGGACTCCTCAGCGTCTGCTGCTGTGTCCCTATCATCACCTGTTTTTGGGAGACACAAACAATGTATGTCATGTTTCTGCAGGCATCAGTGGTTGACACACCTGACAGTTGTGACTGTGCCTCGGGGTGCGGGCCTGTACATTGTATTGTCCTAAGTCGTCACAGTCAGGGGTTGATATTGGTGTGGCACATTGTCCTGCATTATTTGGGCATTTCTATGTATTCTCTGGGGTGTGAACATGGTCTGCATTGATTGTGTTTGGTTGACAGCCAGACCTCCTTCCCACCCACCCACCCACCCAGTCAGTTATCCCACCATGGAACGTGCTTGCATTGCAGGGAGTGTAAGTTGTCTCTCAGGATGTCAGTCAGAGGTGTCCTGCTGTTTGTTGGTGCACAGTTGGCAGCAGGGCCTTGTGCTCCCCACAGCAGTAGCCAGTGTCAGCCATCTTGTGAGTCCTTCTCCACTCCCTGTGATGTGAGCATGGTTCAGGGTGGTGTTGATGGGACAGTTGTGAGGCTGAGCAATGTCTGTGACTACCACTCCCATCATGCTATTGCCTCCACCCCCCTTCCCAGCATGCCCATGCTTCCTTCCTTTTGACTCTGCTTCCCTGTGGGGTGGGCTGGCTGTGCTGACAGGATGGCTGGGAGTGTTGTCCTGGCAGTTGTTTGGCTAAGAGTCCCAAGAGTGTCCCTGTGCTTCACACAACATAACCCAGGGTGGTGGTGCTTTGTGGGATCTTGTGTTAGGATGGAGGGCATTGCATTCTACCAGGTGGGTACTGTGGAGTTTGTGTTGGGGGGGGTGTGAGGGGAGGTGCTGGTGACTATGGTCAGTGCTGCAAGTCCCCCTTCCCACCCAGCCAGCCGGATATCCCACCATGGAACGTGCTTGCATTGCAGGGAGTGTAAGTTGTCTCTCAGGATGTCAGTCAGTGGTGTCCTGCTGTTTGTTGGTGCACAGTTCCCAGCAGGGCCTTGTGCTCCCGCAGCAGTAGCCAGTGTCAGCCATTTTGTGAGTCCTTCTCCACTCCCTGTGATGTGAGCATGGTTCAGGGTGGTGTTGATGGGCCAGTTGTGAGGCTGAGCAATGTCTGTGACTACCACTCCCATCATGCTATTGCCTCCACCCCCCTTCCCAGCATGCCCATGCTTCCTTCCTTTTGACTCTGCTTCCCTGTGGGGTGGGCTGGCTGTGCTGACAGGATGGCTGGGAGTGTTGTCCTGGCAGTTGTTTGGCTAAGAGTCCCAAGAGTGTCCCTGTGCTTCACACAACATAACCCAGGGTGGTGGTGCTTTGTGGGATCTTGTGTTAGGATGGAGGGCATTGCATTCTACCAGGTGGGTACTGTGGAGTTTGTGTTGGGGGGGTGTGAGGGGAGGTGCTGGTGACTATGGTCAGTGCTGCAAGTCCCCCTTCCCACCCAGCCAGCCAGCCAGATATCCCACCATGGAACGTGCTTGCATTGCAGGGAGTGTAAGTTGTCTCTCAGGATGTCAGTCAGTGGTGTCCTGCTGTTTGTTGGTGCACAGTTGGCAGCAGGGCCTTGTGCTCCCCACAGCAGTAGCCAGTGTCAGCCATCTTGTGAGTCCTTCTCCACTCCCTGTGATGTGAGCATGGTTCAGGGTGGTGTTGATGGGACAGTTGTGGGGGGGCAATATGTGTGACTGCGACTCCCATGATGCTATTGGCTACACTGACTTGGCCAGCATACACAGAATTCCTTCCTTTGAGTGGTCTTCACTGTGTGTTGGTGTTGTTGTGGTGGCTACATGTGTGGATGTGTGTGTTAGTTCTATTTGTGCCACTGCCTAGCTGTAGTTGTGGTTGTGTTTGTACATGTGTTGGCACAGTTGGATGTGACTTTTTTGATGGCATGTGTTGTGTTTATCTGACTGACATACACATTTTGGGATGATTCTGTTCTAGTTGCTGTGTAATTGCTATGAGTGCATGGTTTGACTCTCCCCTTGACAGTGATGTGTGTGTTTTGTGGCAGTTTATTGTGTACATTTGTTGTGTACTCACCAGGCTCTGGGATGTCCTCTAGTCCATATACGCTCACTGGCGGAAGGATGGCCCGCACCTTCTCCTCCCAGGGCCTGAGGTATACTGGCTTGGCAGGAGGGCCACTGCCGGTGTATTGGCTCAGGTGGTAGTCTTTCTTGAGCAGCTCCCGGACCCTCCTGCGCACGTCATACCACCTGTTCTGGATGTCGGTCTTTGTGCGCCGACATGGTGATTGGGCGTTCACCCTGTTGATGATCCTCTCCCACATCTTGGTTTTCTGCGACATGGGGGTCTGTTGGACCAGAGTGCCAAACAGCTGTGGCTCCACCCTGAGGATCTCGTCTACCATGACTTCCAATTCACTATCTAGGAACTTGGGATTCTTCTTGGGGGGCATGGTGATGGGTGGTGATAGTGGGTGATGTGTGTGTTGGTGTGCAGGTGAGGGTGTGTGGGTGTGTGTTGTGCTGGGTGTATGTGAGGTAGGTATTTGTTGGTGTGCTGCTGGTGTGTGGCTTGTGTGAGGGATGAGCTGTGGGTGTGTGGTTGCTTTCTCTTGGGTGCTGGCAGTGGAATGGCATTTGCAAAGGCTCATGGTAGTGATTTGTGTCCTTTATATAGGTGGAGTTGTTGGTGTGTCTTTGTTCTCTGTCCCCACCCCCCCAGTATTTATTGGCTTGGTAATTGCTTGTTTGGCCTTTTTTGGTTGATTTTTCCTTTGTGCTGTTTGTGTATGTTGGAAACGTTCTTGTGACCGAGTCGGACCCTGCATTGGTCTCGTACGGTGTTTTCCGTTTCGTTCACGCTGTGTTTGTGCAGTTTTGTATGCTGCGTACGCGTCGGTCGCGGTGTATTGTGTTGCTTCGGCTCGGTTTTGTATGCGTGTCGGTCGTACGGCTTGTCCTCCGTCCGACTCGGTCGTGTTTTTCGCGCCTTGCATCGTACTTTGCAGGTTGGAGTTGGCGGGTACGATTCGGTCGGATTTGTTCCGGGTGCGTGTCGGTCGGTTGGATTCGCGTGTTTTTCCGGCCGGATTGCTATTTTCCGAGCGGCTCGGTCGGTCGGCTTGGTTTCCTGACGTGTCGGTCGGATTTATCGCGGCTTGCATCGTACTTGGCGTGTCGGGCGCCACAGGTACGTGTCGGTCGGTATTATTTCCGGATCCGAGTCGGTCGGTGCTTTTCCGGCCCGAATCGGAATCGACCCCAGAGTGTGTTGGCACATTATTACAAAAAAAAAAAACACGTGCGCTACAATGTTACAAACATTTCTTTACAGGTTGCGCTTGAGCGGTCAATTAAAGTACTGGGTTAGTTTACACTTGTTTCTTACTTTACAAAATAATGTGTCAATACGCTCTGTTTGCAAACATTTGCACATTTACAACAATAGAACAGTATTTACTTTGGATGGTGGCGTTTCTGCGTTCACTTAACATGGATTTGTTTAACATTGTGGTATTTCGGTGCTTTTCTTACTGATAAATTTGTCCAAAATTCTATAATTTCAGTAATTTGAGATAACAAATTGCTTTATACGCAGCAAAAGAACTTGCTGTCAGTTTCTATTTGCATGTGCGGTACAGTGGAAATTCCTCATTCTTTGTCCTCTAACAGTGCTGCTAGCTGCTTCTGTGGTCCAGTTGGTAAATCCTCATTCTAAGTCCTCTAGGCAGTGCTGCTAGCTGTCACTCTAGTATGTCAGTAATTCCTCATTCTAACACTTCCAAACAGTGCTGCTAGCTGCTTCTCTGGTCTCATCGATAATTCCTCATTCTTAGTCCTCTAGACAGTGCTGCATCTCTGGTCCAGTCGGTAATTCTCACATTTTAAATCCTCTAGGCAGTGCTGCAGGTGTGTCTCTGTTCCCGGTAGTAATTCCTCATTCTTAGTCCTCTAGGCAGTGCTGCAGGTGTGTCTCTGTTCCCGGTAGCAATTCCTCATTCTTAGTCCTCTAGGCAGTGCTGCAGTTGTCTCTGTTCCCGGTGGTAATTCCTCATTCTTAGTCCTGTAGGCAGTGCTGCTAGCTGCTTCTCTGGTCCTGTTGGTAATTCCTCATTCTAAGTCCTCTAGACAGTGATGCTAGCTGCTTCTCTGGTTCCATTAGTAACTCCCCCAATCTAAATCCTCTAGGCAGTGCTGCAGCTTTATGTCTGGTCACAGTGGTAATTTCTCATTCTAAGTCCCCTAGACAGTGCAGCAGCTGCTTCTTTGGTCCCGTCGGTAATTCCCACATTTTAAGTCCTCTAGGTAGCAGTAGCGGCCCGTCCCCTGCCAAAGTGGCAGAGCGGGCCGAAGGGGGGGGGGGGGGGTAGGGTAGGGTCGGGGTACAAAATAATAATAATTTTTTTAAAATAACTTACCTGATCGCTGCTGCGTCCACTGCATCGCGCTTTTCTGGGCACAGTCTCCCAGAATGCACTGCGGAAAATCCTGATGCTGCATGAAAGCAATGTCAGGATTGGCCTGAGCACTTGGACTTTTAGCTCCCAGGCAGACTGGAAGCCGATGCCTGCTTTCTCCAGCCCCAGCAATGCAGTTGGGGCTGGAGAAAGCTTCACTGCGCATGAGGGTTTGGCTGGCCTGAAACAGCCAGTCAAACCCTCATGCCCAGAGAAGGGACAAAGGAGTGCACTACCACTCCCCCACCATCCCCCTGGATCCGCCTCCAAGACTTGTCAGAATCCTGGGGGTGGGTCCAGGGGGATTAAAATTATAATAAAACAGGTTTAAAACTCGCTTTATTTTTCGGGTGGTGCCACTCCTCCGCCCTAATGATGGGGGCGCTGCTGCTAGGCAGTGCTGCTAGCTGCTTCTCTGGTCTCATTGGTAATTCCTCATTCTAAGTCCTCTAAACAGTGCTGCAGCTGCTTCTCTGGTCCCAGTGGTAATTCCTCATTTTTGGTCTTCTAGGCAGTGCTGCAGCTGTGTCTCTGTTCCCAGTAATAATTCCTCATTCTCAGTCCTCTAGGCAGTGCTGCTAGCTTCTTCTCCGGTCCCGTCAGTAACTCCCCTATTCTAAGTCCTCTAGGTAGTGCTGCAGCTGTGTCTCTGGTCACAGTGGTAATTACACATTCTAAATCCTCCAGACAGTGCTGTTTTCTGCTTCTCTGGTCTCATCAGCAATTCCCCCATTCTTAGTCCTCTAGACAGTGCTACTAGCTGCTTCTCTGGTCCCAAAGGTAATTCCTCATTCTTAGTCCTCTAGACAGTGTTGCTAGCTGCATCTATATTCCCAGTGGTAATTCCTCATTCCTCTAGACAGTGCTGCTAGCTGCTTCTCTGGTCCCATCGGTAATTCCTCATTCTAAGGCCTTTAGACAGTGCTGCTAGCTGCTTCTCTGGTCCTGTCGGTAATTCCTCATCCCAAGTCCTCTAAGCAGTGCTGAGGCTGTGTCTCTGGTCACAGTGGTAATTCCTCATTCTTAATCCTCTAAGCAGTGCTGCTAGCTACTTCTGTGGTCCCATCCGTAATTCCCATATTTTAAGTCCTCTAGGCAGTGAGGCAGCTGTATCTCTTTTCTGAGTGGTAATTCCTCATTCTTAGTCCTCTAGGCAGTGCTGCTAGCTGCTTTGCTGATCCCGTCGGTAATTCGTCATTCCTAGTCCTCTAGACAGTGCTGCAAGCTGCTTCTCTGATCCCATCAGTTACTCCCCCATTCTAAATCCTCTAGGCAGTGCTGCAGCTGTCTCTCTGGTCACAGTGATAATTTCTCATTCTTAATCCTCTAGGCAGTGCTGCTAGCTGCCTCTCTGGTCCCGTTGGTAATTACTCATCCTAAGACCTCTAGACAGTGTAATTATTTATATTTAAATACTCTGCTCTAGTACTAATTCCATCTCTGTTTCACACAAATGTATTCCTAACCCCTATACTAACATCTTCAAACTTTCATTCTCTAGCTCTAATATAAATTCATCCATTTATACACTAAGCTCAAACTAATAAACCCCAATGCCATTACTGCAATATGCCATCAAAATATAGCAAAAATTACAAACATAACAAAAAGCAATAGCTCTAGCTAAACACTTATGAGGTACTAAAGGCGAGACCTATTGGCTATGCCAATGCTTGTTTTTAATGGTACTCAATTTATCAGCAAGGAACTAAGGGGCTTATTTATGAGCCCTTGTGACACTTTTGCGCCGCCGGTGTGTCACTTTTTGTGGCGCACTGGCGGCATAAAAAATGCACCATGTTGCGGCCTATTTACAAAGTGACGCATCTGGGCAGATGCGTCACTTTGTAAACCTCTCGCTACATTATACCTGCGTCAGGTATAATGTTTGCAGGGTGAGCGTTCCCCCCGCATCAAAGCCTCGTAGAAGTGGCGCATTGAAATCTATAAGATTTCAGTGCGCCACTTCTAGGACGCCATTGCGTGAAAACTTTACGCCTGCCTCATGGCAGGCGTAAGGGTGACGCAGGCCCTTTCACGTGGGGCTTGTGAAAGGACACATTGCTGGAGTTGCATCTGTTTTCAGACACAGCCCAGCAATGCGCCACCTTTGCGCATACAGATACGTCAGGAATACTGACGTATCTGTAACTCCTTGCGACATGATGCGCCGTACTTTAAATACAACGCATCTATGGTGTCGCAAGGAGGGTGCACTGAAGTGTCGCATCGATGCGACTCTTCTTATAAATGAGGCCCTAAAGGTTTTTCTTGAGTCAAGAGGTGTTATACTGAGTTCTTAAGATGTCTATCGCCCACAAATAGTCTCAGTGAGAGAATGAACCGTGTGGGTGGTGAGTGTAACAGATGAGCTAAAAGTGGCAACCATGATGTTGTAAAGTCTCCGCGTAGCATGTTGTGTTTTACAGGGCTACTCCACACTCTACTACAAGGCTTTCTCCTTTGGAACTACTGAAAGGAAGAAAGGCTAACATCAGTTTTCAGCCAGCAGGGATGTCTAAATGGCTCAAGAGTGAGCCTGAGGTGGAGCAGTTGATGTACTTAGTTAAGAAGAATGTTGGTCTTGTGCACGCAAAACAAAAATGCTTGTATGGCGGAAAAAAAGGGGTTAAGCCCATAAGAATAAATGTTGGGGACACAGTTCATGTCCTAAAAGGGAGAAGCAAGTTCAGTGATCTGGTAAGAGTTGAGAAGATTTGTGGTAATGCTGTTAAAGTCTATGGGGGCACTGGTGGATCCTCTCAAAAGTCTTTAAGGTGGGTAGTGAGAGTTAACGTTCGTATGAATGTGAGTGTGTCCCTACTGACTGACTCAACAACCATTGAGGTTTCCTACTTGATCATGCTGGTCAACACCTAGGAGGTGCTGAATATGATTTGGATGGTAACTCCCAAGAACCTTTGTTGCGTAGAAGTTTACGACGCATTGTAAGGCCCAGCAGGTTTCTAACCTGAATGCAACTTGTATCTTTTAGTCCTGAGGATTTCTTGCGGTAGTGTTTTTGTTATTGTTCTTATCCGTTTGTGTAGTCGTGTGTTTCCTTCTTTCCCTGTGTTTGGTCCTCGTGGTCTGTGTTGGTTTGCGTATTGTTTGGAGAAGACAAGATGTGTTGTATCTTACCGCTTAGTTATTGTAAAGAATCTTCAAGACTGTAGATTCCAGTAGAATGCGATGATGCAGGAAAGCGAATGTTCAAGACGCCAGGTGATGACAGTTGGACCGGTGCTGGAAGCGGAGGAGCTCCTGCATGTCCGGTCTCCATTTCCATGCAGCTCTTTACTTATGAATAAACTCACCTGCTTCTACCTACTTTCTGAAGCTCCTTTACTACACAGTAGTTCCTGCCTGAGCTGAAAATCTGGTATACCTGAAGTGTAAACAAAATGACAGTGCATATAGTGACAGTAAAATACAGAGCAAGTTTCATTTGATGACAGGGAATGAATTTCAGTGACTCTCCATTCTTATGTAAAACTAAGGAGAAAGGGTGTCTTTCAAGAAAGGCCATCTTCACAGAATGCCAAAGACTGGGCTTAAGGATAATAGAGACAAACACTAATGTGCAGTTGTCTAACAGGGACAGGAGAGCACCAACCCATCAAAGTGACGTGCATACAATTAAAATGAAAAAATGTAGGAGGTTCTAAGGAGGTCATATTGGCAGAAATGTGGTCACAGGAATCTGTCGTGCTTGTTGTTTTAGTTAATAAAAGACAGGCCATTGTGGATAGAAAAGGTATGTTTCTTTATCCTGTCTAAGACATAGTAACAGAGGGCCTAATTACGATGTCGGTTGGAAAGCCTCTGACCGACATGGTAGGGTCAAAGTCCGACTGCCGTATTATGATGGCGGCGGTCGGAGTTTAAACCGGTGTGGGAATCCAATGCGGTTCCGATGGGTTCAAGGAGTCTGTCGGCCAGCCGGAAAGCCCTCATAATCCCTTAAGGACGACGTTTCCGCCGTCGGGATTATGATGTAAGTTTCCGACAGCCAATCCATGTCGGCCTTTCTGACATGGATTGGCTTTCGGAAATTGACTTTGGGAGCCCCAGCAGGGCCCCCCTGACCCCTCGCCTTCCACATTTGGGCCTGGGGGGCCCCCATGGTGCCCCCCCCTAAACATTACTGCACCGTTGTGGCAGGCACCGTGAACGATGTTTAAAAACTTCCATTTTTCAATGGGAGCTTGTGCTGCGGGCGGTTTCAGCCCGCCGCACAAGCTCCCATTGAAAAAAGGAAGTTTGCGACTGTGCCGTGTGCGGTTGCATCCTAATTGCACGGTCGGAACCGCCGACCTATGGTTGGGCAGTTCCTTTCACTAAACGGTGTCGGTCGGAGGCAACTCTGACCGACAGTGTAATGAGGGCCAAAATAATAATTTACTTTGTGCCGTTTCCTGGAAGAATACTTTTTGGTGATGATATTTGAATTTGTTCTAGAAATATCAATGTGAGGTTATGCTAGGTCTTTAGAAAAATAGATTTCTAGTCATTTAATGGAATGACGAGATGTAGAATTAAACCTGTGTGCTGATACAGCTGATGGAGCATACATAAAAAGGGTGTTCAGACAAAATATTGAGTCAATAATATCGACTGACACAAATATTAAGTTGGAAATATTATGACACAGAAATATCGTGGACAAGCATATCGATTTAAAGGTACGTAATATCGATGTTAAAAATATGTTTGTTAATATCGATTTTTAATTATTTTTGTGTATTTTAATATGTATGTTAATTGTATATGTTTTAAAATATTAGTTTTTTAATATGGTTTGTAAATTAATAGTTTTCAAATTTAATGTTTTGTTATTTTTAGTACTGTCGCAGGTTGTGGAGTTAATAGGGGTATAGGTTGGGAAGTAAATTGATTAAAAATAATGAATAACATTTTTACTTTAATATTAATTATTTCTTTGATAATTATTTGTTAATTGTATAATTAATATTTTTTGTTAGTTAAGTTTTAGGTGCGCGTTGTGGGTTTTGTAGGGGTATAGAGTGGGTAAGTAAATGAATTACAATGAATTCATAATTAATTTTTAATTACTATTTATTGTTTAAATACTAAATATTTATGTAAATAGTCTAATTGTTTTTATTTACGTTTGAGGTGTGGGTTCTGTGTTTTTGTAGGGGTATACGTTGGGAAGGTAATTAATTATAATTTATTAATAATATTTTTTTTATTATTTATAATTATTTAATTGAAAATTATTTATTTAATTGTATAAATATTTTTTTAAGTTACATTTAATGTGTGGGTTGTGGGTTTTATATAGGTATGGAGTCGGAAGTAAATTAATTATAATTATTCAAACATTTTTATTATAAATAATTATTGAATTGATAATTATGTAAATTGTGTAATATATATATATATATATGTTTTGGGGGCGTTTTGTGGTTTGTGTATGGGTAAAGGATGTGTAGGAAATTATAATAATTATTGGTAATTTTAAATAATTGTTTAAATGATAATTATGCAATTGTGTAATTAAAATATAGTTTAGGTAATATGTGAGTTGTATTTGGGGTAAAGGGTGGGAAGTTAATTGAATATAATTAATTTATTCTTAGTTCATTAGTAATAATTGTTTAATTGATTATTAATTATGTACATTCTGTATGGTATGTAGCTTGTAGAGGTATAGGGTAGAAAGTTATGTAATTGTAAATTATTGTTGTATGTCTTATGCTTTTTAATTGTAAATAATATTGTATTTCTTTGTTCTTATTATTTTTACAATAGATTTTGGTATTTTGATAAATATTTGTATTAATCCATAATATGTATTAAACATTGTAATAAATATGTAATTTGTTAATTTAAAAATATAGATTTTTTTATATTAAAATATTTTTTATTTTTTATTATTTACTATAGTTTTAAAAATATTTATTTTACTTGAAGTGAAAGTCTGTTTCTAATGCATAGAGCGCAATGGCAGTAGTGAATTTTATCCCTCCGCAATTCAACATTTTCCCTACTGCTGCACTGACTGGAGTGGGAATAGTAAATTTTACCCCTCCGTAATCCAACACTTTCCCTACTGTTATATTGAATGGAGTGTGAATAGTACATTTGACTCCTCCGTAATCCAATACTTTCACTACTGTTGCATTGACTGTAGTTGGACTTATAAATTTTACACTACCTGAGTTCAACACTTTGGCCCTAATTTGGATGTCGGTCGGAAAGCCTCCCAACCCGCTTTAGGAAAATGGATGTTTGCAAACATCCATGCACCATGTGGCAGGCCCCCCCCCCCAAACATCTATGTACCATGTGACAGGCACCACATGGTGCCTGCATGGATGTTTGGGGGTGCATCGCAGGTGCCCCCAGGCCTCTTAGTGTAGGCCGTGGAGGGACAGGGGCCCTGCTAGGGGCCCCCAAAGTCCATTTCTGTCTGCCTATTTAATGGTGGTCTGCCACCTAGAAAGGCAGACCAAAAGGGACATCGTAATCCCTACAGTGGTGCCTGAAGAAGTGTTGTATTCCGCTTTAGGTGTCCGTATATAGGTTTTCCTGAAACATGTCCTTATATAGGCACAATTCGCATTGCCCTTATATAGGCATAGATTCCCAGTCCTTATTTAGGCATTAGCCGTGCACTCCAAATACAGGCATGGTCACCAACATCCGTCCACCCTAACGTCACAACGAGTTCTTAGAAACCAGACCCTTAAGCTCTTGGGAGTTCCCCTAGCACAGGATTATTGATTTCTCCAAGAACTTATCTATTATGTATGAACCGTTATACCTTAAGGCTTCATTCCTGATGTCTTCCTCTGTCCGACTTCACGTCAATGCTAAGATTCCAAGGCACCTATCGGGTATAAATATACATTCCCTTGCCCAAGCAAGTTAGAGGAGACCTCGACTTCAGAGGAGCCCGTATCCCGGCCTGACGCACTGAGAAGACGCTGTCATTCCTGCACACAGAAGAATCCAGCTTCCAGTGTCCTGACTCCCTTCGCGGGGTGTTAGAGTTCGAGTCCGGAAAGAGATTCCCACCTCTCTCATTCTCAAGGTATGGAGCTGACTAGAACCTAGAGGGACTCTTGGCATACTAGACTTAACATACTCTTAGTACACTATACTAGAGAATACTTCGCCTACTTCTTACCTTTCCCTACACCTAGATTAGGTTAGGTACATTGGGGTAGAACTAGCTTAGAGACGCATCGTATGAGTACTCGCATTTTTAGCTCATTATTTATGTACGTGAATATATGCTAAAAGATAATGCTAGCGCAGTATTATTATTATTTCTACTGCTTACGCTGTACATTATTTATCTTGCATACTGTCTTGTGATCATAACAGCACATATCTCTTACACAAGAAACAAGACTGTTCAATAAAACCTCTTTATTGAAACGCCCGTCTTTCCTTTCTGTGTAACTCTGTAGAAACTAAGCATGCACGATTGACTGAGTGAAACTGTTATCTATTGTTTCCACGATTCTGAGACGTGTTCCAATTCTAAAGGGAAACAAAGTAGTCATGTTTTTGCGGTTGCCAGAAACTACTCCCTTCTTGTTTTCAAGGAGTTTCTAGTGGCCTCTGAGCTAGCTGGCACAAGTAATTAAGTTTAATATACTCGATAGGGACATACCGACCTCAGTCCTATGTCAAGCCTATAGGTTATATTATTCCAATGCGCAGAGCCTATTAGGGAAATAGGAACTACACTACAGAAGCACCACCCTAATTGTAAGGATTACATTCCGACCGCTGTACCGACGGGCTCCTTGAGCCTGTCGGAACAGCAACGATCGGTCCCTCCGCAAGCTGCCACCGACCACAACATCATAATGCGGTTGGTGGAACGCAGGGGCAGATGTCGGTCAGATCGCAACCGACAGGCCTTCGGTTGCAATCCGACCGACATCGTAATCAGGCCCTTCTTTAGAGAAAACAATATATTTTTTTCCAATATTTTTGTAATTATAAGTTTAGGGAGTCGTTAATTTTTAAATCAATATGCTTGACTCATTATTTTTTTAATTGGATATTTTGTAGTTTATATTTTGTCAGTGAACCCATAAAAAGCTCAGGACTTTGTTCTTGGATAGGTGTAATCAGGCTGAAATCATAGCCCATGATGCCAGTGAGGTCCACTGGCAATCGTAGAGGGGACCCGAGAGCCCATCTTTCTCAAGGAGTATAGGGCTTCACCATAGAAGAAAGAGGGAATAAAAGCACAGTACAAAGAACATGTTACGTACCATCGGTAATGTTGATGATCATATGACTTTAGTACTTATTCTACAATTTTTGTATCTTTTAAAATACTCCAGCTGCTAGACACTTCCAGTATGAAATAGAGTCCTGTAATGTCCCTGGGTTTTACACGGTTATGACACACTTGAAAATAAATGGTGTCACTGTTACCGTTTGTTGCAGCCCCTAGATAATCCATGCCATAGCAGGACTGGGAACATTCCAGGATAACTCGGGAGAGAGAAACCGCTATAAAGGCTCTGAAAAAGAAATTTGTTATCGAGGCCAACAATGGCATTTAGACCCAAATTTACTAAGGGCTTACGTCGCGTCACAGAAGGGGGTGCAAGCCCTTAAGTGAGATTTACTATGCCAAGCAGAGAGACCTTGCATGGTATAGAATATCTGGAGTAATGCAGGGCAAGTCACTGCCTTGGGTTACTCTGACCTGGGAAGGTGTTCCATGGGTGAAGGCTGGGTTTTACCACGGATCCACCCGTGGATTTTGCTGCATTCCCAAATTAACTAACACAGGTAAATCTGGGAATGAATCAAAATGCTACACCTTCCAACACGAGGCGTAACAAGGAGAAATATGTTTATCTCTCCGCGTTTTTAACTCTCTCTCTAAGTGTGCAGTATTCTGCAGCACACATAGAAAGGGACAAAAGTCTCATAGGATTGTTTTTCTGCAGGAAGCTGTCCCTTCCTGCACAAAAACAATCCTGCCTGCAATGCTTGCGTTGGCGCTAGGCTGCACTCTGTGCACCAGCACAGACAAAGAGCAGGAATGCACCATATCTTAATACACATGCCACACTCATGCTCTCTACATTTGAAGTTGGCTGTGGTATGCTGCATCAAATGTTAGTAAATCGGCCCATTTGTGTTTTCCTTTAATGCACGCTAACCCCTCTGGACATTCTTTGTATATTGAAAAATTTCCCAAAGAATACCTACAAAATTTCGAAGGAGGTCCTTCTGGTATTTCCATTAAAAAACATGAGCTGCCTGAAGATTTGTTGTCTCCTCAAGTTCATGGACACTATCTTGCAACGTTAAGACAATAACACTTTACAAAATATGAGGGAAAGATTAGGTAGTTGATTCACCACAGTAATGCACCCAGAGGAAGCACAGCAATCGTCACCTTCTTGTAAATGTATTGTATAGGGGAGGACTGATTACAGTACCTACAAGTTCGCTTACCCTTCTAGATGATATGCGCATATGAACTATTGCTTCTGATATGACAAATTTGACTTAATACCTATACAGACGTTCAAATGAGGACTCATGATCTAAGCAACCATCAAATAGAAATTCTATTGAGTTGACAGAAAATGTGTCAGAACACCAATTTGGTTAACTATTTATATGTTAAAGAAAATATCTGATAGAGACTTCTAGCCACAGATTCCATACCTTAGAATTATCCCCAGGCGTCAGACTGGATCTGGAATTTTTTCGTGAGCAGTACCCCCGCGCTGGTAGGAGGCGTCATTCGGTTTCGCGTGGCGTTGTTGTCCGCGCCAGTTTTGAAGTTTGCGGTACCTATTTAGGCGCCACCTAGGCGCGATTACATCAGTTCTTTTCTTTACGCGCCAGCCAGTGAAGATCTGGGAAGAGCTACCCCATAGTCATTCTTTGACTAAGGGCCTTATTATGACTTTTGCAGTGTGGCAGTGGGCCACCACACCAGTGCCCTGCTGCCACACGCCAAAGCCATAATGAGACTGCCTGTCGGATTCCAACTGGAATCCAGGTTGGGCGGTCCTCCGGTGGCTGGCCCACAGCGGGGCAGTGCTAAGGCTCATACATGAACCTTAGCAAGGCACCGCAATGGGAACGCCATTGCACGTTCCTGCAGGGCATGGACTGTCAAGTCCATACCCTCCAGGAACTGGGGATGCATGAATACAGGGGGTCACACTATGTGACTCCCTCCTTGCATCCCCTGGTGCAGAGGCAACAGGGGGCCCTGAAGGGCCCTCTTTGTTTCCTCACTGCCACACTTTTCATGGCGGGCTCACTGCCATGAAAACTGTGGTGGTGAGGAAACTCCTAATACGCTTGGCGGTGCCGCAGCACCCAACTTGTAATAGGGCGGTCAGTAGCCGCACCGCCACCTTGGGTTTGATGGTCCATCGGACCACCAAACTCAAAATAAGACCCTAGGTTATTTCGATGTTTTGTCTGTCTTTTTTTTTTTTTTAGGTTTTCCTCCTGGTGTGGCAGGGATGTCATTCAGAAAGGCAGCTTCAAACCCTGCAGAACCTGTCACTGACAGATGTCGGTTACAGACCAGTACCTTGTATGCCTCTAGTGCCTCGAGCAGGATCACGACCTGAAGGCCTACTCCGATTGCCACGCCATGCACCCAAAGGCCTTGAGGGTGCGTTACCTCAAGCTCATGGGGTCTCGATGTGCAATGCTGCGATGTTCACGGTCCCGGTCGAGAGGAAGGTCCCGGGAGTGGTCGCGGAGCCCGATGTCGCTGCATTCAAAGTTGTTGAGCCTCTCGGGTTAGTACAAGTCCCACAATAAAAAGAAGAATTTGGCTGAGGAGACGAGGGAGAGTCACCACTCGAGGCTTGGCCAGCGCCTAGGTCGGCAACGTTCTGCCCCGAGTTTATGGGAGCCGGAGCGACGCCTGCCCAATTGAGAGTTCGATTAAGCCGTGCACCTCATCTCTGGCTGCACCTTAAGGCCCCAGGGGTTCAGGAGGAACCCCTACTGGATCCATGCTGGCGGCTCTGGTGCCAGTCAGGATCCACAGATGGATCTGGATTGGCACTGGTCGTTCCACCTCAACCTTCCCTGACGCCGATTCCCAAATCCGACGCTCCCAGATCCGCCAGCACCATTCCCATTCCCATTCTCATACCCGACTCTGAACAGGCTAGGACTCGGGAAGGATCGGGTAGGTCGCTGGACCCTCAAGAATACCAGCCTTACCAAGAACAGAATTTGGACTGGAGTGAAGATCTGGGTGAAGCCAGTGGGCTCGATACTTCTCCAGATAATGGTATGCTTTCTCGCCATACCTTGGCTACGGAGGAGGGAGCTTCCATCGCAATGGTGGTGTGGAGGCAGCTAAGGTCTTGGACCTTAGCCTGACCTCGGTGGCAGTGAAGAGTAACGTCTTGACAGAAGTGCTTCAGCCGGGAGTAATCCCATCAGAACCGCTTATCTCATTCAGTGAGGCACTTACTGACATCCTGCTTGGGGCTTGGTCCAAGCCTAACAGGACAATTGCCTGAGGCCATCGCCCCGCTCATGAGGACCCAAATTTCCTAACCCAACACCAAACCCCAGAGAGCTTGATGTCCCAAGCCCCCACGTCTCACGTAAATCTTGGTGCATTCCCTACTGCAACCCCCGACAGGGAATCCAAAAGGCTGGATAATCAGATCTTTTCTTTCGACATCCTGGCATTGTGGTCTGTGAACACCATGGGGGAGATTTATGAAAAATTAACGCAGCGCAGTCCCCCGCGAGGCTGTGCTGCGTTGCGTGACAGGGAGGGAGCAGGAGAGTGCCATATTTTCAAAGATTTGGCTCACTTCTCCCCTTTTCCTTGCGCCGGCGCTGATTTCAGCTGCCGTGCGCCACCCACACACCTTAGCGCTAGGGTGTGTGTGTGAGTCCAGCAAAGGTTTTGTACAGGAAGAATACCCTTCCTGTACAAAATTCTATGTCTAGACACGAAGGAAAGCTTTTCCCACTTTGTATGCGTGCTGCACAGTGTAGCACGCATGCAAAGTCGGAAAAGAAGGGTGAGTAGTTTGCGCTTTACAAATACGGATTTTAAAAGGAAGGAGAAATGAAAGCATTTCTCTTTCCTTGCACCTAGTTTAAAATGGCGCAGTTTTCTCACGCTAACCCCAATCTACTGTGTTTAGTAAATTGGGTTTAGCTTGAGAAACCTTGGGAACGCCCATGCACCGCCCCTGGCACACCCCATTGCGCAAAGTAATGCGAAGCAGCGCTATGCGCTGCTTCGCATTACTTTTACGTTATTTCCAGCACTAAACAAGTTTAGCGCTGGAAAGTAAATCAGAAAAAAATACATTTTGTGCTATTTTGCATCACTTTTGTAACGCAAACATGGCGCAAAGGCTTAGTAAATCTCCCCCCATGTGTCTTGGGGGATGCTATTCCCACACTTTGTAGGATACAATTCCGCAGGTGCTACCAACAGTCCAGGAGGAGGCCCGGGCCATGCTTTCCCAGGCTGTTGCCAATGGCAGGGACGCAGCGAAGTTCACCATCCGTTGTGGACTTGACACCACTGACTTATTAGGAAGAGTGGTTTCGTTGACAGTGGCCCTGCTACGTCATGCCTGGTGGAGGATGTCTGGTTTTTCGGGGGATGTCCAGTCCCCACTCATGGACATGCCCTTTGATGGCTCCTGTCTCTTTGGAGAAAAGGCGTATTTGGCGCTGGAGCACTTCAAGGACAGCAGGGCTGTGGGCAGGTCCCTGGGCCTTTCTATGGCCCCTCAACACCCTCAATCCGCCTTTCGCCCCTTTCATGTTTACGGAAGGGGCATGCAACTGTGTCTATACCCACCCAGCCACCACGGCCGCAAGCTTACTAGCCTCTGCGTGCTCACGGATGCAGTTTCTACAGGCCCCATGGGTCGGGTGGCCAGCGGTCAGGTCAGTCCACCCCCCTGTTCAGCCTCCAAACCCTCCTTGTCTGCCCACTTATCATCATAGGCACCCAGTCGGCGACAGGATTCGCTGTCATCTGCCCTGCTGGTAGGGCATAACATCAGACTGGTGGGCTTTGCAGATACTCCAAAGGGGCTACTCCCTCCCCTTTGATACAGTCCCTCCCTCCATGCCACCTTCTTATGACAGGCTGACGGAGGACCACCTTCTCTTCTCCATCAGGAAGTGATGGCTCTTTTGGCCAGAGGAGCAATAGATAGAGTGCCGGCGCCAGAAGTAGGTCACGGTTGCTATTCATGCTACTTTCTGGTGCCCAAGAAGGATGGAGGTATTCATCCTATTCCCGACCTGCGCTCTCTCAACTTCTTCAATAGGGAGAAATTCAAGATGCTCACTCTGGCTCAGGTCATCTCTGCCCTAGTCCATAAAGACTGGATGATAGCATTGGACTTGCAGAGCGCATACTTCCACATTCCCGTCCTGCCTGCCCACAGGCGTTTCCTGCGGTTCACGGTGGGCCAAGAGAATTTCCAGTTCTCTGTGCTCCCCTTTGGCTTTACCAGCACCCCTCGGGTATTCACCAAGGTGATGGTGGTGGTTGCAGCTCTTCTGCGGACATCAGGGGTGCCAGTCTTCCCCTATCTTGACGACTGCCTGTTAAATGTGGGCTCACCATAGTCTGTTGTTTCCCACCTCCAAACTACAGCTGACCTCCTACATTCACTGGGCTTCACTATCTGCGTACCGAAGTCAAACTTGACGCGGTCTCAGATGCTCCCTTTCATTGGAGCTGTTCTGGACACAGTACAGTTTCAGCCTTATCCTCACAAATGGCGAGTCCAGGATATTCAGGCTATGATACCGATGTTTCAGCCTTTATCCTGGGTTTTGTGAGACTGACTCTGATCTGCTAGACCTCATGGCCTCCTGCATCCAGCTTGTGACACATGCCCGTTGGCATATACAGGCTCTGCAGTGGGACCTGAAGTTCCAGTGGGTACAGCATCATGGAAATCTCTTCAACATAGTCCAGATCTTGGCGGGAATTACAAAGGACCTGCAGTGGTGGCTTACGAACCGCGATTGGGTCAGTCGCAGACCCCTCTCCCTTCCCCAACCAGGTCTGACTTTGGTGACTGATGCAAAGCAAACACAAGGAGATGATGGACGGAGCGCTGAAACTTATCAGACATTCACCCCCCAGTCACAGATCTGGGTTGAATCCATCATCGTTCTTTAGCTCTTTTCTCCACCCCAGTTCAGACCCAGCTATATGCAAATCAGTCTTGACCCTGTGCCTCATGGGAACAGTCCAGCCTGAATTGCCAAGCCCGATCTTCCCTGGACCGGAAACAAGCATCCTGGGACCAGTTTCGGGGTCACACCCCTCATCAGCCAGGCTAGCTTGAATTCTGTGGCAAAGTGAGCAAGGGACCCACGTCTGGGCATACCCTTCCAAATTAGGGCGAACAAAGAAAACACAAGGAGATGATGGACGGAACACTGAAACGTTTCAGACACTCACCCCCAGTCACAGATTTGGGTTGAATCCATCATCGTTCTTTAGCTCACTTCGCCACCCCAGTTCAGACCCAGCTATATGCAAATCAGTCTTGACCCTGTGCTTCATGGGAACAGTCCAGCCTGAATTGCCAAGCCAGGTCTTCCCTGGACCGGAAACAAGCATCCTAGGACAGGTTTCGGGGTAACACCCCTCATCAGCCAGGCTAGCTTAAATCCAGTGGCAAAGTGAGCAAGGGACCCAAGTCTGGGCATACCCTTCCAATTCAGGGCGAACATAGAAAACACAAGGAGATGATGGACAATGCAGGAATCCTGAACAAAGCCCTCGACTGGATTCGCTCATTCCTCTCCGGCAGAACGCAGCAGGTCAGACTACCTCCCTTCATCTCGGAGCCCACGCCAACCACCTGCGGAGTCCCCCAAGGATCAACCATCAGCCCTACTCTGTTCAATGTCTACATGGCCCCTCTCGCTTCCATCGTCCGATCACACGGACTCAACATCCTATCGTATGCAGACGACACGCAACTCATCCTCTCACTATCCAATGAACCCGACATCTCGAAACACAACTTTCAAGAAGGAATGGAAGCAGTCGCCAGGTGGATGTAGAACAGCTGCCTACAGCTGAACTCAGACAAAACCGAAGTACTCATCATAGGCCCACATCCCGATGCCTGGAACGAAACCTTCTGGCCCTCAGCCCTCAGAAATCCACCCTCACCCGCGGACCACGCATGCAACCTCGGAATCATCCTGGACTCTGAACTCAAAATGGACCACCAGATCAACACCGTCACCTCTTCCTGTTTTCACACCCTACGTCTCCTACATAAAACGTTCAACTGGATCCCCCTCGAACACAGGAAAACCATCACCCACGCCCTCATCAGCAGCAGACTGGACTATGGCAACGCACTCTATGGTGGGATCAACAAGAACCTCACCCGAAAACTCCAGAACACCGCCGGCAGACTAGTCCTTAACCTCCTGCACCATTGCCACATCACCCAACACCTGTTGGCACTACACTGGCTCCGCGTCGAGAAGAGAATCACCTACAAGCTTCTCACCCATGCCCACAAAGACCTCCACAACACCGGCCCTGCCTCTCGTTCCACGCACCCCAAAGATCCTTCTGCTCAGCCCAGCTTTCCCTCGCCACAGTACCACGCATCAAGACGACCAGAACAGGAGGTCGTTCCTTCTCCTTCGTCGCAGCAAAGGCCTGGAACACCCTCCCTCTCCACCTCCGCCAGACACCAACTCTCCCCAAGTTCCTGAAGGACCTCAAGACCTGGCTCTTCGACGAATCACCATGAGCATCCGGCACCGCACGTACCCTGAAAGGCCAGGGAAGACCTCTGACCCACTTGGCCTCCTATCCCCCATGAGTGCCTAGGAGCTACGCGCCCCCTCCCCTCCCCCAGTGCCTTGAGACCCTCCCAGGTGAGTAGCTGCGCTTAACAAATCTTTGATTGATTGATTGATTGGACGGAGCGCTGAAACTTTTCAGACACTCACCCGCAGTCACAGATCTGGGTTGAATTCATCATCGTTCTTTAGCTCACTTCACCACCCAAGTTTAGACCCAGCTATATGCAAATCAGTCTTGACCCTGTGCCTCATGGCAACAGTCCAGCCTGAACTGTCAGGCCAGGTCTTCCTTGGACTGGAAACAAGCATCCTGGGACTGGTTCGGGGTAACAACCCTCATCAGCCAGGCTAGCTTGAATCCAGTGGCAAAGTGAGCAAGGGACCCACTTCTGGGCATACCCTTCCAACTTAGGGCGAACAAAGCAAACACAAGGAGATGATGGATGGAGGGCTAACAATTTTCAGACACTCACCCCCAGTCACAGATCTGGGTTGAATCCATCATCTTTCTTTAGCTCACTTCGCCACCCCAGTTCAGACCCAGCTATAGGTAAATCAGTCTTGACCCTTTGCCTCATGGGAACAGTACAGCCTGAACTGCCAAGCCAGGTCTTCCCTGTACCGGAAACAAGCATCCTGGGACCGGTTTCGGGGTAACACTCCTCATCAGCCAGGCTAGCTTGAATCCAGTGACAAAGTGAGCAAGGGACCCACGTCTGGGCATACCCTTCCAACTTAGGGCAAACAAAGCAAACACAAGGAGATGATGGGCGGAGCGCTGAAACTTTTCAGACACTCACCCCCCAGTCACAGATCTGGGTTGAATCCATCATCGTTTTTAGCTCACTTCGCCACCCCAGTTCAGACCCAGCTACATGCAAATCAGTCTTGACCCTGTGCCTCATGGGAACAGTCCAGCCTGAACTGCAGAGCCAGGTCCTCCTGGGACCGGTTTCGGGGTAACACCCCTCATCAGCCAGGCTAGCTTGAATCCAGTGGCAAAGTGAGCTGGGAGAAATGGAGATCAGAGGACTCTGGTCTCCAGTGGAATCCGTACTCCACATCAACCTGTTGGAACTTCAAGTGATCCGATTGGCATTGAATGCCTTTCTACCCTCTATTTAGGGAAGGCTAGTGCAGGTGTTCACGGACAACACCACCGCCATGTGGTACTGCAACAAACAAGGTGGGGTGGGGTTGGGTTGTGGACCATTTGTCAAGAGGCCCTGCATCTCTGGACATGGCTGGAACGTCAGGGCATTCCCTGGTGGTTCAACACCCAGTGGGCTTTCTGAACGCCAATGTGGATGAACTCTGTCGATGATGCCTAACAGATCACGAATGGCGTCTCTATCCGGAGGTGGTACAAGGCCTCTTTTAGCAGTGGGGAGAGCTTTGGTTAGATCTGTTCGCCACAGACGAGAACGCATAATGTCAGCAGCCCTACGCTCTGGAGTTTCCAAAGCGGCTCTTGCTCAGAGGCGCCTTTCATCTCGCGTGGAGCTCAGGCCTCCTGTACGCCTTTCAGCCCATACCACTCCTACTCAGAGTTCTCAAGCAGATCAGGAATGACCAAGCCCAAGTCATCCTTGTGGCACTGGATTGGGCATGGCAAGTCTGGAATCCTGAGCTATTGAGCATGGCAGTCTTTCCTCCAGTCAGGCTGCCCCTATAGGAGGATCTTCTGTTGCAGCAGCAGGGGAGGGTCCTTCATCTGAACCGTCAACGCTTTGCCTTCTTGCGTGGAGATTGAGCAGCGACAGTTGACAGCTTTCAACGTCCCGCCTGAAGTTTGTAATGTTATTTTGGCAGCCAAGCGTACCTTTACCAAATGGTTAACGCCTGCCATTAGGCTAAATTTGTGGCATGTTGCTCTGGAAAACACATTGACCCCCTTTCTATCTCTCTTTCTCAGGTGCTCGTTTGTTCTTACCCTTGCCCAGCAAGACTCTGCTCTGGGCACTGTTAAGGGATACCTTTCTGCAATCTCTGCTTTCCTTCAGTTGATTGATCAATCTTCACTTTTGCAATCTCCTATTGTACATAGGTTTTTGAAAGGTTTGCAGCATACATTCCCTCCCACTCCTTTTGCTATGCCCCAGTGGGACCTCAATCTTGGTCACACCTTCCTTATGTGCGCTCCCTTTGAGCCTCTACACAGTGGTCTACTCAGGCTCCTCACTATCAAAACGGCCTTTCTTGTGGCAATAACAGCTGCTCGCAGGGTCAGTGAGCTTCAGACCTTGTCCTCTAAGCCTCCTTATTTGAACATCTACCCAGACAAGATGGTGCTTCATACAAGGGCTTCCTTTCTTCCGAAAGTGGTCACCCCATTTCATATAGGCCAAACCATCACTCTGCCTACTTTTTATGGTCTGTCTCATCCCTCCAAGGAAGAGGAGCGGCTCCACCATCTGGAGCTAAAAAGAGCGCTGTCATTCTACCTTGACCACACACGAGAGTTCTGAGTGGATGACAAACTCTTCGTGGGGTTTGTCGGAGTAAAGAAGGGCAGGGTTGTACAGAAAAAGACCATCTCCCGATGGATCATACTCTGTATCAAAATCTGCAACACATTGGCAAAGAAGCAATACCCCTGAGGGTTTGCATGCTCATTCCACCAGAGCAAAAGCTGCTACCACTGCGATAGCACTTGAAGTTGGCGTGAACCAGTGCATGCACTAGGAACAGCCCATTTTCTATGACCTGTCACCTGTCTGGACTTCATGGGTGCGCCTAGTTAAGGGTGTGCTGTGTCACAAATAGATATTGCACCCAATTTTTGATTTTAGTTCTACGTGGTTTTTATGCCTAGCTTTGGCCTCTACATACAGGACTACCATTGGTAGATCATGCCCTTATGATGCATGGAGCTGAGGAATTATGCATGTAGTTGAAGGTGGTTTAGGTGTACAATGATCCGGGTTACAAAATAACTTAGGACTCTTTCTATAGCTGCAAGTAACAAGTGATCCAGCTGTAATCTTTATTTCACAAATATTTAATTTATGGTGTCCTGATCCATGCTTGTTTGTAGAACTTTAACTACTGATTTGAGTACGGCTACTCAGATGTTGCTGTCCCCGTTAAATACACTGATAAAATTAAACTTATCCGAGTAACTACTCAAAACCAGAGCATCATTGCTACACTGTGCAGTCTGATCAAACCAATCGCACCATGATTATTTACACTGCACTGCAGGGCTATTTTCAGAACTGAGGAAGGTGCATCAGGTTCAAACAAATTGCCCTGAGCTCCAAATGTTTAACCCAAAGCAATACCTTACTTTCAGTATAAATGGAAATCGCTACAGATCCTTGAAGTGAGCACCAACAGGAATGCATCTGTAACAAAATGAATCAGTGATTCAGTAGTAGGTGGAGGCTTTTTTCATCAATCTGCCCACCCAAAAAAAGGCCTTGAACCACAGGTCTGGAAACTGTCAACAGAGCTGTGAAGCGAGCCTGATGCTGAAACCATTGTGGTCCTAGAAGTCACTGCAACAATCTCATCCTGGACCTTGTGCCTGGCACCATAGGTACATTTGATGTCGGAAGACCCAATAACCTGAAGATTGGAAATGCCCCTAAACATTAATAGGAAAAACAGAAATTTGACTCTTGCACTAGACTCACTTTCTGGAGAAGCTAATGCAGTTGTTGTATCATGCAGATCACTACTTGTGTGAACTCCATCCTTGAGGTTGGTTTCTAATTGATATGTCTAAAAGCAAATTCTTCATATTTTGAATATCTCCATGCACCAGAGTGGATCCGGATTTTAACAGCAATTACTCCTATGTGCCAATAGGTGGCGGTCATACTCCACGACAGAATCTCACCGCTGTAGAAGTGACAGCGTGGAGCCACATAGGGCGCCACTCCTGTGCGCGGACTTCAGTTTCTTTTTCTGCGCCCTTTGATGTCAGTCAGTCAAAAGCAACGTTTATTTAGACCATAGTCTTTAAACAGCAATAAAACAATGTTTATAAATACCCAGTCATTACAATTTCATCGATGTTCTCATAAAAATAGGTAACCTATCCAGGAGACAACGACACAAATATCCTAACAATGAGTGACATACAAATATACTTTCTTACTGTAACCATTGTCTGCACAGCCCCCGCTAAGCAACTAAAATTTAAAAGATAATTTAAAATTTTGTGTTAATAAATAAGTCCATTCTACTAAAATTCACCCTATAAAATCGCTAAAAACCCTTCAATTTTTCCATAAAAAACTTTAGGCCTTCATATAACTTCCAATAGCGATTGGACTCTCAAGTTTAGGCATGTCTACCGCATGGGCCCTTAGCAGAGTGCCATATTTTAAAAAAAATGGGACGTAAAAATAGTTTGCGCTGGGCTAAAACTAGTACACAGTCTACTAATATGTGCAGAATGTCACATTTTGTTCCCAGCATTCATTTACAATTTCCATCGGGCTGTATCATTTCTGTTTTAGTTTTCTCGTTTGCCATCCAGGGATTAATGCCAATTCGCAGTCTTAAAATTTCACATCTGAGCCAATAATTGGGAAGTCTGTCCAGATATGGGTACCAGGCATCATACAGCCAAGAATTCCTCATGAATTGTACCGATTTTTTCTTACTCAAGTACTCCACATCTACCCTCCTAGACAATTCCTGCCCTTGGGATCTGAGGATACTCTTAGTAAATTCTACTTGCAGTGATTTTTGACAGATTCTCACATTTAAGTTCTCACCAACCGTGTGCAATTTCTTTCTAGTCTCCTTGGCCCATTTAAGACTACTAAACTGGATCTCATTTCTGCACCATTGTGAGACCTTCTGTACCACCCCGAGATCCTGTCGTTGCCAAAACCTCAACAAGGCCACTTGAGCCTGTGTACTCCATGATGTTGTTCCTAGCTCAATCCTAATCGCCTGGATCATTGCTGAGCCGGGTAACGAGAGTAGAGATTTTAAACACTTCCCTTCCTCCCGGTCCCAGTCGCTTTTACCACTTAGGTAAAGGACTTCTGCTCCATAGAGTATTTGGGGGGGGGTGTATCATTGCGCTATAGGCCTTTAACAGCGGTCTGTGAGACATATCTCCGTAGTCCCGGTTAAATTTTTTCAGCCCACATACCAATGAAAAGGCCTTTGCTTTCTGGGCTTCTAAGTGCGTATGCCACTTTAGGGTACTATCAAACCAGACCCCAAGATATCTGTACTCTCTCACAATTTCCAATTTTAATGGGCCCAAGGACCAGCTAAACCTGGGGTCTCTTTTCCCAAAGCATAGAATTTTTGTTTTGTCCATATTTACAGTTAAAAACTTTGCCGCACAGTACTCTTTGAAGGCATCTAATTTCCTTTGGAGGCCTAACTCGGTCTGATCAAAAATTACCAGATCGTCTGCATACAGCAGACATGACAATTGTTTCCCATTCATTTTCGGGGTGGCACTTCTATCGACTTCTAAGGCCAAGAGCAGATCCGCTAGAAATATAGCAAAAATTAAGGGGGCCAGCACACAGCCCTGTCTAAGACCATTCGTAGTGGCTATTCTTGGTGTCAAAGACCCCGCCGTATCTTTTATAACCTGCGCCCAATTCCCTCTATGTAGCTCTTGAATTATAGCCAACAGGCCTTCCGGAATGTTATATTTTCTAAAAGTCTCCCAGAGGCATTTACGATCCACTAAATCAAACGCAGCACGGAAGTCCACAAAGCAGCAGCATAGTTTCCCTCTTTGCTCAATTGACTTCCGTGCCACTGCCCATAGGGCGAAGCAATGGTCGACAGTGGAGTGGCATTCCTTGAAGCCCCCTTGTTCTACCGGCACAATCGACCACTGCTCCACCCAATCCTTTAATCTGCCTAGTATTATTTTTGCAAAGACTTTTTCCCCAATGTCCAGGAGATTGATTAATCTGTAATTTTTCGGGGCTTTCATATCGCCCTTCTTATGCACAGGTCTAATTACTGCTCCCTTCCAATTCTTGGGGATTCTCCCAGAATCTAAAATGGCTAAGAACATGTGTGACAGAAATTCAGCCCACCAGTCTATCCGAGACTTTATTATAATAGCTGGGAGGTTATCAGGCCCTGCTGCTCTAGTTAGCTTTAACTTATTTATGGTGTTCTTCACATTTACAACTGAGAAGTCTATTTTTTACTCTTCCACTAACCCACTCCAATGCAACAATTCTCCTGCTTCAGGTGCACTACGAGTGCCATACAGTTCCTTCAAATATTCCTCCCATGAGGCCTCTTCTACCACGCAGTTCATGGCCTCAACAGGTTGTCCTGCTGCTGCCTGTACCAGCTTCCAGAACTGCCGTATATTTTTTGTTTCAATGGATTCCAACAGGTTTTCCCTACACTTTTCTTTATAAACTCTTTTCGAGCTTCTAACTAACATTTTGTATTCCCTTCTCAGTTTTTTTAGTTTTATAAATCTACCTAGGTCATACTTAACCCTGAGAGTTCTTTTTTTTTTTTTTAAACATTCTTCGGAAAACCACTTAACTTGTCTTGCCGGAATTTTATGGGGGTTTTTAGCCCTAGTTTTCTTGTTTTTTAATTCAGCTCGAAGGCATTGCACTACCTGTTCTATTTTTCTCTCGAACCATTCCAGATTCTGCCCTCTGACGCTTCCCAAATCTACCTTCTGTTGTAATTTTATTAACTTTGCTAGATATTTGTCTGTTAATCTAGTTGTCACCCGCCTAGGGTATTCAACTTGTTGTGGAATTACTGTGTCTCGTGGACTCAGATTCACCATTAGGACCTCAATCTGCAAGGGGTTGTGGTCACTACCTTCCGTTTGACATACCCGGAAACCCTTTATTAATGCAAAATTCCACGCAAAAGTAAAAACATAGTCTATTGGGCAGTTTTGTGTACATATTTTAAATGTTTTCTTGGCCGGGCAATCTTTTTCTGTCCTTCCATTCAGGCAAAATAGGCCCCTTTGTCCCCCAAGTACTTTACTAGGTTTATGTCTTGCCTTGAGGGAACACAATCAGGGAAGTTAGCCGTCCTTATATCATAAGCTTCCAATATTTCCATAAACCAGGGGTCTAACTTATTAGGATCCAATTTGTGGTTAAAATCACCAAATTATTAAGAACATATCCGAGCCGAACTTGTCACTTAAGGTATCCACATCTTCTTTAAAATGCCCCATCTCCACCCCATATTCCTCAGGGCACCTCCATTGCATATAAACATTTATAAGTACCAGGTTTTCACACTTATCTGTGACCAGCAGGGATATCCTACGTACAAGCAACCATTTACATTTTACGCTTAGGGGCAACACACCCTTCACAACTTTAGTAGATAAAAGGGACATAATCCCACCTGCTGGGCGCCCAAACCTCTTTTTCTATGCGGGTTTGTGGAGTTGAACAAAGCCATCAATTGTTGGGGTTTTGTCGCATAGCCAGGTTTCCTGAACACATAATCTCAGCACTCTGGGCTAGTTCTTTTATACTTTCTTGTTTTATCGATCCTCCAAGCCCATTTATGTTCCAAGATATGATCTTAAGGCTATGCGACAACCCATTATCCTATTCCACTTCATTTAAGCAGTCATCTTCCCCATTATACCACTGAGAGGGGCCTGCATGGCTGCTTATTTGGCTCCAATTCTCCCATAATTTACAGATGTCCGAATTATTGACTACTACATTAAAATCTCAATTTTCTTCCCCTTCTTCCTCTAGCAGCCTCACCTGCCTCTTACCTAATCCTGCGTGACACTTTAGGAACCCTCCTCCTGATTGACTACCCCTCTCTAATTCTTCTTCTGGGATTATCCTTATCCCTTTCTTCAGTACCTCACGCTCGGCTTTCCCAATTGCCACCTTTACCAAATCGGAGTAAACTAACACCTTGGTAATTTCCTTCCCCTCAGAGTTATAACTAAAACCCACCTGAAGCAGGTCTTTAGTTCCAATTCCTTTCAAACTTGGGCATTTTGAGAATGAATATAGGAGTTGTCCTGTTTAGGGGTAAGATCTTCCTTATTTTTTCCCCCCTTTCTTTGATTGTACACGTTCAAAGTGTAACCACTTATTCCCCGCTACCTCCATATCCACCTTGGGGAGGGGGGTGGGGGGGTTCACACACATACTTGCCGTTTAATCTTCCTGGTGGCTACCATAGGTTTACTCCTAACTTCTATTATTACCCTAGCGTAAGTTTCTCTTCCAGAATTTTTCCCCGAGGTTAGTGCTTTTGTGCTCACATTACTAGGTTTCGGGGGGGATTTTAATTGGGCCTTACTTAATCCCTCTGCTACACCCTTCTTCCTTCCTTTTTTCACTCCCTTCTTCACTCTAACTTCCCCAGGATTCTTAACAGGCAGCATCTCTTGGGATGCACTTTCTGGAGTGCCCTCTTCATACCTCCCTCTTTTTATTGTCTTTACCTTCCTATTTTGCACCTTCCTTCCTACTCGTCTCACGTAGTTGAAAGGCCTATATCTGGAGTAATCACCCCATCTCTTTATCAACATTGGACATTTTGAAATCTATACATTCTCTGAGTCTTCTGGTATCACTGAGACACCTACAGAATCCGGGGGCTGCGGGTCGGGGACTGGTCTTATTAAGGTTGGCATAAGGCCCCTAATTCCTTGTAGTTCACACACAATCTTCTGGAGTTGCATTTTTTGGGTTTTTAAAATATCATTGTTTAACACTGTGACTTCCAATAACCCTTGTAAAGTTCTTTGCAACAACACCATTATGTCCAACTTTGAGGCTGAGGGGGTTTCTGAAATGTCTAGGTCTAATGTGATGTTTCGTACAGAACCTTCTGTTGTTTCCGTTCTCTGAATGCCAGGCAGCTTCAAATTTGGCCTTGTGGCTGTGTCTGAAACATCCCCCCAGCCAGTCCCTGGATCCTCGGAGTTATTCACCATCGGATCTGATGCCCCCGCTTCTTGATCCAGCGACGAAAAAATCCGAGGGGAAGAGGACAGCCGAGGTTCCGCAGTAAGGTCGTTGTGGCTTAAGAAAGAATGATATGCCAAAAAAGATGAGCCCAATATTTGGGCGCAATGTTCTGTTAAATCATTCCCTTTCTGCTGTTCAGTCTCTACATCCATGGGCTTCATTGGCGAACATATCCTTTTAAAGTGTTTGCCCATAAAATCCTTTATTGACTTGGAGGCTAACGTGCCCCCTTTTACTCCCTGTGCTGCTCCCTTAGTTGCTACCGTATTTACTCCTCTCGTGGGTACTTTTTTTTTTTTTTTTTTTTTACCCTTCCTCTAGGGCTTTCCATACTCTCCCCAGCAGCCCTATTTTCCATAGGGGGCTCCTTAGACGCAGGCTCATGCTCAATATTCTCTTTGCGAACTTTATTCTTTCTTGGGGCCATCGCTGGGCAGCGCGTGCTTGTAATGTCTCTCTGGCTCCGTTATTGGGCGACAAGGTCCTGAATAAATCAGCCTACGCCCACCAAGTAATACGCTTATTATGCCACCACAGTCCTTCCAGGCGGCTTCCCAGTTTTTTCAAGCTCCTGCTACTGAATTATTACAGCTGGAGCCCTGCAATTCAATTAACCGTACCAGGGGAGCTGTAACAGTAAATACAGGACACAAACACTTACCTCTGTTGTGCCGCAAGCTGCTTGACCATGACCTGTGCTGTGCAGTTACAGTGCCACCACGATTCCTTCTTTAGGGCTTATCCACTGTCAGTGCCTTCCTTCAATCACAGGTTCCTTAATACTTCCACCATGACAGGAACCTATTTTATGGCCAGGGCGGTGGGTTGCATGTGGCCAGAAGGCCAGATGCCCAATGCCTAGATCCCAAGGGGGCGGGGCCAGGGGGCGGCGCAGATCACCTGCCCCTTGCTGGCACTCACTATCCCCCAACCTTCTTCCCAGATGAGGGCCTGGAGCTGGAGGGCGATTCTCCACCCTCTCCTTCGGGCACGTTTTTTCTGTGCTCCCACTGTGGCGTCCCCCAGGACTCTAGGCTGCCCCTAGGCATCCCGCAATTTCTCCAGCAATACCTTACGGTGTTTTTCTTCGGCGTTTTTCTCTTCGGCGGTCTCTCCTCCCGCCGGTGTTTCTCGTCGCGTTTCACGTCGCGTAGTCAGCTGACTCGCGTACATGCGAGGTGAGGCGTGGCAACGGCAGGCAGACACGGTCCTGTCAATGCGCACAAACTGAGTCTCTCCTGAGCTCTGCCCCTTACTTTGTCAGTTATACTGCCTCAAAATTCCAGACTTTGGCAGTGTGCCAAGGGAAATTTCTCTCATACAAGAATACAGGCTTAAAGGCTGTGATGCAAGAAGCAGACGTCAGTTACAGATTCATATGGTGTTTGCCTGTGGTGACTGGGTTCCAGTCATGACTTGAAGTTGTGCAACAAATGCCCCCTGATGCACCCAAAGGTGAGCATGAAGCAAAAGTCTACATTGCAGAACTAAAGAAATGGTTGTGCTTGAATCAGCTATCCCACTCCAGCTCAGTCTCACTGGTCTGTTCCTGCTCCAAGTCGTGGGCTGCTTCTGCGCCGAGTCATGATCTTGTTCCTAGTTGCTGGGTAAGTCGAAAATCAAGGTGCACCATAAGTGCGAAAACGGTTAAGGGGGGATTTGTCTCCCTCCTGCCACTCTCATGCAGGCGTGAAGCTAGTGAGTCAACACTCCACGAGTCAGACTCGAGGCTTCATCTGACTCTGAGCACATTCTGAGGCTGGTCACCGTGCTCCCCGAGTTTACCGGGCCATTGTCAACCCAGCAGCAGATGGAAGCCTTCGAAGCCTGCAGATTATCAATACAATAGCAGCTGCCTGTTCTGAAGCACCTTTTGGCCCACTACAGCAGCGGGAACCCCCAGTCACACTGCCAAGGGCAGGTCTTCCTCAAGTACCTATTGACTCTGTTGGGCCTTCTCTAGACTCCTCGCCAGCCCCAGCCCATGCTTCACTCCAGCTCCAAAGGCCACACCAGCACCACCCATTCCAGATCTGGTCCCGACACCGGATTTGTGATCCGGAGCTGATGTCGGTCTGCACTCAGCCCATGTCGCGCTATATTCAGATGCCATCCAAAAACTTCAAAATGTGGCACACAACGATGAGGAGGTGAACAGCCTACTTACCCCTCACTATACTGACGCTGTATTGTACTTGGGTGTGCAAAATGCTAGGGCTCTAGACACTTCTCAGTGAGGCAGAATTAGAATGTCCAGCAGGACCACCCATGGACGAAAGTGCCATGTTCACAGTTGTTCTCCTCAGAGCAGCAGGAAGTACTTCATTTTCAGCTCCCAACCACTGAGGCAAACCCCAACTTATTGACAGACATCTTCCAGCCTGGACACAATCCTCAGCACACGTCTTTTAAGTAATATGCAATTATCCAATTTGTTTTAGTTAAGCATAAATGATACAGAGAAATTTTCGAGCTTGGTTTCTTTTCTTTATTCTCTTTGTTCTTGCATCAGCCAACACGTGTTTCGTCGCACAAAGGAATTTTGTCCCGCGACTTTCTCAAGGCTGTATATACAAAACAAACACAAGCCCTTTGTAAAATTACACAAAACAGGTGTATTTAATACACCCATCAAACCTCACCCGTGTGCATAGCGGTATTCTATACGAATTTCTGCGGCAAACACAGGGATCTTTGCCCAAGAGACCGTGCTCATTCCAAAGCATAAGAAATAATAGGTTGTTAAACGTAGGCCATCAGAATCTCGCCCCGTATATTAAGTGGTGATGGAGAAAACCAATAAAAAGGTCCTGATTGTCGGTATCTATCTGCGTGCACCCGGTGTGTGTGCACTGATCAATACGTGTCACGATTAAAAAAGCACGATCACCTCCTGTGTCACACACACTTGAGGACCTAGTGCCAATTACTAGGTGACGGTGAGACGAGCAAAATCGGTGCAATAAGCGTGGTGGCTTTAAAATAAATCCCAAATCACTCCTCACAAGTAAAAGATCAGAAATACCTTACATGAGTCCAAAATGTTCCCTGAAAAAACCCCAAACCTATTTTAGTATGCACTATTAAGAGTAGACCGGTTCACTAGATATCCAGTACATTGAAGTATTAAGGCTACCTACTTTATCAGTGGTGATAATTCCATCCCACTGGAAAATTAAAATCTATGTTCCGATGTCCACGTCGCATTTAACCGTGGATCTTCGTCATGAGCCAAACCTAGAGCACTAAAGAAAGATAGGGATGTCTTAAACCTCATATGTGATCACGTATCGGCTAAGTATAAGCAAACTTCCTGTGCCTTAGCGCCGTGTACAGCAGTATATAAAAGCACACAGCATAAATCAGCAGTATTCAGCACGCTATTTAAAGCTATCTGTGTTCGCGCTGGGTATTATTAAAAAATTACATTTCAACGCTTATGATATTACGCTATGTAAGCCTGTATCTAATAACATATAGCATGTCTCTACAGTAATCACCACGCTCTTCCAAAATATCTATGTTCCCGCCGGGTATTCCCCCAAACGCCTCACTTCAGCTTAAAACTCTTAGTAAACTTAACCAGGTGCTCCAGATTCTTCTAAATCTGCTGTGTCACACATTCAAATCAAAACTTCCACCATTACCTCATGTCACTATTTGAACACTAGGCTACTACAATCCAGTGCCTCTGCTTACCGTAAGAAGGACGTGTAGGTCCCCACATCAGCGCCGTGTTCTCGAGTGTGAGAATGCCGGTCTCTATGATCCACCATTTTTAAAACCTTCCAGCTCACACGTGACAAACAGAGAAAAGGGACCAGATCCCCTTCTCAGCTTTGGGAGCCATCTTGTAACGTGCTCCTAATGTGCTAAAAACAGCCGGATTGCTATTTATAATCAACACTGGACTGACCATAAGTTGGATATCAAACATATTCTAAAATGCCGATTATAATTCCTAAAATTGCATGAGAGAAAAACCGTCCGCGTCCTTTCGTACTCCTCCCTTCTTGTATATCGTTCCTGCCTCTCAAAACGGGCGCCATCTTTAATCCATCTATTCCATATACACGTGTTTTCCTATTAGTTCAGTGAACACCCAAGTGTATCAAAATAGATATATCTAACAGATCCCACATCTGTTAGGTAAAAAATATTCTGTAGTCAGTTCATTTGCGTTAATTATGTGTCTGTTTGATAGTGAACTATCTTACTCAATTACATCCTTTATGTAGATGTATCCAATTGTATCCACAGTCATTCTCGTGTGAGTTTGAGATATTGGAGGTCTCTATTCCCATGCATGTTATAATTAGTAAAGTGGTGCATACTAAATTGATAAACAAATCCATATTCACTCAAAGAACAGTTATTAACAGAATTGTTGCATAAAGTAAATATTAAAAAGGCAAAAGAAAGGAAAAACCGTGGTTAATGAAAGGTCATACAGTTTCTACATTAATCAACATTGAGTACATCAAGTTGTTCATTTACACAGAAAGTAATGTAACTCTGGATTAATGTTCAGTTTCTATATCAGTTTCTAAATTAATCAACATTATGTACATCAAGTTGTTCATTTACCCAGAAAGTAATGTAACTCTGGATCAATGTTAATTCCTATATCAGTGCACCGTAATCTCATGATCCAGAGTGCTTCCCTCTTCCGTAAGGCTAGCTCTCTGTTTCCTCCCCTGGGGTGTCTGAGTATGTTCTATACCATAAAATGAAAACTGTTTGTTGGTATTCTGTGAGGGGCAATGCATGATGTGTGCAGAGATGGGATACCTTTCATCACTCTGTTTCACTGCCCTCATATGTTCTGCAATCCTTTCACGTAATGTTCTTATAGTGCTCCCTACATACTTTTTATTGCATTTGCATTCAATGACATAAACCACAAATTTGGCTGATGCAAGAACAAAGAGAATAAAGAAAAGAAACCAAGCTCGAAAATTTCTCTGTATCATTTATGCTTAACTAAAACAAATTGGATAATTGCATATTACTTAAAAGACGTGTGCTGAGGATTGTGTTTATGTTGGTTTCGACCACGTGTTTGGGGAGACTGGTGGTTCTTCTCACCTTTCAGCACCGTCCATATAAATTTCTCAGAAATCTAAATAGAGTGTAAGTGCTACTCATTCTTGGAGCGCTATTTTACCTATAACCATACCACTGCACCGTCGTGAATTAGCTATCAGATAGGTGGCAGCCCCGGAGGCACTATGACTACTTTCATGAACGAGAGGCTGAACAGAGATAAGGAGGCGGATGACCTCTTCAATAATATTTCCAGTAACAATGCTACGACCTCGCTTGCACAGGGAGGACAAAAATTGAGACAAGAAGGTTTGAGAGAGAAATTTATTAAGTTAGAAAGGCTCAGAAAGAGCGAGATGTCTAAATGGTGGGACGCAGCAACCTTGAAACAGTACATTAAAGTAAAAGAATCCCCAGGGGTCTTAGGTCTCAGATAATACCTACGTACGATGACCTTGAAACAGATCTGTTACTAGCATGGGAAAGAGAATTGACAGACAATTCCAATAGATTAATGGGGATTTTAATTGAAAATTGTGAAAGAAAGGTCAGACAGTTACAGAAAGAAATAGACTTGTTGGAGCTTGAGATTAAACAAATGAATTTAGCAGAGGCAACTGAAAAGAACTTCACCATTTTGAATGACGTATTACAACGCCATCTAGCAGACATTAAACAAAGGAAGGTGAGAAAGCTAAAGCGAGATGAGCACGACTATGAAAATGGCAGAATTTTCACTTTTGCGAAAAAATATGATTACTTAATGCCAAAAGATAGCCTACTTAGAACAAAGGAAGGACAGTCAGTTAGTTCTAGTTCTACATCTCTGGACACCGTCCACACTAGTGAAAGTGAAACAGAAAGAGGAAAGGGCTCTAATAATGCTACGAACACTGAAAATCGTTTTTTACAAGAAGTTCAAAGGATAAAAAAAGGAAACAGGGAGCAAAGCAGACGCCCCGCACAGGCAGCAAGACTAGAAGGGGAAAGAGAAGGGGTGCAGGGAGAAGAGAGACCCGGAATGAGAACCAGGTCGTGGAACCTGAAAAAATGAATGATGTTAATGTAGTGAACCTGACCAATAAATGTTTCTCTGATGATACCATATCTCTATTATCGAAGGGCATGAGCTTCTGTCCAAGCAGTATTGGTGATATGTGTGAACTTAAAATAGACTTGTTTAAATTTGTTAGGAGGCTGAAAATCAAGAAACATTTTCTGACAATGGATTGTGGCAATAAAAATATGCAACCAAAACGTGGGGTTTTCGCCTCTAGTGAAATTTCAATTCAAGAAATTTTGGACACGAGATTACTTGTGTCACTTACTGATTGTGAGGATGAGATAACTACAGATATGATTATGCGGGACTTGAATGTGGTCAGCGACCCTAGCACTTCCAGTAGCCTAAGGGAGAAATCCAAGTGGAGACCAACTCTTTTGGCAGGCAACAATATAGACATCTTTCATAAATTGGTATTATCTGATTTAGACAAACACATGGATAGAAAGAAACAGACCATCAAAATGAAAGACAATTTGACATATAGAGAACGTGATGCACTTAAATGTCTTATGCAGGATCAAGACATCATGATCCGTGAAGCAGATAAGGGGGGGAACATAGTCATAATGCAGAACACAGATTATGAACGTGATATTTTATCACAATTGAATGATCAGGAATGCTATGAACCTCTTCCTAACAACCCCATCTGGACTCTAATAGATCACATAAACAAACATCTAAGACGATGGCATGAATGTGGGTTACTGGATGATGATGAAGTTACTTACCTTAGAGTTGACCGTCCTAGATACCCATGCATCTACATGCTTCCTAAATTACACAAAGACCTTCCCTTTCCGCCAGGCAGACCCATCATTTCAGGAAATGATGGGCCAACCGAAAGATTATCAGAGTATGTTGACACATTTCTGAAACCTATGGTGGGCAATCTAGCATCTTACATCCGGGACACGAAACATGTTCTGGCAATACTCTCTGATCTTATTTGGGAGGATAGCATGACCTTGGTCACCCTAGACGTGACAGCCCTATACACGAGCATTAGGAGAGAAACAGGCCTGCGCGCTATTAGAAAAATTCTAAACACAAGATCAGCGAGCGCATGGGACCATACAGAGATGTTAATCGAAATGATTGAGCTGATTCTGGATAAGAACATCTTTTTGTTTAAAGACGAATGGTACAGGCAGAAGCAGGGGGTTGCCATGGGTTCCAGATTCTCTCCTTCGTATGCCAATCTGTTTATGGGTTGGTTTGAGGAGATGAGGATCTGGGGCCCAATGGGATCCGAGTGGAATGACTATTTTATATTGGGGTCGTTATATTGATGATTGCTTAATGATATGGACAGGCACCACCAGCAAACTCTTAGCATTTGTCGAATACCTAAATGGTAATGATTGCAACATCAGGTTTACTTTTGAGCACAGCACAAGTAAAATTGCGTTCTTAGATGTGGAACTATACACAAGTGGCAATAAGATTCAAAGCAAACTATTCCGCAAGAAAACAGCATGTAATGCATTACTTCATGCTTCTAGTACTCATCCAGCTCACCAGATTAGGTCCATCCCATTTGGTGAACTTGTTCGGGTGAGACGCAATTGTAGTGAAGAAAAAGAATATGAGGAGTGCAAAAAGGAGTGTTGGCCCGCTTCCGAAAAAGAGGTTACAATAATGAGACTTTGACCAGAGCGGAGAAGAGAATCAAAAAAATTAAGAGACAAGACACTCTTAGAGAACGTACCAAAGATACACAGAGAGATGACAAAGTGCGGATGATAACAGGGTATAATACACTATCAGCGGTTATGATGCGGAGTCTACACAGGCACTGGCACATTCTAAAAGCAGACAGATCCCTGGGGGTTTCCGTGTCAGAGAGACCCAACATCACATACCGACGAGGGATTTCCTTGAGAAATCTACTCAGCCCTAGTTACCCCAGAGCGCTAACAACAGAAAATTGGTTAACCCAACGAATGAAAGGGTTCTATGGATGTGGACACTGTACTGTTTGTAAATGGGCTTGGAACAACAAGACAGATTTCAGAGGCCCAGGGAACAAGACATACAAGATATTGACTAACATAAACTGTATGACCAAATTTGTGGTTTATGTCATTGAATGCAAATGCAATAAAAAGTATGTAGGGAGCACAATAAGAACATTACGTGAAAGGATTGCAGAACATATGAGGGCAGTGAAACAGAGTGATGAAAGGTATCCCATCTCTGCACACATCATGCATTGCCCCTCACAGAATACCAACAAACAGTTTTCATTTTATGGTATAGAACATACTCAGAGACACCCCAGGGGAGGAAACAGAGAGCTAGCCTTACGGAAGAAGGAAGCACTCTGGATCATGATATTACGGTGCACTGATATAGGAATTAACATTGATCCAGAGTTACATTACTTTCTGGGTAAATGAACAATTTGATGTACATAATGTTGATTAATTTAGAAACTGATATAGAAACTGAACATTAATCCAGAGTTACATTACTTTCTGTGTAAATGAACAACTTGATGTACTCAATGTTGATTAATGTAGAAATGGTATGACCTTTCATTAACCACGGTTTTTCCTTTCTTTTGCCTTTTTAATATTTACTTTATGCAACAATTCTGTTAATAACTGTTCTTTGAGTGAATATGGATTTGTTTATCAATTTTGTATGCACCACTTTACTAATTATAACATGCATGGGAATGGAGACCTCCAATATCTCAAACTCACACGAGAATGACTGTGGATACAATTGGATACATCTACATAAAGGATGTAATTGAATAAGATAGTTCACTATCAAACAGACACAAAATTAACGCAAATGAACTGACTACAGAATATTTTTTACCTAACAGATGTGGGATCTGTTAGATATATCTATTTTGATACACTTGGGTGTTCACTGAACTAATAGGAAAACACGTGTATATGGAATAGATGGCTTAAAGATGGCACCCGTTTTGAGAGGCAGGAACGATATACAAGAAGGGAGGAGTACGAAAGGACGCGGACGGTTTTTCTTTCATGCAATTTTAGGAAATATAATCGGCGTTTTAGAATATGTTTGATATCCAACTTATGGTCAGTCCAGTGTTGATTATAAATAGCAATCCGGCTGTTTTTAGCACATTAGGAGCACGTTACAAGATGGCTCCCAAAGCTGAGAAGGGGATCTGGTCCCTTTTCTCTGTTTATGTCACGTGTGAGCTGGAAGGTTTTAAAAATGGTGGATCATAAAGACCGGCATTCTCACACTCGAGAACACGGCGCTGATGTGGGGACCTACATGTCCTTCTTACGGTAAGCAGAGGCACTGGATTGTAGTAGCCTAGCGTTCAAATAGTGACATGAGGTAATGGTGGAAGTTTTGATTTGAATGTGTGACACAGCAGATTTAGAAGAATCTGGAGCACCTGGTTAAGTTTACTAAGAGTTTTAAGCTTAAGTGAGGCGTTTGGGGGAATACCCGGCGGGAACATAGATATTTTGGAAGAGCGTGGTGATTACTGTAGAGACATGCTATATGTTATTAGATACAGGCTTACATAGCGTAATATCATAAGCGTTGAAATGTAATTTTTAATAATACCCAGCGCGAACACAGATAGCTTTAAATAGCGTGCTGAATACTGCTGATTTATGCTGTGTGCTTTTATATACTGCTGTAAACGGCGCTAAGACACAGGAAGTTTGCTTATAGTTAGCCGATACGTGATCACATATGAGGTTTAAGACATCCCTATCTTTCTTTAGTGCTCTAGGTTTGGCTCATGACGAAGATCCACGGTTAAATGTGACGTGGACATCGGAACATAGATTTTAATTTTCCAGTGGGATGGAATTATCACCACTGATAAAGTAGGTAGCCTTAATACTTCAATGTACTGGATATCTAGTGAACCGGTCTACTCTTAATAGTGCATACTAAAATAGGTTTTGGGTTTTTCAGGGAACATTTTGGACTCTTGTAAGGTATTTCTGATCTTTTACTTGTGAGGAGTGATTTGGGATTTATTTTAAAGCCACCACACTTATTGCACCGATTTTGCTCGTCTCACCGTCACCTAGTAATTGGCACTAGGTCCTCAAGTGTGTGTGACACAGGAGGTGATCGTGCTTTTTAATCGTGACACGTATTGATCAGTGCACACACACCGGGTGCACGCAGATAGATACCGACAATCAGGACCTTTTTATTGGTTTTCTCCATCACCACTTAATATACGGGGCGAGATTCTGATGGCCTACGTTTAACAACCTATTATTTCTCATGCTTTGGAATGAGCACGGTCTCTTGGGCAAAGATCCCTGTGCTTGCCGCAGAAATTCGTATAGAATACCGCTATGCACACGGGTGAGGTTCAATGGGTGTATTAAATACACCTGTTTTGTGTAATTTTACAAAGGGCTTGTGTTTGTTTTGTATATACAGCCTTGAGAAAGTCGCGGGACAAAATTCCTTTGTGCGACGAAACACGTGTTGGCTGATGCAAGAACAAAGAGAATAAAGAAAAGAAACCAAGCTCGAAAATTTCTCTGTATCATTTATGCTTAACTAAAACAAATTGGATAATTGCATATTACTTAAAAGACGTGTGCTGAGGATTGTGTTTATGTTTATGTTGGTTTCGACCACGTGTTTGGGGAGACTGGTGGTTCTTCTCACCTTTCAGCACCGTCCATATAAATTTCTCAGAAATCTAAATAGAGTGTAAGTGCTACTCATTCTTGGAGCGCTATTTTACCTATAACCATACCACTGCACCGTCGTGAATTATCTTCCAGCCTGGGCCTTCCACATTAGAGCCCTGTATGTCATTTAATGAGTACCAAACAGACAACTTGATGGCATCATGGGAGAAGCTATGTTCGGCTCTCCCAGTCCAACATCTAGGTAGCACAGGTCACCCCAGGATACCTGGCCCTTATTGTCCAGCATCTGACCACGGAGAGTTTAGTGGTCCAAGAGTCAATGAGCAAGGTAAACCTAATGCGTTCCCTTCTCTTCCAACAGATAAGGAGTTAATGCGCATTGACACATTTGGTAAAGGAGTATTTCCTTCTGCCAGATTGACACCTCAGTCGCTAAATGCGGTATGTTTCCTGGTCCAATAAACGTAAAGCGTATGCCTTTGGGACATGGCTAGTCCGATCCTGCTGGTCGTCCTTGACAAATTCACGAATGTCCAAACAAGTTAAGAAACACGAGATACTGCAAAATATGTTTTGATGGCAAATCTTGACACAACGGACTGTGTCGCCACACTAGGAGCACCCGTGTTGTGGTCCGGCAGCATGCCTGGATGCATACCACAGGTTCCTCTGGCAATGTACAGACATCACTAAAGAACATGCCCTTTGATGGCTCCAGACTATTTGGAGAAAAGTCTGACTCGGCTCTAGAGAATTTTAAAGAAAGCTATGCTACAGCTTGCTCTTTAGGCTTACTATCACCAGCCTGTCAGTTTAGTAACCTTCTAGGAAATTTAGAAGGGACTACCACGTCATCGCATGTCACCAACAGCAATCCTCAGAGCGATGCAGCAGCCAGCGCAGAGTTTTTGTGGCTTCAGAGGACGTGGTGGTAGCTGAGATCGCAGACAGCACTGAGGATAGTAATCTACAACCTCCTCCTCACCTGCCGCAAACCTTTTATTCCCCCTTCCGGAGGAATGCTCAATCAGTAGGGGGGCAGGATTTGATTTTTCCTACACGGCTAAAGAAAGACTTGTACGTCTATCTCTGCATCATAGGATTCTTCATTAAAGTCATAAACATTAGAATAATTCCCTCTGCGTGCGTGGACTGTGGAACACTTTTCATAGATGTATTGTCCAATGAAATATCACATAGGGTGTCAGTGTGCATTTGATTTTATGATGAGCAGCACCCTGTAATTGTCTATCAGAGGCTACATTTTTTTTCTGGAAATAAACTGATGAACCACTAAGGAGCAGTTTCACGCCTGCACTGCAGCATCTGATGTGCAAGAAAGGGGAGAATGTATAAAATGTAGGAAAAAATGCAGCCTGGTAGGCTTACATCGAAAGTGGAGAAAAAAGCAATCGGTCGCTTTGAGAGTCCAGGGGTTTCCCCTACCCATGATGCATATACTAGCAGTTGCCTCCCAGAGTCAGTTCTTTTTCTGTATTTATATTCCAAGCTGTAGTAGCTAGCTTCTCTCTGGCAGAGAGAGCCTTAGGGTTCCCTGGAAGAGGCGTGTGCGCTTATTGATAGCATGAAGAGGTATAGGCTATCTATCTAGCAATACATAGCTTGGATGTGGCTAGACCCAACATGATTCAGCCATAATTAACAAGAAGTTGTTTTGTTTTTCTCAAGTCCTTTGTTTTGTCAAGATAGTAGTGAAGTACCCTTCTAATGTCTAGTGAACGAAGGGCACGTTCTGCTGCCTGGGATGGATTGGGAAAGAACGTGGTAACAGTTTAATTAAGGTAAAGGTCAGAAACGACTTTTGGAAGGAGTAAAGAATATATTCTCATTACCACCCTATTGGCGTAGAACACTGTGCAAGGCTCTATAACCAGAAACACTTGCAACTTGTTCACTCTCCGAGCAAAGATGGCAGGAACTAGGAACAATGTTTTCCAGGAGAGATGCTGTAATGTAGGCTTGTGTATTGGCTCAAAAGGAGAGTCCATCAGTTTTGACAGAATAATGTTCAATTTCCAACGTGGAGAAGGAGATCTAATAGGAGGAAACACTGAGGGGTATATTCACAAGAACGTGTGATAATTACCGCAAGAGTAGCGCAACGCAACTTTCAGCATCGCAGCCTATTGCGGGAAAATAACCCTGTGACAACGTGGAATTCACAACACGGCGGTAGCATGCGATAGTTGGCCGACACCGCGGCCAATGCTCGCGATACAACCACCTCGACGGAGATAAAAACACAAACCACAACGCGAAAAAAGCTGCGATGGGCCAAAGCGCGATAAGAAAACAGTGACAACCAGCGCGAGGGCAGCAATACTCACGCACAATGCGGGGAAAAAGCACAAGAACAGCATACGGAAAATGCCACAGAACAAAATACATCAACAGCGGAGTACCACGGATGCACCCTGGCCAACTGCAGAGGACAATATGCACACCACAACATCCAAGCACCGTGGAAGAACAGAAACTACAGGCACACCGCATGAAAGAGACCAGTGGCAGACAAATCAGAGCCGCAGGAGCGACACACCCACCGTGCAGCATATGCACATAAGCAGAAGTGCACCTCGACATTGACAACATCCCGGTACAAACAGCAACACCTCCACAACTGAACACAGGACACAACTGGTACGGAAAATGTGCACAACCTGGCAAATCACATCTGAAACCCCAGGGATATGTAACATGACAATGTACAATTCCAACCTGTAACCTGCAAATATGTTTTATTCACACATGCAGTGCAATTGGACATCTACTACTGTCCCATGAATGCCACGGCCGGTCACAATGTGACGTGCTTATGAGAAGTAAGTGTCAATGATGGAGTCCCTACAGGCCATTCCTGCCGCAGCTGCAGTGGGATGTGGGCCACCTGCCCCATCACCACCATCATCGTCCGGTACCTCTGGAACTCGGATCCATGAGGCCCTGGTGCGAACACAGATGTTGTGCAACACACAACATGCAACGATCATCTTGCACACGACGTCCGGGCTGTACAGGAGCTTCCCACCAGTGCCGTCCAGGCACCTGAAACGTGACTTCAACATGCCAAATGTGCATTCAACGATGCCCCTGGTGCGTATGTCGGCTGCATTGTACTGCCTCTGGGTGGGTGTGTTCGGGTCCCGGAGGGGTGTCATCATCCAAGGGCAGAGTGCATATCCTTGATCACCTGTGACAGTGCAGGGAGATAAGAGTCAATACTTGGTTCGGCAGGATGTGATGGCAGGCCCACCAATTCAGTGACGCCTGTGCTGGCTGTGTGTGGGGTGAGTGTAAGCCAGCCCTCAGTGAGTAGCTGGTGCTGGCAACTACACCAACAGTCAACAGACACACAGACATGCAGTGTCAGAACTACAAGGTGGGGATGACTCGAGTCGCACAGGGCTAGTCACCCCGGATGCACAGCGGCTGACACGGGTCCACCGCCAAGGGACGCTGACCTGCGGGAGACTGGGGTAGGGTCATGAGGGCAGAGCAGTGCCTCACATGTGTCATGGCTGCATTCCGCATCTCCACACGTTCAGCTGTTGTGTGGCTGTGGTGCCATGTGAAGTCTGTATTGGGTGCAGGGGTAGCCCAGGATGACCATGGAGTGGTGTAGACGTGTCTGGTAGGTGGTTGTGTAGTTTGACATGTCGGATGTGGTTTGGTCACGTGTGCATCCCCACAGTTGTGCTTTGTGCGTTGGTGGCTGTGGGATGTGTGGTGTGTTGATTTGGTACTTACCAACGAGCAGTCCGTTCCATATGTGCCATTCTGGAAGCGCTGGTTGATGATGGACTGTTGGAAGATGAAGGAATCATGCACACTGCCTGGGTAGTTGGCGACGACATTGGTGAAGAGTCCCCGGGGGTCCACTATTGCCTGCACATTGATGGAATGCGTGTGCTTCCTGTTGCGGTAGTGGTGTGCAGTATCCGCAGGGGGCACAAGTGGGACATGTGTGCAGTCGATTGCCCCCAACACGGCCAGGAATCCGGCTATGGCGTAGAAGCCTTGCTTAGTCTCCAGCTGTTCCTGCGCAGTGTTGGGGAAGTGAAGCTACTGGGGTATGAAGCTGATGATGGCATCCAGGACAGGTGTGATGAACTTTGATAGGGCTGGCTGTGAGACCCCTCCGACTCTGGCAGTTGTTGGTTGGAAGATACCAGAGGCCAACAGGTGCAGCACTGCCAGCAGCTTTGTCTGCGGAGGGATGTTTGTTCTCCGCTGTGTTGGGACCATCAGCCTGTGGGCGATGTGGGTCATGATGCGTAGGATGGTTGTCCTTTTGAGCCTGTAGTGGGCAATGACTTCCGCGGGCGTTAGGTCTGTGAGAGTGGTGCGTTTCGGTAGGTCCGCTGTCTTACTCTACGCTGCCTCTGTGGTGGTCCGGGGGGTCGGTCCGGGTCCTGGGGGTGGTGGCAGTCCTGGGGGTGGTGGCGGTGGGTGTTGTGGCCCTGTTGGGGCTCCGAGCTGCATGATGAGTAGTTCCATGGCGTTGTTTGTTCTTCGGGTATGGCAGTGTGCGGGGCTCCATTGCCTACTGCAGGTAGACGTCCGTCTTTACACCTGCTTGAGGCAGGTGTTAAATACCTGCGGCTACCGCGGCTTATGGCCGGTTTTTGGTTCGCTTCGCAGTTTTGTCAGTTCGTTGTAAAAGTGGTGTTGTTTTTTCGTGTGTTTTTGCACGGGAACGCCTACTCTGCATCTCATTAGGGTTAGTTGGTGGTGTCCGCCGTGGTTAGTTTTTGGGGCAGTTATCGCGGGAATACTGGCGTTGTCTGCAGTTTGCACCAGCTTGTGAATGGGGTGTTAAGTCTATCTCCACTTTTGTTGCGTTAAGGTGGAGATAAATCAGAGTTGAATCCTTGTGAATATGCCCCTTAGTCCTTCCCAAAAAAATCTATAACTGGCATTTAAAATAAATGACAATTGCTTTGGAGATTTTCTGTAGGCTTTAATAGTTGCCAGATAAACTTTAATGAACATGAATTGAAGCTTTTGGGCTAAATTAAGCAGGTAAAATAATGTCCTCTTGACAAGTGATTGGATTATGTTCATTATTCTGACAACATATGCAGAATCTTTTTCATTCCCCGGAATAACATTCTATAAAGAGAAGTTTTGCTTCTTTTAAGATCTCAATACATTCTGATTGAAGATTAAAATGACCTTGTCATCTGACTTCAAGAAGTCTGTTGAATTTGCCCAGGATATCTGGTCAGCAGGTCTGGCTTGCAATGCAGTTTTGTGTGGTATCATGAACATATGCAGAAGCTCAGGTACCTGTAATGTGCAATGCTCTTAGCATCAGTTTCCTGTCTAGGACCGACTGAAAGATTGTTTGCACTTCCATGGAAAGTGGTCTCAATTTCAAATCTCCTTGCCTTGTCAGGTAATGCATGGTGGTGGTATTGGCTATTTGAATCTGGATTATTGATTTAGTCTTCAGGGACGGAAGAAAAGCCTTAAGGGATAGGTGGAACACTCTCAGTTCCAGATAATTTATGTGGTACGAGGATTCCTGGAGGGTCCATTGCCCCAGAACCACCAAATGTTCTAGATGAGCTCCTGTACTGGGTTCTCAAAATGTATTGTTGGTCATAGTGGTCTGAAAGGTAATGGGTGCACATCTAGAATGATAGGATGACGCATTGCTTGAGGAGGCTTTGAAAGGCATTAAATTCTTTTATGGAGTCAGCAAAGAGGTTGAAAAATGTGGTGTCATGTTAGGAGACATGCCAAGTTGAGGAAGTGATGACAGCTTTGGCGGATGTAGTAGCAACGTTGATGCAAGTGACACAAATTACTGCAATTAAACCAAAGTCATAGGTATTGACATCGTAGATGATGGTGACAGTCTTGATCTTTTCAATGTTGTTAGCGATAGGGATTTTGATGATGTCCTGTAGTGTTTGCTCTTTGATGTTGAGGAATGCGACAAGTGATATTCTGGTTTTGACTTCAGTGTTGTGGCAAGTCCTACCACTGTCAATCAGAAAATAAGTTTAGACAGATAAATATGGTACCTTTGTCGATGTCGATCGGCTTCTTAGATAAGGGTGTTTCGAGTCTTTGTTCGTGCTCTTTGTTATGATGTGAACACATCATCATGGTGTTCCTTTCATTTGCATGTGTTCTTTGTAATGTGTTCTATTTAGATTGTGAGGATGAGGGAATTCCAAGATCAGCACTTGCTGCCTGTATCTTGATAAGGACTGACGCCAGGTTGTGTCACCAATACAGCTTGAATTGGTCAACCTCATCTGTCGTGTGGAGCAGTATCTTTCCTCAGTACATTTTGGCGACGAGTTGTTTACATGAGGAACTGAGTGGACACAACCTGGGTGGTCCATATGTAGCAGTTTCACCGGCGCCCGTCATACTAATCAGACGATACCAGCGGATTAACTGATCCTGACTACTGCCCGGTTGGAGTGTGGTGTTTACTCTCCCCAGTGAGGCGTTTGGGTAAATCTCCTTCTCACAAGGTACTGTTTTTTGTTTTCATTTACGACTAAGACTTACCGTTGTAGGCCATGCACGCCTCCACGAGCTCACAGATTACATCGCCAGCGTTGCGTGTGCTGTTAATCTGCTTGCCATGTCGTCACGAAGCCATTGAAGTGCAGCACACCTCGTCATTGGAGCGCAGCGCACCAGCGTAAGCAACGGCACTGGAGTTCCTACGTTGTGCAGAAAGCTGTTGTCACTGAAGCGCAGTGTAATCACGCTGCCGGCGGCCATTTTCTATTCAGTTTCAAGTGGCTTTGTCTGGAACAGAAACGCCTCCGTTTTCTCACAGCTGTCCTGAAGAACTCTCGAGGTTCCACGTCCTTGTGGTAAGCCGGTTTTCTGATTTGTTTTCTGCTGTCTTGAGGATCTGCACATTGGTTATGTGTGCAGGCAAAGACGTTGTCCTTTGACTCTTCGGTGATCTGCACACCAGTTTTCAAACCATTTTGGGCTATTGCAGACACCATTGTTTTAAAACTTTCAGTGATCTGCACACCTGTTTCTGAATTCATGTGCTGTCTCGTTCATTGGCACGTCGTTTGCCTGTGCATGCAGAGTTGTTGCTTCTTGGTATTTCGGTGATCTGCACACCCGTTTTCAGTGCATTGGAGACACCCCTGCAGACACCATTATTTTCAAAGGCTTCGGTGATCTGCACACCTACTTGTGTATTAGTGTACTTTACTGTATCCTTGCTTCCTGTGCTAAAATATATTTAGGATTATCAGTAGGTCATGGCTGCTCATGGCAACATAGTAGCTCCTCCTTTCTTTTTAAGTGTGCCGGGCACACCTCCAATTCCATGAGAAGATTGGGTGGAGATGCTAGAAAATTATATTATTGCACTGGATGGCCAAGAATTTTCTGCAGCCAGGAGAAAAGCACCTATTGTTCAGTGTTCTAGGTAATGAAGGACAGAGGGTTTTTAAATACTTGCCTATGGCCGTAGGACCAAATGGTCTCGCCATTACAAACGTCTCTAAAGAGGCCATCAAGCGTCTGGAGAATAGGTTCGCTAGGGAATTGAACTTGGCTATGGTACGTTATAAATTCTACACTCATCCTCAAGCAGAGCACGAATCTATCGATGAATTTGTGGCAAGGCTTAGAGAACTTTCCTTCAAATGTCGTTTTGGTGCAATGACCGAGGAACTTATTCGTGACCAGCTTATTGTGCAATGTAAGGACAAGAAAATACAGGAAAGACTATGGGCAGCAAAGGATCCTTCTCTCAAGGAAGCAATTGAGTTGGCGAAGGTTATAGAGGAGTCTCAAAGGTGCATGAAGGAACTTAATAGGAGAGAGAAAACAGGAGAGGTCTCGGCAGTAGACAATAGTCATGATTATCAGGAGGAAGTTTGTGTCATTTAAAAGAAAGATGGGAAAGGAGTAGTCACACCCTCAGTCAAAGGAAAAGTGAAGGAGTGTGCATGTTGTGGCAGCACGTTCCATTCTAGTGACTTCAAATGTTGTTTTGCCATCAACAAAGAATGCAGGAAATGTGGACGCAGGGGACTTTATGGTAGGATGTGTAAGGACAATAGTCTGGGGAACAAGGAAACTAGGCCGAGGGTAGAGGTGGTTGGTGAAACGTTGGACGGCCAGTATTGTGATAGAGTACTTGTGGTAGGTGCAGATGCCAAATGTGTGAATGTATGCATTGACAAAGATAGAGAAAGGAGGCTAACCAGGCCTTCTGCTAAGTTTGTGGTATGTGGGAAGGAAGTGGACTTGATGGTTGATTCGGGTTCGATGTACACCATTATTTCCAAAGAGTTGTTTGAGGGACGGTGGCCTAATGTTCATCTTAAGCCAAAGGATATCAGTCCCTGCGGGTTTAATGGTGAGCTCATCGGCATTGAAGGTTACATGGAAGGGACCATTCAATTCAAAACACGTAGTGTCAATGGTAAGGTTTATGTTTCTTTGGGAGGACCACCCATATTAGGATGGATGCATCAGTTTGACCTCAACATTGTCATAAACCCTAGAGCACCTAACCAGGTAATGGTGGTTGATGATGTACTTCTCAGTGATGTGCTGGGAGGTGCTACGAGGGTCTTTAGTAAATCCCTGGGGTGTTTGAAGGGGTATGTTCATGAGATTCTGTTGAAAGAAAATGCTGTACCCAAGCAGCACAATTTGAGGAGAGTACCACTTTCCGTGAGGGAGGGTGTCAAGGAGTTGTTGAAGGACATGTTGAGAGAGGGTGTGATTGAGCCGGTAGAAGCCTCACAGTGGGTATCTCTGGTGGTTATTACTCAGAAGTCCGACAGACGCCTGAGGTTCTGTGTGGACCTCAGAGCCCTTAACCAAGAAATAATCACAGACACCTTTCCCCTTACAAACATTAACGAGTTATTGGTCTTGGTCAAAGGTGGTAAGTACTTCTCCAAATTGGACCTGAGGAGTGCTTACCATCAAATCAGATTGCACGAAGACTCAAAACACTTGACAGCATTTATCACCTCTGAAGGTACTTACCGATTCACTCGCATGCCGTTCGGGTTAGCGTCGGCTGCAAGTGTTTTCCAAAGAATGATGACCAAAGTCTTGGAGGGTGTGGGAAACGTTGTGTATTTTCAGGATGATATTTTGATCATGGGTGAGACGGTGGAACAGCACAATTTGGCTTTGAGAACGGTTTTGAGGAGGTTGGGGGATTTTGGATTGACACTAAATAAAGAGAAGTATACCTTTCTCAGTGAACAGATAGAATATCTAGGATACTCCATAACCAATGGTGGTGTCAAGCCCAAGCAGCCTTTATTAGACTCTATAAGGTTGGCTCCCCCGCCTTCGGACAAAGATCAATTAAGATCATTTTTAGGGCTCATTGAATACTAGTCTAAGTTTGTCGACAAGTTTGGTGATCAGACTGAGAGCCTGAGGAAGCTTCTCCGCAAAGGTGAGAAATGTGTGGGACAAGGAGCAAAATGCCTGTTTTGACAAAATAAAAGGGGAGGTTTGTGATGCTGGAATTTTGTCATTGTTTTACAGTAAATTAAGATCTATAATGACAGTGGATGCTAGCGCAACTGGCTTAGGGGTGGTGTTATCCCAGATGGATGGCAAAAAGGAAAAGATTGTTGCTTTTGCATCGCGTACCCTTACGCAAGCTGAGAGGAATTACTCAGTTATAGAAAGAGAGGCGTTGGCTGCTGCCTGGGGTGCTGAATATTTTCAAGTGTATCTGTTGGGAGCTACTTTTACTATGCGCACCGACCACAAGCCACTTTAAAAAAAAAAAATTGTCTTCAGGGGGAGCTGCGAAAGGCTCTGCCAGACTAGCCAGGTTAGCGGCAAGACTTCAGGAGTATTCTTATGTGCTGGAATATGTGCATGGTTGGAAGAATGAACAAGCGGACTGTCTTTCCAGACTACTGCCGAGTTGGAAAGTTGTGGATTGTGTGGCAGTTAGGGAGTCGGAGACAAAAGGTGCTGTAGCTTCTGTGCATGACGCAGTACTGCTTTTACCTCTGAGGAGTGGGAAGCTGTGATGAGGGCGGACGATGTTCTCAGAGAAGTCATTAAGTTGATTCAGCAGGGAGCGTCAAGGGAGAGTACGCTGTCGCTTTCCGTGCGGCCTTATTTTAAAATCTTGGATGAGCTATCGTTGTGCGGTCAAACCATTATGATGAGGGGTGATTGGTTTGTTCCTCCAACAGGCCTACGTCACAGGTTATTCAGTTTAGCTCATGAGGGCCATTTAGGTCAGGGTTTAACCAGCAAAAGGATTAAAGAGGAATTTTGGTGGCCTGGGCTTGATGAGCAGGTTAAAAGGTGGGTGGAGTCTTGTTCCATGTGCAAGGAGAGTGAGGAGAGGCTGAGGATAGGTGGTGGAAGTGAAAGTGGGCAGATTGAAGATCCAGGTAAGGCTTGGCACACCATATGTCTGGATTTCATTGGACCTTTGGCAGATTTACCGGTGGAGTTAAGGTTCGCCATGGTTGTGGTGGATGTTTGTTCCAGGTGGATTATTGTGAAGTTCATGAGGGATGTCACTACCAGGAGCACCATTTTAGCCTTGGAAGAAATATTTGAGAATGAGGGTGTCCCTTCGGTCCTCATAACTGATAATGGGACCCAGTTTACCTCTCATGAAATGTCAGCCTTTCTTAAAACGTCTGGTGTACGACACTCTTGCACCTCTTTGTGCAACCCACAAGGGAATGGCATGGTGACGAGGGTCAACAGATTGGCGACGGGGACTGTATAATTGGCTGTTACTAATAGTTGTGATGTACGGAGAATGGTCAACGACATGGTTTGGGCTCATCGTACCACTGTGCATAGTGTTACAGGTAAAATTCCTTTTCAGGAAATGCGTGGGCAGTTGCCAGGGACCAAGTTGGTACCTGCATGGTTGAAGGAGGGATTGAAGTGTGGCAGTAGAGGAGTGAACAGTCTTTCTGGTAAGAGGGGGAATAGGATAGGTGTCGGAGATTGGGTCTAAGTTAAGTCAGGAAGAATCGCCAGAGGACTGTCCAAGTTCAGAGGGCCGTTCCATGTTGACAAGGTAGCAACATTTTTTGTGGTTTTGGACAATAGTTAGAGATGGAATTTTAGGAATGTGGCACTTTATCAAAAAGGCAGTGTTTGTGTGAAGGGGGAGGATGAAGGAAGTTCAAGTGTAATGTTGATGAAGGATGAGGATGTTAGGGGTGCGCATGGTTCTTGTTCTGATTTGTTTTCCTCAGGTGTGAGTAGCGGCGGCGGACTTGCAGCCATGGGTGATGATCATGCTCACATGGGCGCCTCTAGAGTTTGGGCGCCTCTAGAGTTTGGAGGCCTCCTTCTTATCTTCGAGATTGTGTCACATCTTAAGGTTCCCGTTCTCCTGCTCCTGGTCACTGTTGTTATTGCTTTTGTTCCTTTTCTCTTTTGTGTCTTTTTGTCACTCACTTTTTCTCTTATTCTTTCTTGGGTGAAGGGGATGTGTTATGATGTGAACACATCATCTTGTGTTCCTTTCATTTGCATGTGTTCTTTGTAATGTGTTCTTTTTAGATTGTGAGGCTGAGGGAATTCCAAGATCAGCAGTTGCTGCCTGGTTCTTGAGAAGGACTGATGCCAGGTTGAGTCACCAGTAAAGCTTGAATTGGTCAACCTCATCTGTCGTGTGGAGCAGTATCTTTCCTCAGTACACCCTCCATGATGTCAATGGAAGGTAGGCCTCAAACCCACCTTCGTCGGAGAGCAGACTGGAGGATATGCTCTCGATGTCTCTGCCACTACCTCAGAAGCTGATTTCGAACAACTTGGAAATAATGCTGTTGAGGTCTTTACTTCTATGAATAACCAAAGAAGTCCACCCGCACTTCTAAAATAACTATCCTTCCAGTAGTTTTTATTTAAGGAAAACAATAAGTTTTCTTAAAATAACCCTCACCCACCAAAAGGTCCCTTGGTGGCATGCTTCATCATCATTTTCTTCCCGCCCCACTGCAGGACGGGGTGTGCTATGACCGACGAAGACGTAGGAGCACTTTGTAAGGTGTGGGCTATATAGTGATGTGAGAGTGGAAGGGTCAAGAAATGGTGAATTAAAAAATACCTGGCTACGTGGAACCAAACTTTTATTAAATCCTGTAGCCGGTATTGTTAAATAGGGGGACAGGGAGAAACACACGATAATGGGTTTGTGTCTCCTGATCTACATGTTTCAAGCCTATCCCCTAAGGCTTTTCTTCAAGACCAAACTAAATGATCCCTTTTTCCACTCCTAAACAACCAAATCGGTCTTCTCAATTATATTTAAGATGAAGTAGAGATATTGTCATGCAAATACTATACCTAGTTGGTATAATTCTTCAAAACAATATGTGTAGTGCCTAATTTTGGCCCCATGAGCTCTACACGGGAGGGGAGGGGCGCTTGTAGTCACACAATCGTCAAAGCTGCACCCTCGCCCTGCATACTCTGCCTGCCCGAGGCTCTGAAGATGTCTCTCAGGCAGAGTATGCAGGACGAGGGTGCAGCTTTGATGATTGTGTGACTACAAGCGCCCCTCCCCTCCTGTGTAGAGCTCATGGGGCCAAAAGTAGGCACTAAACATATCGTTTTGAAGAATTATACCGCCTAGGTATTGTATGTACCCAGTAGGTATTCTATTTGCATGACAATATCTCTACTTCACCTTAAATATAATTGAGAAGATCGATTTGGTTGTTTAGGAGTGGGAAAAGGAATCATTTAGTTTGGTCCTGAAGAAAAGCCTTAGGGGGGATAGGCTTGAAACATGTAGACCAGGAGACACACACCCATTATCGTGTGTTTCTCCCTCTCCCCCTTTTTAACAATACCAGCTACAGGATTTAATAAAAGTTAGGTTCCACGTAGCCAGGAATTTTTTAATTCACCATTTCTTGACCCTTTCACTCTCACATCACTATATAGCCCACACCTTACAAAGTGCTCCCTCGTCTTGGTCGGTCGTAGCACGCCCCGTCCCGCAGCGGAACGGGAAGAACCTGATGATGAAGCATGCCACCAAGGGACCTTTTGGTGGGTGAGGGTTATTTTAAGAAAACTTATTGTTTTTTCTTAAATAAAAACTACTGGAAGGATAGGTATTTTAGAAGTACGGGTGGACTTTCTTTGGTTATTCATAGAAGACAGGAGGCTAGTCCCCAGCGAACCTGACCTCTTTCTCCCCCCCCCCCTTTGTTTGATTCGTCTTTACTTTCTAGACAATCTCCTGTTTTTTTGGCTCTTCTAGTATGAGCACTTTTAAGGAGCAGGCTTTCTTTCAGAGGATGCTTGAGAGGATGACTTTTTCAGCCTCCTTTTCGTCTTCCTTTCTTCCTCTGCTGTCATATCTTGCACCATGCCTCTAAACCTTATGCCCTCTTGGTCCTTTAAGGTGCTCTGAGAAATTTATTTTTCTACAAAATGTCACATTCTCTGTCTGAATATGTTGCCGGTAAGCACACCACATAGACTTTGAGAGGGTCAAAGACAGCCTTCTGCCTCCAAAAGGAGAAGCACTTCTCAAAAAGAGAAAGCATTTCTGAAGAAAAATCTGGTCAGAAAAAGCAAAGAAAACCACTTCACTTGACTATTTTAAAAATGTCAAGCAAAAGTGAAAAAAATAAGATTTGATTGCAATTTTTAGGCAGAAAACAGAGGTGTGAAACCTCACATGTGCTCTGGAAACCTACTCACAGGAGCTGGAAATAAATTAACTGAGTCTGTGCTGGAACTGCCAGTAGAATGCAATATGGGTAGGTATGCTCCTGGAGACTTAAAGAGAGAGGACACTTTATTCTCAGCTTTCAATATAAGCCAATCTGGCAGAATGTTTGCCTACATGTGATACATTTCCCCCTTTTCTTGAACATCAGATGCTGCCATTCAGGTTTGATACTACTCATTAGGTGTTCATCAGTTTATTTCCAATAAAAAATTAGCCTCTGACAGGACTCACCTTAAGAATAAATGGACACTGACGCCCTCTGTGATATTTCAATGGATGACCCATCTATGAAAAGTACTCTGCACCCCCTCCCAGCATGTGGGAAATTGTTCTATAGTGGACTATCAATGAAGATCTGATGCAGAACCTATAACTTCAGAGGGTGCTACAAATTGTTCAGAGGGTTTAGGCCCAGCCCTTCACAACTTCCCTATCCACATCCCCCCATTGTCACTCAGAATTAAGCAGATCATGCCGCTATTCTTCTGCAGGAAATACAGCCGCTTTCGGCAAAGGTCCTGGAGATGGAGAAAGGTTAGCAGTGTTACTCGCACTATTTCTGGGTGCCCTAGAAAGATAGTGAACTTATGCTGATTTTAGATCTTGCCCCCTGATGCCTTCTTATGGAAGGACAAATTCAAGATGCTCATTATGGCCCACGTTCTCTCCCACCTAGATTCAAGGGGAAAGGATCAATCAAATGAAAGTGCAAAAATTCAAGGATCCTTGGACTTGTAGGACACACTCTCAAAGCCCATCCTGCAGTCCCGCAGATGCTACCTTCAGTTCGTAGTGGTGTTGGAGCATGTCCAGTTTGCCATTCTACTCTTCTGCCTCACCTCAGCCTCTCAGGGGTTTATGAATTAAGTGGCTTTGGTAGTGGACCACCTTTGCAGGTCAGGAATACATATATTTCCATACCTCGATTATTGGCTGCTCAAGGCAGGCTTGCTGTAGTCAATCAATCAGTATTTGTAGAGTGCAGCACTGTTTCCCCTAGGGGTATCTGGGTGCTGAGGATGCTGTGTCTCCATCGAAAAGTCAGGTCTTGAGTCTCTTTCTGAAGTCCACCAGGGAGGGAGCTGTTCTGAGGTGGAGGGGCAGGTTGTTCCAGGTCTTGGTGGCAATGTAGGAGGAGGAGCGGCCTCCGCTCTGACTGTGACAGATGCGAGGGCGAGTGAGGAGGAGCGAAGGTGTCTAGGGGATTGATTGAGATTCAGTTGATGGTCGATGTTGGATGGTCCTTGATCATGGAGGGATTTGTAGGCGTGCATGAGGACCTTGAACTGGCTTCTCTTCTGGATGAGGAGCCAGTGGAGGTCTTTGAGGTGGGGGGTGATGTGCAATTGTTTGGTAAGGTCCAGGATGAGTCTGGCTGCTGCGTTCTGGATGGTCTTGAGTCTTCTGAGGAACTGGGTGGAGATGCCGGCGTAGAAAGCGTTGCCGTAGTCGAGGCGGCTAGTGACGAGGGCCTGAGTGACTGTCTTTCTTGTGCTGACTGGGATCCATTTGAAGATCCTGCGGAGCATGTGATGAGTGTGGAAGCAGGAGGAGGTGAATGCGTTGACTTGCCGATTCATGGTCAGATGGCTGTTGAGGATGATCCCCAGTTTGCGTGCATGGTCTGTTGGTGTTGGTCTGCTGGCCACCAGCTGTGGTCCCAGGTGGAGGTGTTGCAGAAAATTAGCACTTCAGTCTTGTCGCAGTTCAGTTTGAGGCAGTTTTCTCTCATCCAGTTGGCCACATCGGTCATGGTGCTGGAGAAATTGGTTTTGGCGTGGGTGGGGTCCTCTGTAAGTGAGAGGGTCAGTTGAGTGTTGTCAGCGTATAGGAGATTATGTTGAGGCTGTGGGATCTGACGGCATCTGTAAGGGGGGGGTCATGTAGGTGTTGAATAAGGTGGGGCTGAGTGATGATCCTTGGGGTACGTCGTAAATGATGTCCTTGGGAACGAAGGTGAAGGGAAGCAGCTGGATCCTCTGTGTGCATCCTGTAAGGAAGGAGGTGATCCACTTGAGGGCGTCGTGCTGTATGCCAATGTTGTAGAGTCTGTTGATGAGGGTGTTGTGGGAGGTGGTGTTGAACGCAGCAGAGAGGTCAAGGAGGATCAGGGCCCCTGTTTCTCCACGGTCGAAGAGAGGTCGGATATCGTCTGTGGCCACAATCAGCACGGTCTCAGTACTGTGGTTGGCACAGAATCCAGATTGTTAGGCATCCAGTAGGTGGTTATGTTCCAGGAATTCGGTGAGTTGATGGATTTCTCGAGGACTTTGGCCGGGTATGGGAGCAGGGAGATCGGTCAATACCTTTTGAGGTTGCTGGGGTCCGTGAAGGGTTTCTTTAGGAGGGGTCTGACTTCTGCGTGTTTCCATATCTCCGGGAAGGTTGCTATATTGATGGAGGTATTGAGGATGCGGGTGAGTTCTATGCTGATGGGGGCCACTCCAAGGTTGAACAGGAGGTGGGGCAGGGGTCGGTGGGCACTCTGGAGTGGATGGAAAACATGATGGCTGTGTTGGTCTGGGTGGTGAGTGGAGACCAGGCAGTGAGTGTTTGGCTAATATTCACTGGTTGGTTGAGGTTGTTGAGGTTGAGGGTGGTGGGTTGGGGGTCAAAGTTGTTGTAGATGGCGGCAATCTTGCTGTGGAAGTAGTCTGAGAGGGTGTCGCAGAGTTCTTGGAAAGGGTAGATTGTGTTCTCTGTGGCTGCCAGGTTGGAGAACTCTGATTATTTTGAAGAGTTCCTTAGTGTGGTTGGCCACGGTGTCGATTTGGGCAGTGATGGCTGCTTTCTTGGCTTCCTTGATGTGCCGGTGATAGTTGCTGAGGGCTGATTTGTAGGCAGCTCTGTCAGCGAAGTTCTTCGTGACGCACCATCTGTGAGAAGCTGGCCTGGTATATGATATCATCTTATGTAAGTGGGCACCCTGCACCTGTCCAGACAACCCTTATGGTGATTTAAGAGGTCTTAGATGACCTTAGAAAGCTCTCTAAGTGGTAGCTGTGGAGAGAAGCCGTCAGGCTTAGTCCAGAAGGAGTGTAAAGCAGCTTGTTTTACCAGAATGCAATCTCATAAGTATAGATTAAGTGAAAAAGAACCACACAAGGTATTTATAAAAATATGTATTTATTATATAATACACTCTAACACATACAAGTATCTACTATCCGGAGATATGCACAATGCACACAATACTTTGCAAAGAAATCAAGTAAATAGCACAGACTACACAGTGGACCCCAGGGGGGACCAAACCATATACTAAGAAAGTGGTATAAGAACCACGACTCGGGTCAAGACAATGTCGAGAGGATGTAGAAGTGCTGGGGACCCAAGGAACTACCCAAGGTGAGAGACTAGGAGCTGTCAGAAACACTGAAATATCTGTGGGTCTCTCTAGTCACTAGGCGCCCTAGGGCGTCCTCTACACAAATACAAGAATATTCAACCTCTCGCTGGGGAGCCCTATTTAAAGGACGGAATCTCATCACTCACCAGAGGTGACATGCTTCATCATCTGGGATCTCCTCCCGGCTGTAAATCCTAGTACAGCCGAGGACTACAACCCCCTCCCTGTGAGGGAGGAGCACATGGATGTTTTCAAAGTTCAACCGGATATACTAAGATCCATCAAATGAAGAGCTACAAATTATTACTCAGTGATGGGTGCAGTGCTATAGTGAAAAGGGTGAAAGTGTACTAAAACTAACTACCAGGAGAAAAATGAGTTTAATGTATATCTCATGGTGCCAGGGTTAAAAACAGTGCTAGCGCAGTTTTAAAAAATAACTGCCACCATCAAGTTTGGAGGGTCGGTCTGCATGTTTCTGCTATCGTGACCTACAGAGTGTCCAGCATTCCTCAGGACCTAAAAGTGTAAGCTACTGCATATAGTGTGAAAACAAATGGAAAAGTGAAAAATAACTAGAGCGCAGGTGAAAAACTGCTCAGTGGAACAGATACAACCATACACACCAAACCTCTATGTTCTAGGCTCGTGTAGTTGTCAAACCTGCAGAGAGATACAAATATATAGATACAATTACATACTTTTGTGTAGATAAAGTAACAGAATGAGTAAACATACTCCGTGATTCAACCAATCATTAGGTAAAAAACATTTTTATGTAAATTAGAACTTACCCATTATGTGTGGGTAGCTCACCTCACCTCGCCTGGCAACTACTCAGGACGTGAGGCATCGCTCTGGAAAAAATTGAGTTGACAGAAGAGCAAACTCGAAATTAATTACGGGTTTGCCTGTAACATTACCAAACTGTAAAACAGACTCGTCAAATGAATTTCTTAAGTGAGAAAAAGTAAGGACTATAATCTATTTAAAGTAAGTATTACGCTGTAAAGCGAACTTTCAAGGTACACCAGTTTAATCAATCACTAGAATGGATATGGTGTATAATCCCGATGTATTCCCAGAAATTTATGACATATTCATTGGATTTATAGAGCTACTCCAGGCTACTGCAGCCGCAGATCCTGAATCCGACAAACATTATCTTTCGCGACCACGAGTGATAAAACATGATACTATAGGGTGTAGCATCGTTAAACAACCCTCCAGACTGGTCGCGAAAGAGGAGAAGGAGAAACCAATTACGATAATGGCGCCTCAGTGCACCTACTTGTTCAGAAAATGCGATATTTTCCAGTCTTTTTAAAGGTTTTTTCAAGTAAGTCACGGGCTCGCATCGGCGTATGCAAAAAATGGCATAAATGCTTTGAAGTGTGATCAGAGTGCAACAAAGTCCTGTCATTTCGGTACGGAAAGCTATATTGATGCACTCTTAGTATTTACAAGGCAGTCCTTTATGTAGCCAGTCACAAGCTCAAATGGCCGCTTCTGAATCAGGCATACATATAGCACGAGTGCCTTCATGTTAATCTGAGCGATACAAAAGGGGATGATGGACGGAGCGCTTGAGCAAATCAAACACTCACCCCCAGTCAACTGATCTGGGTTTAATCCATCATCATTCTTTAGCTCACTCCACCACCCCAGTTCAGACATGGCCATATGCAAATCAGTCTGACCCTGTGCCTCATGGGAACAGTCCAGCCCGAACTGCCAAGCCATGTCTTCCCTGGACCGGAAACAAGCATCATGGGACCGGTTTCTGGCTATTTAGCCGTCATCAGCCAAGCTAGCTTGAATCCAGTGGCAAAGTGAGCAAGGGACCCACGTCTGGGCATACCCTGCCAACTTAATCCATCCCCTTTGGTATCGCTTTGTTCGCCCTAAGTTGGCAGGGTATGCCCAGACGTGGGTCCCTTGCTCACTTTGCCACTGGATTCAAGATAGCCTGGCTGATGAGGGTTTTGAACCCGAAACCGGTCCCAGGATGCTTGTTTCCGGTCCAGGGAAGACATGGCTTGGCAGTTCGGGCTGCACTGTTCCCATGAGGCACAGGGTCAGACTGATTTGCATATGGCCATGTCTGAACTGGGGTGGTGGAGTGAGCTAAAGAATGATGATGGATTAAACCCAGATCAGTTGACTGGGGGTGAGTGTTTGATTTGCTCTAACGCTCCGTCCATCATCCCCTTTGGTATCGCTTTGTTCGCCCTAAGTTGGCAGGGTATGCCCAGACGTGGGTCCCTTCCTCACTTTGCCAGTGGATTCAAGAAAGCCTGGCTGATGAGGGTTTTGAACCCGAAACCGGTCCCAGGATGCTTGTTTCCGGTCCAGGGAAGAAATGGCTTGGCAGTTCGGGCTGCACTGTTCCCATGAGGCACAGGGTAAGACTGATTTGCATATGGCCATGTCTGAACTGGGGTGGTGGAGTGAGCTAAAGAATGATGATGGATTAAACCCAGATCAGTTGACTGGGGGTGAGTGTTTGATTTGCTCTAACGCTCCGTCCATCATCCCCTTTGGTATCGCTTTGTTCGCCCTAAGTTGGCAGGGTATGCCCAGACGTGGATCCCTTGCTCACTTTGCCACTGGATTCAAGATAGCCTGGCTGATGAGGGTTTTGAACCCGAAACCGGTCCCAGGATGCTTGTTTCCGGTCCAGGGAAGACATGGCTTGGCAGTTCGGGCTGCACTGTTCCCATGAGGCACAGGGTCAGACTGATTTGCATATGGCCATGTCTGAACTGGGGTGGTGGAGTGAGCTAAAGAATGATGATGGATTAAACCCAGATCAGTTGACTGGGGGTGAGTTTTTGATTTGCTCTAACGCTCTGTCCATCATCCCCTTTGGTATCGCTTTGTTCGCCCTAAGTTGGCAGGGTATGCCCAGACGTGGGTCCCTTGCTCACTTTGCCACTGGATTCAAGATAGCCTGGCTGATGAGGGTTTTGAACCCGAAACCGGTCCCAGGATGCTTGTTTCCGGTCCAGGGAAGACATGGCTTGGCAGTTCGGGCTGCACTGTTCCCATGAGGCACAGGGTCAGACTGATTTGCATATGGCCATGTCTGAACTGGGGTGGTGGAGTGAGCTAAAGAATGATGATGGATTAAACCCAGATCAGTTGACTGGGGGTGAGTGTTTGATTTACTCTAACGCTCCGTCCATCATCCCCTTTGGTATCGCTTTGTTCGCCCTAAGTTGGCAGGGTATGCCCAGACGTGGGTCCCTTGCTCACTTTGCCACTGGATTCAAGATAGCCTGGCTGATGAGGGTTTTGAACCCGAAACCGGTCCCAGGATGCTTGTTTCCGGTCCAGGGAAGACATGGCTTGGCAGTTCGGGCTGCACTGTTTCCATGAGGCACAGGGTCAGACTGATTTGCATATGGCCATGTCTGAACTGGGGTGGTGGAGTGAGCTAAAGAATGATGATGGATTAAACCCAGATCAGTTGACTGGGGGTGAGTGTTTGATTTGCTCTAACGCTCCGTCCATCATCCCCTTTGGTATCGCTTTGTTCGCCCTAAGTTGGCAGGGTATGCCCAGACGTGGGTCCCTTCCTCACTTTGCCACTGGATTCAAGAAAGCCTGGCTGATGAGGGTTTTGAACCCGAAACCGGTCCCAGGATGCTTGTTTCCGGTCCAGGGAAGACATGGCTTGGCAGTTCGGGCTGCACTGTTCCCATGAGGCACAGGGTCAGACTGATTTGCATATGGCCATGTCTGAACTGGGGTGGTGGAGTGAGCTAAAGAATGATGATGGATTAAACCCAGATCAGTTGACTGGGGGTGAGTGTTTGATTTGCTCTAACGCTCCGTCCATCATCCCCTTTGGTATCGCTTCATGTTAATCTGGGCACCGAAAAGCAACACACATTGATAGCATTACGAGCAGAAAAGACGGGCGACATCTACAGTTGCCGTCATGAAGTTTAAACAATCTCAGTGTTAAAAGAATTGTGAAGTTTAGAGGTTTCAAGTCGGAAACCTACACATGAACACAGTGTTCGAGCGAAATATAACAGAAAGTAGGTTAAAAGCTCACCTGTCCGTCGGTACCCCGGGCTACACTGAGCCGTTGTCGGAGGTGCCGAATGTCACAGACCAGGGGGTTTTAAAGCCATTCCAGTTGGCTCTCCAGGGTCACGGGACTTGTTGGTATCGGCGCTTAGTATGTACGTATGCCAGCCAAGTTTAACTACTGATTAGCGGAGTTAGATTTATGGGGAACGAAGGGGCATATTAACAACGAGGCGATAAGCAATTATCGCCGCTTTAGCGTCCGTTTTCGGACGGAAAGCAGCGATAATTCTATCGCCTAATCAGCAAGGTCACGCTATCGCGTGAATCCTTGCACTATCGCCCTTTCCCCCAACGCCCATCCTTGCATCTCTAATGAGATGCAAAGTGGGCGTTACTGGGCGTACCCCGGATGGGCTACGTTGCAAATATCGCCGATGTTCACATCGCAATATTTACAAGGCAGCCCACAGGATTATAGCAGACGTTAGATTTTGGTGAAAACGGCCGTTTTCGCCAAAATCTAACGTCTGCTATAATCCTGACTTACCTATGTTAGGCATAGGAGGTGGATTCTGCTGATACGACCACAGGGTCGTATCAGCAAGGTTATCGCCCTTTTGCAGGGAACATCGCTGGAAAACCAGCGATGTTCCCTGCAAAAGGGCGATAACCTCGCTATCTCTGGAATTTTTATCGCCCTGGAGTAATGCGTTGTTAATAACGCGCTACCAGGGCGATAAATGCCAGAGATAGCCTGCGATAATATAATTATCGCTAAGCACGGCCAGCGATAATTATCGCTGGCCGTTGTTAATATGCCCCGTAGTTTCTAACTGACAAAACAGTGTATAGTCACACTCAGTGGCTTGTTATTACAGTTCAAAACAAGCTCATATTAGCATGCGGCCGTTTAGCACAACAAGCAGCATTCACCCGCGATACACACGCTCCGTAGGTTCGCGGCCGCTCCCCGCCATTTCAGATGAAGGAGTGTGCTTAATTTGGAATTAGAAAGATAACTTTTACTAGTGCATAATAAACAAAACACACTATTACCGTCAGTGGTGGCGTCCCCTTCACAGTGATGTATTGTGTCTAAACATAACATTCTTAAATGGGCGCATAATCAACATGATATTTTCGCTCGTAATTAATTAAGTAAACAAATGGAAAAGTGAAAAATAACTAGAGCGCAGGTTTAAAACTGCTCAGTGGAAAATGTTTTCTACCTAATGATTGGTTGAATCACTGAGTATGTTTACTCATTTCCAGTTAGTTTTTCTTAAGTATGTAATTGTATCTATATATTTGTATCTCTCTGCAGGTTTGACAACTACACGAGTTTAGAACATAGAGGTTTGGTGTGTATGGTTGTATCTGTTCCACTGAGCAGTTTTTCACCTGCGCTCTAGTTATTTTTCACTTTTCCATTTGTTTTCACACTATATGCAGTAGCTTACACTTTTAGGTCCTGAGGAATGTTGGACACACTGTAGGTCACAATAGCAGAAACATGTAGACCGACCCGCTAAACTTGATAGTGGCAGTTATTTTTTAAAACTGCGCTAGCACTGTTTTTAACCCTGGCACCATGAGATATACATTAAACTCATTTTTCTCTTGGTAGTAAGTTTTAGTACACTTTCACCCTTTTCACTATAGCACTGCACCCATCACTGAGTAATAATTTGTAGCTCTTCATTTGATGGATCTTAGTATATCCGGTTAAACTTTGAAAACATCCATGTGCTCCTCCCTCACAGTGAGGGGGTTGTAGCCCTCGGCTGTACTAGGATTTACAGCCGGGAGGAGATCCCAGATGATGAAGCATGTCACCTCTGGTGAGTGATGGGATTCCGTCCTTTAAATAGGGCTCCCCAGCGAGAGGTTGAATATTCTTGTATTTCTGTAGAGGACGCCCTAGGGCGCCTAGTGACTAGAGAGACCCACAGATATTTCAGTGTTTCTGACAGTTCTTATTGGGAATGTATTTGTGCTGGTCGTTAAATTTCCCATCGGACCCTCCAGCCCCCGTTTAGTTTTTGTTCTTGAGAGACTAGGAGCCCCATGGAGATCATGTGCAGTGTGGGAACACGACTGCGTTCTCCGTACAAATCAACGTGTAAGTCGCAGTTGGAATTTTCAAGATTTAGGACCCTTCCCAGTGGACCCTGAAGAAACCCCGTGGAAGACAGAAGGTTGGGGAGCCACCCCACCCGTGGATACCCTAGTACCCACATTACCTACACCAGGGAAGCCAGGTGCATAGGTGTGAAGTGGTGTCGGAAACAGCTGTCGAACCCAATGGAGGACTTCAGGAAAATGCCGCTGCTAAAGAAGGAGAAAGCGTCTGGTGGAATCCAGAGGTGGATTCTAGTTGAGAGGTACCTGCAAGCAGAGGGGACAGAGTCTGTCACTCAGGGGTAACCAGGAGATCTGGAAGACAAATGCCCACCGATGTCAGGGGTTGCAGGAGAGATGACGTGACCTTTACTTTGCAGCTGTGAGGACCAGGCGATGCTGAGGAAGACCAGGAACCGTGCACAAGCTGTCCCACGTTGGATGTCGAGAGTTGAGGGGTCGGTGTCCGGCAGGAGTACCAACAAGCCTTGGCAACTGCAAACAATGTAGTAGTCAAAGAAGGTGCAATGTCGGGACCAGCAAGGTCCAGGGGACTCACCACAAGCAGCGGAGTCAGGGCAGGTCCCGAGCAATCAGGGGAATCCAAAAGAAATAAAGGTGACCCTCAACAGGACCCACAGGTCGGAGGCACTGAGGTCACAAGAGGACCTCGAGCAGCTCACCAAAAGATGCAGGCCACGGTGCAAACGATGCGATGTGGACTAAGACTTTGGTCACTGGAGATGCTTGAGATTGGGGCTACCAGGAGCCCGAACTTCTTGGTGGAAGGAAGCCAACAAGCCTTTGCAACAGCAAGTCGACGCAGTGCACAGGGGTCCGGTTCCTGCGGCTCCCACGAGGAATACTATGCTCAAACTTGGTGAGAGGGCAGGGCAGCCCTTGAGAGCTGTGGAGGACCACCACCTGTGTTGCAGAACCTTTTGGAGTCCATAGGAGCTCAGGATCAGCAGACCGGTCAGCTTAGTTGTGGTGCCTGCGAATGTAGGGAAGTGACTCCTTCACTTCAAGGGAGATTCCTTCAGGTGTCTTGGATGCCCACAGGCCTTGGAAGGTTCCTAAATGGTGCACAGGCACAGACGATACAGCAGACTAAAAGGGCGCAGAGTTGAGCCCAAACGAAGTCCAGCAAAGTCCAAAGTGCCCAGATGGTAGAAGTAGAAGTGGTGTCTGAATTGAATCTTGTCCCACGACGAATCTAGGGACCTACACCTAGGCAAGCCCTTAAGTACCCTCAGGAAAGTGTTGGGACGATTCAGGGGACCCTCCCAGGAGAAGGTCTGGACAGGGGGGAGGTTACTCCCATGTCCTTTGTCCAGTTTCACACCAGAGCGGGAGCCAACTGCTCCCAGAGCTGGTTCAAACTGGACTTTGCACGGAGGCACCAAACGTGCCCCTCATGCAGACTTAGCTGCGCTGGCAAGCGCACCCACACGGTCCCAATACACTAAATCCTGCCTTGGAGGTGGTCACACCTCCCTGTGACAGGATGCCTATTGTTCTGCGTTCCCCTGCTTGAGGTTGGCTCAGCAGCAGGAGGGCAGAATCGTGTCTCTGGTCGGCAGCAACCATTTTGTGCTGTCTGGGTCTAGAAGGCTGGCACCAGGAACACTGAGAGCCTAACGGAGGGCTCTTCCAGTGCTTTGAATGATACCTCCCACACCATTTACGTTGTGGGCGTATGATTCCAACATGTTTGATACCAAACATGATAGGATTCGTTGCAGCCAATTTCGAGATGGTCATCACGTAATTACGCGGGGCCCCTCTATATGGTGTATGGCTGCTTCACTTACAACCTGGGAGAATGAACTCCGTAGGCTGTAGGGGTGTCCTGCTCATGCAGGTGCACCCTCACACTTAGAACCGAGCACCCTGCCTTTAGGGTTGCAAAGGCCTGCTATAGGGGTGACTTATAGGTTTTAAGTGCAGTGACCCTGGATATAGGAAACCTATATCTTTAGTAAGTGGTGCTGGCACCAGCTTACACTGGCTGCAATGGGTGGCATATGCATGCTTCAGCCCATGGGGGACCTCTGGGGTACCTGTGCCCTGGGTACCTTAGTACCATATACTAGGGACTGATAAGGGTAACCCAGTATCCAATCTGGGAGGCACTTAAGTACTGAACATAATTTAAGGGAGAAAGCAGCTTAGCACCAGGCAAAAAGTGGGGGTAACCATAAAAGTAGATCCTACTTTCCTACACCATCGCTTCTCTAGTTGGTAGCAGTTGCGCTTGGTGGTCCTGAGCTCTGGGGAGTACCAGCTGGCATGTTTAGAGGTTTCGTTGGCTTTTACTCGTTTCAGTAGGGCGACTGTCAGCGCAGTGGGTGATCCAGGTGGAGAATTTCTGGACGACCTGGTCAAGTTCTTCTGAGGCTTCGGGTTTTGTAATGGTGAGGGCCTGTGTCCACTGGGATTCAGTGGCCCTGCTCCAGCTGCAGTGGGAGGAGGTGTGGCACTTAGTGATGGTGTGTGGAGCATCGGCAATGGTGAAGTGTACAATGGAGTGGTCAGTCCAGATGAGTTCTATGGTGGGGCTGAATTTGATTTGGTCGCTGGAGGTGAAGATGGGGTCGAATGTGTGTCCGGCCTTGTGCATGGGTCCGGTGACCAGTTGGGCGAGGTCAATGTTGTTCAGGTTCTCTAGGAGGGCGACGGAGATGGCGTCATTGGGGTCGTCATCGTGGAAGTTGAGGTCGCCAAGCAGGACGTAGTTGTGGGAATAAATAGCCGGGGGGCGATGAGGTTGGAGATGCCATTGCAAGAAAGTTGGTCGGGGTCCCAGGGATCTGTAGGCGAGGGTGCCCTATATTGTGGTCTTTGCGTCTGCCTGTAGTTGGAAGTTGATGTGCTCCATGAGAGGCGTGGGAACATCATCGGTGATGGTACATACAATGGTTTCCTTGAAGATGATGGCGATGCCTCCCCCTTGATTGTTAGTGCAGTCTTGTTGTATTATCTTGTAGTCGTCTGGTGGCGATGGCGATGTAGAGGTTCGAGGAGTGGTTGAGCCACGTTTGGGTGATGCAGACGTCAGTAAAGAGGGTGGTGATGGTGTCACAGATTTCAGAGGCGTGTTTGCAGAGAGAACGGGCGATGAGCAGGATACATTGCAGCGGTTCTGGGTTGTTCATGGTCCTCTGGGTGGGAGCGGCACGGGAACCCTTGTAGGTTGTGTTGCAGGAGAAGTGTCAGTAGGTTATGGGTCCTTTAGTTGATCGTAGTGCGGAGGTAAAGCAGCTATCGCCTCGGAATCGGGGTTCAGTTCCAAGAATTCCCTGGCAGTGTATTGGCGGTTTCAGGTGGGCCAGGGGCCCTGGCACAGGGCGCGGTCCAGGTGTGGACGGGCGCAGATGGGCTTGCCTTTGGCGGCCTGCCTCCATAAGATGTCCTGGAGGTGGGAGGGGCTGTGCGTGAGGGCAGGGTTCGGGAGGAAAACAGCAGGAGCGGGAAACAGCAGGGGAAGACAGCGCAACTGGAACTGGACGAAACCAGATGCAGACCAGAACAACCACAGGTGTAAAACTTAAATAAAGTTGAAATATATGCCCAATTCCAATAAAAGCCAAAATTCAATAAATGCAACGTTACCACAACAATAGTGGGAGGCAGAAGGCGGACAGCAGGATCAAACAGGAGGCTTAGGGACTGAGAGCAGAGTCCTGGTCTCAAGGAACCAGGCGGGGGAGCGGCGCAGGGACCAGAGGTCAGTTGCAGACCACCTCTGGTCAACACTTCTTTCATAACTGGGGTTTCCCATTAGAGAAAACTGAAGTTCTGCCTGAAGCCCGAGCAGAGGGTTTCTTAATGTGAGCCATCAAGGACATTGTGGCGTTCAGGGCCTTTCAACCCCCACAACTAGTCTAGGACATTCAGGATATGATCCCCATGAATTCAGGCTTACTTCTGGGTCTTACCATGTCTTGATGAGGATGGCTCTATGGCTTTTGGAACTCCTGGCCTCATGCATGCTGCTGCTCCATTGTGTCCGTTGACACATGTGGGTCCTGCAATAGAAAATCCATTTCTAAAGGGCACAGAATTGGGTCTGCCTGTTGGACAACATCTCATCTTGAAGGAGACAACATAGGACCTTTAGTGGCTGTAGGTGGACACGAACTTATCATGTGGCAAGACGTTCTCCCTATACCAACCAGAGTGCACCAAAGTGACAAATGTATTGTTTCTAGGTTGGGGTGGTCACCTGGGTGATTTGGAGATCAGGGGTTTCTGTTCTCAAGTAGAACTAAAGCTCCACATTAATCTGTTGGTGCTTTGTGTCATCCTCTGGCTCTGAAAGCCTTTTCCTGTACATCAAGGGACGACTGGTCCTGATGAACAACATGACCACTGTGTGGTACTGCCAAGAGCCACTGCTCCTTCGGTGATGGCTGCACTGTCAGGGTACCGCCCTGATGATCAGTGTACTTGGTGGTAGGGGGGCCACTCCATTTCAGGGCGGAAGAACACAGCAGAATACGAATGGCATCTTCACCCCTGTGTAGCTCATGACATCTTTGCCCAGTTGGGCATTCCCTGGGTGGATCTTCTTGCCATTGAGAACATGCAGTGTCACAATTGCTGTGCATTGGAGTTCCTGCCAGGAGAATCCAGAAAATGAAAATTCAGTCTGCACTGGGTAGCAGTCATCTTGTTTGTGCTGGATTGGCATGATGAGTGAGGTGTTCTCACCTGTTTAGCCTGAGCATTTGCCCTAGCGATCAGTCTGCCTCTGTGGGAGGACCTCCTGTCTCAGCAACAGGGCAAGGTTCTTGCACCTGACGCTCCACAACCTACACATACATGTGTGGATATTCAGCAGTGACAACTGAGCAGTTTTGACTTACCCGCAAAAGTAGTGGATGTGCTTTTTTTCAGCTAGAATCCCTTCAACCAAATCTATTTATTTTAGGTGTTGGGTGAAAATTGTGTTCTGTGTGAGGCCCGCTCGTTTGAGCCTCTGCAGGCCAAGCTATCTGAAACTTTGTTGTCCATTTTATGTTTGGCCCAGCAAGGCTTTGTGGTGGGCACAGTTAAAGGTTCTATGTCAGCTCTTTGAGTCTTTTTACGTTTACCTTATAAGCCTTCTTCGTTCAGGTCACCCTTTGTGATAAGATTCCTAAAAGGATTAACACATGCTCCCATGGAGTCCTTGTATTATGCCTCAGTGGGTCCTTACATTTCTGATGTGCACGCTGTATGAACCCATGCACAGCTGCTCGCTACAACTAATCACCATGGAAACGGTTTTCCTTCTCGCAATTACTTCTGCGATTTGTGTGAGAAAGCTGTCAATGCAGCCTCCATACACCATTCTCTTTCCTGACAAACTGGTACTGAGGACTCGAGCTTCCTTTCTGCTGAAGGTTGTATCGCCCTTCCATGTGGGTCAATCCATCACCCTTCCCAACTTTTCATCTCAACCACATCCCTCTAAAGTGGATGCAAGCCTTTACTGGTCAGACCCAAAGAGAGCTGTGAGCTTCCTCATGGAGCATACAAGGGAGTGCCGAGTTAATGACCAACTTTATTGTGAGGTTCGCCAGTTTTAAAAAGGATATCGAAGTACAGAAGCAACCAATGTTCAGGTAGCTCATTTTTTTCTTAAAGATTTACTATACCCTGGCCAAGAAAACGCCTCCCAGGGGCTTACGGGCTCATTCTAAAAGAGCCAAGGCTGCTTCAATGTCATTTGAGAGGGGGTTTTCCTGTCCTAGACATCTGCCAGGCTGCAACATGGGCATCTGTGCATACGTTTACTATGCACCACTACCTCAACAGTAAGGTCTGCAGAGAGGGTCATTTTGACAGCTTGGTCCTGCAAGACATTTTGGTGAGCGTCCACTCCCGAGACCTTCAACCTTTTGGGAGATAATGCTTGGGTATCAATTCAAAAGTTGATGAAGTTACTTACGGTCATTAACACTCTTCCTGGTGGACTGTCTAACTGCATATTTCTAACAGTTCTGTGGGGTGCATTCCTGAGACTGTTAAAAAGTTCCCAACTTAGATTCTGCATGCGGTCACCTCTAATCTGGTTTGATTGGCCTGAGTGCATGGAAAACTGACATAAGTGCACCAGAAAAAAGAATTAAAGAAGGTAAGTAACTTGTCGTCTAAATGAGGGAAAGTCCTAGAGCACAATACTATAAATGTTTGCTATAAAAATAAAAAATCCTGTACGGTGACTTTGAAAAGTAATTGTCCTGCTAAGGATACAATTCACATACTTCAACTTTGATATATATATTGTGAACCTAGCTAAAAGGCAGTGGAATGCTGTGGAGGGTCAAAGGTAAAGATACAGTCAATGACTAACTGGAGGAAAAACTGGATTGTAAGAGTGGAGGTGGACTATTTTGTTATTTTTTGGAAGGAGTAAGTTTGACAGTGTCTCGTCTTTACTTGTCCAGTTACACTGGTTCATATGAGATGCTGGTTCAAGGCCCTGAGTATAGTTCACAAGGCCCTATACCCGATAGCATGGTGTTCATATATATCTGATATGTTTTAAAAAAAAATACATTCTACCCAGACTGCTTTGCTCGACCTCGGCATCTGATTACGGTAACTATATTCCGGAGAGCAAGATTGGGAGGACAGGCTTTTTCTGTGGTTGCAGCTCAGGCATGGAACAGACTGCCGTCCGAGTTACGCCTAAAGCCAAATATCCTAAAAGCTTGCAGGGCTCTAAAAACCAATTTGTTTACATAGGCTTTGTCTGGAACCATTGAGTATGCGAGTTGCTGTATAGAGTGTATTCATTTGCTAGCGCCAGGACACCGTCAGTCAATTGTGAGCTCTATAAAACTAATAAATAAATAAAATCCAGTGTAGAGAAAAAAAGAATTCTTTACCCAGTCCTGCATCACTAACAATCCCCACCAACAGGCATTCTTGAACGTTCCATTGTTTGATAAAGCATTCCTTCTCATGCAAGCTAAGGTAGCCATTGCTTTTGCAGAAATTGCCTGTTCCAACACTGCAACCTTATCATGCATATGTGCAAAAGCTTTCTCAGTCATTGAAGGAGGTACAGGCCGCTAACCAGATTACTGGCTGCATTTATTGTTCTCAACGTAAAAAGAGAAAAGGGTATTTGGCCTATTTCCTTTATTAGTTGTGAGCATCCCCACGCAATACACAACTGCAAATTGAGAGGGTAGGCAGACTCACCAACCACTAGACCATACTTGGCCAGCACACTCCTGAAGCATCCTTTAATAGGGTCTTTGAAGACCTCAGCAAATGGTGGAGAAGGGACTTCATCTGAAGGCCTTTAAGCTATGTTTGTGAAGATCATCAAATTTCACCATACTATTCTTAAGAACAACATCCTTCAGCAGCCCATGATGGAGGTAGCTTTGTTTAACACAGCTACATAGGAAATACCATTATCCAAGGGAGTGGAGGGCACCATCTGACTCAAAGCAGGTTCAGACAACTGCTCAAAATCTCCCAACCTTGTAAATCCTGCCTGTGCATCAGTAGTCTCACCTCCTGGCATCCGATCTAAGTATTTGGTTTTAGAAAATACGCTTTCCAAACACTAAGATGACGAGGGCTGAGGTAATTGGACACAAAGTTGGATGTAGTTCAAATATTCCGGTTCACACTTGTGCACACCCCATCTCTGACAATGTATGTCTCACTTAAGATCTAAGTGTCATTCACAGCATCTCATCTCTGTTGCGTGACGTCGTAATCGCCAGCCCCATTGGTAACGTTGAAATACATTCATGGCTACTCTTAAAAAAAGCTGTAAGTCACCACTGCCATTAGCCTAGGTCCACAGAACACCAACGCAATGGGAGTTTGAAGGGCACTTGTTTGGAACTGCAAAAACCGAGCAGGTCTTCACTAAAGGAATTCAGTCTTGTAATGTGGCCATAGAAACTAGCAGCTGAACACTTGTAAACCACCATCTCAAGGCCGGCTCGCGCAGAGCTCTGATACAGGAGCCTTTTTCCATCTGGCACAACTCAAGGGGTCTTCCAACAGCTATGCTAAGCAGCAAGAGCGTGTTGTATTTTTTCAGCACCGTTTTGCAGTTATAGCAGTGCTCTGAAGCACCACAAAACCGGTCATCATTGAAATTAACCACCGACAAATGTTGCAATATTTGAACTCAGAAAGTTTCTAACTCATTCTGGGAGTTGAAATGAAATCTGTTCTAATGTCTGTAAACTGATCATTGTCCCTGTTAATGTTCTGTTGTATTTGATGTGTAATGATGTGTGCGGTGTGGAAAAAAGAGAGGAAAGAGCCAGAACAGCACCATTTATACCCAACCGTGTAAACACACCTAGTCCCGCTGCACACTGTCCTCATCACACTCCCTGGCACGTTAAGATTGTGAAAACAAATTGCTAAAACCAAGCTCAGGCTAGCTCAGACTACCGGAGGAATTGCCAAATTATTGAGAAACTCCTCCTCTAAACCTGCCAGGCCTATAGTAGAGATTTATAAGGTGCAAGCCAGGGGTGCGGCAATGTATAGGGCTGAACTTTGGGGGCACTGTTGTTGTGGAGCTTTGAGTAAAGTAAAAAACAATTTCATGAGGTAGATCTTGGGTCTCCCCTCCAGTACCCCCCTTATCCCCTTGCGGTTGGATCTGGGAATCAGACCTATTGGGGAGGAGTTGGGCCTCAGACCCTTAACTTTTTGGCGTAGACTATGGGTGACCCCAGAACTGGCAGCGTATAGAGCGGAACAAAAAGAGATACTGAGCCTCCCGGGAGCAGTAAAAAGTCCCTGGTTTGCACATATAAAGGAAGAATGCAGTAGGTTAAGAAAAACCAACACTGTGGAGCAACCCAGAGGAAGCATGTTCCGCAACCACACGCTTTGAAGTGGTAAAAGCCTACCGACTGAGCAAGCTAACCGTTGTACAGGGGTGTTCGTCTACAGGCCAGCTGACGGCCCAATTCTTATTCCTGAAAGATGATTATAGAATAGAACTTTTTTTAGACGACATACAGCCATTTCTGGCAAGAAAACTTTATGTCCAGTTTAGACTGGGCACCTTGCCGCTCCGTGCCTTTTCCTGCAAATGGTCAAACTCTGCCTTGCGAGAGTGCCCAGCCTGCAATTGGGAGGAAGAGTCGGAGCTTCATGTCCTTTTTTTTTTGTCCTGGCTATAAACCAGCAAGGAAGCGCTGGCTTGTTCAACTGTGTAGGAATTTAGGGTTTGAACACTGTGTAGAGGCACTTAGAGTCTTGAAGTCTGATACCCGTAAACACATTGTTTTTGCTGTGTCACGATTTCTGATCTCAATGTGGCGTAGGCGCTGGACTTTTGTAAAACCGTTAGCTCAGCTGCAAGCAGTACATTTCCCCTCATTTTTTAGGGTTTTAACCTATATTTTAGAATCTTTTTATTGCTTTTACTTTAAATTGAATTTTTTTTTTTTAACAAATGTACTTCTATTGCTGCTTAAAATTAACTGCACCTGTATCGCTTCCATTGAAGCTTCTTACTTAGTGCTTGCTTCCTCACTTATTGCCTCCTGTATAGTACACACTTGGCACATGCACTTTACTGAGCCTAATGGATTTGGATATGTGGCACTGTTGAACCATAGGGCTGGATGTTATTTTATTCTATTATTTTTACATTCCAATGAATTGTATGTATTGTCTATTTTGTACTTTTATGGTCGCAGACCGAAATAAAGTTTTTTGAACGGAAAAGATGGCTGCGGTAATTCTTTTTTTATTTTTTTTCATAAAGTTTTATTAATTATTATTACACAACAGTGATAAACATTTCACGCATGTCTGAAATGAAAAGGTAATGATACACAGTACATCATATTACATTGTTCATAGTGTCAGCCAGGCAGTATATCAATGGGTTGAAGTGAGGTCAACTAATCAGCTAATGCATCTTTTTTTTAATAAGTCTGGGTGTTCACATAAGTGAGTAGTAAGTGGTTCCCAAAAATTAGAAGGCTTGGCAGCCGTAGGCAGCTCCTCCGCCTACAATAAGAAATTGTCGCTGCAATAAATGGAGTCCATTACCCAGCGTTCCATTGAGGGGGTTTTTGTACTGTCCCAGTGTATTGCTACTCTTCGTTTCGCAAGGAGTAGCGCAATAGCAGCAAATTTTTTCTTAGCAGATTTCAAAGGTATTAAGTGGCCTAGTAGACATAGTTGTGGTGTGCAATCCATTTTACAGTTTAAAATTTCCCCCAGCAGGTGCACCACCTGTCCCCAGTACAATCTCACTTTGCTACAATACCATGCAAAATGCCCAAAATCAGCCTGGTCTAGGCCACATCGTCTACACTTTGCGTCATCTCCTAAACCATATTTGTGCAATTTGAGTGGAGTATGGTAGGCCTGATGCAGGTACTTGTAGTGTATGATGCGTAAGTTACCATTGGGAGTAAGCAATTCAGTGAGTGCACAGCAAGATTGCCATTCTTCTTCATTCAGTGGCATGTCTAGTGTCTTGTTCCATTTCTCGTGGGCTTTGTGCGCTCTGTCGCTTAGTTCTGCTTGCAGAGCTCTATAGAGTTTCGACACTATATGAGTGTTATCTGAAGTGGTGATTAGCAACTGTAGTGTTTTGAGCGTTGGAGGTTCGTTTGGGTAGGTAGGGTACAGTTTTTTTATTGCTTCACGGAGCCTGTGATAAGTGAATTTGAATAACATCGTTTGATTACCGACGTATGAAAGGTCATCCGGGGAGACAAACGTACCATTAATATATAGATCACCCATTACCGTGATGCCCACCTGTTTTAATAGTTCCATACTACCCTTATCTTGAGTGACAGACAAGGAGGGATGTTGAGCCAGTGGCATGTTTGGTGCGTAGATTGGATTTTTGTGAGTTATCTGGCTAGTACGCTGCCAGGCGGTGGACGTGTTCCGTACTGTATTAATCTCTTGTTTAGTCAAATGAGGTCGCTGGTGTGTCAGTATGTGTGCCAGTTCAATGGGGTTGGAGTCACCATCTTCCACCGCTAAGTGTGGCATATATCGTACTGGATGATACCAATAATATGCATATTGTGCTTGGGCACATAAATAATATAAGGACAAATCAGGGACTGCGAAGCCGCCAGCTTCATATGGTAAAGTCAGTGTGTGTAAACTTATCCGTGCTTGCTTGCCCGCCCAAATCAGCTTCGTGAGATTCGTACGTAATCTTTTGAAAATTGGGGCAGGTGGGGTTATTGGGACATTTGTGAAGAGATACAGCAGTTTGGGCAGAACCACCATCTTTATGAGGGATATTCTGTCTGCCAGGGAGAGGGGGTAGGGTGATCCATCTGGCGATTTGTGTTTCTAGTTTGTCTATAGCAATGCCGTAATTAACTCTAATCACTACTTCGGGATCACGATGAATCCAAATTCCTAAATATTTAATGGGATCTTCTTGCCAGACCAAAGGGAAATCCATGTGTTGTGGCCGTGTATTTTCGGTCAACGGGAGCACCGCTGACTTGCTCCAGTTTATCTGTAGGCCAGATTGCCGTCCAAATTTGATATATTCTCTGAGTACCGGTGATAAGTTTGTGCGCGGGTCCCGAATGTATAGCACCATATCGTCCGCATATATTGATATGCCAATAGGCCGTAGGTGGAACAGTAATGCTGTGTGTGCGTGTTGTTGCCGTATTTTACAGGCTAGGGGTTCCAGCGCAATGGAAAATAACAGAGGGGACAAGGGGCATCCCTGCCGCGTTCCCCTCTGTATATGTATAACATCAGAGATGTGCCCATTCACTTTGATACGCGCAGTAGGCTTAGTATAAAGAAGTTTAATCCAGTTTAATAGCATGGGTGGTAACCCAATCCGTTGCAGTATCATGAATAAATATGTCCACTCGACAGAGTCGAAAGCCTTGGCCGCGTCAAGGAGCACAGCCACCGCCTCCAACTTAGGATTTAGCTGATGTAGGAGCGCAAATATGGTGCAAATGTTGTGAGTCGTGGACCGGGTTGGTATGAAACCGGATTGATCCGGTAGGACAATAACCTGCATAAGGGGCTGCATTCTAGTGGCGATAATCTTGGCCAATATCTTAGCGTCTGTATTTATTAGGGATAGCGGTCTGTATGATTCGCCGTGCTCCGGGTTTTTATCTGGCTTTAATAATGCTACTATTAGCGCCTCACGCAGCGTCGGGGGGAGAATTTGGTTATTATATGCCTCGTCGTACATTTGAACAATGTATGGGCTAAGCAGCTCAGAGTATTCTTTGTAGAATTCCCCTGTGAAGCCATTGGGTCCAGGAGTTTTGCCATTAGGCAGTGTTTTTATAGCTTCTTGTACCTCTTCCACGGTAATTGGCTTCGCAAGAAATTTGCGGTGGTCATCCGAAAGCCATGCTAGCGCTATGTCATCCACATAAGAGAGGATTTCTTGTGCGTTCGCTGTGTCCCGTGCTGTGTATAACGTGCCATAGGTATCCATGAATGTGCTTAGTATCCCGTTAGTGTCATAGTGTGTTGTACCTGTGGCATCCACCATTTTCAGAATGGTGTGTTGTTTGTGTTCTATGCGTACTTTCTGTGCCAGAATGCAGCCCGGTCTGCCACCTTCTCCCAGCCTGAGGGCGGTGTGGCGACGTGAAATATATTTCATTTCGTTGTCTGCCAGCTCATTATAATTATTTAGTTCGTCCCTGAGGTTACTCAGGATAATCGCGTTATGAGTGGTGTCATATTCTGCCTCCAACCGTTGGATACGGGCTTCACTTTTCCATAGTTGTGTACGTATGTCTTTCAAGATACCGGCGTTAGTGCTGATACAGATACCTCGCACGGTCGCCTTAAAGGCTTCCCATAATGTGCCAGCGCTGTCTACCGAGTTTTTGTTGGTGTTGAAAAAGTCTTCTATTGCTGTGTGAACAGTCTCTTTGTATAGTGGATCTAAGAGGGCTGTGGCATTAAAGTGTCACACAAACGGCGGAGGGGTGTATGTCGGGACATCAAGGGTTAGCAGGACCGGTTTGTGGTCCGATAATGTTTTCGGGAGGTGTCTGACGTCTTGTGCCCATGTACATGCTGGCTCCGTGAGTAGCCAGTAATTGAGTCTAGACCAGCTGCCGTGTACAGAGGAAGAATGGGTGCTTTCTTGCATCTGTGGATTGCGCACTCGCCAGATGTCACGCATACGGAATTCCACCATACCGTTTACTATAGTAGAAACAGCACGTTGATGTTGTTCTGTCGTTGCATGTGATCTGCCGCATGCGCCATCAAGTGCTACATTCAAATCTCCACCCCAAATTAGCTCCATATCTGGTAGGCCTCTGAGTGTGTTCCATATGTTTGCAAAGAATTCAGGGTCGTCTACATTTGGACCGTATGTATTAATGAGGCCTACACGTGATCCTCGAAAAATACCTATGATTATGACATACCTTCCTTGTGTGTCCACTAGTGTTTGCTTTGCCACAAATTGTGTCCCTTTCCTTATTAAGGTCATGACGCCTCTGGCATAGGAGGAGGAAGCAGCTACCATTTCCGCCCATCTTTTCCCCAGCCCGTCTGCCTTCTGTTTAAGTAGGTGTGTTTCTTGAAGCATAGCGATATCTATTTGATGTCTGTCTAAATATGCGAGCACCTATCTAATCTTTCTAGGGTTGTTGAGACCCCTCACATTCCAGGTGGCTAATCTTAATAGTGTGGGTTTGGTGGCACTATGCATGAGGGGGATGATGTTGACATCGGATAGGGGGCATGATAGTGCCACTATTTACGTCATTAGATGCTGCGGGGCTGGCTGTGAGATCGATCGTGATGCATACTTGTGTATTTGCATTGTGAACCGTTATTTTAGCAGTTACTTGAAAAAACATAACATATAACCCAGTAATCCCCCCACCCACTTTAGCATCCCAATTATGCTAAAGACATACCCAAAACTTAACTGCAAGTAGCAACATAACTTCTTTGGGGTTTACCCGTCAGGGGGCGACTAGGTGCTCGGTGTTCCATCCGCAAGCAGATGGGGCCGGAGTACCATAGATATTATGGAAATATTTGGAAATGCGATAGTGTATAGCACAGCTAGATATATATCTAGTGTAATACAATGGTCTATTACATACGTATGTACAGCTTTTAGTCCCATACAGTAAATAAGAACAAAAGTTCAGTACCTGCATATCGATGGTATGGACGATAGGAAAAAAGGCACAATATGCTTGTAAGTACGGTATAATACCTGCCCCAGTTCTATTGTTTGTGGGAAATGTAAGCAACAAGTTCGTAAGCAACAAGGTCGTATCGTGCGTGGTTTTGGTCCCAGGAGAATGGTGTTCAGGTGACTAGGAATCTGAGTCCGTTGGTGTGGCGGAGCGTCTCTCGCTTGCTTGCTTCAATCTGACATGCTTGAGGAATTCTTGAGCTGCTTTAGGTGTTGGCAGGATTTTTGTTTTGCCTACATGCGTGACGCGGAGTCTGGCAGGATAGAGCATGGCATAGGGGATGTTCATGTCACGCTATTTCTTCTTGACGGGCCCAAAATCCTTGCGGGCCAGTTGGACGGAAAGTGTAAAGTCCGGGTAGAAGGATACCTTGCAGCCATTATATTCAAGCCGTTGCTTCTCTCTCGCCAGCCGAAGTTCTGTATCCCGGTCTCTATAATTTAGGATTCGGGCTACTATAGGCCGTGGTGGAGTGCCTGGTGGCGGTCTCAGTGCAAGGGATCTGTGCGCTCTCTCCACTATAAGCATCTTTGAGAAATGCTCCTTGCCAAACATATCCTTTAGCATTTTTTCAACATAGTCTTCGAGCCGACCAGTGTTGGTACTTTCTGGTATTCCCATGATGCAAATATTATTTCGACGAGACCTGGATTCAAGGTCTTTGTTTATAGCTTTTATGACCTCCAGGAGTTTAGCTATATCGTTGCATTTGGTTGTTGTATGCGATTCATCCTCAACTGCCGATACACGCTGCTCAACTACCTCCAAGCGTTCACCCTGTTTATCAAGCTTGGCAGACATGTTGTCCATTCTGATTGTGAGCGTGTCTATCTTGCCATCAATGGCCTGCAGACTTTGGTGGATGGCGTTGAGTGCGGCTTCCATTTTGCCATCCACCACTTGCTCCGTCTCCGGGACTGCTTCAGCGTGAGATCCTGGGAATCTCGGGGTTCTGCGGGGCTCAAACTGTAATTTTCCTTGCTGTTTGTCAGTTTTGCCCATTCTGGTGCAGGAGCTATGAGGGTTTGAGCACTGCTTTCAGCTATTGCCTAGGGTTGCATGTCACAGGCGTATTAACGCGTTCGGGCCAATGCCGTATTCACTCATCCAGGTAATTGGCAGGAGTAATTACAGTGTCCGCCTCTTTAGCAGATTAACATCGTGGCCTGTACATGCTGCAGCGCCCCAATGCCAATGCGTAGTCCTTATTGAAGCGATCGTGCGTAGCATGCACAGGAGCTGTAGGTAATTGTAGTGTGCACAAGGGCGCCGCAGGTGCACCTAGTTCAGAGTCAGGCAGTGTCCAAGCAAAGCAGGCGGCCCCAAAGACAGTGTCTGAATTGGCTATGCTGCATCCGCATCGAAGGCCTCGCGTCCAGTCGGGTAGATGTGCAGTTGCTGTTAGCTGGACGAGGACTCACCACGACATTGCAGGCCACATACGCAGCGCAGGGTGGCAGCGCCAATCTACAGCGTGGATGCGGTTTCGTAGACGTGGTGCTAGTTAGGTAATTCCACCTGCCTCTATATCTACTGGTATGAGATGCTTCTCGCTGGTACACACCACTTTCCACGAGTGTCCCGTGACATGAACTGGAGAGGACACGGTATGTTGCTGCATCCGATGTCTCTCAATTTGGTAGGATGCAATTTTCAGTGCACAGTAGTGGCTGGAAGCTCTGTTTACAGGGGGCAAAAGTGGAGCCTGTGCATAAACGTTGGAGGACTGTAGCTCGCAGCTGCCAGGAACAATGGGTCAGGTCGCGTTACCCGTGGGGCCAAATGAGGAGAATCAGGTGTCACTTGCCTATATTTTATGTGTGCAGCCCTCACTGCCGAGGAATCCTCTGCTGAAATTGCGTGCAGGCGCTTGGCAGGTATGCAAATATTACTGTACCCTGGTCGTCAAACAGCTTCTATTCCGGTGCTCCTCGTTAGTGTAGGCCGCCCGTTCCTGAGCGTGCTTAGGTGGGTCGGTGCAGGAGAGCGGGCGCATCGACATTTTAGCACTCAGTGTTTTCTCAGTACTGGGTGCATAGTGTTGAATGCTGCGCTCTATACCGGCCGCAGTTACCGCAACCTTGTGTGCAATTCGCCCATATCGGCCAGAGTAGTAAGTACTATGCGCATGTGAGCTGCTTGATCTGGGGCTCCGTGGGTGTACGCACTGCAGGGGACAAGCTTTGCAGTGCACTCTTTCCACCTCCGTCGCTAGGCTTCCAGCGTCTCGTTATGTGCCGCCATTTTAGGTGCCGATCGGGGCGTATCATCTCGGTGCACTTTCCGCTGTAGTCAGAATATGTTTTTATTTACCAATGCGCTGTCATGCACTCACCGGCCTGCACTGTCTGTGGGGAGAGGTTGAATTGTCAGGCGCACATTGCGAGCTCTCCGCTCCCAGCACTGGGTCCGCTACGATTCATTCCGCCATCTTGCCCATTCGGTGAGTCAGATGTTTCGAGCCTGGATCTCAGCAGTGCCGGCGATTCAGGGGAGCCAAGTAGAATCAACAGGTCGCTCTTTTCTTCCGATGCCCGAATCTGTGGTCAGGGTGCCGCGATGGCTGGCATTTCCGCAGATATTCTGGCAGATTGTCACTCCGGCCAGCAGAGCAGCGCTAGTGCGCGGTCATCTTGCTTCGGGCTCTCTAGCGCCCCCCCATCATGGCTGCGGTAATTCAAAAGAAAAGTTCTGCAAAGAAACTAGTATCCTATACAAAATACCTCTGAAAAACTAGGCACATACTTTGCCCTGCGAGCACCCAATCATGGGTACTTCCCTTCCTCTGCCCTACCACAAACCCGGCAACTGCTCAACTACAGGTAAGTTCTTTACCGCTCAGTGTACATGGATAACATCAAGCGATCTGATAGCACTTTGGTTTACTTGGAGGAAAGGGGCAATTGAGTAGCATTTACCCAGGAATATTGGTCCAAATTTTTTTTTTGGGCAGATTTATATAGCGCGAACTCGACCCGAAGGTATTGGAGTGCTTTACATGAGCACCAGTTACGTTATACAAGGACACATTCATTTTTTTGTTAGGCACAGGAGATTAAGTGATTTGCCCAGAATCACAGGATGTGGAGTCGACCCTCGGCTCGAACCTTGGTTTCCCAGCTCCAAAGTCAGCAGTCTAGCCGTCAGACCCATCCTCTCCCCAATCCCAGAAGTTTTTTCCCTTCAGGGGGAATAACAGGCCCAAATCTGCTTCTAGCTAGCAGTGGGTGGTAAATGTGTGCCGGGCTATTTTTATGGCTATAGTGTTGATGGTTGGCAGAGTAGGTGAGGGGAGAACTGGGGGGCCAATGCTGCTCCCATTGCTGTACAGGAGGAGGGTACACAGGGCCGAGCAAAACAGTTGCCTGCTGTTCTTGCTCAAGACTCCTTTCTGGCATTTCCGGGTCATGGATCACTAGGTCTGGTATTGTCAGACCTGGTAATCCCAGGCCTAGGATCTCCCAGGCTCCTCAGTGTAGTCTAGAGCGGTACCATTCGCAATGAGTGCCCCTGTCGATTAAAGTACAACAGTGCAGGGTCATTTCTCTCTGTAGTGCAGCGGCAAACCCTGAGGACTAAGGGGCATATGTATCAAAAAACCGTTTTGCGAGTCCTTAATAGCGAATTTTAGCGAATCGCTATTAAGGACTCGCAAAATGAAATGTATGTAGGTTTCGCAATAATAATTGTGATTCCTACATATTCCTTAATTGAATGAATGAATGGGAAGACATTCGCAATTTGCGAGTACCCATTTGGTACTCGCAAATTGCGAATGCAATTTCAAGGGTGCAAGGGTGTCAAAAGGACACCCTGTTGCACCCCTGAAATATGCATGTGTGCACATGTGGCACACATACATGCCCTAAGGGCATGTATGTGCGCCACATGGCATTTTGAAAAATGCTAAAAAGTGAATTTTTGTACGAAATCGCAAATTACCACCAACTTGAAGTTGGTGGTAATTTGCGATTCCTAAAGGGCAAATCGCTAATTTCAGGTGCTTCCAGAATAGCATTTAAGGAATCGCAATTTGCAATTCCTTAAATGCATTCGCAAAATAGGGAATCGCAAATTTTGAGATTCCCTATTTTGCGATGGCCTTTTGGGATGATACATCCCAAAAGGCTTCTTCCCGTTAGCAAACGGGCCTATTCTGAGAATCAGCCCGTTTGCGAACGGGAATAAGGCTTGATACATATGCCCCTATGCTCTTGGATTTCCAGCTAGTGCAATACTTCCGGGTCGCTACAGTAAGGCAGACAGCTATGATAATCTTAAACTACCTCCTCAAGAACCAGCCAGCCAATGTGTGCAATTAAGACCAAGGGCGCAGGACAGCTACTAATGGTGGGACAGGAGACCGCCCCCCCCCCCCACAACATCGCCTGCCTATCTTCTCGATGAGACAGAAGAAACTATGTTCTATGGAAAATTCTAGAAGGCCCATAAAAAGCATATGTTGGGTCTCAGGATCATTTCACACTTCTGATTCTACAGAGTCTGAATCGGTTTGGAGCTGGAAGGAACTGGCAAGAAAGTATACAGGAACATCTCGCCAGTGAATATTTACCTCTTTGAAAGAGGAGCTAGGTTACTCACCCCCACAGGAGGCGAGTACAAAGGGCATACGTGTAATGTGGCTCAGAGGTGCGAGAGGTCCACTGTACCCCAATTCTAGCAGTACAAACCCAGGAAATGGTGGCCCATTGTTCTTGCATGCTTTACAGCCCATGTCAGCCTTGCTTCATCAATGGGCAAGAAATGTCATCTTTTCTTTGAAGGTGAAAATATCTATAGACTTTTGGTTGTCCTCATGTTACGAAGATAAACACCACCTTGACATCCAGCTTCTTCTTGTTAGGGGCATACTTGCAGTCTATAGTCTTGGATGCTTTTGGGAAACTTACCTCCAAGGCCTTGTATTAAGCCGCTCCACCATCTCATGGGAAGCACTGATGTTAGGCAATTCTGGCATCTCATTGTAAGTCCAGTTGCAGGGTAACTATGCGGGCCCCGGTCTTACCACTAGTGGAGCATCCACTAGAGAAAATGACTCTTTAATGAGAGATCTTCTTCAGTTGATATGTTCAACTGGGAAAGAGCAGACCGGTAGGAGCCATGTTGTATGGAAAGCGACATCTACACATTTTATGCTTTTTCCCCAGGCCACAACAGCATTTGCTTTAAAGATGCCTAACCATTCATGCAATCCAATCCCCCAGTTCGATTTAGAGAACCACAAAAAGTGTGTCTATATGTTGGGTTGTGGTGTCATGAGGCCCCCAAGCACTTTGAGCAGTTCTATTGAAAATATGCTTTCAACTCACCGGAACATATTTCAGAATCCGGTGATCATTGCAATAAGCAGAACCTGAATAACAAGTGTGACAAGGTCAGCATTCGATAGTGATATCCTGGCTTTAAAGAGTGTGGCACCGAGAGACATACCTGAGCATGGTACAAGAATGCGCTCAATCTGCACCATCAGAGAAAAGCAGTGTACCTAAAATGAGGATAGAAGGCATGGTGGTGTCAATGATAAGAAGGGCCTTGCCTTCACCTGAGCTTCTAAATGTGTTTTGTACTGTAGAAAATCGGTATGGTAACTTTCACATATAGTAGCAGATGTCCTATTAGAATGGAGGAGGGTATAGAAGAGTACAAGTCATAGCAATAACGTCCTGTCATTTCTGGATCAGTCTTTCTACCTCAAAGATGGTAGGAGTGAATTTGCCAACTGGACTTGATGAGGTGATGTTGACAGGGAACTTAATTAGAAGTGCAATGTTGAAAGGGGCACCCTCAAAGTAAACCGTGTTGCTCAGACTATGAGGACAAGGTGGATTGTGGACATCAAGCTATGGACTGATGTTAATTTCAATTTCCTCTGGATCTGATCTTGTAATCCACTGAAAAGAAATGTGAAGCATTGCTTCTCCCATTCTAAGTGTAGTATGAGGCCATCATTTTAAGAATAACCAGAATTATTTGGGACATGAGTTGTTTATGGAGGACCCCAGACTAAATGGCATGTTAAATGCTAACTGGAAACCAGAGAGGGCATGGAGATTTCAGGGTGTCCTTTAGGCTTGAAGGAGCCATGAAAACAATTTGGGGACCACTCTATGAGAACAATGGAGGCACAAGAGATGATGCTAATTATTACCTGTTGGTTTACCATTGCAAACCAATGATACGTGGTATCTTCTTTTAAAGGAAATGGATAGGTTTTCCTTTTTAACGGCTTGTTTTGTTTAATGGATAAATGTTCCCACAGACTTATTAGATGAACCCATCCCATACCCGTCCATATAAGGAGCGGCGGGGGCCCAATACACTCTTCAACGTTAAAGACTGCAATACAACTCTACCGAACTGAGACTGTTCTCACTCAGAATAAACCACACAGGGGGCGTGGCTTAGGCACCGTTGAGGATGGTCGCCTGTTAGCGGAGCTCCGTGGCGGCTAAGGAGGGTCGTGGACTCCCCGGCGTCGCACGGAACGCATTTCACTTTCTACCGGGGCCGGTGGAGCCATGAAGTCGTGCGGCGCTGGGAACAACCTTTGTTTTCAACGAGGACACTGGTAATTACTGTTGCTGCGGGCACGTTTCTTCGTTTGAACTCGCACCCGCCATTTTGTTCAACTGCCGCTCTGTTTTTCTTGTCACACGGAGCGGCGTTTTATTGGTCTTACGCGCACCTCCTTATAAGCTAATGCAGCTAATTCACCTCTAATGAATTTAATTCCTGAATAATAACAGTAACAGCTTTTAGTTACTGTTTCCAACAACATAATTAATTCATTAAGTATATTATTAAGTGCCAGCACCTGATACTTGCATAAAGTAACCCAAGAAGGGGGCAGAGGTTGCTGAGGATGTGAAGTGGCAAACAATGGAATTCATTCATTAAGTATATTATTAAGTGCCAGCACCTGATACTTGCATAAAGTAACCCAAGAAGGGGGCAGAGGTTACTGATGCTGTGAAGTTCAAGTCAAGAAACAAATTCTTTGCAAAGTGGTAGCACAGTAATAAGAAGTCATGGCACTTCCCTAACCTCGTGAGTGTGGGGCTAATTCAAGGTCCTTCACGGTTCTCGGTGCCATACTCTTAACCCTTGGAATATGCTGTGTGCCACTTAACAGAGGAACTACCACTCATCCACTGAATATCACGTTGACTCTGCATTACCAGCAATGCTGCAACTAAGATGTAGACCATAGCTATCACCTGGTCAACACCAATATAGTTATTTCATCCCATTCATTGCTCTCCTCCACAGAGAAGTTCATTCCCTTCTAAGAGCCTGCAGGAACCATTTCTTCACAACTCTGCTGGTTTTAACAAATTCTTCAAACAATGGTTAGAAAGAACGTAGTGGCTATGTTGCCTTACTGTTCATGAGCTTTGGATTGTTTTGCCTTCCCTGGATGCTCTAACTTTGTTCTAACTGAGATCAACTTTACTTTTATGGGGAGAACAAAGTCTGTGCGTCGCACATCTATTGCTACTTCCTCACCAGTGCCGTTAGAGGATTATAACCCCTTTAATATCCTTCGCTCAGACATGGAGGACGCTGACTGCAATACTATTCCTCCCTCTATAGGAACTATGCTACCAACATCAAATATTCCAATTGCAACCACCAAACCTACATCCAAAGTGAATACTTCCTCTTCACTTGTGGCTGGCAAACGTGTTAAAAAAGATCCCCCTTCACCAGTCACTTCTCCTCCACCTAACTCTATGGATTTACTCCTTGAGGAGAACCGAGCGCTTAGACCATATATGGAAGAAACTAATAAACGTCTTCAAAATATAGAGGATAAGTGGGTATGCACGGAAAATAAAATGACGCAAATGGAATAACGTATGGACTCCTTCCAAGCAGTGACGATTAAGGTTCCTCCTATGCAATCGGAAATTACACATCTCAAGATACAAATAGAAAATCTTGAAAATCTCAACAGACGTAACAACTTGCGTATTTAGGGTTTGGCAGAAGGGTTGAAGGGTCCGGACCCTATTGCATTCTTCAAATCTTGTCTTCCAAAGATTGTTGATCTACCGGCCTCTCCAATTCTGAACATTCAAAGAGCTCATCGTTTGGGTCATGAACCACGCACCTCATCTTCACCTTCCAAGCCGAGAGGAGTCATCATCTACTTTTTGGAATATACTGACCTATTGAAAGTTATTCAAGACTCCAAACTTAAAGGTCGAGTCTCTTGGCAGGGCTCTACTCTTTTCTTCTCCCAAGATTATGCTAAAGAAACAGCAAATAGGAGGAAGAAGTTTTTGGACATGAGACCAGCTCTTCGCAACCTGAATGCTCGTTTTGGCCTCTTTCATCCCTGTTTGTTTAAAGTGACTTATAAAAACAAGACTACTACTTTTGAGGATCCTTCGATGTTACAACAGTTTTTGGTCACTTGCAGGGAAGAAGAAATGGGTATATCCAGGCTTTCAAATGTCTAGATTCTGTTGTTGTTTGATATTGTTGATTACTACCTATCGGTTTGTTATAAGCTTTTACTGTAACTGTGGTCGTTCACTGTTGCTCATTTATCTTTTTTCTTGTTAGGTGCGGTCTTTGTGTTTGATCATCCTAGTTTACATCTTGTCGCTGGTGTACCCTTCCCTCCTGATCCGTCATGGGTTTCTCTGATCGGTTGTATCGTCTTCCTTATGTGGTGTCACCACCCCCAATCCATCCCTGTCTTTTCTGGTATGTCAATATTTTTCTTATTTATCTGGTCCTTCTTTTTCACGCTCTCCGATTTATCTTTATCTTCCTCCTTTCTTTTTTCTTTCTTATCTATATTTATTATTCTATCAGTTTAGCTTCTTTTGTAGTTCTTACATGTTTTTTCTCTCTATGCTTATTCTTATTTTTGCTCTTCTTTTCTTTTATATTCTTCTTCATATGTCGCTTTATATACATCATTCAATTTTGTTGGTTTAATGTAAATATCCTTTCGATATTTGGTAATACATATACGATTTTGATGTATATCAACCACTATTGTTGTTTTATTTCACAGATATATTTCGTACTACTATATTATATATGACTTTAAGATTTATTTCATGGAATGTTAAGGGTTTGGGCTCTCCTATAAAACGTCAGAGAGTTTGAACGCATCTTTCTCATTTAAAATGTGATATCGCTTTGCTGCAGGAAATTCACATTCTGGACAAAGAAATACCTAAACTTAAACGGCAATGGGTCGGCCATGTTTTTGCTTCGCCTGGCAATGAAAAACGTAATGGTGTTGCCATCCTGTGTCATAAACGGTTGAATGTGCAAGTGATCACTCAAGATACTGATACAATGGGTATCTACTTCTTTACTAATCAATAAAATTCCCTTAACAATTTTTAATCTTTATGCTCCCACTTTTGGCCTGACATCCTATCAACTTTGATGTCTTACAAAGATGACTATTTAGTAGTTGGTGGGGATTGCAATATGGTCTTTGATCCCATCATTGACCAAAACTCTAAATCAAAATTCATTCCTTCCCGCATGCATTCTCAATTTACATCTGCTATCAAACAGAGGTCTTTAGTAGATGCTTGGAGATTGTGTAACCCTACACTTCTAGAATACACGTTTTTCTCACCTGTACATCTTTCCCAATCTCGCCTAGACTATCTGTTCCTTTCCAAATCTCTTTCGCAACACATTATTAATTCTAGTATAGGATCCATATTAATCTCGGATCACGCGCCAGTCACCCTGGATTTGGATATTTTGCCACCGTCTCATGGGACCAGAAGATGGAGATTTAATAACTCCCTCTTATTGGATCACAACTTCACTCAAAGCTTTGAATCTTTTGCTAATACCTTCTTTCTTGAAAATGAGAACCCAACAATTTCTCCTCAAATCATTTGGGACACTTTCAAAGCTGCCTCTAGAGATTTCATCATCTCTTTTGTATCTCGTAAAAGGAAAGCATCTTTTAATCAATTGAAATTGCTTACAGTTCGTATCAAGCAATTAGAAAAACTTATTTAAAAGGTAATTCTAAAACTTGTTTAGAAGAGCTTGTTAAATCCAAATTCACCTTTAATAAGTTATCCACGGAAAATGCCAATTCATTTTTACTTGGATCCTCCGCTAAATATTACAGTGGTCAAAATAAAGCCGGGAAACTACTAGCGAATTATCTTAAAGTTAAAAAAGATCATACTAAGATTTAGTCTATTCTCAATTCTTCTAATATTATGGTTTATATAAATGAAGAAATTTTAAAAGAATTTACTCAATTTTTTCAGAATCTTTATACCCCGGAATCCCCCACTTGTCAAAGAGATATTCTTAATTTTTTATCTTCAATTACCCCTCCTTCTCACTCCAATATAGATTTTGCAGCATTAGATGACGATATTCAACTTCAGGACGTCTCAAATGCCATGCGTATTATTAAACGCGGTAAAGCACCAGGCCCTGATGGATTTACTATAGAATTTTATTCACATTTCTCCAAACTTCTTCTTCCCAAATTACATCAGCTTTTTCTCTTCTTTATCTCTTCTTACAAGTCTAATGGTTCATTTCAAGATGCTCTCATATGTCTTATTCCCAAAGAAAATAAAGACCATACATTATGTAAAAAGTTTAGGCCATTTCCTTATTTAACATAGCCTATAAGATATTTGCCAAAATTCTAGCTCTTTGTTTAGAACCCTTATTACCCCCATTTGATTGGTCATGAGCAATGTGGGTTTATAAAGGGTAGACATATTTCTGATAAAAACATGCTTATTTTTTAAAGTACTTAGAAAATCTACTTTTTGTAAATATCCGCTAGCCGCTATCTCTTTAGATGCAGAAAAGGCTTTTGACCGAGTTAGCTGGCCTTTTATTTTCTCCACTTTGTCTTGGTTTGGTTTTGGATCTACTTTTTTTTTTTTTTAAAAGATTCTTTTTATTAACCCAAAAAAAAAAAAAAAAACACAAATGCTTCAGAAAACATTCCAGTATACATAGAGTGAGTTTGGCGTGTATGGGTACAAAATATTACCACAATTCAACCCTCCCACTAGCCCACCCGCTCAACCAGTCTGACATAGATCACAATCATTCAACATTAATCTCTAACATGCCTGTAGCCCATTATTAAACTGGGAACTGTCCGGTTCTGTAACCCACCCAGGCCCCCCATATCTTCTCCCATTTGCGTGGGCATCCCCTACTCTGATATACAGCCTGTTCAGCCCGTTGGCACCAATCTAAATCATTTTCCCAGGATTCCACCGTTGGGACTGTACTGGTGCCCCATGCACGGGCGATGTTGCGTTTTGCCACCACTCCTGCCAGGGCGAGCCATGTTGTGGCCCATTTGGGCAATACAATTTCGCCTGTCACCCCCAGGATATGCCATCTCACTTCTAGTGGGACCTGCTCCCCCACTACCGATGTCATCACACTGGCCACGCCCGCCCAGAAACTCTGAATCTTGGGGCAGGCCCACAGTATGTGGAAGAAAGTTCCTGTCTCGCCACAACCCCTAATACACAGCACCGACACACAATGGCCCATATGGTACTGTACAGTCCTCGAGGCGTACGACCTGTGTAGGATGCGAAGTTGAATCAACCTAAATCTCGCTCGTACCGCTATCTCTCTGGGGCTCTGTAGGGCCTCTCTCCAGTCATCGTCCTCCAGGAGACCCACATCCGATTCCCAGGCCGCCCGCAAGGGTCCCAGACAGTCAGGTGTATTGTTGATTAGCTTTTTGTAGGTGAGGGATATTGCCCCATCTACCATTGGGTCAAGGAGGAGTCTGTCTTCAAGTGGTGTGTACTCCGGTATGGAGTCCCCTTCCTTCAGGTGGCAGTGGAGTGCGTGTCTCAACTGTAGGTATCGGAAGTGTTCAGTCATACCCATTTGGAACTCTGTCTGAAGATCGTCAAATGTAATCATTTTCCCCTTTATCCAAACGTCCCCCAGAAGATCAATGCCTATGTTACTCCACCTATGGAAACCCTTCAGACGCCTCACCTCTCTTAAAAAGTCTCCCTCCCAGAGTGGCGTTTGTTCAGTGAATCTGGCTTCCCAGCCGATCATTTTAGTCGCCTTCCGCCATACCGTAACCACTGTCTGAGTGTGGATCGGAAGGGACGGGGTGCCCCTCCGCCCCCGTAGAGAGCAGACAGGTTGCTGCCCGCTCCCATAGCAAAGCGATCGACCCGGTAGGCTGGCTCCTCAGTCGGCGAAAAGACAAACCTGTTAATGTTGACAAGCTGGGCTGCCAAGTAATATTTTCTGATGTCCGGTACCGCCAACCCCCCTTCGTAGACCCCCTTCTGTAATTTCTTTAGGGCAATCCTAGGGCAACCCCCCCCCCTATCAATGTTCGCTGTTCAGACTCAACCGCGCGGAAGAAAGCTTACGGGGTATTTTGTATGGCGTAGAGGGGACACGGGAGGGCCATCATTTTGAACAAGACCGCCCTTCCCATAAGGGAGACTGGTAAACGCCGCCAATGGACCACATTCCCCTTCAACCTGTCCAGCTGCGAGTGTACATTTAGCTGCATGAATCCCTCTTCCGTTTTGGTGATCCAGATGCCCAAATATTTAAAATAATACTTATGGACCAGCTCTTTACATGCCGACATCAGAACCGGGGGTTCCCCTGCGAGAGTGTATACCAAGGATTTATCCCAATTTATGTGATATCCAGAGTATTGGCCAATAGACAGAATAATATGGATAAGCCTATGAAAGGTCTGTCTAGGTCTATGGGCGTACAGCAGGATATCGTCCGCATAGAGGGAGATACGTTCTCCCCCCCCCTCCCACATCAATGCCTCTCACCAGCGGATCCCCTCTTACCCATGAGGCCAGCGGTTCAAGTGCGAGTGCAAAGAGAACCGGCGAGAGCGGGCAGCCCTGCCGCGTACCCCTATGCAGCCGGAAAACTCTGGATACTGTTCCATTTACCCTGACCCGCGCCATCAGCATGTGTACAGCAGTTCATTCCAGGTGCGGAAGCCCAGACCAAATCCAAGCTTGGCGAGAACAGCAAACAAATATGGCCACTCAATACTATCAAAAATCATATGGGCATCAAGTGATAGGAGTGCCGCCTGATCGTCCGGTCGCTGCTGCACCATATACATTACCCCGTATAAACGACGAAGATTCAATCTGGTGTTTCTATGAGGCATAAATCCGGACCGGTCCGGGTGAATCGGAGACTGTATCACCGGAGATAGTCTGTTTGCGAGCGCCTTAGCCAATACCTTGGCCTCAAAATTCAGGAGTGAAATCGGCCGGTATGAACTACAACAATCTGGCGGTTTGCCTTTCTTAGGGATTACAACAATAGTAGCTGTCCTCAGGTCAGATGGCAATTGACCCTCTGCCTCTCGGAACATACAGAGCATGTAGGGTGCCATGTACCCTGCCACACATTTGTACATTTCCGCCGGGAAACCGTTCGGGCCCGCTGCTTTCCCGGATTGAAGGTCCCGTATGGCACCCATGATTTCTTCTGTAGAGAAGTCCGCGTCAACTGCCTCTCGATCCTCCACACTGAGCATTGGTAAAGCTATATCCTTTAGAAATTCCATGCAATCCTCCACCCCCCTATCTGTCTGAGTCTGAAAGATCCCTTCATAATATTGGGCGAACGCCTCTGCTATGACTGCGCCTGTCCCCTTCACCGTACCGTCAGAGGTCCGTATCTCAGAGACCCAGTTACGACCTCTATCCCTTCTCTCCAGCCATGCAATAAGTTTATTTGCCTTATCGCCTAAATCGTATATGCGTCTTTGCGTCGCTATAGCGTACGTACGAGCAGTATTTTCCTCTAGATCTCTGAGCTCTTTTTGTTTGAGTCTAAGTGTGTGTAGACGGCCGGCTTCGCCCCCCCCTGTTCTGATCCTAGCGCAGGTTCAAGAGCTGTAATCTCTTGCTCCAAATTGTCGCATTGCGCCCTCTTTTCTTTGCGTCTAGCCCCAGCAGTCGCTTGCACAAAGTCCCTGGCCACCGCTTTATATGCCTCCCACAATATACAGTCGGATTGCACAGATCCCGAGTTTTCTGCAAAATATTGCTCAGTGTGTCCCTCAAACCGCTCCCTAAACTCCTGGTCTTTGAATAAATAGGAGTCTAAACGCGGAGGTAGAGTCCAGTCCCTAACCGGTCCTCGCAGAAACACCTCCATTGGGGAATGGTCAGATATCCCCCAGGCCCTGAGACAGCCCGCCTGAAAGAGTCCTACGGAGGTAGTGTGTGTAAAAATGTAATCCAAACGAGACCCACTACCGTGCGCCGTGGAGATGTGAGTATATTGTCTAGCAGCGGGATTATGTAATCTCCACAGGTCCACCAGCCCCATTGCAGTCGCAAAAGCCTTCAATGGCAGCAACCCCCCAGCCCTGTGGGAGCACGTATCTCGGTCCAGTTCGGGCGACATCGTCTCATTCATGTCCCCTCCCAGGATGAGAGTACCCACTGGCATATCCAATAGTAATTTGCTGAGGTCTGGGAAGGTCATCCCATGCCCTCTCGGAGGGATGTACACTGAGCATATGTTAAGGGTATGTCCCTCCCACATTCCCGACAACGCAGCATATCGCCCCAAATGATCACACCATATGCAAGATACCACTAGTGGCACCGAGTTCTTGAGCAGTATCGCTGTCCCCCTGGAACCTGTTGTGAACCCAGCATGTGTTACAAGCGTATACCCAAACCGATTGAGCGCTAGGTAGTTATTTCCCTTCAGGTGCGTCTCCTGCAGGAGCACTATGTCTGGGGAGTGTCGACGGAGATATTGTAGCACCATGGTACTTTTAATTTTTTCCCCCAGACCATTCACATTCCACGATAACACCTTTAGTTTTTTAATGTGTTGCGCGCCATCTGGGAGGAACATGTGTCAAGAATCCACCCACCTTTAACCCTCCCCCACCCCGCCGCCCCAACCCCCTATGTATCGATATGGAACCTACTGTCCTAAGACCCAGGTCACTTCGAATGGCAGTGGTATTCTGAAGCAAACATAACAGAACTGTGCAAAGAAAAACCCCATAAACTACAACCCCCCTCCCTGCTACCCCGCTTTGTAGGCCTAAAACTACCCACATCCCCAACTAGCAGAGCGCCTGTCGCCCAATAAACACTTAAAAATTGAAGGGGCTGCCGAGGGTCGCCACCCTAAGTCCCCGTAAGGCCACAACCCCGCCCGAGTCCAGTAAAGTTCCGTTGCAGAGTACTACCACATTCCGCGGGGCCACCCCACCTAAGGATTGCAAAGACCCACTAACTAGACATGTCTATATACGTTACGCGATTCCGCTGCGAGTTCCACAAACCACAAGACCAAGTCACGAATATTATTTTCCAAAAGTCTATGAGGCCGCTGGGCTCAACGATCGTGACCGCCGAGATTGTTCCTCTCGCCTGTCCAGCCCCTCGGGCCCACTGGAAGATCCAGATAAACGATCACGAGTGTCTCTCCAACCGTCTTCTCTGCGCTGATTGTTCCGCTGTGATCGCCCCTCGTCCAACCATGCTTGCACTTCCGAGGGGGCTGTGAAGAACCAAGATCTACCATTATCAATAACTTTAAGTTTCGCCGGAAAAAACATCATGTACTTTATGCCCCTTTTCCTTATGGCACGCTTCACTCCATCAAAGGTGCGGCGCTCCTGCTGCACCTTCAAAGTAAAATCCGGGAAGAATTTAACGGTCGTATTCTCATAAGGGAGGTCGTTGTGGAGGCGAGCAGCCTGCAGGATAGCGTCCCGGTCCCTATAGTTCAGGATCCTTGTAATGATTGTTCTGGGGGGAGCCCCCGGCTTCGGCGGAGGGACCGGGGCTCTGTGGGCCCTTTCCACTGTAAAGAAGGCGGAGAGTCGTTTAGGTTTGAGATGGTTCAGTATTAGGTCTTCCAGAAAAAGGTCCATGCTAGGACCCTCCGCCCCCTCCGGGACCCCAACCACCCGTATGTTATTCCGACGGGCCTTTCCTTCCTGGTCCTCCAGCTTCAGGGCCACCTGTTTGTGTTGATGAGCTAATTGCTGAACCCGCTCCTCCAATTTGCGTGTGGTGGATTGCAGTTCCGTTATGTTAGTCTCAGCCGTTGTGACCCTCTTCGAGGTCTTAGTCATATCGGCACGGATCAAGTTCATTTCAATAGAAACTTTATCAATCTTTGTTTCGAGCGTCGTTCCAAGAACTTGAATGGCCGCCATTATAGAGCTTAAAGATGGTTCGGGTGCTTCCTCCTGGCCCCCAGCGGCCCCACCATCCGTGGGCAGCTGCTTCGGACCCGCATACTTGTCCAATTTGTTGGACTGCACTTGCGAGGCTCCCTTAGGCTTCATCTTGCACAGGACTGGGCCACAATAAAAGAGATGAATGGTGGACATTGGATCTACTTTTATTAATTATGTTTCTTTGCTATATTCCTCCCCTACATCTGCTATTTTAGTTTTGCCCTCTCTCTCCTCTTCTTTTTCTTCTTGCTCTTGAACCCTTTTTGATTAAGATTCGTTCAAATTCCCAAATTAAAGGTTTTCATTATGGTAATAATCAGCTAAAACTTTCCACCTATGCCGATGACATTTTATTATTTATGTCTCATCCACAAACTTCGCTACCAGCTTTCTTATCAGAGGTAGAACTTTTTGCATCAGTCTCGGGCTATAGGTTAAATCCAGACAAATGTGAAATTCTTCCATTAAACAAATTATGCTTTCATGCTGATTTCATCTCTTCTCAATTTCATTGGCATTCAGCAAAAATAAAATATCTTGGTTTATGGTTTACTTCATCAATTAAAGAGACAGTTTCACTCAACTTTAAGGAATTACATACAACCTTGAATTCACTTACTTCCCGTTGGAACCACCTATTTTTGTCTTGGTGGGGTCGCCTAGATACTATAAAGATGATGTTGGCACCCATAATACTTTTTATATCTCTAATATCCTGGTAAACATTCCTAATTCTCAATATAAAAGACTTTACTCAATCTTGTCTAAATTCCTCTGGAATAATAAAAAAAGCTTGTATGTCTGTTTATAAACTCAAAAGACCCAAATACTTAGGGGGAGTGAATTTCCCAGATTTCCTTTCCTATCATACAGCTTTTTCCCTTAGACAATCTTCTTTCTTATTACAGGCAGACGACACGTTCAATCTACCCTTATGGACAAAGATTGAAAAGTTCTTCTTTTATCCATTTCCTTTTAAGGAATTTGTAACTCTTACACATAGATCCCCATCCTTATCTCTTCCTATCTTTAATAACACTTGTAAAATTCTATAACCTATTTTTACTTCATATCAAGACAATAAAGAACAATTTTTGCACTCTTCTCTTTGGTACAATAAATATCTTAAGATTAATAACAGGTGTATCTTCTGGAAAACTTGGCATGCTAAAGGTCTTCGTTGGGTTTATCAACTTTTTCATGAAAATAAATGTATTTCTTTCCAATCTGCTCAAGCACGCTTTGCTTTACCTAACTCTTATCAATCTCATTATACTTCTTTAACCTCTCTAATTCAATCAACCTACGATCAACTTGTGTCTGTCCCTACTTCTATATCTCCCAATCTTAAGATTCGTTCTCTTCAAGCTAGCTCTCCATCTGCATCTCAACTATATAAACAGATAACTTCCCCTCCAGATAGTCGACCTAAAACAGACGTAGAACTCTCTTGGGAATCCGATTTTCAGACCTCCTTTTCTATTTCTGTTTGGAATAAAATCTGTGCTAAAATTTGGAAAACCTCTAGAGCAGCTAATACTACTCAATCTTTGTTTTTCATTTATAATAGACTCATGTACACTCCTCTTTCTTTACACAAAATAAACTCTACCATCTCCTCTTCCTGTTTGACATGCAATGCTAATTCAGCTGACTTGAAACACCTGCTCTTCGAATGTTCTCATGCCTATAACTTTTGGTTGCAGGTTTGGCAACAAATTAATAATATTTTCCACACACAAGTCCCTTTTCATTTTATTAATTTATTCCTCTGCAGTGTTTCTGAGGACTGGGATACACAATCTAATAATTTTCACATAATTGATTTACTTCTAGCGGTTGCTTTCCAGCAGATTACTAAGGCATGGAAGGATGTTACTAAAGTATCCTTTCAGGCCTGGTGGTATGGTGTCTGCTACAATCATAGACTTGAAGGAGCAGTTGTTATTCCAATATCCCTTGCTATCAAACGCGATTTTTTTATGGCTACCCATTACTAATTTTTTAGATATGTCTGCAAGCAAAACAGGATTTCATACTCCCCGGATTGAGGAAGTCCCTAAACCTCCATGAATTGTGTTCCGTATGTTTTTTTTATATTTAACAATGAACTCTCCTTTTCCTCCTTCCCGCTGTTATTTAAGTATAGCTTTATAGTGGTTAGAAGCGAATTAAATGTTTAGGATGTCATTTTCTTATTATCTCTCTTTTTATTCTTCATGTACCAATTTAATATTCCTTATATATGGACTTTATCTTATATGTATTGCATTGTGTTATTTTTATTATAAATAAAATTCTTTCTTAAACTAAAAAAAAGAATAAACCACACAAAGGAATGTGCAGTGGACCAGATTGTAAATGCTCTAAATAATTGAGAGCCTATAAAACTAATAGGCAGGTTGACATTAATTTGAAAGTTTTGGGCCCCAAGGATTCAGTGGCTTAAAGCCATGTGTAGATCAAGGCAATCCTCTTCTTTAGCTGGATGGGGAGGAGGATAAAACTAAGGCTACGACATCACTTAACACATGCAATACTCCGAGGCCACTTTAGGCAATAAAGAAGAGTTGACCCTGAGAGCAACCATTCCTTTGCAGGACACTGAACGGAGATGCCAACAAGGCTGCAACTCATTAACCAGCCTCGCAGAAGTTATGGCTCAAAAGAAGGCAGCTTTCTACGTAAGAAATTGTGATCAGAAGAGAGTAGTGGTTCAGAGCTTCAGACATAGGAAACTGAAGGATGAAATCAACATTAGATGGTACGACGTCTAAGGATCTATCCTACCACCGGGTCTCAAAGATACCCAATCCACTAAAACATAAAGCCCTGGTAGAGGAAAGTGTATCTGAAAGAATAACCTCAAGACCCAAGGAGGTCAAGTCATACTTAGCCACAGTCAAGCACTCAAGATCTAAGTTTGTAGACTTAAGGCAGCAAGACTGGGATGAAATATTGACCTGTTAGATTTATGAAACCCCTCCCCACCGCAGGAAAGATTCCAGTGACTACAGTGCACCATCTGCGGCAGGCGGGGGTACAAGATAGGTAATGCCTTCCATTAAGATGCTTGTGTAGGGAGAAGATAATGGAAGAGGGGGGACAAAAGGAGATTTAATTGTGAACAGCAGAGAGTAAGCAAGCTCGATCAACTGATCGATCTGCGGTTACTCTCTGCCACTGTGACAGAAACAAAAAGAGTCGGCGTCTCATTGGTGTCTCGTGACGCAGGATGAAAAGTCAAACAGGTTTATTGGCTGTTCGCTTGGGAGGATGTAGAGGAAGACCCAATTGGTTGCTTGCTTCTCGCAGAACATCTGCCTCTGTAGGACCTATGGCTGCCTGCAGCAGCTCCCAATGAACTTAGCGAGCTTAGCTTTTTTTTGTTTTAATATTACTGATAGAAGCCATTCATTGGCGAAGATAACCCCAAGGCACATGCTGTGGTATTCTTTTGCTTCCCCCATTCAAGTGAAGAATGTGAATAATCTGCTTTGATCCCAAAGCAATGGTGCCCGTCAAACCTCATATAGAAGAGTTGGGCCTGCACATCACTTGAAAACCTACCAATCCTCACCCAGGAGTTTAACTTTAGAAACACTACAGAGTCCACAGGATGAGCAATTGCATCCACCAAATTCAATGCACTTTCATAGAGTGCTTTGCAGCATCCATGTCTTCATGTTATCAAGATGATGGGGAAATTCTGAAGTTACCATTTCACAGAGGGAAGGGGAACACCAAAAGGCAGGGAGCATTATTAGCCTTCAGAGCCACACTTCTGGAAGCAAAAACATTTTTCACTATCTGATTTAAGTGGTTGAACTCACTATTCCAGGAAACAGAAGGGATAGTGTCTACCTTAACAGGTTCGACACAGACCTACACAATCCTCCAAGGACAATTTCCTGATCAAAAGAAGCATCTCTGGAAATTCAGACTCATTCAAACAAGATTTGGTCCTTGTTTTGGCTGATTAGCAAATTTTCTTGGCCATCAACTACAAAGGTGGTATTGCAGCTAGCGGCACCGGGGACAGCGTTGTGGTTTGGATCCTAGACAGCTATGCCGCAACAAGTTCAATACCTATACAGGTGCACTAGAAGAGCCAATACCAAGTCATAGGCATCATCCCAGAGTTGACCTTCCAGATGCCGTGACAGGCAACACACCCTCCTTAGAGGAGGAACTCCTTGCACTGACAAACTTACTGTCTGGAACTCTATAGGTTCCAGCACTGAAGCAGGCTTGGATTAAGAGGAGGATCTCTCTCTTTTCTTCCCATGAAGGGATGTAGAGTGATTAGGATCTCTATGCTGCTTCTTGCTTTTTTTTTTATGGCGCTGAGCTGGAGCTCGACTCGGGAAATGAGTTCAGGATCAAGAGTGTGAACAAGTCTTCCTTGAGAGTGAATGAGATGTACGCCTCATGTAAGACTATTTTGCCTACCTTTCAAGTTCATTTAGGCAAAGGTTGCACAAGATCGGTTTGTGTGACATGCCAAAACACCAAACATTCTCTTTGGTGATTAGTGACCGATATCAGGTATTGACAAATGACACAGGGCTTAAAGCCCAAAAGTTTTCAAAGGGGAATGCCCCCCCCACCGCCCCAAAAAAACTATTGACAATATTGCAGAAAGACTGATATGGAATTTACCAACAGATCCGGATCTCACATCTGTGGAAGTACGAAGTGAAGGAACTGAAGTCTCTGAAAGGGATCCCCTTTACGCTAGTGATGAAGGCCTGCAGAACAAAATCTGGATCCAGCCTGACCCCTAGCACAAAGATTCATTTAAGGAATTTGCATGAATGGGTAGGCATTAAAAATAAATACATTTTATTTGCAAACAGACTCTGCTGGTATATTTTTCTTTATTTTTTGTTTTAGGATGACTGCATCTAGATGCTTGATACATTTTTGTCTGCTTCCACCCTGTCCAAACACACTGTTGTCTTGCCTTTTAGAAGTGATGAGCGGGTTGGATAGGAGAAAGAATTCTCAGTGATTGGGGAAGAGTGGGAATTTGATAGTTGTTGATTCTCAGACATGTTGAGTGATGTTTTTACATTTCTAGCTGCTTCTCAACTTTCCCCCTTTTTTTAAAACTTATTTTTATTAGCATTTAAGCATAAGGACAGTGGTGCAAGTACATGTGCAGCATGTATCCTGGGCACTTACCCAGGTAAATACACTAACTTTGTAGAATATGTCATCACTTCTAATACATACATAGGTATTGCAGTTAGAATGTGCCAGGCTGGTATGGCAAATACAATACATATTACAAATTACTTAGTGTCATATCTAGTCACACCCTTAAACAGCCAAGAGCAAGCCCTTGGTCACTATCAAAGTAAACATTTCTACATATCAAACATACTGCATTGTTTCATGGCTCAAACAATTATAATAACATAAAACAGAACAGCGAAGACACTCTGGCAGCAATTGGCGGTGATGGTACAATACAACATCTCTTCAGGCATTTAGACGGACCCATACATATGGCAGTATCAGTCTCCATTCCCCCCAGATGGAGGTACAACTCCACTAATTCCTGAGTAGGGGGGCGGTGTCATAGGGGCTTCTAGTGGACATCAGTTAACGGGTTACATAGATCTGATATGTCACAGATAGCTAGGCATGGAATCAAAGGATACTGGAAACTTCTTCTCCCGGAGAACCCATGGGGTGGAAGATAGTCACAGCATGAGGCTCTACACCGGGGGTCACTGCCCCCTGCACTGACATTCAAACCCCTCATACACGGTCAACGGCCATCATTCAAACAGCTGAGCAGTCTCCAGCATCTGAGCCCGCAAGGAGGGGGTCCCTGTCTGGGCAGGTCCACTGTGGCTCCACTCAGCTGGTCATTTGCCTGCAGCCTCTCCAGCATGTTACCCCATGTCTCCAAGCCCTGATCAGTATTTTCATCTGTGCGAACGGAGCGCAGCGGGCGCTCCTCCACTACCCCCCATTCACACATGTCCGCCTTCCATTTAACCAAACGAGGGGCCGTAGAGTGTGTCCAGTGTATGGCGATACATCGTTTTACCAACACTAGCCCCAGTAGAATAAATTATCACTGCATAAAGATCTTTGGTTTGGGGGGGATGGTAATACTCCTAAAAGGCAGTGCTAGATCTATGTCTCAACTGGAATTCTTGTAACATCTGGCAATAATTCCAGGATCTCTGTCCAGTAAATCCGGAGGTGAGGACAGTCATAAGCCGGCTCTGCTCCGCTTTGGGGGAACGCCGATGTATGCGCTGGATCAAGGCACGATGGTCGAAGTGGGGTCAGGTAGGTGCGGTGTAGGTAGAAATTGGGTTAGTTTAAAACGAGCATTGCTGGCCACCTCTTGAATCTGTGCAAATTCCCTTTTCCACTCCCCCTCTGTGAGAGGTGTCGGCAGCTCCTTCAACCTTCTACTCTGGACCCACGGTCAGCCTTCAGGGCTTTATACAGCCGGGAGATCAATCCCCTAAAGGAACCCGGATCCATGATCGTCATCAGCGTGTGAGATTCCTCGGGTTCCTCAGGGAAAGTGGTCCATAACTCACGCGTAGTGTGTGATAGTTTTGCGTATTGTGGCCCTCCGGGACTTGATAACATTCTCTCGCGCCCGCAAAGGAGAAAAAAGTTCCATTGAGGTATAGGTCGCCTGCCGTCACACAGCCAACGTCAAACCAACCGGTCAAATCCATCACCATCTGTATGTAACGGAAGCTGTGAAGCCATTTTAGGAGGAGTGACCGGGCGTATGGGGCCCTTCACAGTGCAAGAGTGACCGTGCGTTCCCACGCCCAGGCAACCTGATGGACCACAAATGGACAATCCAGGGGGGTCCATGAGCCCATCATAAGGTATCTTGGAAGGTCTCCCTCTCTGCCCCAGCCAGCCAATAGTTTCTTCTCTGCATTTGGTCCCTTGGCACACCACTGCGCTGCATATTGAAGGAGCCCAGCAAAGTAATAAAGGCGAAGGCCCAGGCCCCCCCGGTCCATATCCAACTTTAATATCTCCAGCTTCACCCTGCTGTGTTTCCCGGCCCACACTAGGGAGACAAGAAGGTTGTTTAGGGTGGTAAAGGTGGCATCGGGGATTCAGCAGAAGGAGTTCTGCAACACAGAGGCAGCGTGGCAGAAGGACCATTTTCGCCAGGGCTACTCGCTCCATACCAGATAGAGGGAGTCGGTTCCAGAAACATATCGATGCTTCCAGACCTAAAAGGACCGCTCCCATATTCAAAGCATATTGGGCCTCGGTTGTGTGGGCAACCTGAATACCTAAGTAACAAAAATGATCACGCTCCCACGCAAATGCCGAGGCAGGGAGATCCACAAACTCCTTCCCAACCAGAGCCGCCAGTGGGAACATAACCGACTTCTGGCTATTAATAACCAACCCCGACACTGCCCCAAACTCTGACAATATGTTCAGGAGGGCGGGCACAGCCACTGCTGGATGACGGATATAAAGCAGAGCATCATCCGCATACAAAGATATGACATGGATACGACCATCTACAACTACGCCCAAACGGGCCATTTCTCGCTGCAGCCGGATCACCAGCTGCTACATCGCCAGCAGGAAAAGGAGTGGGGACAACGGACATCCCTGCCTCGTGCCTCACTCTATAGAAATGAGTGCAGAGACCACTCAACCACTGCGCACTCTAGCCATTGGGTGATAATACAGTAGTCAAACCCAGGAGATAAAATCCAGACCTAGGCCCATTCTTCCCAAAACCTCCCATAGGTAGTCCCACCGCAGGGTATCAAAGGCTTTCTCGATGTCTAAGGCGACTAAAGCCCCCTGCGCATCCATGCCTGCTGTGGAGTGTAATATATGAGAAAGTCTGCGCAAATTAATGTGGATTCCCCGACCCGGCATAAACCTGCATTGATTTTCGTGAACCAATTGTGTGACCACCCTACCTAGGTGCATCGCTAGTACCTAAGCCAATATTTTGGTATCAACTCCTAACATGGATAGGGGTCGATAGGAGCCGGGCAGATTTGGGTCCTTGCCCGGTTTGGGGAGTATAACTATCTGGGCCTCCGCATGGAGGAAGGGAGAATCCCCACTCGCTTAGCCTCATGTAGGGTCTCTAACAACCTTGGGAGTAATAAGCCTTCAAACGTCTGAAAGTACTCCACTGGGAGACCATCTGGACCTGGGGCTTTGCAGCGTGCCATACTCTGCATCGCCACCCGGAGGTTCTCAAGTCGAATTTCACACCTTAGCTCATCACCTAAGCCATCTGTGAGGTGTGGGAGTGCTAGCTCGTCAAGAACCGTCCTATATCGGATCTATTAACCGCCTTGTCTTCCCTATACACAGTTTCCAGGTGAGTGCACAGTAAGGAGTTGAAGGCCATCTGCGTGGAGATGAGGCCATCATCTGCCCGCCTTAATGTCAATAAAATAGGGGGGGGGGGGCATTCTCACCTGAGGAGCCATGCCAACAGTTTTCCTGATTTATCTCCTCTGTGCAGGAGCTGGCGGTATTCCCGGCGGACCAGGCAGTCTAATCTGTCCCATATATCCCCCACTCTGTACTGGGCATGTAGCAAAGCCTCACTGCGTGTTTCCACAACAGGGTACCTATCTTGTAAAGTGGCCAAGGTGCTCTGCGCCTCCGTAAGGTCCTTCTCTAACCGTTTCCTCATACCACCCACTTTAGTCAGGCATTCCCCACACGTCACAACCTTCAATACGTTCCACTCAGTCCCCCTGGCTGCAGTAGACAGACAGTTGGTGTGAAAATAGCCGAAGGCGACCTCCCTAAGTTCCTCTCAAAATATCCTATCTTTCAGGGCCTCAGGTTGCAGGCGCCAAAGGGGGACCCTCGGTCGGCCGCTCCTCGTTCCACATTCCAACAATACAGGGGAATGATCTGAAAGAAATCTCCCCAATACCCATATCTGCAGCGCCGCCAGAAAGCAAAAAGCGATCCAAGCAGCTAAAGACTGAACGCGCCAGGGTGTAGCACGTGTAGCCCCATTCTTCTGGGTGTCGTGCGCAACAGGTCCACATAACCCAGGCGGTCCATGACCTCCTGGAGAGCGGCTGACACATTAGGTTTCATGTGTGCTTTCGGGGAGTGTCTATCTAATGTGCCATCCAACATGCAGTTAAAATCACCTGCCCACAAAATTGGAATCCCAGCATATGGCAATAGTTGTTTCTCCAGATCTAGATAGAAATCACCGTCCTCTACATTTGGGGCGTAGACATTCAGCAGGCATACTTCTGTGCCATCTAACACTCCGTGCACCAGGACATATCTCCCCACTATGTCCGCTACACAAGTGACCTGAAAGGGGACTTGGGAGGCCACCCAAATCACCACCCCCCCGGGCATAGGTAGAGTATGTGGCGGAGAACATCTGACCTCTCCATTTTCTATGTAGCTTTTTAGTCTCCAGGTCTGACAAATGAGTTTCCTGCAACATAGCTATATGAGTCCCATGTCTACGAAGATAAGTTTGTACCCTATATCCCTTCACAAATTAATTGAGCCCTCGTACATTCCAAGTTACAAAATTAAAACGAGCCATCTATTTATCTAAGTTCTTGCAGAGTTCCGCCATATGCACTCCACCAATGTCGCCGTCTTAACAAAACATTGTAAGCATAAACATCCTCACCCACACACTGGGTAAACACATTAAGAACAAGACGTGCCTCCCCAATCATAGACCAACTCACAACTCCCACCCTAAGGACCTGGAGTGAATCAAAACAAACTGTCACTCCACTACCCGATCACAAAAGGAAATTTTACCCAAAATATGAACATGTATTCAATTGCCACACACACAAGTCTTACAACCAAGCACTTGATTACACTAGTCACTCCACTGTTATCACTGTGCTGGGATGAGGAGGCACTCCGATCGCTACACCCGCCAGTGAGCCATGGGTGCGCCCATCCACCACCAGCCTCACCACGCACTCAGTCACGCCTACTCAGCTACCGCAGTCTCATACAAAACTAAAATAGCAAGGAGAAGCAGAGGGTGAGAAGAAGGTCTAGTGAAGAGGAAGAAACCAAGAAGAGAAAAAGAGGGGGAGCTGGCCCGCAAACATGCCGCATCAGTGCCCATCTCGCCTGTGTGGGAACTAGACTAGTAAGCCAACTCCTAGTACCCTTAGGCGCTGAGGTCACACCTCCATCCTCCCTGGCACAACAACTGTCAGCACCCCCACTATCATTTGTACCACTGGCTCATACTGTTTCAGCCGTTTGCTGAGTATTCAGGTGTTGGTGGTCTGAGGGGTGTATTCCAGAACATCCCCCGTACTTGCTTCTGAACTCGCAGCAGTGACCACTGCCACCAGTTCTCTAGCTTCCTCACGTTCAGCCTGCAGTAGGGCAGGGCTCATCTGGGATGGAAGCCCCTCCTCTCCGTCCGAATCCAATCACTCCAAGTCTAAGGAGCCATCTTGCCGCACCACCACTTGTTGCATGGTTCTGCGATGCACGTCTGCCCCGTCGACCACGTTTGTTTGCCCTCCATTCGCTCCATGACTCCGAAGGTCGCCCATTGGAACCCTTCGAGGCTAGGGTCCCCTATCACTTCCAGACAGTCCCAAGCAGCCTCGGGTGTAGTAAAAAAATGGGTGTGACCCACATGAATGACCTTGAGCTTATCGGAGTAAAGCAACATATAATGCAAATTCAACGCACTCAGCTTTTGCTTCACACCACCAAAGGACATCCTCTGTTGCTGTACCAAGGGTGTGTAGTCCGTAAAGATACGGATGGTGTGATTCTCAAAAACCAGGTCATCTCCCCATCTTGCCTCCCTCTGTGTATACAGTCTCAATCCCTGTAGTTAAGAATCTTGACAATGAGTGTTCGAGGGAAGGCACCAACCGGAGGGTCAGTCCCAGAGCATGATCCACCCACTCTATCACAAAAAAGGAGGAGAGAGGGGCTGATGGGTTTTGATCCAAGTTTTGAGAAACTGCTCAGGGGTATTTCCTTCGGCTCCCTCTGGGAAGCCCACAAAACTAAGATTGCATCTGCGGGAGTGGCCTCCGCATCCTCAACTTTGTGCTCTAGGGCCGCCATTTTCGCCGCAAGTCAGTAAGGGCCGTTTTCAGTGTAGAGACCTCGGTTTCCCGTTTAGAGACAGACTGTTCGGTGGCCAGGGACCTCTCCACCACCGCGCGCAGGTCTACCCACAATAGTCCAACATCAAGAGAGAGCGTCAATTTTTACCTGCACGCTGGAGGCCTCAATGGCAGCAAGATTCTGAGCACCAGTAGGGTCTACGTGCGCGCACTCTGCTACAGTTTGGGGATCCCTCGGCAGTTCCTGGAGCGGTACACCACCCTGCGCCGCATACTGGCCCATCTTAGTTTGCTGCACCCCTTTCTGTGGGCGGTCTTTCCCCCATGGCTGTTTCTTCCAGTGGTGGGATCCAGGAGCGGTACAGCTGGGGCTCTGCTGCACATGGGCCCAAACTCCCGGTGATGCAGGGAGATTGGTCAGGTGAGCGCCGTGATCATGATGGACCAGGACTCCTTCAACAACCGCTAATGGCTCTCTGCAATAACGGGCACCCACGGGGGGCACCAGCGATACCAAACCGGTAGGTATGGGCTACTACACCAGGTCCGTAGACAGGCAACACTGCCCCAGGTGCACGGTAGCATCGACTCACTGCCTCAGCAGTGCACCTCAGATCGCCAGTAAGGGCAGTCCACAGCAGTAGGAATCCAACTGCAGCCTCCGCAGATCACTAGTTACCACACCATGCAATTATAGTCCTCCAATGGTGGAGCAGGCTATACCCAGCGACAGGAGAGCCCCTGCAGCCACTCTGTCCCCCCTGCCCGGCCATCAGTGAGCTCTTTCCCCTCAGACCTCTCACGTGGGCCTCGTGGGGGGCAGCCACGGAGCATCAGCAAGCAACACGATTCTCAGTGCGGGTGCTGACCATGTAGGCTTTAAGTCCCTGGCTTGAGTTATGGATGTGTCCCACGTGACGTCCCAAAGAGGCACTACGTGTCAATGGGCCCCACAGCTATAGCTTTGCGACCTCTCACCTAGTTTATATGGAAGCCTTCAGGGGCAGTGCAGTCCAGCTGCAGTTAGGCCGGGTCGTTGCCCCTCAACGGTAATTTCAGAGTATCGGGCCGCCGCTATGATCTCCCAGCAGGCGGCCCTCCATGAGCACCTGGCAGTCTGGGTCTGGCCCATGCACCACTCCGCAGGCACTGCAACTCCTCTCGTTGCGGATCCCACCCTGGGCGCACCCCGCCACCACCGCGTCTCACTGGTCCTGGGGCAGTAGTGGAGGCCCAACCCGGCCTCTCGCAAATCCACAGGTCACCAGCGCGAGGACAGCCATCACCACAGGGCCACCGCTCCACCACTCCAGCGATCGATTCCTCATGGGGCACTCAGGAGCTGCATTCACCCAGTCTGTTCCCAGGCTACTGCTGAATGATCACTGCAATTGCTTCCAGCGGCAGCAGCCTCTGGCGCGCAGGTGACCGGAGGCCCCCGGCTGACGGCAGTTGAGATAGGCCGCAATGCCAACGCCCCAGAACTGCTCCGATGAAAAGGAGCTTCTGAGAGGGAATCAGGTGTGACTTCGGCACGTTGATAGTGAACCCCAGTGAGTGCAAGAGGTCCGCCGTAGTCTGGAGGTGGGAGACGACAGCCTGGTGCGAGCCCGCCTTCAACAGCCAGTCGTCGAGATGGGGGAAGACTGGAACCCCTGATCTGCGCAGATGAGCGGCGACCTCCGCCATCACTTTCGTGAACACCCAATGGGCGTTGGTAAGGCCAAAGGGGAGCACAGTAAACTGAAAATGCTCGTGGCCTACCGTGAACCGTAGGCAACACCTGTGGGCTGGCAGGACGGGGATGTGGAAGTAAGCGTCCTGCAAGTCCAACGCTACCATCCAGTCTCCATGGTCGAGGGCAGACAGGACCTGAGCTAATGTCAACATTTTGAACTTCTCCTTCCGGAGGAAGCGGTTGACGTCCCTGAGATCCAAGATAGGATGCAGGCCTTTGTCCTTCTTGGGAACCAGGAAGTAGTGGGAGTAACAAAAACGGCCTACTTCTGGGACAGGGCCTTGCTCGATAGCTCCCTTGATCAAGAGAACTGTAACTTCCTGACGGAGAAGGGCCAAATGATCCTCGGACATGCGATGGAGTGTTGGTGGCATTGAGGGAGGGGTAGTCTCGAAGGGGAGGGAATAGCCCCTTCGGACTATCTGCAAAACCCACCTGTCCGATGTGATGTTGTGCCAGTGGGGGAGGTGATGGCGGATCCTGCCACCCACTGGCAACTGGTGGCCCTGAAAGGTCGGACTAGGAAGGTTTGGAGGCTGCTGCAAAAAGGGCACTGGTGGACTGGCCCACCCGCTGGCCCCCAGACCCACGGCGGTGGGTCCCACGTCCCTGGCCGCGCAGAGGCTGGGTAGATTGAGCCGGCCTGTGGCTCGGGGTGGAACGTGGTGGGGCACCCCTTCCATAGCCACGATAGGGGCGAAAGGCGGACTGAACGGGGCAAGAGGTGGCAGCGAGGCCCAAGGATCTGGCCGTAGCTCTAGAGTCTTTGAAGCGCTCAAGCGCACTGTCCGCCTTGTCACCAAACAGGCGACGGCCATCAAAGGGCATGTCCAAAAGGGTCGATTGGACATCCCCGGAGAAGCCAGTGGACCTCAGCCAGGCATAGCGCCTCATGGCTACCGATGTAGAAATCGTTCTACCCAGCGAGTCGGCGGTATCCAGTCCACATCGAATGGCGAACTTTGCTGTGTGTCTACCCTATGCGACCGCACGGGAGAGTACGACCCGGGCCTCCTCCGGGCACTGTGGCAGCACTTGCGCAAACGTGTCCCACACAGAGTGGGTGTAACGGCCCAAGAGACATGCGGTGTTCACCGACCGCAGTCCTAAGATGGCGGAAGAAAACATCTTCTTCCCAAGATGGTCCAGCTTCTTCCCTATCTGGGGGAGCAGTAGGGAACGCGCCTTTTGATGTTGAGGCTTGGACCACCAAGCTCTCGGGGGTAGGGTGTTGGGAGAGGAAAATGGGGTCGGCCGGGTGGTGGTGTCGGGCAATCATCCTATCCCCAGGAGCCCCTGTGCTAGGCTTGGACCAAGTGCCCAGAAGGATGTATGTGAGGGCCTCATTAAACGGCAGCAGGGGCTCCGAAGAGGCCGCTGCCGGCTGAAGCACCTTAGTCAGGAGGTTAGTCCTGACTGCCACCGTAGGAAGCTCAAGGCCCAAGGCCTCAGCCGCCCTACACAACACCACAGCGTAGGAGGCTCCATCCTCCGTGGCCACGGTAAGGGGAGAAAGCATACCAAGGTCTGGCGAGGTATCCAGACCACTGACCTCACCCAACTCCACTCTCCAGTCCGGATCTTCCAGCTGGTCTGCCAGAGGGTCCACAGACCCTTCCCAGTCCTCCTCACCCTCCCCTGGCTGCCACTCAGGGCGATAAGGAATGCCAGGGTAGAACAGGGGTACAAAATTACCGGTCGGCGTCGGAACCGGCGTCGGTCGGCGCCGGTCTGGCTCAGTGTCCAAGTTGAAGGGGAGGCCGGGGTCGATGCCTGCCGGGGACACAACCGGCATCAGAGGTGGCGGAGGCGTTGTCAGAGGGATCGGCGCCGGGGGAGGGCCTAGATCCCTGGGGGCCCTGCAGCGCCGGAGCCACCGGCATCGAAGGCATAGAACCCCCAGCCGAGTCTGCGGGGTCCGAAGATGCGCCGGCAGAGTCGGGCTGCCCAAAGATGGAGTGGAGGGCTTCGTAAAATGCACGAACCTGGGCAGGGGACGCTCTGGCTCCCGGGAGGGAAGCTCGGAGCCGTCCCAGTAGGTTCCGCGGGCGGAGCCGAAGGACGATGACCTTCTGCGTCCTGCATTGGCCGACGGAAAGAAGGCGAAGAGCGACGGTGCTTCTTCGCCGCCTTCTTGTGCTTCGACTTACCCAATGACGAAAACTTCGAGGAGGAATGATGGTGGTGACTCCGTGACCGGGCCCGCGACCTCCCTCTCGACCGGGACCTCGAGTGGCGCGGAGCTGACTGCCGAGCCTCCAGAAGCTTTCGGGACCGCTCCCGCAAAGACTTCGGGTTCATGGCCCGACAGTCGGAGCACGACTTCGGGTCGTGGTCACGCTCCAGGCACCAGAGGCACACGAGGTGCGGGTCCGTGACGGACATCAACTTGTGACAGGAGTCACAAGGCTTGAAGCCGGTCCGATGATGGGACATCCCTACATGCACCAGGAGCCGAACAACTAGATAAAGATATCGACAAAAGTCGAAAAAGTGTCAGTCAAAAAATGACTAAGGGTACCGCTCTCTCCGGATCTGCGCTGGCTGGCGCGGAAAAAGAAAGAACTGACGTCAGCGCACAGGGGCGGCATCTAAGTAGATACAGCGATGTCATCACGATGCAGACGACGAACACGGAGTCGACCAACACCACCTACTGACGCGCAGGGGTATTGCGGAGGAAAAAATTCTCTGGATCCAGTCTGACGCCTGGGGGGTAATTCTAAGGTAGGGAATTCGTAACTAATAGTCTCTTTCAGATTTACACCCCGGCGGCTGGGGGGACAAGATCCCGGCACTATGCGGCAGGATGGTCAGGATACCTTAGGAGAAAATGCGGGCCAGCCAAGGTGCTCCTTACAGTGCGTCCGTCACGGCCGCCATCTTGACCACGCCCCCCAACTTTCCCCCTTACACCACTTTATTCCCTAAGAAGTAAATGCGTTTACAATGGTGCTGCTGGACTCAGTGAATTGAATACTTGGAATTCGATTATGTTTATGCTGAGCTTGCAGAAATTTGACTTTTATATGGACATAATACTGTCTGTACCCTATCTTCCATTGCTACATAATAGATTTAAACCAAATAACATTCACAGACGCTGTAGCAGTCGCAATGATAATTACTGCAGTTGATCTTGCTAAATAATGGTAGAGTCGTAGGTGGCTAATGAGTCTCCATGTCCAAGGGATAAAACCATGAGGACAGGGAAGCGTACGTAGATCTATGTTTATTACCTAATTGTGAAGGTCAATGCTCTAAATTTAGGACTGGGACTTAAATCATCTTGAGGCTCATGGATCTTTTCTGAATTTCATATCTGTAGGATTAAAGTTGAGTAAATACAGGTGGAACTAGATAGAATTCTTTTCACAATTGCTGATGTATTCTGACAACTAAGCACAGAGCGAGGTACAAACTCCCTTGTCCTAAAGTCTGTTTTCAGGTATGAGCCATCATCTTAATGGTTAAAGAAGGGCTGCACAGCGACCTCTGAGAAAACTAGGGGTGAGTAAACTGATTGTTCAAAATGTAAACACAGTGGATTCCACCTAGTACTCTGTGCCTAAAGATAGAAATACACTTGTGCTCAGGCGGTCTGCATTTCTCTAGACAGCAATATGTGGAAAAGATAGGGCCCTCTCTAGATTTAGTCTGACCTATAGAATATTTACGAGGAGGGGAACTCCTATTCAAACGATAATCAGAAAGTCATAAGTCACTTAAAACAGTGGTTCCCACCCCCCAAAATCCAGGGTGTTGTGGTTAAAAGTGGTGATAAAAGACCTGAGGTCAAATGTACGACTGTAACCAAAGTTCCCACACTCTCAATCGTGGAGAAAATACCAAATAAACCAAAATCTATATAAGGACTAAGTATAGATTACGGAACCATGTAGAGCACCCGTCATGCTCTGTGGTTGCGGCTGTTTCCAGGATGATTGTGAGAGTCACCAAGATGGTAGGTGTGTAACGTGCCTCACCGAGGCTCATCGCTCCGGAACTAGCCGCAAAGATCCTAGCTTGCTCCTCGGTCTGAGGCAGCTAGACTTAGCGTGGGACAGCCTCCAGGTGGTAGACCCACATGCCCATATCTCTGCCTCCCCTGTTGAAATCGGGGCTGCGGGCTCTAACAGCTCGCCGCCGCTGGACCCGCTGGTCAATCAAGAATGCCTTGCTCCTGCTCCCCCTTCTATCAATGGCACAAGTGATTGCAGCCCCAAACCAAGCTGACACTGACAGAGCCACAACAGAGGTACTGGGGTAATAAATATAAGAACTGCAGCGTTAAACCAGCTTATTACAGTTTTACATTTTCGCAGCGGCTGTGTAAAGAGGCTTGCCTGGGTTGGAAGGCAAGAGGGGGCATTTTTGTGTACTTTTTTGCACAAGAACAGGAATTTTGGCATGCAATAACTGCAACAGTCCATGATGTTATAAACTGCAACTGGCCAGTGGTGAGCAAGGAGTATGCGGGCTATAAGCAAGGCACTGAGACTATATCCATATTAGAGGGAAACAGCAAAACATGGACAACTATGTGTCCTAAGGCATAGTTCTGAGCTACTTTCAGCTGTAGAAGCAAGCTTGGCAATTGTGGGGGATTGGGGTGGCCTGGGCAGGCTCCCTAGGTGCCCTCTCAGTTGGAGGGAACCCGCGGTATGTTGCTGAGGTGGACCGTGTCGCATCGGATGTGGCTTGTGACCCCCTGCGGGAACCCCCTGTATGACCCCTAACCCTGCTCGCAAACCCAAGAGTGAGCTTTCAGTCTTTTGTCTCTTAAGTTACAAGTACTACTCCCCATCCACCCCCGCGTCAAATGAAGCAACTTTCATGGGGCACCTCAGCAAAAACACGCATGCGTGGCAAAACTGCAAGGGGCGCCAGGCATCGCATCCATGTCATTGCAGGGGGCAAGGACCCTGGAGGAGTTACAGCAGATCATTTCCCCCAGATCAACTGTCCCAGAAGATGATTATTCAAGAGCTAGCAGTACTGAAATATTAGGTAGAACCTGAGAAAGGATATAATGAAGCTGAGCTTTTCTGCCCCTCAATGCCAGAACTGTCCCCTGGTATATACAACATAGGAGGATGAGGGCAAGAAAAGACCCCGGACAACAATTCTGTGGTGTGTCCCAATCTGGAAAGTGCTCTCTGTGCATCGTCGTGAGCCCATGGACAGTGCCTGGATACCCTCACGGGTGATAAGCCGGGCTATATAAATCTACAAACAAACAGCGATATCGAAGATACTGCCAGCGTCCCATGTTTTCAGCTCCAAGGGGCTCCAAAGAGAGGCATCGGATCCAGCGACCGAACAACGTAAGCAACACTACTAAGGGCCCAGAAGGGCTACATCATGTCTCAGCAGCCCTATCTAATTCTCTGCGTGGTAAACTCCACAGAAGACATCTAGAAACCCCCAAGGAGCAAGCAGAAATCTTGTTGAAGATCCTAATTCCCCTCAGACACAGTCGGCTGCAACAGTTCAGCAAGTGGAGCAAAGAGTCTGACCTAGAGTATTTCAGGCACAAACAAGACTCCACAACCTTAAAAATTCAATCAGAATTCGCGGAGCTACAACTGAAACTCCACTCCGCCAAAAAATAGATCTTGTCGTTCCAACTTGCGGTTTGTTGGAATTCCTGAGGGCCGCGAAATTAGTCAGACTGTTATCAAGTTAATTACAGATCTCAACAAGCATGTGTGCCCTAAAACATCAACCATGGAGATTGATCTCACAATTACCCGGGGGCACTGCATCCCTGCATTTCAACCCTACCCACGAACTATCAAAGGTGAATTTTGGCGACTTCTGCGTGAAAGAGCGAATCCTGTCCAAAGCCATTAGGGACAAAGCGTACTATACTCTAGAAAACAACTCCTTCAAAATTCTCAGATATGTCGTAATCCACTGCATGGCAGCACAAGGATTTCAAAGGCTTGATCGACAACTTTTAGAATCAAGGGGCTCCAGCTGGGACTGTCCCGCAATCCAAGTTGAAAGTCTTCTATGAGGGACAATCACAAATCTTTCCCTTAGTGGACCAGGCCAAGGACTTTCTACACTCAATCCAAAAGCCTAATGTAGGAGGGCGAGAAGAGGCAGTATTTGACGCAGTGCTCAAAAGTTTGCTGCAGTGTTGAACTCCATACATTTGTTTTCTGAATTTACGATATGTCGTCCTATCTGGCTAATCCAAGGAGTCAACGCAGCAGACTGGCATGCCCAACAGTTTTTCCTGTTTGCAGACTCATTAGGGCCATGCCAGGGCACTCACTTAGGGAGAGGGGGAGGAGGAGGTGAGACACTCAAGGGTGGATGGGCAACTACTTCTGAGGGAGCCCAGGACGGGTGGAAATCCAGGGACAGAGGAAGCATGGTGGGAGAGTAGTGTCACATTAGGTCAAGAAAATAAAGGTAGAGAAGTCCAGGAGTTCACCATTTTGCTAAAATGAGCTATTAGCGAAAGGCCTAAGCAAGATTCTTGGAGTTGGGGGTCGCCAGAGGCTTGGGAATGTTTAGTTTGGGAGGGTGCTAATAGGTCAAAGCATTGGAAGGGTTAGGAGAGGACCGATTAAGACAGTATGAGCTCCTCAACTATGAATTCTAGGTGCTGTAGGGTGGTATCTTGTAATGCCTAGGATATTCACAACCAAGCCAAGTTTAGGTTGATTCTGGCATGGCTCAAGACATCCAAAGCTCAGATCATGTTTTACCAGGAAACTCACCTTAAGGCTTTGGCCAAGCTACCAAGACTCCAAGCTTTATTTCACACGCATTTTATGCGTCAGCTAGCGCAGCAGTTAGGGGAGTGGCAATCTTGGTCTCATGGGATTTTGCAGGCTAAGTGCAACAGGTAGTAAGAGACCCTATGGCCAGGTAGATATTGGTTAGCTTGGTAGCCCATAAACGGCTTATTCACCTCGTTAGTTTATATGGCTCAATCGAGGACGACGTTACCTCCCTCAACGAAGTATATAACATTCTGATCCCATTACATGGATTACTGATAATTGGGGGAGACTTTAACATTATACAGGATATTAGAATAGATTGTTCTCGCAGGAATAAACAGCAAAATAAGCAGAGGGCATCATGGTTTTCAGCAAAATTGAATAGCGATTTTGCTTTATTTGACCCCTGGAGAATAGATCAACCCTATGGGAAAGAATTCACCTGCTTTTCTAAACGCTTTAACTCCGCTTCGAGAATAGATTTCTTCCTAGTATGTCATAAGTGGGACAGAAATAGATCAGGTATAATACGGTCTAATCCCTTTTTAAATCACTCGTATCATCGGGGCGAAAGGACTCAATGGTCGCTCGACAAATCGTTGCTGATGGAGGAAAGCTGGCTCATGATCATGCGTTCAGCCATAGATTAATTTTTTCTCAGAAACATAGGTACAGCTTCTACCTTTGCAGTATGGGGGGCCTTTAAAACCTTTATTCGGGGTGAAGCGATCTCCTTCAAGGCTCAAGTCAGTAAGTTAAGCAGAGAAAAGGCCTTGGCCTTACAACGCAAACTTGACCCAGCCACACTTAAACACTCCGGCTTCTAGAGTCAAGGTCTCGCAAGCAAGCCAAAACCTAAAAGATTACTTCATGCCCAAGGAACTAGTCAATCAGAATGCATGCTTTCAGAAATATTATGAGGAGAGCAAGCATGCTGGGTGTCTTTTGGCTTGGTCTGTGAAGAAAAGGAATAGCGAGACCATTAAAACAATTTTCGATTAGGCGAAGAATCAAATGGTTGATCAACCTGACCACACTGGCAAAGAATTCTTACAACACTACACAAGCCTGTATGCCTCCATGAACAGCACCACACTCAGAATGAGGAGTTCCTGCGTCCAACTCAGCTACCTGTGATAAATGGGGGGCCTCCAAACTATAGCCATAGCTCCCATCACACTAGCTGAGGTGAAAGATATAGCAAAATTCTTAGTCACCCTGTTTAAGGAAATTTTGGAAGGATGCAAGGTACCCAGCTCCTTCACTGAGGTTGTAATTATTAGCTTTCTAAAAAAAGGACAAACCACCAGATAAACCTGGCTCTTATCGTCCTATCAGTTTATTAAATAGTAATTACAAGTTTTTTACAAAAATTATAGCATCTAGGTTAGCCCCTTTAGCACAAACTGTGGTCCACTGTGATAAAGTGGATTTTTACCTGCAAGATTGATTTCATCAAACACTTCTTGTTTCAGGCAATTGACTACTATTCAAGAGTAAATTAAAGGCCGCCATCATTATGTTCGATGCCGAAAAGGCATTCGATCTAGTGCAATGGGAGGTGGTGTTCGCTATAATGCTTCGTTTTGGTTTCCCCTTGAAGCTGGTTCATTTATTGGGAAATTTTTATAAAAAGGCAGAGGCAAAAGTTGTAGTCAACTCGCAAACTGTGGGGTGTTTCCATCAGAAGAGGTACAAGGTAAGGATGCCCTATGTCTCTGGTTCGCTTTGCCCTCTTCATAGAGCCTTTGGCAGCCGCATCGAGGCAAGATTCACAGGCTAAGGACCCCCTCCAAGAAGCATCAAAGATCAAGCTCTTTGCAGACGATATGATCCTCTATTTAGCTGCAGAGGAGCAAAACATCCTCAATGCATTTGCCAAAATCCAGACATTTACGGATATCTGGGGTTATAAAATAAACCATGCTAAAGCCGAAGCTCTTTTGTTTAATAGCACCGCCTCAATCCTCCCTGCTACAATGAGGCCACACTATTCTGCGACTCGCCCCATTAGATATCCGGATATTTATGTTTCACACAACTTTGCAGATTTATTCCAACTAAATTACACTGACACCCTTAATAAGCTGCGTTGTCTCTTACTTCAATGGCAATCCCTGCCCTAAACTAATATAGGACGTGTAGCTCTAATCAAAATGGACATTCTCCCGCTATTCGTTTTCATTTTCTCTAACGTCATAATCAAAATCCATCAATGTTTTTTCAATGAGATAGACCAAGCATTACGCCATTTCCTGTGGCAGGGGAAGAAGGCCCATATCAATTTGATGACTATACAGTTGAATACAGAGGATGGTGGGCTGGCATACCCACACATTAGGAAGTATTATCAAGCAGCCTTTATTTATTGGCTTATTCGAGCAGCGGCCTCGAATAACCAGTCGAATTGTTTTTACCTACAGCAAATGCTACAAGAGGTCAACATTCGGCTCCCTGTTTTTCTTAAAATACCAAATTACTGGATTTTAGGTACACAAAACTCAAAGAGGAATTCCAGTTCCCCAGTGTCATCCCTGTATGTATATAAGTGAATGTACTCTTTTAGGTATACATCTAGAGATCAGAGCTATTAGGGATTGGGAAAAGGCAGGCTCTTTTTAGGCTTAGCGATTTTATGCTGACAGACAGTGAGACCCTGGGAACAACTCATCACCAGCAATCCCGCTATCCCTCTCAAACTAGCTTTTTCCTATCTACAAATTAATCACTACATGCAGAATAATCAGCAGACAACAAGTCACTAGCAGAAGTTATCAGCCAAGCCTACTTTGTGAACAGCCTCACTGGAATAGGCGACTGGTACTGCCTGCTTCATGAGTAACTTCGTGAAGCGGTTGTCCCCACTGCATTGACCAAGTTCACAACTTCCACAGGTTGTAAGATAGATCAGCGCTCCTGGGTCTAGTATAATCAAATCACTCACAAAGCCATTAGGGGTGCAAATTATAAAAGAATGGCCTTTTATTCCAAATGGATATTGTATTACGCTCCTTATCGCATCCAGAAAATGTTTCTCACTAACTCAGCTGCATGCTTCAGATGTGTACATGAAGGCAACTGGCTTCATATATGTTTTACCTGTCCAGACCTTGTTTGCTTTTGGACTAAAATACTGTAATCGATTAGCGATAAGCTACAAGTTCGCATGACCCCACACACCCTATTTGGCATATTGGCCCCACACAAGCAAGTTACCTTAACCAGCAACAATTTTCCTTTATTGCCACCTTGGTAGCCAAATCCTTAATCTTACCGAAGTGGAAGTCATCCAAAGTCCCCACCTTCGATTCGTGGGTAGGCAAAATGAAGCAGGCTAAGCAAAGAGAAAAGCTTTATGCACGAAGAATTGGGACCCTCCAAAAATTTAGGGGCATTCGGTGCTATGTGTCAGACTAATCCAAGTATTACAACTTAAACCATTAGACTGTGCTTGACTTATGTAAGCTTATGGTTTCTATGCTCGCTTGCCAGTGCGTAGGGGAGCTCTTCCCCCCTTCATGTAATGGTTTCAGCTTGGGGTTTTGTTGCTCATCTTTGCTGTTTTTTTTATTTACTGTACGAATGTTGGTACTATATTAATGCGAATGCTAATGTATTATGAATTTGAATTTATGAATTTCGAATCACAGTAATTGTTTTGTGATGGACTTTTTCTACCTATCAATAAAATATATATATTATTTTTAAAAGAACTAAGTATAAGAAAATACCTGCATCACAGAATAGCAGTACAGAGGTAGAAAAGATCTTTTAACTGGAGGATCTAGCTATGATCCATGTTGGAAGGTAGAGATCCCCAAGATATTGAATTTTACACCTCAAACTATGTTGAAAAGAAAGTTTAAACTTCGCAACCTGAAATGCTCTAAACTCCTCGCTACTTTCAAATTGATTCCGGCTCTGGAAGACATTTGCTCTTCTGAAATATGCTTACCTGGGTTTAGTAAAGCGAGAGGTTGTGAAGTAACAAATGTGCAACTCAAATTTAAAATGGTTACAGCAGCGATTATGGCTAAAAGAGCTGAGCTTTTGCATAGTACAGAATTCTGACTCTTCCGAACTTGGAAATGAAAATAGCAGTGTGATCGTCTTCCGCGCAAGTTTAATTCTCCAGTTTATCTACATTTTGGGCACTGAAGACTCAGAAGAGTCAAATGGAGTGGTGTGAAACAGGTGATGCAAAGAACAGGATAACTATATTGTTTTAAATGATTTGGTTGGTTGTGAAAACGACTATGGTGACTATGAATCGACCGCACACCAAAAGTCTAAATCTGACTTTGCTACCCATCAGAGTTGAAAAAAAGAAGGCCAAATTTCAGTTAGGTTAATGGGCATTTCGCATTTCCAAAGATCTTACTCTGGAATATTCATGGGTACAATGCTTTTTCCACATTATGGCCTATTAACCAGTTTGGGAGGAATATTCAGTATTGATCTTTCAGGAAACATGGTTGCCGGAGTACCCTTCTATTGATGTATGTGTTTATGTAGTAAAGAATGCTACCCCTTCAAACTCTGGCTGGTCAGCAGGTGGCCAACTCACTTTAGTATCAGTTCTTTTTGGATAAAAAGTAGATTTAATGTAGACAACTTATACTTGGTTGCTGGCCTGTTCTATTACAACTTTAAAGGAGCAAATAGTGAAAAATGTATTTATTTGTTTAAATGTTTATATTACCTCCAAGAGTAACATATTTGATGCTGAATTAAAGCACAAGTTACTAACTTGTGTAACGATATATCTGTAAGAGACAGTAGTTAGTGACAGATTCCTTACCTTAGAATATCCCCAGGCGTCAGGCTGGATCCGGAAAGTTTTTGCGTAGCAGTACCCTTGCGCGTCGGTAGGCGGCGTCGTGCGGCTCCACGTCAGTCGTCGGGACCGCCGGGATGACGTCGTGGGCAGTACTTAGACGCCGCCCCTGCGCGCTGACGTCAGTTCTGTACACGACTTTCTGTGGCAGGAACGCAGAGCCATGCAAGAAGCTGACATAAGTGTCTGAAAAATACTAGGGCCCTGAAAGGGATGTCCTTAACCCTAGAAATCAGTTCGCAGAACGGGGAGGATGGGTGGGGCGGTAAGGAATCTGTCACTAACTACTGTCTCTTACAGATATATCGTTACACAAGTTAGTAACTTGTGCATCTGAAAGAGACACGTTAGTGACAGATTCCTTACCTTAGAATAGATACCCCAGCAATACCAACCCCGGTGGGGGGGTCTGCGAACAAAGATCAGACAAGGAAGTCACAAAGGACAGAGCGGCCAAAGAAGCCATCCCTCCGGACCTGGCTGTCAAGGCAGTAATGCTTGGTAAACGTGTGCAGCGAGGCCCACGTACCTGCCTGACATATATCCTGCAGCGGAACACCGCGGCATTGCAGCCGTTGCCCTGGTGGAATGGGCACGCAGCCCAACAGGAGGCTCCTTCTTAGCCAAAGAATAGCAGGCTTTGATACACAAGGTGACCCAGCGGGAGATGGTTCTCTTGTGCACCGCCCGACCTTTTTTGGCGCCCACGTAGCCAACAAAGAGCTGGTCATCCACCCGGAAGTGTTGTGTGCGGTTGATATAAAAAGAAAGCGCACGTTTTGGGTCCAGACGGTGGAGCCTCTCTTCCTCTCTGGAAGGATGCGGAGGCGGAAAGAAGGTGGGCAAAGTGATGGTCTGCCCAATGTGGAAGGCAGTAACCACCTTTGGCAAGAAGGACGGACGCGTCCTAAGAACAACCTTGTCTGGATGGACAGAAAGGGAGGTTTGCATGATAGAGCCTGGAGCTCACTCACCCGCCGAGCGGAGGTGATGGCCACCAGAAAGGCTGTCTTCAAAGTAAGAAGACGAAGAGGACAGTTATGTAGAGGCTCAAAGGGAGCGCACATTAAAAAGGTAAGAACCAAGTTTAAGTCCCACTGAGGCATGACAAACGGAACAGGAGGGAAGAGGTGTGTAATGCCTTTTAGAAACCTGTTAACAACAGGGGACTTAAAAAGAGAGGGCTGATCAGGGAGCCTGAGGAAGGCCGAGATCGCACAAAGATAGCCCTTGATGGTACCCAGGGCAGAACCCTGTTGGGCCAGAGAAAGAAGGAACAGAAGAACCTCAGAAAGAGGGGCAGAGAGGGGATTCACAGCCTTTGCTGTGCACCATGCCACAAACTTGTTCCACCTGCAGGTGTATACCACCTTAGTGGAGGGACGCCTGGCTGCCAGAATCACATCACAAACTTCGGGAGGCAAGTCGAAAGGAATCAACTGCCGCCGCTCAATCTCCACGCAAGCAGGTGGAGACTGGACAGGTTCGGGTGGAGGACCGTCCCCTGCTGCTGCGACAGAAGATCCTCCCGAAGAGGCAGACGGATCAGGGGATCGACGCTCATACTGAGTAGCTCGGGATACCAAACTCTTCGAGCCCAGTCCGGAGCCACAAGAATGACTTGGGCCCGGTCGCGCCGAATCTTCTTCAACACTCTGGGTAGAAGTGGTATAGGCGGAAAGGCGTACAACAGACCGCAACTCCACTCGCGACGAAAAGCGTCGCCGAGCGAGTGCCGCCTTGGAAATTCCAACGCGCAGAACTGATGACATTGCGCGTTCTCTTCGGTGGCGAATAGATCTAACCAAGGCTCTCCCCACTGTAGAAAGAGTCCTTGCGCCACTTCCGAGTGAAGACGCCATTCGTGATCCATCATGCACCTGCGGCTGAGGTTCGTCCGCCCTGGCGTTCAGGGAACCTGCCAGGTGTTGAACCATCAAGAATATGCCCTGATGTTCCAGCCATGTCCAGAGGCGCAGAGCCTCCTGACATAGGGTCCACGACCCCACCCCTCCTTGTTTGTTGCAGTACCACATGGCGGTGGTGTTGTCGTTGAACACCTGCACTACCTTCCCTTTGACAGAGGGAAGGAATGCCTTGAGTGCAAGTCGGATCGCCCGGAGCTCCAGAAGGTTGATATGGAGCCGGGACTCCGCCGGAGACCAGAGGCCTCTGATCTCCGCCTCTCCCATGTGACCGCCCCATCCCAGAAGGGACGCGTCCGTCACGACTGTGTGCTCTGGCTGGGGAAGGGAGAGGGATCTGCCCATGACCCATTGCCGGTTCGAGAGCCACCACTGCAACTGTTTTGCAGTCCCCTCCGAGATCCGGACGTGATCGGACAGGTTGCCCTGGTGCTGCGCCCACTGGAACTTCAGGTCCCACTGCAGAGCCCGCATATGCCATCTGGCATGATCGACCAGCAGGATGCAGGAGGCCATGAGGCCCAGCAGCCTCAGGGTCATCCGTACCGAAACCCAGGATAGAGGCTGAAAGATCGGAATCATAGCCTGAATATCCCGGACTCGCCGTTTGGGAGGATAGGCCCGAAACTGCGTCGTGTCCAGAACTGCTCCGATGAAAAGGAGCTGTGGAGAAGGAATCAGGTGCGACTTCGGCACATTGATGGAGAACCCCAGCGAGTGCAGGAGTTCGGCCGTAGTCTGGAGGTGGGAGACGACTGCCTGGGACGAGCCCGCCTTCAGCAGCCAGTCGTCGAGGTAGGGGAAAACTGGAATCCCTGCCCGGCGCAGATGAGCTGCGACCACCGCCAACACTTTCGTGAACACCCGAGGGGCACTTGTGAGGCCAAAGGGGAGCACGGTGAATTGAAAATGCTCGAGGCCCACCATGAACCGCAGGTAACGCCGGTGGGCCGGCAATACGGGGATGTGGAAATAAGCGTCCTGCAAGTCCAACGCTACCATCAAGTCTCCAGGGTCGAGGGCAGTCAAGACCTGAGCTAAGGTGAGCATCTTGAACTTCTCCTTCCGGAGGTAGCGATTGACGTTCCGGAGGTCCAAGATAGGACGCATGTCCTCCTTGTCCTTTTTGGGCACCAGAAAGTAGTGGGAGTAGCAACCACGTCCTACTTCTGGGGTCGGAACATGCTCGATGGCCCTCTTGGCCAAGAGGGCCGTGACTTCCTTCTGCAGAAGCACAAAGTGATCCCCTGACATGCGGTGGAATTGAGGTGGCATGGCTGGGGGGGTGGTCTAGAAGGGGAGGGAGTAGCCCCTTCGGACAATGTCCAAGACCCACCTGTCCGAGGTGATGGCACACCAGTGGTGAAGGTGATGGCGGACCCTGCCCCTACTGGCGTGCTGTGCACCTGAAAAGAAGGACTAGGAGGGCTTGGAGGCCGCGGACGGGGCGGGGTTGGTGGCCTGACCCGCACGCTGGTTGCCCGATCCGCCACGGCGGAAGCCACTTCCTCGGCCACGCGAAGACGCTTGCTGCGCGGGCTGGTGGCTGGGCAGCGGACGTGACTGGGCGCCCCTTCTGTGGCCAGGACAGGGCCAAAAAGCAGAGGTTATCGGAGGGCGCACAGCAGCAAGGCCCAGGGACTTGGCAGTAGCCCGTTAGTCCTTAAAGCGCTCCAGCGCATGGTCTGCTTTGGAACCAAAAAGACCGACTCCATCAAAGGGCATGTCCATGAGTGTATTCTGGACATCACCCGAGAAACCAGTTGTTCTCAGCCAGGCGTGGCGACGCAGCGCCACCGTCGTTGCAAGCGATCTGCCCAGCGAGTCGGCGGTATCAAGGCCACAACGGATGGTGTACTTTGCCGCATCCCTTCCTTCCGCAATGGTGCGGGAAAGCAGTGTCTGGACCTCCTCAGGACACTGGGGCAAAACGAGCGCCACCGAATCCCACAGAGAGTGGGAATATCGGCCCAAAAGGCAAGCAGTGTTGACTGACCGCAAGCCAGCACTGGAGGAAGAAAAGGCCTTCTTCCCAAATTGGTCCAGGCGTTTGGATTCCCTATCCGGAGGGGCGGTAGGGAAGGCGGTTTGGGAGGCAGAGGCTTGGACAACCAAGCTCTCGGGGTGGGATGTTGAGAGAGAAACAAGGGGTCGCCCGGAGCAGGGCGATGGCGTCGGGCCCATGTTCCTATCCACAGGAGCCCCTGTGGCGGGCTTGGACCAGGTGCCCAAAAGAACGTCAGACAGTGCATCATTAAACTGCAGCAATGGCTCCAAGGAGGTAGCTGCCGGCTGAAGCACTTCCGTCAGGAGTTTGAGAATACTGGAGAGGTGCACTCCTGAATGAGTATTATGTCAATAAGGAAGTAGTGGCGAATGTTGCGACCGTTACAAAGTGGGTCTTGAAACCCGATCCGGTCCAGAACCAGTCTGACATGAAGATTAAGTGTGTAGATCTCGGACTGCGCCTGTGCGGTGGGCCTCCTTGATAAGAGCCCAGTTAGTATTCCTGCAGTCCGTCGAAATTACGTCTCAACTCATGGGCTCTTATCAAGGAGGCCCACCGCACAGGCGCAGTCCGAGATCTACACACTTAATCTTCATGTCAGACCGGTTCTGGACCGGATCGGGTTTCAAGACCCACTTTGTAACGGGCGCAACATTCGCCACTACTTGCCAGCAATCACGATTGCCCTGACGAAGTTCAACCATTGAACGAAACGCGTTGGCTGATGTTTTGCATAAACCTCATGGACTGTTTGAAATAAAGACGTATATTTTTGCTACGAAGATACTGATTGAGCTTCCTTATTGACATAATACTCATTCAGGAGTGCACCTCTCCAGTATTCTCAAAGTATTGTATATCTGCCTGGCAGTTGGCATCCTACAACGGTGGATGCAGGAGCTGATCGTGCACACTAACTTTGAATATACCACTAAATCATCACTTGGGGAACACATCGAGGAGGTGCGGCCACTGGAGTCCACCGTTGGTTCGCTATTTTTTCACTTCCGTCAGGAGGTTAGTCCTGACAGCCACTGTAGACAATTGGAGGTGTAAGGCTCCAGCTGCTCTACGCAACACCGTTGCGAAATTTGCTCCCTCCTCCGTAGCCACGGAAGGAGGAGACAGCATGCCAGTGTCAGGAGAAGTGTCCAGACCACTGGCATCCCCAAGTTCCTCTGCCCAGTCCTGATCATACTCACACTGCTGTGTGAGAGGGTCTTCCGACCCCTCCCAGCTCTCCTGGTCCTCCTCTGACAGAAAATAAGGAGGAGGGGGGACGTCAGGGACCCAAGGTCTCATTGGCGCTGGAGCCGGCGTCGGGCGACGCCGGTCCGACGCCGCGTCCGGATCCGGAGAGAACCGGGGAACGACGCTGCCCGGAGCCCCGGGCGGCGTCAGGAACGGCACCGGGAACATCAGCGTCGGCGGAGTTAGGTCAACCGGCGTCGATGGGGGTTGCGGTACCACCGGAGCCGGGATCGAGGCCGGGGCCGAAGCCGGGGCCTGGTGCGAGGCTGGTGAGACAGGCGGCGCCGGGACCGGAGTCGTCGTCGGCGCCGGGGCAACCCCATCAGGGCCCGCGGGGCCCGAAGGCGCACCGGAGGGGCCTTGAGGCCCGAAGAGGCAGGCCATGGCCGACGGGAATTTCTGTATCTCGGCCGGAGTCGCCCCCGAACCCGGGAAGGACGGGTAATGCGGGGGCGGCTCCACAGGCACCTCCGGAGCCGCGGGGACAGTGCCGACAGGGGCCTCAGCCGAGTCGCGAGACCAGCGAGGCGAAGTCTTAGAGCGATTGTGCTTCTTAGACTTTTTGTGCTTCGACTTACCCGAAGAGTGCGAAGACTTGGACTCCGATGACGGGCGAGGACTCCGCGACCGGCCCCTCGACCTCTCCCGTGACCGGGGCTTGGTGCGGCGCGGAGCCGACTGCCGGACCTCGAGTAGCTTTCGAGACCGCTCTCGCAAAGCCTTCGGGTGTAAGGCCCGGCAGTCGGAACATGACTTTGTGTCGTGGTTGCGGCCAAGACAGTAGAGACACTCTAAGTGCGGGTCTGTGATCGACATCATTCGACCACAGGCGTCGCATGGCTTGAAGCCGGGCATCCCTACCGACACCTCGGAGCCTAGATGACTTGAAGAAAAACAGTGAAAAAATCACCAAAAAGTTAGTCAAAAAATGACTAGGGCACTGCTCTTCCCGGATCTGCGCTTACTGGCGCGGAAAAAGAAGAACTGACGTCAGCGCGCAGGGGCGGCGTCTAAGTACTGCCCGCAACGTCATCCCGGCGGTCCCGACGCCGACGACGGACGCGGAGCTGCACGACGCCGCCTACCGACGCGCAAGGGTACTGCTACGCAAAAACTTTCCGAATCCAGCCTGACGCTTGGGGATATTCTAAGGTAAGGAATCTGTCACTAACGTCTCTTTCAGATACAATTAATCAGTGATGTGTCTAATCTGCGCTGTCGCTTTCCAATAGCCCTGTTTATTATAACTGGTAATTTTAATCTAAAAATGTTGCTCTCAGGTGTTGATGGTTACCTAGAAGAGCCAATGTGAAGCTATGAGTTACCTTAAAGTTGTGCCCCTGATTGTCCATTGCTCTGTTAGAAGCAGACAGTTTTAACAAACTTAGTACAACATAACTGAATTTAAATGGGTGATTTCAAAGTGATAGGCCAGTGCCGCTACATTTAGATACAGAAGTATAAGGATCCCGATTGGCTATTTATTTATATCTTTGAGCAGTTTGTAATTATTGATAATTTTAAGGTGATCGATTTTGGAGTAAGTGACCACCTGGCCATGGAAATGAAAGGAAAGCATGTTAAAAGCTCTGAGCCAACTCTTGACTTATGCCTAACCTATAATCATAGAATAAGGGTCCTTATTACTGACGATCTCTTCAAGAGTTATTTAAATCAAAATTGAGAAGAATTTGTTAGATAAGCATGACATCGGTATTGAGTGGTATAACCATTTGATTGGGAGGGTACTGCCTCTCCTGAAAGTGAATTATAAATTAAACTCTAGAGGACATATTAGGAAAGGAGACATCCCGAAGGGGTGGTTCGATCAGGAATGTGAGGATCTACTTATGGACCTAAACAGACTACCATGAAAAATAAGTAATGGTGGGGACGAAAGTATGAGTAGAAAGCTTAGAGCCCTGAGGAACGAGTACCAAATGTTGCTGGGCCAAAAACAAGAGTACATTGCACAAGTCCAACTGGAGTAATATGCACAAACAATTTCAAAGAATAACTCCAAACTTTTCTGGCTGCTGGTCAATAGTGAATTCTTGATCTCGCCTTCAAATCTCAAGGCCCAAGTAACAAACTCAATTGGCAGAATTTATTTCACATCTATACAACACTGATGTAGAAATTTGCCAAGACTGCGCTGTGATTGGTGTGTCGCCTATTCCAGGGCGAGGAGATAATCTCCTAAATAATCAGAAACATGAAACCATCGCTAGCTGGGGGCCCGGATAATTTGCCAGCCATACTATTTATATGGTGGGCTGATGTCCTTAGTCACTCCTATAAATGGTTTTGTCTGACTGGTTCAATTCCTGATTCATGGAGGGAAGCAGTTATAAAGCCCACCCATATGAAAGGGCAAACAGATGATCAAGCAAATTATAGGCTGATTTCCCTCTTGGACATATCCTCCAAAATGTATGCTCAAACTTTGTTAAAATATATTTAATCAAGTTCTTTTGGAACGAGAACAATCCAGAAGGAGCAAGGGGGTTTCAGACAAAATTGCTCTACAACTGACCATTGTTTCGCACAATAGGGAGCAGCAATGAAGTTGTCAGTAACAGTTGGCAAGCTTAGCTGCTGTTGCCGACTTCCAGGCTGCTTTTCACCAAGTAGAACAAGTCATCCTCCGGGATAAATTCGGAGATGGAGTGCCTCATTAGATCTGTTATGTATGCTCCACAAACTGCACTCTAATATTTAAGTTCAGATTGATTTAAATGGTACAGGTACACTATTAGAAAAAATGCTGTGGAAAATGGTTTAAGGGAGGGATGTGTTTTAACCCTCCTCCTTTCTAGTGTGTTTATTTTGGATTTGCCAATTGAATTGGCAAATACTAATTCCTTTTCCGAAAATGGGGAGTTCCCATGTCAGCTCTTTTATGTATGCAGACGATTTAGGTATAATGGATTATACAACAGTAGGCTTACAACAAAATCTTCAGGTCTTGAATGCCTATTGTGCATTAAATAAACTCACTTTTAATGTTGACTAAACCTAAGACCATGATCTTATAGAAGAAATATTCCTGGTATCTTATTAATGGCCTGTTGGAACAGGCCAGTGATTATAGGTACTTAGGCCTTACATTTGACAGTAATCTAAAATGGGACAAGCATATAGGAAAGTTAGGATTTTCACTTTTGGCAACTGTTAATACTCTGAAAAGGTTTGACTCTTGCTCCGGGATTTACTCGCTAGGAAAGCCATCATAAGCAAGGCTATCCTGTAGGCACTTTACATGCATGGAGCAGAGTTATTAACCCTTGATCAGAGAGTAGATTGGGAGTGCCTAGAAAGCCTATGTGTAAAGACTCTTCTGTACCTCCCAAAAAAATAAATGACACGCTATTGGAAATTAATTGGACCTTGATGCTAGGACTTTATTAGCTTGATCCCTTGCCTTAAGGTTCCGGTTTTGTATTAAACGTTATTGTAATGACAAAAAACGTTCTTTACTGTTATGAGACATGCTGTCCCTGCTGATGCATTCTCACAGCTTATTGGTAAATTTATTCCCAACTCAGACTTAGGAATTGACAATTTTGAGGACGTTGATTCAATACCACTTAACAAATTGAAGGCTGCTCTTAAAGATGTGGTAAGGGAATATACTGTACTTTGGGATAGACCTGATTTAGGGAAGAGGCAATTGGTAGAGCACTTTATTAAAAACCTTGATGAAGCTGTGGCCTTTCCTTATTTGTTTACGATTCCTGATAAAAGAATAAGCAATATAGTTCTCTGTTTCTGTGTAGGTGTCGATCCTGGTTGGAAAATCCCGGTTTTAGAAGTAGTGTCTCTAAAAATAATGATCACTGTTTTTGCAAATTGAAAATGAAATGTATTTATTTTTAGATTTTCTTGTCTTTTGAGCGAGAGAAAAATGTTTTTTGTCCTATTTGTAATAAGTACGGAATCAGAAGTCAAAAAGAGGCGCACACAATTTTATATTCAATGAAGCACTTTCATACTGTACTTGCAAAGTACATTATGTTGATACAGATGATATCCTGTTAACGAAGGTCTGAGGCTCTGTTAAGGATCATATTATATGTATGGTAGAGATTTGCATATTATTGTGATTATATGCAATACTGTACTTTGTTTTAATATTGGTTGTATTTATTTTATGAGAAGAATTGATACAGCAAGTGTTTAATCCAATGAGGTAGGACCTTATATGGTCTCTGGGCGCAATTTGCACAAGTATAATAGGATTTTGGTTTTTTATGAATGTCAAAACCTTTTAACCGATATTTGTAATTATGTAGCTTTTGGTTAGTCTATTACATCTTGATTTGTGTATTTCTATAAGACTGTATTCTTGGAAATAAACTATTTTACTACCACTGTAGCAGCAGTAATGATAATGGTAGGGATGTAAGTGGATAATGGGTCTACAGATCCAATGGGAAAAAAAAACTAGAAGGACAGGGCAGTGTATGTATAGCTACAATTATTCAATAATTCTAAAGGTCAATGCTCTTAATTAATTAAGAACTGGGACTTACATTTCCTTAAGGCTAATGGGCATTTCCTGAATTTCAAATCTGTTGGATTAAAGTTGAATAAATACTGATGAAACTAGATATAATTATTTTCACAACTGCTGATGTATTCTGCCCACCTAGGTACAGAACAAGGCTCAACCTCCCTCGTTTCCAAGTCTGTTTTCAAGAATGAGCCACCATCGTATATGGTAGTTAAACCAAGATACACTGCGGCTTGAGAGAAGATTAGGGGTGAGCATATTGCGTCAAAATGCGAACACAGCAGATTCCACCTAGTAACATCTGTGCCTGAAGATAGAAAACAGCTTGTGCTCAGGCTGTCTACATTGCTCTGAACTGTAAGATGTAGTCCAGAGAGGCACAGGATACACAAAGTTAATCTACTCGCCTGCCAGCTCCTAAAAATCCCTCTTTTGAGTGTCTGCAAGTAGTGAGGATCAGAATAGCTGCGACTCAATGTGCGACCACCAATCCACCAACTAATCTGTATGTCTGCAATTTACATTTTTTTCTGTCTGAAGGGGGAAGAGGTGTTTCGCGAAAAGGCAGTTCAGCTTTCACTTACAGAAAAAATATGCCAAACCAACAACTGTGCCTTATTTACAAGTTCACTAATAAATCTAATAGCTATGTCTGAAGGAACAATTAGACTTAAAAATAGTTTAACTCAAAATTTGACTGAAAAGGACATCAAATTTAAAACGTTAACCTACTTCATTTCCTTTCCTGGTCATTAATTTATTTCCTTTAGAATGCTCCAATGGTAAACAATTATAAACATGTTTAATTATGCGATCAATATCTCAATAAAAGTAAAGTAGACAACCGTTTTTTCCAAAAGTTCTTTTTTTTTTTTTTTAAAACAGGTATGATTCAGAAAACATTGTCTCAAAGTCAATGAAAAAACCTTGAGTGCACTAAAAACATAACTAACAATCCGGGCACCAAATAGCATTTTAAAATCATTAACGGGCATCACATATCGCCATATAATTTTTTTAAAAATCAATTCAACATAGAAATAAAGACGTCTCTTTTGTGAATAGAACACAGATTGTATCTTTGTAAACAAATATTAACAAACCCGTCTAATTCAGACTAGAGTGAACCATAAACAGTTTAAACTTTAAAATGCTGAATAATTTTCCGTTTATATACTTCAGTGTAGGAAAAATACCACACATTAGCGTTTGTTACGAAAATAGTTTATTAAAAACATCCCTATTGTGTTGAAGAGCTTCATGGTGATTTTAATCTTTAAATAAAAAAAAATAGTACTCCCAATTACAATCTTATTACGAAGTGTAAACTTTTTAAAGTTTTTATTTTTACTTTAAAAAGTTACGGCAAGAGGGTAATGTTTTACTTTATAATCATGTTTTCAGCGGTTGTATTATTTTGTTGCTCTTTAAACAGGAGGAAAGCAATTCAATTCCTTACAATCCTGCTCTTCACTCCGCAGACACAAACTAACCAGGAACTGTGATATAGAAGAAGCAAATATGATACAGCATTCTGTACACCACTAAAGATCTATCAGCTGACAATGTTCCTTCCTAACATGTATCAAGAGTCTCTAACGAGGATCCTCAACAACTGCCGGTGATTTGTTATCAGGTTTTTTAGCAGCTGTGGTAGCCTTGGATGGTAATTCTCCAGTAGGTTTTTGTACTGTGGCATTAGATTCCACTTTTTTAAGTTCTGAACCTGTTTTGATACTTTTTACTTCACCACTAAGTGATTCAGGTTTTTGTCAACTGGTTGCTTGTCTTTGACCTCACGTTTGTCTTTTACTTGGTTTTCTTCTGCTCCTCTAGACTGATCCTTCTCACTTGAAACTTTATGTGGGGTCATCTTTCCACTTATAGCCAGATGGGGTGGACCCCTATCTCTTAAATCCTGATGTGGGGGCTCTCGCTCTCTTGATTCATGCTGTGGGGGTTGCTTCTCTCTGGAATTTTGACGTGGCGCCTCCCTTCCTTTTAAATCCAGACGTGGGGGTTCCCTCATTCGTGAATCCTGGCGCAAAAGTTCCTTCTCTCTGGAATCCTGGCGTTGTGGCGTCCGCTCTCTGGAATCCTGGCGTTGTGGCGTCCGCTCTCTGGAATCCTGGCGTTGTGGCGTCTGCTCTCTGGAATTCTGGCGTTGCGGTGTCCGCTCTCTGAAATCCTGACGGGGAGGCTCCCTCCCTCTAAAATCCTGAGGTGGTGGCTCTCTACCTCTAAATTCCTGCGGTGGTGGTTCCCTCCCTCTAAAATCCTGCGGTGGGGGCTCCCTCCCTCTAAAATCCTGCGGTGGGGGCTCCCTCCCTCTAAAATCCTGAGGTGGCTCCCTCCCTCTAAAATCCTGAGGTGGCTCCCTCCCTCTAAAATCCTGAGGTGGCTCTCTCCCTCCTAAATCCTGAGGAGGTGGCTCCCTCCCTCTAAAATCCTGACGGGGGGGTTCTCTCTCTCTTAAATCCTGATGTGGAGGCTCTCTCTCTCTTAAATCCTGCCACAGAGGCTCTCTTTCTCTTAAATCCTGCCGTGGGGGCTCCCGCTCTCTTAAATTCTGAAGGGGCCCCCTTTCTCTTGGATATGGCTCCCTGTTTCTGGAATCCTGAGGTGGTTCCTCATCTTCCATGTCCCAATGAGGCTCCATCTCTCTCACATCCTGATGTGGCTCCCAACCTCTTGGATTTGGTCGGGGCTCCCAACCCCTTGGACCCTGGCGGGGATCCCAACCTCTTGGACCCTGCTGGGGTTCCCAATCTCCTGGATCCTCTATTGGGCCCTCTCTTGGACCATGGTGTGGCTCCCACTCCCTTGGGCCTTGGTGTGGCTCCCAATCCCTTGGACCTTGGTGTGGCTCCCAATCCCTTGGACCTTGGTGTGGCTCCCAATCCCTTGGACCTTGGTGTGGCTCCCAATCCCTTGGACCTTGGTGTGGCTCCCAATCCCTTGGACCTTGGTGTGGCTCCCAATCCCTTGGACTTTGGTGTGGCTCCCAATCCCTTGGGCCTTGGTGTGGCTCCCACTCCCTTGGGTCTTGGTGTGGTTCCCACTCCCTTGGACCCTGGTGTGGCTCCCACTCACTTGGATCTTGATTTGGCTCCCACTCCATTGCTTCTTGGTCTCTGCCTCGATACCCACCCATTCCTCTGACTCTGTCCTCAAAATCTCGGTTTCTGTCTGGTTCAGGGCTTCTTATCTCCCAGTCTCTTTCATGACGACCAAGTTCTTCATCATCTTGGTCATCATTACACAGTTCTTCATCATTTTCAATTTGATTTCCAAAACCTCTTCTCCCAAACCTCTCCTGGTCTCTATCAGGAGGAAACATTTGTTGATCATTTCTATTCTGCCTTGCATCTCTATCTTGAGGTCCATCAGAGCCCCCTTCAGGGCCTTCTCCATGGCCTGGTGGCCCACCTGAATTAAAGTGACCTGGTGGTTGAAATGGAGGTCTTATCCCTTGAGGGGGAGGCATTCCAAAGCGTCCTTGTCCAGGTGGTGGGCCTCGGTGCATCATGTGAGGAGGCATTTGTCGAGGCACTGGAGGAAATCTTTGTGGAGAAGGAACTCCAGGTGGTCGCTGAAGTGGTATTAAACCGGGTCGTGCACCTAAAAGACCAGTAGATGGTGCTTGTGTTCCGTGTGCAGGACGGGTCGAATTACCTGAAAGAAAACAAAAGTAGGTATAAATGACTATGTAAAACACTACAGATGTACACAGCTTGCACGTTAACAGCTTTACAGAACACATATATCATTAACTTTCTGCCAAAGTAAAGCCTGCAGTCATACTGTGAAGTATGCATAGGAGCTGTTGATATATTTATACTTGATTTTGCTTGCATGTTCATATTCATAGTACCACATTAATCTCCGTAGTAGGATAAGCCAAAAGCTCATTGAAGCAGCCTGGGGTCTGTGTGGATACACACAATATGAGCATGCACAACAGTCAGAATCACTACTGTCCTGCTGATCCCAAGTTTGAAGTATTGCTTTTACTTGAGCTCAGAACACCACTTATCGCATCCCCACACCCTTGAATTGGTGCTCCACAAGGAGCTGCACATGGTGAAGGCTGGTTTTCACCACACACAGATGGTGTGAGTTGGTGGAGTGAAAAGCGGGGACAAGTAGAACCCAGAGGTAAGAACAGCATCAGAGTACGGTCGGGGATGTAAGGTCTCCAGAGCTTGGAAAAATAAGCGTGTTAGCTTTAGTTACAATCTGCTCTACCTGACAGTTCATAGATAGGAGCAGAAGAAACTAGCTAAAATACACAAAGTAAACACAGAGTGTATCCTCTAAGGCGTGAGAAAGAACAGATGGAAGAGAGTGGGGTAGGCATAGAGGAAGCTAATGAGAACACACGAGTCCGAGGTAAAATTGGAAAATGCCAGTAAGCCTACTAACCATTAAAGCTGGTTGAAGATACCCGCAGCACGATCTTAGCAATCCATGATACTATTCAAAGCAATATGCACGAAGGATATGGAGTTCCTCTGAGTCCAAGTGAAAGAACAGGGAGATACTAGAGGAGGGGATGGTGGTGGCCCCATACTGAAGGTGAAGGGGGAGATCCCCTTTTCGGAACTAGGGCTCTCACACACCTAGCAAGCTAGGTGTCATGCTTCATCATATGAGCCTGCCCCTCGTCAGGTCGGCGCTGCAATACCTGACGGGCACCCAGTACGGGGCTCTTTGGCGGGGATCTTTTGTTCCTGCCGTTGGGTGCAGTGGGGGTGAGGGGCCTAGTAAGTGTAGATGTGGGAGGGAAGTGAGTTAAAATAGGTCAGTTAGTCCTAACAGTGATTTATTCAGGAAGGTAAACTGCCTAGTTAAAAATATAGAGAGTGGCGGTGAACTAGAGGCAAGGTATCTAGCTGTATGTGCCCTACTCTCGGTCGGTCAACATGTTTCGTGCCCTGTGTGTCAGGAGGATCAAGGCACTTCTTAAGGACCAATTGTCAATGCTATCTACACAGCGTGGTAAGTGAAAAACTACATACCACATTCTCAGGTCAATAACCTGCAACCAAAACGAGAAGGAAAAACATGATTTTGATGTGGGATGCAAACACTGTACAAGACACGTATCTCTTAGAACTGTTCTTACGGTACCGAAATGGTACATGTGTTAAGTGAATTTGCATAGTCACACGCATGCTCAACACCGTGTGAGGGGTGAGACTAAGGTTAAAAAACAAGGTAAGGTCTCTCAAGCACAAGAGGAATCATGATAAAACCAAGGTCTCAAGAAGGAAAATCCATCAAGAGCCGTAAAGTAACAGAAAAGACAGGACAATAACATAACAGAGAGGACAGGAACCGTGCTCACCTATACTGTTGTCTAGTTAGGACTGCAACAGTATCCGGGCGGTCGTAAAGGACACCAATTTGGGTCCTATGTGAGCAGAAGAAAAAGGGCTGAATAAAGTAACAGGCTCCATACTGCACAAACCAGAAAAACAGAAAAAACCCAGGCGTCCGGACCATCAATGAGTAGTAAACAATTGCCAAGAGCACGAGGTCCAGGGGGTAATAGACGCCCCCTCAGACCAACCATACTCCCGTGTAGACCAGGTGTACTTTAGGCGCTACCACTGTGTAACAAACACGGTGGAAAAAGTAATAGTAACAGGAATATTCATATGTAAACACCTGTGAGTGAAAACGACAGCTGAGTGGGCCGGTACACCACGAAAGAAAATCACGGGGGTTGATAAACAAAAGGGGGGTTCCATTAGTAAACCTGGTGCCTCAGCTAGACCCGCAATGTAAGCTCACCTCCGTTACAATCCATAGCAAACTGAGTCTCCAAGTCCAGAGCAAGAGTGTGACTACTCACCAGCGTTCGAAGAGCGCTTCGTATATGACCTACCCTGCCGCAGGAAACCGGGATGGTGAATGGTGCCATAACTCAGGCACAGATGTACCAACCAGTCGGGGTCAACGTAGGCGGAGCCTCGTGTAATGGCGTAATCTCGCGAGACTTAGGGTCACGGAGGTTCAATGAGTGGATTAAGAATTAAAAGTAAAAATGAAGGCGGCCATCTTGTGATGATCAAGTGGCCATTTATGTCGATGGTATATAGTGTATAGAAAAAGCCACATAGGTGGTGGTTACCCTGGAGCCGAGGAAGAGCAAAGTGCAGGATAAAAGGAGCAACTGCAACAATCACAAAGCTAGTATAATCGCTAGGGATCTGTAGAACCAAAATCATAGAGATAGATGTAATCTCGTGAGACTTGGTTATGCAGTGGGGTTTCAGATCAGATCTGGAAGGGTTGGCGCGGCCATCTTGAGATTGTCAAATACAACTTCTAATCGAAGCACAATAAGGCGTGTGCCTCCATGGCGGAGCAAAACCGCGTAGTCCGGTTAGAATGGGCTGCGGAGGGTAAGTCAACCAGTAGTGTTGAGTAGCACGCACACCCCTCTATACGGTACCACCGAAAAAGTCCTAAAGAAGGTGCCTAGTGTATACTAGTATAGGAAATTAAAAACGCACACTCAATGGTTTGATTGTCGGTTTAGTGTGCTAAACAGATCTCAGTATCTATGCACCGGGAAGAATAATATCAGATGCCAGGCTACTCAAGGTACAGAACTGATATGGGGAGTTCTTAATGTAGTACACCAAAGAAGGTATGCGATACAGGTGGTATTCTAAGTACATATAGGTACAGACGTCGTGGTGGCTGACTCATTGTATGGTATCTCATGACACACAAAAAAATATATATATTGTGCAGTGGCACCCTCGTAGTGGATACGACCTAGTTAAGTGAACCCCATGGAATATCGTCATTGAGCCCTTCAAAATGGGTTGAAAGTCTATGGACCCATCTCTGCTCAATCCTAAACAGAGATGACTTAGATATCTGTGTGTGTGTGCTTCCAAAACTACCCATCTAAGTGAGTCAGGGGGGTGTTTAGCATCCTTGAAGTGTGTGTAAAGTCTAGTGGTAACCCTCTGGCACCGTATGTTGCTCTTGTGCTCGGTTATCCGGGTCTTGACTGATCGCATGGTCATCCCTATGTATTTCAAGCCACATGGGCAGGTGATCATGTATATGCATTGGTTAGTATTGCAGTTAGTATGCTTATTTAATTTCCATTGGAAGTTGGCCGAGAGAGAAATCTCCTTAACTGCATAAGTGAGTTTACACACTACGCAGGAGCCACAAGGATAGAGTCCTGTCACTGCCGGGAGACCCCACAAGGTCCTCTGTGTGTTAGGTTTGATTTGTTTAGGCCTCGTGTGTATCAGATATCTTTCAGGTTGCGTGTCCTTTTATATGCAAACCTAGGCCTAGGTATGCGCAGGTCACCTGTACCTAGTATCCCCCAGTGTTTATGGATAATTTTCTTGATTCGAGTGGAATCAGGGGTGAACGATGTAACACACGTCAGTGTATCTGTCGTAGGTTTTGTGTGTACCTCAAGAAGTGTCTCTCTAGGGTTGTTCCTAGCTCTTTTCATAGAGTCCCGCACTAGCCTTTCTGGGTAACCTCTAGCCCCAAGGTTGGCTGCCAAGGAACAGGCTTCAGTTTTATAATCAGCAACTGTCTTGCAGTTGCGTCTGATACGCAGAAACTGGCCAAAGGGTAAGTTGTCTTTCAGTGCCCTTGGGTGGTGACTATTGTATAAAAGCAAACTGTTGCGATCAGTGGGCTTTCTATACAGGGTAGTACTAAATTGTCCCTCAGTGAGTGTGATGTTAAGATCAAGAAACGGGACATTGGTTTCCGAAATGGTGTGGGTAAATCTCAGATAGTCATTCTGGTTGTTAATCCAACCCACGAATTCCGCGCAAGTGGAGCGATCCCCTGCCAAAAGATGAGGATGTCATCTATAAAACGTTTCCATAGTTTCAGGTTATTGAGGTATGGGTTATTAATGTTGTAGATGACATCCTTTTCAAATGCTGCCATATAAAGGCAGGCCAAACTTGGAGCAAAGGTACTGCCCATTGAAGTGCCCTGGCTTTGATGATATAGTTGTTTCTTAAATTCAAAGAAATTCTCAGTCAAAGCCAGGGTAGCACACTCCATGATGAAAGATACAGGAGTAGGTGAGGACCATTCCAATGCATTCAATGCATCCTCCACAACTGATAAAGTGGCTCTCTGGGGAATATTGGTATATAGAGCCTCCACGTCAAGTGTGATGAGGAGGTCTATATCGTCAGTATTTCCCGTCTCTTCAATAATTCTCAAGATATCTGTGGTGTCTTTAACAAAGGATGGAGTCTCTCTCACTATTGGCTGTAAAAAATGATCACAGAATTTAGAGAGTGGCTCAAGAAGTGAGCCAATGCCAGAGACTATGGGCGGCCAGGAACCAGGGTGGTACCCTTATGGATTTTAGGTAAGGTATAGAAGTATGGTATCCTCGGTTCCTTGGTGATTAAAAGTCTGCCTCCTTGTGACTAATCCATCCATTGGATTCAGCTTCATACACCATTGTAGAGATGAAGGAGGTGAGGCGTATTGTGGGATCAACTGCGATGGGAGTGTAATACCTGTTGTTTGAAAGTTGACGATTGCATTCTGCATCGTAGTCTGTAGTAGACTGAACTACAGTGGCCCCACCTTTATCAGCCTGTTTAATAGTAATTGTCATGTCTTCAGAGAGGTTTTTCGCTAATTCCAACTCAACGTTTGAGAGGTTGTGAAAAGAGGTCTGACTATGAGTTAAAGCTAGTTCCTTAAGTACTGCTTTCTCAAAAGTTAGGACCTCTATAGGGACCATGCTGTTATTTGGTGTAAAAGAGGAGGGGTTTCTTAACCCTGAGTCTTCCTGTTCATTCAAGGGTCTGTCTTGAAAGTATGCTTGTAATCGTATCTTCCTGAACAGGTTTTGTACCTCACAGTGGTCTCTGAACTTGTCCACCTTGGGTGTGGGGACAAATCCAAGGCCCATCTCTAGCAAAGTTTTCTCATGTTCTGTAAGGGTTCGGTGTGAGAGGTTAACTACTAGTTCCTCTTGCCTCGTGTTTTGCTCCGGGTCTCCATGCTGTTGGCTGGTTGGTCTAGCCATTGGACCTGCTTCTGAGATCCTCTTTGTTGCGCCCTCTTCCTCTGCCCCAGCCTCTGTCTAAAAAGGGGGTTGCTATTGTGGAAGAATTGTGGCGGGCCATGTTGATAAGGTGGAAACTGCCAGAGATGCGGCGGAGGGCCCTGATAGAATGGTGGGCCCTGATACGGTGGTACATTGTAGTACTGGTTGGGGCGTTGAGTCCTCCTAGAATTGTTACTCCCCCAACTTCCTGTACTAGAATCGCTATCAGTGGAGCCTCTCCTATCTGAGTTGTCATCGGATGAGTAGCTCGTTTTAGTTGATGTGTAGTCTGCCTTGAGGTATGGGTACACTTTTTCTTTTCGAATTTCTGAATATCCTTTTGAAGCTTCGTTATTTTTTGCTTCATCAAATAGTCTTTATTATCAGTGATCTCAGTATTAATCTCCGCAAGTCTGGCTTTATAGGCTGAGATCTGCACAGTTGTTTTGAGTGCTCCCTCTGCAATTTGGATCCTAACAAGGAGTGCATCTGCAAGCCTTCTAGCTGTGTTAATAATTAACACAAGCCAGTCCCTAGTGCATTTCCACGCAACTAGGGACCATTCCTTTTTAAAGGTGGCATCGTCCAAAAACAGTCTCGGGAAGTTACTGACAATCAAGCCAGAGGGGGCAATATTCCGTCATAAGGGCGCCATGGAGGGTTATTTTCAACCACTCCCTTTTCAATGATGTTAGGGAATTCCAATCATCTGATTGAGTGCCAGAAGCTGAACTGCCCTCAATTCCCAAAAGGGAAGGAGTTCTGTCTAAAATATCTGTTACCGCTTCGTCGCCGAAGCTCAGACCATGATGGTTATCCATAGATAATAAAATGTACTAGAGAGAGAGGGCCAAAGGGGATACAACCGTTATCCACTGGTAACCTAAACAGCAGTCCCACGGGTGTAACCCGTGCTAACTATGAATCAAAAAGGGGGGACAGCGGGGCAGGTTTAAAGAGGTCCAACATACATGCCCCAACAATACTATATGCACGAAGGATATGGAGTTCCTCTGAGTCCAAGTGAAAGAACAGGGAGATACTAGAGGTGGGGATGGTGGTGGCCCCACACTTAAGGTGAAGGGGGAGATCCCCTTTTCGGAACTAGGGCTCTCACACACCTAGCAAGCTAGGTGTCATGCATCATATGAGCCTGCCCCTCGTCAGGTCGGCGCTGCAATACCTGACGGGCACCCAGTACGGGGCTCTTTGGCGGGGATCTTTTGTTCCTGCCGTTGGGTGCAGTGGGGGTGAGGGGCCTAGTAAGTGTAGATGTGGGAGGAAGTGAGTTAAAATAGGTCAGTTAGTCCTAACAGTGATTTATTCAGGAAGGTAAACTGCCTAGTTAAAAATATAGAGAGTGGCGGTGAACCAGAGGCAAGGTATCTAGCTGTATGTGCCCTACTCTCGGTCGGTCAACATGTTTCGTGCCCTGTGTGTCAGGGGGATCAAGGCACTTCTTCAGGACCAATTGTCAATGCTATCTACACAGCGTGGTAAGTGAAAAACTACATACCACATTCTCAGGTCAATAACCTGCAACCAAAACGAGAAGGAAAAACATGATTTTGATGTGGGATGCAAACACTGTACAAGACACGTATCTCTTAGAACTGTTCTTACGGTACCGAAATGGTACATGTGTTAAGTGAATTTGCATAGTCACACGCATGCTCAACACCGTGTGAGGGGTGAGACTAAGGTTAAAAAACAAGGTAAGGTCTCTCAAGCACAAGAGGAATCATGATAAAACCAAGGTCTCAAGAAGGAAAATCCATCAAGAGCCGTAAAGTAACAGAAAAGACAGGACAATAACATAACAGAGAGGACAGGAACCGTGCTCACCTATACTGTTGTCTAGTTAGGACTGCAACAGTATCCGGCGGTCGTAAAGGACACCAATTTGGGTCCTATGTGAGCAGAAGAAAAAGGGCTGAATAAAGTAACAGGCTCCATACTGCACAAACCAGAAAAAACAGAAAAAACCCAGGCGTCCGGACCATCAATGAGTAGTAAACAATTGCCAAGAGCACGAGGTCCAGGGGGTAATAGACGCCCCCCCTCAGACCAACCATACTCCCGTGTAGACCAGGTGTACTTTGGCGCTACCAGTGTGTAACAAACACGGTGGAAAAAGTAATAGTAACAGGAATATTCATATGTAAACACCTGTGAGTGAAAACGACAGCTGAGTGGGCCGGTACACCACGAGAGAAAATCACGGGGGTTGATAAACAAAAGGGGGGGGGGTTCCATTAGTAAACCTGGTGCCTCAGCTAGACCCGCAAAGTAAGCTCACCTCCGTTACAATCCATAGCAAACTGAGTCTCCAAGTCCAGAGCAAGAGTGTGACTACTCACCAGCGTTCGAAGAGCGCTTCGTATATGACCTACCCTGCCGCCGGAAACCGGGATGGTGAATGGTGCCATAACTCAGGCACAGATGTACCAACCAGTCGGGGTCAACGTAGGCGGAGTCTCGTGTAATGGCGTAGTCTCGCGAGACTTAGGGTCACGGAGGTTCAATGAGTGGATTAAGAATTAAAAGTAAAAATGAAGGCGGCCATCTTGTGATGATCAAGTGGCCATTTATGTCGATGGTATATAGTGTATAGAAAAAGCCACATAGGTGGTGGTTACCCTGGAGCCGAGGAAGAGCAAAGTGCAGGATAGAAGGAGCAACTGCAACAATCACAAAGCTAGTATAATCGCTAGGGATCTGTAGAACCAAAATCATAGAGATAGATGTAATCTCGTGAGACTTGGTTATGCAGTGGGGTTTCAGATCGGATCTGGAAGGGTTGGCGCGGCCATCTTGAGATTGTCAAATACAACTTCTAATCGAAGCACAATAAAGGCGTGTGCCTCCATGGCGGAGCAGAACCGCGTAGTCCGGTTAGAATGGGCTGCGGAGGGTAAGTCAACCAGTAGTGTTGAGTAGCACGCACACCCCTCTATACGGTACCACCGAAAAAGTCCTAAAGAAGGTGCCTAATGTATACTAGTATAGGAAATTAAAAACGCACACTCAATGGTTTGATTGTCGGTTTAGTGTGCTAAACAGATCTCAGTATCTATGCACCGGGAAGAATAATATCAGATGCCAGGCTACTCAAGGTACAGAACTGATATGGGGAGTTCTTAATGTAGTACACCAAAGAAGGTATGCGATACAGGTGGTATTCTAAGTACATATAGGTACTAACCAATGCATATACATGATCACCTGCCCATGTGGCTTGAAATACATAGGGATGACCATGCGATCAGTCAAGACCCGGATAACCGAGCACAAGAGCAACCTACGGTGCCAGAGGGTTACCACTAGACTTTACACACACTTCAAGGATGCTAAACACCCCCCTGACTCACTTAGATGGGTAGTTTTGGAAGCACACACACAGATATCTAAGTCATCTCTGTTTAGGATTGAGCAGAGATGGGTCCATAGACTTTCAACCCATAGTGAAGGGCTCAATGACGATATTCCATGGGGTTCACTTAACTAGGTCGTATCCACTACGAGGGGCCACTGCACAATATATATATTTTTTGTGTGTCATGAGATACCATACAATAAGAGTCAGCCACCACGACGTCTGTACCTATATGTACTTAGAATACCACCTGTATCGCATACCTTCTTTGGTGTACTACATTAAGAACTCCCCATATCAGTTCTGAACCTTGAGTAGCCTGGCATCTGATATTATTCTTCCCGGTGCATAGATACTGAGATCTGTTTAGCACACTAAACCGACAATCAAACCATTGAGTGTGCGTTTTTAATTTCCTATACTAGTATACACTAGGCACCTTCTTTAGGACTTTTTCGGTGGTACCGTATAGAGGGGTGTGCGTGCTACTCAACACTACTGGTTGACTTACCCTCCGCAGCCCATTCTAACCGGACTACGCGGTTCTGCTCCGCCATGGAGGCACACGCCTTATTGTGCTTCGATTAGAAGTTGTATTTGACAATCTCAAGATGGCCGCGCCAACCCTTCCAGATCCGATCTGAAACCCCACTGCATAACCAAGTCTCACGAGATTACATCTATCTCTATGATTTTGGTTCTACAGATCCCTAGCGATTATACTAGCTTTGTGATTGTTGCAGTTGCTCCTTCTATCCTGCACTTTGCTCTTCCTCGGCTCCAGGGTAACCACCACCTATGTGGCTTTTTCTATACACTATATACCATCGACATAAATGGCCATTTTTCTATACACTATATACCATCGACATAAATGGCCACTTGATCATCACAAGATGGCCGCCTTCATTTTTACTTTTAATTCTTAATCCACTCATTGAACCTCCGTGACCCTAAGTCTCGCGAGATTACGCCATTACACGAGGCTCCGCCTACGTTGACCCCGACTGGTTGGTACATCTGTGCCTGAGTTATGGCACCATTCACCATCCCGGTTTCCGGCGGCAGGGTAGGTCATATACGAAGCGCTCTTCGAACGCTGGTGAGTAGTCACACTCTTGCTCTGGACTTGGAGACTCAGTTTGCTATGGATTGTAACGGAGGTGAGCTTACATTGCGGGTCTAGCTGAGGCACCAGGTTTACTAATGGAACCACCCCCCTTTTGTTTATCAACCCCCGTGATTTTCTCTCGTGGTGTACCGGCCCACTCAGCTGTCGTTTTCACTCACAGGTGTTTACATATGAATATTCCTGTTACTATTACTTTTTCCACCGTGTTTGTTACACAGTGGTAGCGCCAAAGTACACCTGGTCTACACGGGAGTATGGTTGGTCTGAGGGGGGGCATCTATTACCCCCTGGACCTCGTGCTCTTGGCAATTGTTTACTACTCATTGATGGTCCGGACGCCTGGGTTTTTTCTGGTTTGTGCAGTATGGAGCCTGTTACTTTATTCAGCCCTTTTTCTTCTGCTCACATAGGACCCAAATTGGTGTCCTTTACGACCGCCGGATACTGTTGCAGTCCTAACTAGACAACAGTATAGGTGAGCACGGTTCCTGTCCTCTCTGTTATGTTATTGTCCTGTCTTTTCTGTTACTTTACGGCTCTTGATGGATTTTCCTTCTTGAGACCTTGGTTTTATCATGATTCCTCTTGTGCTTGAGAGACCTTACCTTGTTTTTTAACCTTAGTCTCACCCCTCACACGGTGTTGAGCATGCGTGACTATACAAATTCACTTAACACATGTACCATTTCGGTACCGTAAGAACAGTTCTAAGAGATACGTGTCTTGTACAGTGTTTGCATCCCACATCAAAATCATGTTTTTCCTTCTCGTTTTGGTTGCAGGTTATTGACCTGAGAATGTGGTATGTAGTATGTAGTTTTTCACTTACCACGCTGTGTAGATAGCATTGACAATTGGTCCTGAAGAAGTGCCTTGATCCCCCTGACACACAGGGCACGAAACATGTTGACCGACCGAGAGTAGGGCACATACAGCTAGATACCTTGCCTCTAGTTCACCGCCACTCTCTATATTTTTAACTAGGCAGTTTACCTTCCTGAATAAATCACTGTTAGGACTAACTGACCTATTTTAACTCACTTCCCTCCCACATCTACACTTACTAGGCCCTCACCCCCACTGCACCCAACGGCAGGAACAAAAGATCCCCGCCAAAGAGCCCCGTACTGGGTGCCCGTCAGGTATTGCAGCGCCGACCTGACGAGGGGCAGGCTCATATGATGAAGCATGACACCTAGCTTGCTAGGTGTGTGAGAGCCCTAGTTCGAAAGGGGATCTCCCCTTCACCTTCAGTGTGGGGCCACCACCATCCCCACCTCTAGTATCTCCCTGTTCTTTCACTTGGACTCAGAGGAACTCCATATCCTTCGTGCATATAGTATTGTTGGGGCATGTATGTTGGACCTCTTTAAACCTGCCCCGCTGTCCCCCCTTTTTGATTCACTATTCAAAGCAACCCACCAAGAGGCACATTCACCTTTCGGGGTCCAATGACAAGGGTAAGACTCTCTGAACTGTTCACGAGCATGGAAAATCAGTCACATGACAAAAGCCTAGCTGTCCAGTAGAAGGTCCTCTGCTTTATTTAGCAGCGATGTACCCTCCTTGCAGCAAACCCCAACCTACAAGAAATTGGCACTGGCTGCAAACCAGAAAGCCAGGGCACAATCTGAATTTTCCCAAAAGAAAGTTTAATGGTATAAAGAGTTTAGCTTCACATTAAGCATACTAAAGACCATACTGTCCTAAAAGACGACGAGAAAATTAATTAGATAATTTATGCTAGCAGACATCAGATCAACATCTTTATTGTTGCTCCCACAAAAATGCAATCTATGGATTACTAGCTTGGGTAAGTCAGAGAAGACAGCAAAATAAACATCAAATAGAAATGGAAAGAGGGGCATAGGTACATTCTGATGACCACTTCCTCAAAATTGTACAGGAGGCATAGGTGACTGATGTAATGTTCTGTCCTAATTTCCCCTCCTTTGCCCTAGTTTATTCCCTAGAATCTTCGGGTAGAGCTTATTTAGAATGTTGGAGTCCTGTCAGTGAAAGAACTGTATGGCAAGACTGGATAAAGACTTAAACATCATTTTCTCTTCAGAATCATCTTTTCATTGGCGACGAGGATGGAATGCTGCGCAGGGGACAGCAAGGCGTCTCCACCCCAGTGAAATTCATCCTGCCGAACCTGAGGTACAGCCAGCTGTTATTGAAGCATAGATCTATGTCACACAAACTCATATGTGATAGGTGGCGCCTGCGAGATGATTTGATGGACATAACGTCTTAGGACACTTGTATATGCTAAGGGTCTGATTCACTCAGAATGCATTTTAATTAAGCTTTCCTTTTTTCGATTTCTATTTTTTGTAAATTCTGGTGGGGTCTTTTCAGTTTTTTCCCCCAGTGATTTCAATACCTTAAAAACAGTGGTTACACATTTTCGTGGCATTAAAAACGACAGAAACAGTGTTTTTCCGGTGTTTATGGAAAGTTTTGCTTTTATTATTGCTTGCGTTCTGCACTGATAGCTCATGGTATATAGACAGTGTACATAGAGTGTATATAAGGTCCAAATACATTTTTACAAACAAACTTATTGTAGTATACCATACAATACTTCTTCAGTGAGTCTTTAGTCATGCGCGCTCACTCCGTCCTTCCCATGTAAACTTTTATTTGTGAAAAGGCCCTTTCAACATTGGCACTTGAAATGGGCAATGCCAAAACAGTCAGTACACAATTTGCTAACTCTGGCCACTGACATAGATTTCCATGCTAATACTGGTGCACCAGAAGATTGCGATTCTCTGGGACAGGTTCTGTAACATATGCGTAGAACTGGGCGCATATGTCCTCAGAGTTATTGAAGCAGTCAAAAATCAACGCAGTACTTTCCAAAATCCGGAGAAAATTCCCCTTTACGGAAGGGATCTAGAACTTGTGTAGAGTACCAAAGTGAGGCTTCATTGGCTTCAAATGCCATGGTTGGTGAAAGGACATTTCTATGCATCATTGCAAGCCATTTATCAGGCATAGCAAAATAAAATTTCGTGATTTGCTCCTCAACATTTCTTTGCTTACCAAGAGGCAAGCATTCTAACACGGAGCATGTTGCAGTGCCAAAGTCACTAAAAGTGTCACCCAACCTACTCTCAAGGAGATGTTTCACATCTACACCAATTACGCTGAACACTTGGAAGACAAGGGTGTTTAAGACTCTAGTTTTTTTTATTATGTCCACTACAGCAGTCATGTTTTCCTGGAAAAATCTAAGAATGCAGTAGAGTGTACCTTTTTTCACATCACTATCATTATCCGATCGAAGACCCTCACATTTCTTGCCTTCGGCATCATCACTAAGCAAACATTCTGTAAACTGTCACCACATGGATAATAAAGCATTCATGGCCTCTAGGACTGAGAACCACTGGCTAAATGACACAGTTGGGATGACTTTCTTTGATGTCATACAAAGCACAAAATGAGAAATATTTGAGTTTTAGTCCCAGCACATAACTAAACAGTGTGCCAGAATGGACTACAAAGTCAATAGCCTTCTTCATTAACTTTGAAGATTGTAAAGATGGTTTTAGCATACCATTTAGCAAGTGGCAAGGATCTCTTACAGGGAAGCACTTCAGCTCAGGTATCAATTTTGACAGGTCATCACACAACTTTTTCATATATGTAGCTGAATCACTGCAAATCCAAACAATATCACTCCAATCTTTGTTCAACTTGGTAAGAACGTTTTGCAGCAGCATTCCAAGTGACACTGCGTTCCATGTTGTCCAAAATTCTGGTATCATGTATTCACCACTATCCCAGATGCTTGGTGACAGCACTGTTTTCACATATGCCTCTGGTTCCCACGTCCCCGGCCGCGCAGAGGCTGAACAGCTTGCGCCGGCCTGTGGCCTGGGCGGGACGTGGCGGGGCACCCCTTCCGTAGCCACGAAAGGGGCGAAAGGCAGACTGCGCAGGGCGGGTGGTGGAGAGGCCCAAGGACCTGGCCGTAGCCCGAGAGTCCTTAAAGCGCTCCAGCACGTTGTCTGCCTTGTCGCCGAAAAGGCGACGGCCATCAAAGGGCATGTCCATAAGGGTGGATTGGACATCCTCGGAAAAACCAGTCGACCACAACCAGGCGTAGCGTTGAAGGGCTACTGACGTGGAAATCGTCCTGCCTAGTGCGTCAGCGGTATCCAGCCCACAGAGGATGGTAAACTTCGCTGCGTCTCTCCCCTCGGCAACTGCACGGGAGAGCACGGCCCGGGACTCCTCCGGGCACTGGGGCAGCACCTGCACTACCGTATCCCACACAGAGTGGGTGTAACGGCCCAACAGACATACAGTGTTTACCGACCGCAGTCCCAAGCTGGAGGACGAAAACATTTTCTTCCCAAGGTGGTCCAGATTTTTGGATTCCATATCGGGTGGTGCGTTAGGGAATGCGCCTTTGGAAGTGGAGGCTTGGACCACCAAGCTCTCAGGGGTGGGGTGTTGGGAGAGGAAAGTAGGGTCACCCGGGGCCGGGCGGTGGCGTCGGGCAATCATCCTGTCCACAGGAGCCCCTGTGTTGGGCCTGGCCCAGGATGTTCGTGAGGGCTTCATTAAACGGCAGCAAGGGCTCTGAAGAGCTCACTGCCGGTTGAAGGACCTCTGTCAGGAGGTTAGTCCTGACTGCCACCGTAGGTAGCTAGAGGTGGAGAGCCTCGGCCGCCCTACGCAACACCACTGCGTATGACGCTCCCTCCTCCATAGCCACGGTAGGAGGACACAACATGCCAAGGTCTGGTGAGGTATCCAGACCACTGGCTTCCCCCAGTTCCTCTCTCCAGTCCTGTTCATAAGCCAACTGGTCGGTTAAAGGGTCCCCAGACCCCTCCCAGTCCTCCTCACCCTCCTCTGGCTGCCAATCTGGTCTCAAAGAGCCAGGGTAGAACAGGGGCACAAAAGTACCAATTGGCGTCGGATCCGGCGTCGGTGGACGCCGGTCCGACTCGGTGTCTACCTCGAGGTTGAGGCCGGGGTCGACGTCGGCTGGGGACACAGCCGACGCCGGTTGCAGATGTGGTGCCGGTGGAATCGGCGCCGGGGGAGGCGTAACAAGGCCGACCGGCGCCGATCTGGATCCAGGCCTGGATCCAAGGGGACCCTGCGGCGCCGAGGCCGAAGCCACCGGCACCGAAGGCCCAGGGCTCCCAGCCGAGTCCGCAGGGCCCGAAGGCGCGCCGGCGGAGTCGGGCTGCCCAAAGGTGGCGTGCATCGCTTCGTAAAACTGACGAAGCTGGGCTGGGGTCGCTCCCTGTCTTGGGAAGGAAACCCGGAGCCGACCCTACGGGCTCCGCACGCGGAGCCACGGGAGGGACACCGTTGCATCCCTCGTCGCGTCGGCCCACGGACGGGGAGAAGTCGAAGAGCGACGATGCTTCTTCGACTTCTTCTTGTGCTTCGACTTACCTGACCCCGAGTGCGAAGACTTAGACGAAGAATGGTGTTGGCTCCGCGACCGGTCCCTCGATCTCCTCCGCGACCGGGACCCCGAGCGAGACGGAGCCGACTGCCGGGCCACGAGTAGCTTTCGGGACCGCTCCCGCAAAGACTTCGGGGCCATGATCCGGCAGTTGGAGCACAACTTGGGGTCGTGGTCGCGCTCCAGGCAGTAGAGGCACACGTGGTGCAGGTCCGTCACCAACATCAGTCGGTTACAGGCACCGCAGACCTTGAAGCCGGGCATCCCTCGTGCACCAGGAGTCGATGGACTCAAAAAACGAGTTTGACAAAAGTTGAGAAAAAGTCAGTCAAAAGTGACTGGAGGTACCGCTCTCTCCGGATCTGCGCTTGCTGGCGCGGAAAAAGAAAGAACTGACGTCAGCGCGCGAGGGCGGCGTCTATCTAGCTTCCGCGACGTCATCCCGGCGACCACGACGCCGAACGCGGAGTCGACCGCCGCCACTTTCCGACGCGCAGGGGTACTGCTGACGAAAAACTTTCCGGATCCAGTCTGACGCCTGGGGGTAATTCTAAGGTAAGGAATCTATAACTAACTGTTTCTTTAAGATAACCTGCTTTTTGTATGGAACAAAATTAACTATGCTTTGAAAAGTAAATTGTCTTACTTACCTTTGTATTTTAGGACCCACCGAATGATATCTAGGCATATCACCCGAGTAGTCGATGTAACTAAAAAGTAATCCAAAAGTAATATAAAGTAATTTCAATGCATTTTGAACTGTTTTGAAAACAAATACTAATCTATATCGATTCCAATTTCATGTACAATTGCATTTTCTTGTAAAGTTTTGCATTTGAAAGCATATTCTACTTACCTGATCCAAGTCCTGCTTGGTTCTAGAAATAAAACATAAGTATACCTTTTTTATACTTACCTAATTGGTATGGATTCAGTCTCTGAGCGTGTGCCATCACTCTTGATTGAGTGAATACAATAAATGCTTAACAAACCATCCTGATAAGCCTAACTGCTCAACCACACAACCACAAATAGAGCTGTTAGAGATTATCTAATTTAGCCTGTGTTAGACCTCTGGGGATCCACTGTACTCTGTGCACACTATACCGTACTTTGGCATAGTATACAGAGCCAGCTTCCTACAGAGTGCACCCGCGCAAGCCCTGCTGAAGGGGAAGAAACTTTGCAGTTCACCGCATGAGCACTGGGCTGCTGTAAAGGAGTGTTGCCATCTGATATTTTGGTGTAGAAATGTTTTCCGTGCGAGAGCGGCTGATTAGGAAGAACATAGCAGCCTGCGGCATAAACACCATACGGATTGACTTGGTAATACCTCCTGTTTCGGAGTGCCACCAACCTGAAGAATGACACCCAGCTCTTTCATGGTAAGGGAGCTCACAGTTCAGAGGTACTGTGAGGATTGCAGCTCTTGTTCCCACAGCATCCAATACAGAGGAGCGAGTGTTTGGGCCATCAAACAAGTAAGACTTTCTTAATTTTCAGACCACAGTATTTTTGTGCTAGTAAACAAACTCCGCCTTGCAGCTTGAGACATTTCCCAAGAAACCCAGAGAGAAATTCCTCCTATAGAAACAAAGAGCAAACGAATACTACGTGCACTCTGTTACCTTCTGCAAAAAAGCTATTTTATCTTTTATGTAAGAGTGTTCCAAATGCATCCGTTTGTAAATTTTGTACTGTGCCTTTGTAAATCTGATCTCGCTCTTACTAATCTCAAATATGGCAGCAGCTAGTATGACCCAACCACCTCCTTTTTTGAATGAAGCAGGAGAACCTGAAATATTCTGGGATAGGTAGATAAAAATATTCAATTTATATTGAATTGCTATAGGTGGTGAGAAATTGTCTTCAGTACGAAAAGAGCATATTTTGCCACATAATTTAAGAATACAAGGAAGAAAAGTGTCTTAGGATATAGCAGGACAAGAATCTAATGAAGCCAGACGGGAAGATGGACATTGAGGAAGATGTTGTTCAGGCCACACTAAAGAAACTAGAAAATCACTTCAAAGAAAGAATTAATGGAGTTACTTGAAAGGCACAAGTTCTTCAATAGAGTACAAAAAAGGAGAGAAAGTGACTACATACATAGCTGTTTTAAGAGGGTTATCCAATACTTGTGATTGTTTTCCGCTCACAGACTCTTTAATAAGAGATCAATTAATTTGTTTCACTAATGACCATAAGGTTCAGGAAAAATTGTTAACCCAAAATTCTGATCTCAAAGAGGCCATAAATATTGCAAGGGTTATTGAATATACTGCTTTTTGTCAAAGAGATCAAATTATCTAACGGGACTCACATCTCACTAGTGAGGAAAGTGTATTCAAAATCAATGAAACAATTGCAGTGAAACCTAAAACCAAAAATGAGAATCTGAAATGCTCTAGATGTGGGAACCACAGTCAACTGGCCATTGATCCCAAATGTTCTGCATATGCAGGTTTATGTAAGAAATGCAACGAAAGAGGACACTTTACCAAAGTTTGTAAAGTTCCTGAGAAAAATATACAGCTCATAAATGATGCAGAAGGAGTTCAGGAGGAAAAAAGAAAACTGATATTCCAAATAACACTCATGAAAAGGAAGAACAAATTTCATATCCTATCTGTGACATACTATTAGATGGCATAAGCGTTAAAGCGTATGCTGACTCATGTTCCCCATACATATTAATTGACAGTGAAACATTTCACAACAATTTTCCTAGCAAGGAGTACCAACTAGAAATTCCTGATATTCAACCAGGAATATATAACAGAGAACCAAATCCCCTAGAAGGAATGATACAAAAAGTGCATCTCCTTCAACGATAGATACAGAGTAGGTAAAAAGCAATGCCATCCCGGTGATTCACAAAACAAGGCTCATTCCATTGCTGATGATGGAACCTTTGAAAGAAGAATTACAGAAATTAGTAAAGCAAGGTATCATCGAAGAGGTAGATTGTTCCAAATGGGTGGCCCCTATAATTATCACATCAAAAAATGGTGGAGAAAATATTCATCTTTGTTTTGTCTTGAGGGATTTCAACGCCAACATATGGGTGGATCTGCATTATCTCCCTAGGACACATGAAATATTAAGCATCATACATGAGGCTAATTATTTCAGTGTCCTAGACTTATCCTCAGCATACCATCAGGTAGCACTTCATTCTGAATCACAAATGTTAACAGCATTTTCCACACAGTTTGGAACTAATAAATTCATCAAAGTGTCATTTGGCTTGGCCTCAGCATTCCAGAGGATAATGCAACATATGCTGATGGAGTCTAAGAAAGCAATGTGCTTTCAAGATGAGATTTTGGTTTATAGGTCAAATGAAGAACATAATAGTAATCTGAGATCTGTAAAGTGCAAACTAAGAGATGCAGGGTTCACTATTAAGGAAAGTAAATTTAAAATGGGGGTTACATCTGTGGAATATTTTAAACACACAATTTCTAATGAAGGTATTAAACCCAAAATAGATTTGGTAGAATCAGTTCGCAAAACACCTACACCAACGAATAAAGAGGAGGTTAAGTCCTTTCTTCGTTTAGCAGAATATATATCCAAATTCATAAAGAATTTGGTCCAACGCATTAGGACCTTACTCAAAAAAGGTACTCCATCTGAACGAATTGATGAACACATGAATACATTCATCAAGATAAAGAATGCCTCTGCCAATACTTCAAACATTGACAATATCAACCAGAAAACCAAAACATCATGCTGTAATACCATAACGTGTCGGCCATCTTAGAGTGGCTCATGATAGGATCATCCTTATAGGATTTGGGCCACTTAGTATAGCAACATGTGACTCATGAGCCACTCTAAGACGGCAGACGTGTTTCGGTATTACAGCACGACGCAGGTAACTGAGGTGGAACTGAACATGACGTAACTCGAATGGGTATTTAAGGACAGCTTGGGAATGGCATTCCATTTCGCAACTGGTGGTGTACTCTGTGGAGAATGTGAGTCCACGCATTTAAATCATGGCGGTAAAGGGCTAGTGGGAAAATGGAGAACTGGTTAAGAGGTTGGGAACACTGTTAACTTTTTGGAAAGTGAGCTTGTTTTGTTTTGAACAAATACATAGCGGTATGTTGTATGGATTATGCTGTCATTATCACGAAAGGACCAGGACTCTCTATAAATGTTTTGAGTGTTCCTGGGATCACAATTTAAGTGTACATGGGTGGGTAGTTGTACGACGTTTGGTCGTGACGTCAGTATGCTTTTTTGTGACATGCCAAATTGCTCGTAGATGGATGCACTTTGGACGATACACTTGTCGATTGTTTACGTGATTCTTTAGTATCAAGTTTATTATGGAATAATGTGTGCCACTACTCTGAACGCTGATATAAACGTGCAGGTAATACAATAAAATCTTTTGACGTGTGGTTTTATGCCTGTCAAACTTTGAGTAACTAGAGAGTGAGTGTGGCCGCCAACTTTTGGGGTTTGATTGATAATCTACTGAAACATACACTGCCACCTACTAGTGAGTTATGTTTTAGAGATAATCTGCATGGGCAACTGTTTTCTATACAGATTCGATGCAGTGGGCACTCAATGTTATTGTATATAAATTACGGTTGAGAGCAAGGCTCAGTTTATTATCTATGCATATATGGTTGTAATGCTCCAAAGAATGGAACATTTATAACTGTCACAAATAGAGCTGGTGTAAAAAAAAAGTTTTAAATGTGATTAATAAGGTTGTAGGAAGCTTTGAAACTACACAGTACAGTAAAGGAAAGAACTATGCACTCTCTTGTTTTTGATGTTTTCTAGGGACTCAAGATAGTTTTGAAAAAACACGTTACTTACTAGAAAAAAGGAATTTACTCTTTGACCTTACATTCAGGTCCGAAGATATATGTTATATGGTAAGCGGCTATGTGATTTTTTTTGCAAATGTGAACGTTTAGTTTTACAAAAATTTGTATAACCAGCCTAGAGTGGTTGGGTCTCTTAGTAATTAACATCTGGGACTAGAGAACTCGTAGACCGGTTTGAACTTTCTCTACTGTACTTACCTCTATATGGTTGACTCAAGGTAGTTGACCTCTTGTGCTTATGTACCATATATTCCATTTTCTAGAAAGGAGTCCAATTCTGAAGAACACGGGGAGAAACTCGACTCTACAGCACGTTTTCTGATTTTGTGGTAAGCAAGATACAATAGAATGGTTTAAACCACTGTAGTCTTTTTCTAAAATATATTAGTACTGAAGGGTTTCTTCACACTATAAAATGAGATCTTTGCCATACACGTTCTAAACCTAAAAAACTAACTTTGATCATACTATGAGCTTTGCAGAGTTACAAGTTTTTTTTTCTAAAAAGAAGCGATAAGTCTATTTAGAAATTTGTTAGGACAATATATGTTATATATATTGGCTATGATGTGTAATGAGGAACAAACAATTTTTTTTTATCAAATCAAAAATATTTTTTCATAGACAGTTTGGTACTTTGATAAGCAGATAGAAGATATATTTGTACATCACAGTGTTTCAAGCATCTCATATGGGTACTAGTACCATTTGGTATACTTTGTAATGACCTGTTTGTTTAAATGTATTTTATTGTGCCACATTTATGTCGCTCGTCTTTTTGTGTGTATAACATTTATTAATAGCAATTTGTGTTTGTACTTGTTTGCTTTGTCTAAGTGATTCGGTTTAGGGACGAAACACTTTGGCTGTGTCCCTGTCCCCTTTTTTTAATGTGCAAGAAAAGAAATAAAAGATTAATTTTCATGAAAATTCATATGTTCTGTGATGTCTAGTTCCTTTTTGTTGGGACACTGATGTAACTCTGCCTTCTAACTTTTATGAGAATTTTTCACTTCTGCTATTCTGCTGTGTGTGCTTCTCTCCATGCTGTATGACCTGCAACCATACTTACGTTAGGGACTATTTGTCCATAGAGGGAAATCTCATTTGAAAGTCAGGTAAAATTGTGCCACCTATGGGTTTAGGGGAAAGCATTGCAAACATTGCTCATGAGGGACACTTGGGAAGAAACCTCCCAAAAACTAAAGTAAGAACACATTACTGGTTCCCCTACATGGATTATTTGATAGAAGACCTAGTCAAGGATTGTCCGGCATGTAGCCCAAGTGACAAACCAAAGGACCCCACAAAAACGTCCCTAATTCCCAATATGGTACCCTCCCATCCCTTGGGACAAATTAGGGCTTGACACTGTAGGTTCTATTCATCATCTGGATTTCAATTTAAGTACATACTAGTACTCATTGATTATTTGTCTCATTGGATATCTATGAAATTTGTAAACATAATCAATACTAAATCCCTCATTAACTTCTTATCCAGCATGTTTACGTTTGAAGGCATTCCCAGCTCCCTTAATGCACAAGTTACTAACTTGTGTAACGATATATCTGTAAGAGACAGTAGTTAGTGACAGATTCCTTACCTTAGAATATCCCCAGGCGTCAGGCTGGATCCAGCAAGTTTTTTGCGTAGCAGTACCCTTGCGCGTCGGTAGGCGGCGTCGTGCGGCTCCGCGTCCGTCGTCGTGATCGCCGGGATGACGTCGTGGGCAGCACTTAGGCGCCGCCCCTGCGCGCTGACGTCAGTTCTGTACACGACTTTCCGCGCCAGGAACGCAGAGCCATGCAAGAAGCTGACATAGGTGTCTGAAAAATACTAGGGCCCTGAAAGGGATGTCCTTAACCCTAGAAATCAGTTCGCAGAACGGGGAGGATGGGTGGGCGGTAGGAATCTGTCACTAACTACTGTCTCTTACAGATATATCGTTACACAAGTTAGTAACTTGTGCATCTGAAAGAGACACGTTAGTGACAGATTCCTTACCTTAGAATAGATACCCCAGCAATACCAACCCCGGTGGTGGGTCTGCGAACAAAGATCAGACAAGGAAGTCCTGGAGGACAGAACGGCCAAAGAAGCCGTCCCTCCGGACCTGACTGTCAAGGCAGTAATGCTTTGAAAACGTGTGCAGCGAGGCCCACGTAGCTGCCTGACAGATAACCGGCAGCGGAACACCGCGGCCCAAGGCCGTGGTAGCAGCCGCTGCCCTGGTGGAATGGGCACGCAGCCCAACAGGAGGCTCCTTCTTAGCCAAAGAATAGCAGGTCTTGATGCACAAGGTAACCCAGCGGGAGATGGTCCTCTTGTGCACCGCCCGACCTTTTGGCGCCCACGTAGCCAACAAAGAGCTGGTCATCCACCCGGAAGTGTTTTGTGCGGTCAAGATAGAAGGAGAGCGCACGTTTTGGGTCCAGACGGTGGAGCCTCTCTTCCTCTCTGGAAGGATGCGGAGGCGGAAAGAAGGTGGGCAAAGTGATGGTCTGCCCAATGTGGAAAGCAGTAACCACCTTTGGCAAGAAGGACGGACGCGTCCGAAGAACAACCTTGTCTGGATGAACAGACAGAAAGGGAGGTTTGCAAGATAGAGCCTGGAGCTCACTCACCCGCCGAGCGGAGGTGATGGCCACCAGAAAGGCTGTCTTCAGAGTCAGAAGACGAAGAGGACAGTTATGTAGAGGCTCAAAGGGAGCGCACATTAAAAGGTAAGAACCAAGTTCAAGTCCCACTGAGGCATCACAAACGGAACAGGAGGGAAGAGGTGTGTAATGCCTTTTAAGAACCTGTTAACAACAGGGGACTTGAAAAGGGAGGGCTGATCAGGGAGCCTGAGGAAGGCCGAGATAGCACAAAGATAACCCTTGATGGTACCCAGGGCAGAACCCTGTTGGGCCAGAGAGAGAAGGAACAGAAGGACCTCAGAAAGAGGGGCAGAAAGGGGATTCACAGCCTTTGCTGTGCACCATGCCACAAATTTGTTCCACCTGCAGGCGTATACCACCTTAGTGGAGGGACGCCTGGCTGCCAGAATCACATCACAAACTTCGGGAGGCAAGTCGAAAGGAATCAACTGCCGCCGCTCAATCTCCACGCAAGCAGGTGTAGACTGGACAGGTTCGGGTGGAGGACCGTCCCCTGCTGCTGCGACAGAAGATCCTCCCGAAGAGGCAGACGGATCGGGGATCTACGCTCATATTGAGTAGCTCGGGATACCAAACTCTTCGAGCCCAGTCCGGAGCCACAAGAATGACTTGGGCCCGGTCGTGCCGAATCTTCTTCAACACTCTGGGTAGAAGTGGTATAGGCGGAAAGGCGTACAATAGACCGCAACTCCACTCGTGACGAAAAGCGTCGCCGAGCGAGTGCCGCCTTGGAAATTACAACGCGCAGAACTGATGACATTGCGCGTTCTCTTCGGTGGCGAATAGATCTAACCAAGGCTCTCCCCACTGTAGAAAGAGTACTTGCGCCACTTCCGAGTGAAGACGCCATTCGTGATCCATCATGCACCTGCGGCTGAGTTCGTCCGCCCTGGCGTTCAGGGAACCTGCCAGGTGTTGAACCATCAGGAACATGCCCGGATGTTCCAGCCATGTCCAGAGGCGCAGAGCCTCCTGACAAAGGGTCCACGACCCCACCCCGCCCTGTTTGTTGCAGTACCACATGGCGGTGGTGTTGTCTGTGAACACCTGCACTACCTTCCCTTTGACAGAGAGAAGGAATGCCTTGAGTGCAAGTCGGATCGCCCGGAGCTCCAGAAGGTTGATATGGAGCCGGGACTCCGCCGGAGACCAGAGGCCTCTGATCTCCGCCTCTCCCATGTGACCACCCCATCCCAGAAGGGACGCGTCCGTCACAACTGTGTGCTCTGGCTGGGGAAGGGAGAGGGATCTGCCCATGACCCATTGCCGGTTCGAGAGCCACCACTGCAACTGTTTTGCAGTCCCCTCCGAGATCTGGACGTGATCGGACAGGTTGCCCTGGTGCTGCGCCCACTGGAACTTCAGGTCCCACTGCAGAGCCCGCATATGCCATCTGGCATGATTGACCAGCAGGATGCAGGAGGCCATGAGGCCCAGCAGCCTCAGGGTCATCCGTACCGAAACCCAGGATAAAGGCTGAAAGATCGGAATCATAGCCTGAATATCCCGGACTCGCCGTTCGGGAGGATAGGCCCGAAACTGCGTCGTGTCCAGAACTGCTCCGATGAAAAGGAGCTGTGGAGAAGGAATCAGATGCGACTTCGGCACATTGATGGAGAACCCCAGCGAGTGCAGGAGTTCGGCCGTAGTCTGGAGGTGGGAGACGACTGCCTGGGACGAGCCCGCCTTCAGCAGCCAGTCGTCGAGGTAGGGGAAGACTGAAACCCCTGCCCGGCGCAGATGAGCTGCGACCACCGCCAACACTTTCGTGAACACCCGAGGGGCACTGGTAAGGCCAAAGGGGAGCACGGTGAACTGAAAATGCTCGGGGCCTACCGTGAACCGAAGGTAACGCCGGTGGGCCGGCAGGACGGGGATGTGGAAATATGCGTCCTGCAAGTCCAACGCTACCAACCAGTCTCCAGGGTCGAGGGCAGTCAAGACCTGAGCTAGGGTGAGCATCTTGAACTTCTCCTTCCGGAGGAAGCGATTGACGTTCCGGAGGTCCAAGATAGGACGCATGTCCTCCTTGTCCTTTTGGGCACCAGGAAGTAGTGGGAGTAGCAACCACGCCCTACTTCTGGGGTCGGAACATGCTCGATGGCCCTCTTGGCCAAGAGGGCCGAGACTTCCTTCTGCAGAAGTACCAAGTGATCCCCTGACATGCGGTGGAATTGAGGTGGCATGGCTGGGGGGTGGACTCGAAGGGGAGGGAGTAGCCCTTCGGACAATGTCCAAGACCCACCTGTCCGAGGTGATGGTACGCCAGTGGGGAAGGTGATGGCGGACCCTGCCCCCTACTGGCGTGCGTGCACCTGAAAGGAGGGACTAGGAGGGTTTGGAGGCCGCGGACGGGTTGGAGGTGGTGGCCTGACCCGCACGCTGGTTGCCCGATCCGCCACGGCGGAATCCACGTCCTCGGCCACGCCAAGACGCCTGCTGCGCGGGCCGGTGGCTGGGCTGCTGACGTGAAGGGGCGCCCCTACCGTGGCCACGATAGGGGCGAAAAGCAGAAGTCAGCGGAGGGCGTGTAGCAGAAAGGCCCAGGGACTTGGCAGTAGCCCGTGAGTCCTTAAAGCGCTCCAACGCATGGTCTGCTTTGGACCCAAAAAGACCGACTCCATCAAAGGGCATGTCCATGAGAGTATTCTGGACATCCCCTGAAAAACCAGTGGTTCTCAGCCAGGCGTGGCGTCGCAGCGCCACCGTCGTTGCAATAGACCTGCCCAGCGAGTCGGCGGTATCAAGGCCACATCGAATCGTGTATTTGGCCCCATCCCTTCCTTCCGCAATGGCGCGGGAAAGCAGTGTCTGGACCTCCTCAGAACACTGGGGCAAAACATTCGCCACCGAATCCCACAAGGAGTGGGTATATCGGCCCAAAAGACAAGCAGTGTTGATGGACCGCAAGCCAGCACTGGAGGAAGAAAAACCTTTCTTCCCAAATTGATCCAGGCGTTTGGATTCCCTATCCGGAGGGGCGGTAGGGAAGGCGGTTTGGGAAGCGGAGGCTTGGACAACCAAGCTCTCAGGAGTGGGGTGGACAGAGAGAAACAGGGGGTCGCCCGGAGCTGGGCGATGGCGTCGGGACACGTTCCTATCCACAGGAGCCCCTGTGTTGGGCTTGGACCAGGCGCCCAAAAGAACGTCAGTGAGGGCGTCGTTAAACGGCAGCACAGTCTCCGTAGAGGAGGCTGCCGGCTGAAGCACCTCTGTCAAGAGATTAGTCTTGACCGCCACAGTAGGGAGTTGGAGATGTAAGGCTCCAGCCGCCCTTCGCAACACCGTTGCAAAATTGGCTCCCTCCTCCGTAGCCACGGGAGGAGACAGCATGCCAGTGTCAGGGGAAGTATCTAGACCACTGGCATCCCTAGACCCTCTGTCCAGTCCTCATCGTACTGACACTGTAGTGCCAGAGGGTCATCAGACCCCTCCCAGTCCTCCTGGTTCTCCTCTGGTTCAAAATAAGGGGGAGGAGGGACATTTGGGACCCAAGGTCTCATCGGCGCCGGAACCGGCGTCGAGCGACGTCGTTCCGGGTCCATGTCCGGAGCCGGAAGGAACTGGGGGACGACGCCGCCCGGAGCCCCAGGCGGCGTCGAGAACGGCACCGGAGACATCGGCGCCGGCGTCGTTAGGTCGACCGGCGTCGATGGGGGTTGCGGAGCCGGGATCGAGGCCGGGGCCGAAGCCGGGATCGAGGCTGGAGGCACGGGCGACGCCGGGGCTGGAGCCGTCGGCGACGCCGGAGCAACCCTATCAGGGCCCGCGGGGCCCGAAGGCGCACCGGAGGGGCCTGGAGGCCCGAAGAGGCGGGCCATGGCCGACAGGAATTCCTGTACTTGGGCCGGATCCGCCCCCGAACCCGGAAAGGACGGGTATTGCGGGGGCGACTCCACAGGCATGTCCGGGGCCACGGGGACGGTGCCGGGAGGGGGCGGGGACGGTGCCGGGAGGGGCCTCAGCCGAGTCGCGAGACCGGCGAGGCGAAGTCCTAGAGCGACGATGCTTTTTGGACTTTTTATGTTTGGACTTACCGGACGAAGAAGACTTCGATGCCGACGACCGGTGTGGACTCCGCGATCGACCCCTGGACCTCTCACGTGACCGGGGCTTGCGCGGAGCCGAATGCCGGGCCTCCAGGAGCTTTCGAGACCGCTCTCGCAAAGCTTTCGGGTTGAGGGCCCGGCAGTCGGAACAAGACTCCGTGTCGTGGCCTCGGCCGAGGCAGAAGAGACACTCCCGATGCGGGTCTGTGATGGACATCATCCGAGCACAGGCGCCGCAACGTTTAAACCCGGGCATCCCTACGACACCTTGAAGTCGATGAAAGAAAAACTGTGAAAAATTCACCAAAAAAGATTGGTCAAAAAATGACCAGGGCACTGCTCTTCCCGGATCTGCGCTTGCTGGCGCGGAAAAAGAAGAACTGATGTCAGCGCGCAGGGGCGGCGCCTAAGTGCTGCCCGCGAAGTCATCCCGGCGATCACGACGCCGACGACGGACGCGGAGCCGCACGACGCCGCCTACCGACGCGCAAGGGTACTGCTACGCAAAAAACTTTCCGGATCCAGCCTGACGCCTGGGGATATTCTAAGGTAAGGAATCTGTCACTAACGTGTCTCTTTCAGATACAGATAATCAATTTCAATTTGTATCAGAGGAAACGCAAAAATTAATTGCTGATATTTCAATCCAACATATCAAAACACCCCTATACTGTCCTAAAGCCAATGGAATGGAGGAAAGGGCTAATAGAATGACCAAAGAGGTGATACAGTTAGCTATAGCATCAGCCAAACCAATTATTCAAACAGTAAAGGAAATGTTTTGGTCTTATCATACCACACTCAATAGTGTCACAGGTTTGACACCATTTGTCATGCTCAGAGGCAGGAAGCCATTGACACTGAATTGGCTGTTTGAAAATAAAAGTAATATGATGAATAAAGAGGAGTTGAGGAACAAATGATCAAAAATATGAAACTCTACGATTGAGGAACAAATGAGCAAAAATATGAAACTCTACGATTGCTGAGCTTAACAATGTCACAGTTGGGAATTCTTATAAGAGTGGCTGAGAGTAAGGAGCTGGGCTTGCTAGGTAAGACCAGAATTATTCAACATACCATTTTCCTACATAAACTCACCTAGTATGCACAGACCGAACCATTAAGTTTCCCTGGAAGTTAGAAAGGACATACCCTTCACCAAAAAAGTCAGTAAGAAGTAAACTAATAAAAAGTTAGGAAACAAGTGAGAAACCCTAAAATCTCCAGCAAGACTCCTCAAATGGCAGAGATAAATGGAACTATGAGAGATTTAAGATATATCAGAAGTTCTGCAGCAAAGACTAAAAGAAAGTGTATATGTCAGGAAAAATTAAATTCTCATCAATGTTGATTTAAAAAAAAACAAATCAGATAACTAAGATACCTAGAAATATTTAAGTAAGACAATGGTTGGATAGAAATATCGGCACCCGCAATTTAGGCTCACAAGACCATATAATGGATCTCGTAATACAAATGGAACGGTCCAAATATAAGGATTATATCATTGAAGACTGTGAAAAGAGCACCGTTCACTCTCTTTGAACAGTAATAATAATTTGATGCAGAGTTTATTTGAAGCTTCCAGTTTGGAAATTGTACTGAACAGTCTCTTGACTGAATGTTTGAAGGAGACAGGGAATCATGGATGGTACCTCTGCTCCAAGAAGTTACACCTCCCTGAGCAGATCTGCGCTGACAGGGAATAGCAAGCAATGCTGACAAGAGGATTTCACAGAACCGCTGTCAACACAGCACTATCAATCCCTCTCACCTTTTGAGCTGCAACAGTGGTTTGGGGCAAAAGTTAGTAAAATGTAGTTGTCCATCTCCAGGTGACATCACTTACACCTTGAGCTTTGCATGTCTATATGACATCACTTGGAACCTCTTGGTGGAACACAACTCCATTAATAGATACCCATGGAACATTCTATATATCATGGTCACGCTTCAGCATATGTTTCAACTCAAAAACATTCCACAATGTTATCCCAAGTGGTTAGTGCAAATGTCTTCAGTTTCCTAGTACATGTTTATAATTCTGTTGTTGCTATACCTTAACTTTACAAGCATTAGTTTACATAACCTGCCATTTTAATATTGATATTTTATTTAACACATTTATCATTTTCTTTGTCGTAGAACAATATATGATCTGGACGGCAACAGAAGTCCAAAGACTCTGCCAGTGCATAGACTGATCACCTTTTGATATATTTGATCTTTTGGCATATCGCGGAACATTTGAAAACAACGGGTGCAGGATGAAGATTGAACTAGACTTTTATTTAACATCGAATTCACAATTAATCGGTTTTTCTCAAGAGAAATAAATCTAGATAATTTTCTGATAAAACTGTAAAATTACAAGTTGACCAGTCTGCCTCTATGAATTATTACTGCATATAAACGCTTGCGTAAACACCAGCTTTTTAAGAAACCCAATATGGATCTGTTTCTATGAAGCTGCATTTAAGGAGACCAGCTTATCAAATTTTAGAGAGCACTAATCTTATCTTTGTGAAACAATAATGTCACACGAGTACACCCAACACATCTGCAGCACTAGGAGGCCCCGATTTATCTGCTGTAATGGAAGATCTCTTCAGTATTGGCTGTGGACCTTCTAAGCTCGACCACTCCTACCAAACCCAAATCATCCCCAAAGGAATATTACCAATTCCGGTTCCCTTGACAATAACCAATGCAAATGGCCAGCTCCTGAGTCAATGATCTATTAGCACATGAATGCATCAGCTCGGGCAACCTCTTTCAGTCTTCTCTTTCTCTGCCTTACTTCTCACATGTTTCACCTTCACACATTGTCTATGCGTTAAACGAGTCCAGAGAGAGGTTAAAGGTCAGTACTACTCAAGCAGTTACAAACTTCATTCGGAGGAATCTAGTTGGCTGTCACACAAAATCCATTAATGTGCTAACTGCTAATTATATGATGTGTACTTGCAAGAAAATATGATTACAACTAATGCCAATGACAGTTTCAGTATTATCTGTCCGAAAATCAGCCAATGTTGATGAAATTTACACTTAAGTATTTCATTTAACCGGGGATGATTTTAAGTGTCAATTCATCAAAACCATGAATCTCAATATCATTCATATGGCAAATACATTGTGCGCATAATGGGATTCAGGATGCTTTCAGATTATCAACATCCTAAAAAACAAAATGTTTTCTTACAAAAGAACAAGTTACTTACCTTAGGTAACACGCTTTGTGGTGGATACCCTATCAAACTGCAGATTCCTCACCTTTGAATTCCCCCATGTGCCAGACTGGATGCAGAACATTTTCTACCAATTGCTCCTGCACACCAATAAGTGACGCCATTGGATTGGATGATGGCTTTACACCAGCTTCAGCAGTGACAGCATGTAGCTGTACATTAGCGCCACCACAGCACACAGTGCTTAATTTATAATAGAATCAGTACCGGTGCTCAAAGATCTGCTCTGAAACACATGGCTGGTACATTAAAATGTCGGCACACCACACAGCAAGGCTGCGTAGTATTGAATCAATCTCACGGCTCTTCCATCAACTATCAGACACTCCCTGTATCTCACTGGTGCAGGTTCATGTTTTCACCCTTTGTGACTGTTTTTTTGTCCATCTCTCCTTACTACTTTCTCCTTTGTGTGTTTTTCCTTCTCTTGCTCGCGATCAATGTTTGATGAGAAAAAGTAAGTGCCGGTCCCGAAAAATGAGTGCCGGTGACCCTCACCCGCTGAAATTAACCACTGCCTGCACGCAGACACCATTTTTCCTTTGACACTCTAACGCACCCTCAGACATGGATTGAGCATGAAAGATTGCAAGAGTGAAAGTGTGCAAAATCTAACTTGGGACCTTTTTAGAACCCTAATTTCAACTCGACAGAATTGGTAGTAGGGAGAGAAGTGAGACGTTTACTACCAGAAAGAGTGTGATCGAAGGCAAGCAAGCGTGAGTCGCAGCACCAATTTGTTTGGAAAGAAGGTGGTAGGTGGTACATGGAGCTTGCACTGACAACATCTGTAGCTTACTGACACCGTGCGCAGAAATAATTGCAATGAGCAATCTCTCTTAATGAGGAATCTCAGTCTGCAACTGTGCATAGGCTTGAACGGCATGCACATCAAAAATATGAACGGGGAGAGGACCTGCGAGTCCTTTTAAGAAAAGCATTACCAGTGAATGTTGGACAGGCAAACTAAGAAAGGCCAACAAATAATCGTTAACGGTGCCCACAGCAAAACTTTCAAACATCAGAACATTCGAAAGGGACCAGTCATGGTCTCCACACCAGGCTGTGAACTTTGCTTAATGATCAGAATAAATTGATGTGGCAGTCTGGCACCCTGCCACAAGAATAACATCCACAACTTCACCAGGTAGATCAAACCCACTTAGTTGATTCTGCTCAATCTCCACGCATGGTGGTGTAGGGTCTAGAAATTTGGGTGCAGAACCCTGCAATGTTGCTGAAACAGAAGATCCCCCCTGAAGAGGTAGGTGCTCAGGCTCGGCAGGCTGGAATACTACACTCTTAAAGACCAATCTAGACCTATTAGGATAAGTTGGCCTCAGTCCCTCCTGACCTCCTTCAGAACACGCAGCAGAAGTAGTAGTGGTTGAAAGTGGTCCCACTGCAGGTGGATTGCGTCCCACAGGCAGTAACTACAACGAGCAGTCATCAAGTCACTGCATTTTCTCTGCAGTGAACGATCCATCCAAGCCATGCCTCAACAGGAGAACACGGATTGAAACACCACTGAATGCAGATGCCAATCATGGCCTACTGCGCTAGTCTTCCCTGGCATTCAGCAAGCCTGCTAAATGACTGATTTTGTGATGCTTGCAGCTCATTACAGACAAAAATAGACAGAAGGGCTCCCTTTATGATTTGTTGGGTAAGTATTCACTGCGTTAACCAATTGGACACATCAAACTGCCATATCATTAACCTGCTGACTGGGGGTTAGTTTTTAAATATTTACACATTTATTTTGTCCTTCATTTAGTAATATTTCACCAGCCCTATATCCTTGAATGGCTCACATCAGTTTTGTGCGAACAGACCAGAGTGCGCAGGGGTGAATTGTTTCTCTTACTCCGTTTGTCTTTTGGCTGACGTACTGATATTTACCAATGACTTACTGAGGCACATTATTCTATACACAGATACTGTCGGGACGGGCAGGCTTGCTGTCCTCCTTACCTCTGTATATTCACCATCGGAAGGTGTTGTTTTACGCGAATTAAGGTGGGCTGTTGCATGATTCTCAGCATCTCCTCTTTGTTTTAACACATGCCAGACCCGGTTTTATTTCTATTCCTACCTTACCATACAAGTTCCTCTCTCCCAACCTCCCCCCCCTTGATGGTTTCAAACAACCACGCTATCCATAGAGTGCTGAGACCTGGTTTCAAACAACCACGCTATCCATAGAGTGCTGAGACCTCTAAGGAATTCTCCTCGTTGCCCCTGGCGAAGTGGATCATATTTGTGTTAGGCAGCTGGCAGGCTGCTTACGCACTGCGTTTTAACTTCTCTGTATTTTTATCCTCAATCACTTCCTTTTTCACAAGTCACTCTGTACGTGCACTTATGTCACATCTCAGCACATATTGGAGCAACCATCATTGACATGTACAGAGATTGTTCCATGTATCCTGAATCTAAACTTTCCCCAGGTTATGTTTTTTCTTTCGTACAGTTTGTTCCTTTTGAATAGTTATTGAATTATGCTCTTTGGGATCCTTAAAGAAATATAGGCATCCTAAAAAATTGTCGCTGGTAGCAACAGGGCTTTATTTTGTGAGTACCAAATGACTAGCTGCCAGCAAGATCCCTTGGAGGTCGTGTGACTCCAGAGTTGCACAGCTTCCTGGCACAGACCATCGTCCTGCATGTTGTAGTACCACATGGCAGATGTCTTATCCATCAAGACCTGAACCAGCCACTTCATGATAAACAGGAGAAAGGGCTTCAGAGCCAACCAAATGGCACAAATGCCCCCGAATGAAGGATATCCTATTTGCTGGTTGCAGGGCAGATTTAGGTTTGTTCATGGAAAACCCAAGGGATAACAGCAGGATGACAGATGTCTCCAGAGTGGTTGGTGACTGTGTTGAGCCCGTCTTCAACAGCCAGTCTTCAAGGTATAGGAATACTTCTATACCAACCTAAATAATTGGACCGCAAACACTGCCATCACCTTCTTAAACATCAGAGGGGCAGAGGAGAGGCCAAAGGGCAGGAAAGTAAGCTGCAAGTGTTCTGGCCCCACCACGAACTGAAGGAAAAGTCTGTGGGACTGAATTATGTGCACAGCAAAGTACACATTGTGCTAGTCCAACGGCGCCACCCAGTCTCCTGGATCCAGGGCAGAAAGAATTGGGCCAGAGTCTACAAACTGAACATGTCCTTCCAGAGGAAGGTATTCACTAATCTAAGGTATACTGGCCAGAGTCCTCCATCCTTTGTGGGTACCAGAAAGCACCAGGAGTGGGGGGGAAAAAACCCTGCCCAAGTCTACCTCAGGGGCTCTCTCTTCGGCCACTCGGACCACCAGCCGCTGGACTTTCCGACCATGAATGGAGGAAAGATCTGCTTAAGTCTCACCAAATAAAAACAAATTTGATAGGGGGGGGGGGGGGGAGGGAGCTGATGTAAAAGGGAGGGTGCAATCATGCTGATCAACCTGCAGCACCCATTGGTCGTCTGTGTTAATTGCAAGCCAGATGGGCAGGAAAAAATGAATTCTGACTTTTACCGGCTGTTCTTGACGTTGGGAGGGGTTATGAAAGTGGATTGGCTGCAATCGTGGCAGGCAACGAGAAGGAGGACTGTTGTCTTTGCTGGTGTCCACAGCCTCTGCTACCACCACACTCTTTGGAACCAAGAAAGAACTGTACTGGCAGTTACACAGGTTGTGTGGGCTGCATCTGGTAACAGGCGAGACACCAAGAGTATCCTCTAAATTTTCAGTATCACTGATGGGTTGGGTATACAGACCCCAAAGAACGGACCGTAGCATGGACATCTTTGAAGCCCACCAACATCACTTTTCCCCCCAAAAAAGCCTGGAGCTATCAAATGGCATATCCATATGGGGGCTTGCACATCCCCAGAAAATCCTGTTGAGTGCATTCAAGCTTGAAGTCTTTCCACTACAATGGTGCTAATGGCCCGACCTTCACGGTATGTAGTGTACAGACCGGCTTTCAAAACATATGTAGCCACGTTTATCTGTCCTAAATTGTTTGAAAAAAAGCATCCCAGTATTTGTTAGGAACGGCTGACAAGATCTCACTGGACATATTCCAAAGGACATGTATGCAGCATCCCAGCAGATATACAGCGTTCAAGAACCTCAAAGCTAATCTGGCAGAGAATATTCTGGGTCAGGTTCCCACGGGCAGGCCTAGGACGCCTAGCCACAGGGAGACATTGATGGCGACCTGGTGTAAGCAGTGTCGGCTCTCCCAGTATGCCATCCTGTGGCTATACACGCTTACACCAGGTCGCCATCAATGTCTTCCTCAAAGCTTCTTTAAATGGCAAGGGCTCTGAAAGAGCAGGCACAGCCTGCAAGATTTCCATCAGTAGATTTGCTGAGTTTCTATCATGGGTAGCTGAAGATTGAGCATGTCCAAAACTACGGCAAAAGAGGCACTTTCCTCTGTGGGGGCCAGAGTGTGGACTCCAACACAGAAGTCACAGTATCCAGGATACTGGAATTCTGCAAATCTAAATATAGGCCAGCATCAGTGTAATGAGGAGGAGAGAGTAAATAATCACCCTCTTCATGCTGGATATTTTTAAGGCCCTGCACAGTGTCCGGACAGGATTTGAACAAGGTTTTAGCCTACAGTAGTATTGGCATTTGCAAAGAGGCTGGGATCTTCCAAAGATGGGCCGGGGGGGGGGATCTACACCTTGGCTTTATCGAAGTGGGACACAGGTCTAGTCAGAAGCCCAAACAGGCCTGTTGGCCAGGCCTCGCCAGCACACATCCCCTGAGGTTCTATGGGACCATGTGGGTGGGTGGGAGGGGGGGGGGGGACGGGGGGGGTGGGGATACTCCGGAGGGAGCTGGCGTAATCGTCTGGAAAAATTGCAGCATGGCTTCTCTAAAGGGTTTTATCAGCTGCGGGGTCGATGGTGGTCCAGGGAACTCAGGGCACACCAGGAACAGCCTTGGAGTAGGCTCTAAGCAGATGGGGGAGGGACGGTAACAGATGTTGGGTTCCCCCGAGTGCTGACTGCTCCACTCTTCTCCAGATAGAAAGTAACTGGACAGAAAGGAGTCTGGCTCTGACTTCTTGCTTTAATAGCATGGCTTGTCTCCTGATTTTGTCTTCGACTTACCCGAGGGCGGTAAATTGGAGCGAGACTGGGGCCTTAAGAATTAGGAAGCATTTATCAGAGGAATTAGAGTTAGGCTTAGACCCTAGACACTACAGGCAGACATTGTGTGGCTCTGTACCAGACACCTACTTCCTGCTGTTGCGGCATGTTTTGAATCCAGTGGTCTTCTGGGGAGACATTTACCTAGCACGCTGTGGAGAAAAACGATTTGGAGTCAGTTAAACACTGACAACAGTTTGTGAGTAAAGCTCCAGATTCACATCAAAAGGCATGGAAAGGAACTAATGTTCGTACACAAGGGTGGCACTTATATATGGCTCAGCGCTGTCACTTTCGGAAGCAGTGTGAGTCTGTCTCAGACTCTGATGGCATAACCTAATCCGCCCGCAAGAGCAATTGCTGGAAAAGTTCAGTATTCAGTCTGGCGCCTAAGAAAATTCAAAATGTGAGGAATCTGCAGTTAGAAGTATCCATCAGAAAGAAGAGTCTTGGAACTGAGGGGAATTTAGCTCAGTACACCTCATGCATTTCATTTGGGTTAAGTGCCTTTAGGGGTAATTTGGATTTAAGGGGTTGAGCTAGGTCGCACCAGAATAGCATAGGTAAAAAAGCTTAATGTGTTAGAAGAATAAATTAGATTTGATGTATTTGTTCCATTTGATGTTTGCTTGTAGAACTCCTGGGAAGAAGCCCTCTAAAATAATGCAATCCTTACTGGTCTTCATCTCATCAACCTTTCAATGTATCAACCTTTTATAGCCCACAGAATGCTGATCTTAATATGTCTATTGTTTTGATTCTTTGCATTTGTGATGGGTTGAATTTAACCAAATTGTCACATTACCAACTCCCAGCATTCTGATTTCAAACAATAAAAGGTTGTTACTAAATTCATAGCAAACACAACAAGATGGTCATCTTTTTGTGCTACTAAATTCATCACAGAACCACCATTTCAGACTGCACACAAGTATGAGCTTTAACTGAACATCCACTGAAGTTATTAATGTTAGTATGAACCATGACCTTGGATAATATTTTTGTCAACAATAGCTTGTCATTTTGTTTGCATAGAAGATTAATATTTCCCCACTGTGTGGGACTAAATAGCCTTTTCCCACTTCCACTCCGAAAAGATAACTCTGCGCTCACAACAAATGAATTAGTAGCTGTTTTTCTGTTTGTATTCCAATATTACTTTAGACCAAATTGAAAAATGAAAATGTAGTTACTTGTCTGTTAACCATAATATTGAGGTAGACGTGATATTCACACACCCACCATTCACATACTTATGATAAAAATGGTACCCCACTAGTGTGGGTGGACAATTGCCAGCAAACCAGCGACCATGTAAAGACCACATCGACTTGATATGGTTACAGTTTTCATCAGTTCCAGTCATGGTTGCTAATAGGGTACCATTTTAATTGAAGTGCAGGAATGCTGGGTGGTAGAAATTCTGTGGATCCCCTCAGCTTCCAGATCTTTCTCCCACAGGAATGTGAGGGAAATTCTGATTTAGCCAGGTTTGAAGCATGTAGGGCATTGTGGATAAGAAGACGTACTGCTATCCACGCAAGTTACACCACCCAGGACTTCCCTGGGTTTTTTTTTTTTTTAACAGAGTTTTATATAGCGCGAACTTGACCCGAATCGGGTATCAGAGCGCTTTACATAGCACCAGTTGCATTACATGAGGACACATTCATTTTTGTTAGGCACGGGGAGATTAAGTGATTTGCCCAGAATCACAGGATGTTCAGCGTCATTGCCGAGACTCGAACCCAGTTCCCCAGATTCGAGGTCGACCGCCCTAGCCGTTAGGCCAACTCCTCTCGGTTCTACTTTCAGAAATGTCTGGGTTTGATAGGTTTCCATGGGTGGTAGCCGAGCCTGAGCCCAAATTCCGCAGCCATGCACATTGCCAAACAAGGTCATTTGTTATGAGAAAAATTTGATATCTACACATCCCTGGGCCTTCCCTGTAGTGAGCACTAGGCCCGGCCACACAAGTGGGATACCATTATTATCAAGAAAAGAGTAATCTTGTGTGCTTGGTGTGGGGGAGAGTGGGCATTTAATAGCATACAACTGAGTAGATAATTTAAATTAGAGGAGACATCCCTTACTTTGTTTGTTTGACAAAACACTTAACCTCTATGTCTAAATCATATCAGATTATTTTATTACAGAAAACATGGGCAATCAACCCTATTATGTTACAGGGATTTAAAGGTTATTTTGAGCCCGCAATCAAGCAACAGAAATATGGTCGCCCTAGTGGGGGTTTAGTAACTTTCATATCCATTGACCTGAGAGTGGAACATGAGCAAATGGATACGAATAATTGTAACTTCCTAACGGTAAAGCTACGATATAAAGTCAGCAATCAAGTTAAATTAAAAACCCTAATATTGATCAATGTATACATACATCCGACACAGAGTTCAAGGACTAATATGTGTGCTACCCTTACCAGTTTTTTGTTGGCACAAACGATGGATGACCCATTTGCAGATTTTATACTTATGGGGGATTTTAATTTAAATCGGTTAGTACCTTTTATAAGAGATGATATTACACAGTCACAAGATCATCAATGGGCAATTCCTCACCAGACACTAGATACAGAAATAAAGTCTAGATAAAGTAAAGTAGGAACCAATTTTGTGAAGGATATAGAAGCAATGGGTCTACGAATATTAAATGGGAGATTCCCGTTAGACTCACCACCTGCATGGACTTTTCACTCACACAATTCGAAGTCACGCATTGACTATACGATTGTATCACTGAATATTTTTAACAATATTACCTCGTATTATTTGGGGAAGGTGCCGGATAGTGATCATAGTCCGCAAATAATCACTACAAATTTGCGGAGTAAAAAACATCAATCGTATCTGACAACGCAAGGCCAGACGGGAACTATCAATTATAGGAGACTTATCTGGACACCACTTAATAAAGATGACACCAATGAACTGGCGAAAAAACTGGTTAAAGATTGTTTTGAAGATAACATTTTGAAGTCCCCAATTGAACAATGGGTAGTTTTTACAGGTAAATTAGTCAAGCCGTATGACGCTGCACCTAAAGCTAAGAAAAACAAGTGATACAAATGGAGAAAAGGAAAAACTATATTAATTTATCCTATACAACAAGGAAACTGAGAAGAACTCTTAACAATCTAAGGCGACAGTTTACCAAGTTTCCATATAATGAGGAATTACCCATCAGACTAAAAAACATTAATCAAAATTTAAGGAAACTAGTTTGGAATGAAAGAAGCCAAGCACGAACTGTGAACAAAAATGTTTTATGCTAGCAACCTAACAAATTCAAGGGAATTTTGGAAAATGATAAATGGTCTAGTAAGACCTAATAAATCTGTGGTAGCATCTGTACTAACTGAAAAAGAATGGGTTAATTTTCTGGTAAACCATTTAAACTCCGATCGGAAAATCTTGAATCAGGATGGCAATCGGAGCAGGATGGATACATTGATTCAATAAATTGACTGTGAAATTGAAATAACAAAATCTCAAGTGTCTAAACTAATAACGAAGCAAAAAGATGGGGCTCCAGGTCCCAACGGTATTCCGTTTTCCCTTTACAAGGAAGAACCGGATGTATGGTCAGAACATCTCACGGACGTTTTTAAAGAAGTAGTACGGACATGGAAAATACCCGAATCCTGGAGAGGGTCGTTAATATCCCCTATTTATAAGAAAGGAAATTGGGCCCATCCTGAAAATTACCGACTAATAACTCTTCAAGATACAGATGCCAAGTTGTTTGCAGGGATTCTACTTTCAAATCTATCTGAATGGGCAACGGATAAACAGATACTCCCGCCTAATCAAACAGGATTTATTAAAGGACTTGGAACTACTACAAATATACTAGCCTTATCGGTACTAATGGACAAAACTATCTTAATGAAACAACCCTTGTATTTGTGCTTTGTCGATTTTAGATCGGCTTTTGATTGCGTGAACAGACAACTTCTGTGGAGAAAACTGCAGGAGAAAAATATTCCAGTGCCACTTTTAAAATTAATTCAACTTTTGTATACCGACACCTGGGTTAGAGTGCGGATGGGGGATGGCCTGACATTAACAAAGGAAATACTAACGACAGCAGGATTAAAGCAAGGGTGTGTTTTGGCGCCTTTACTTTTTAATCTGTTTTTAGCGGATCTTACGGACGCTCTGAATGAAACAAATGCACACCCGCCTAAATTAGCCAACAAACAAATATCTAACTTGCTTTACGCAGACGATGTCATCCTCCTAAGTAAACAAAAGTGGGGTTACAACGGCTAATAGACCGAATATCTTGGTATTCAAAAGAAAATGGGAGGGTGATAAATGAAACTAAGACTAAAATTATGGTGATTACTAAAAATTCAAGATTAAAACATAAATCCAAATGGTTTCTGGAAGAAGTCCAATTAGAACAAGTAGAATCATATAGATTCTTGGGAGTACTATTCAATGATAATGGAAATTTTCTCCCGCAAAAATTGGATATTCAAAGAAAAGCAAATGCCTTGACAGCAGCATTTAGGATCCTGCAGAAATCATTAGGTGATCTGACTTATCGCCCCTTTTTAAAGGTTATAACAGCAAAACTACTGCCTACCTTAACATATGGTAGTGAGGCTTTAAGTGGGAAAGACGCTGTGATCGTAAATAATGCGGTCTCAAAAACTTTTAAAACCCTCTTTTATCTGCCTAATAATGCATCCCCAGCACAAATAAGGCTGGAGTTTGGTCTAAATAACCAGTTGTACGCGAGAAAAGGTCACTTTATTAAAGTATGGAATAGAATAAAAAATGACCATGAAAATCAAATGTCCCAGCTATTATGGCAGGAAATAAATGAAAACAGAAAATTACAGGCCTGAAAATACTTAAATACAGCGCTAGAAGAATTTGATGTGATGCCAATCTGGACAACTACAATAACCCGGGAATCATTCAAAAAAACAATCAATAAAATAACAAATCATCTATCGCTGGTAAGAGATAAAGACATACTTGCAAAAAGAAAACACGCATGGCCAATAATGAGTGGGTTTACAAAAAGAAGATACAAGCATACTTAGAAACACCATGGTCGTTGAAAAATAAACAAATCTTTACAAAAGCACGTTTTGGTGTATTACCGGGACTATGCCATCTTCCACCGTGGATAAAGTCAGAAGAGGACACACAATGTAGGTTATGTAAATTAGGAGAGGAGAACATTATTCACCTACTGTGTCTCTGCCCTGAACTGGAAATTGAAAGAAAAACCATACTCAAGAAACTTCTCAATACACGAGGAGTAAGGACATGTAGGCAAGCTTTGATAATATGTCTGCACTCCGATGATATAACTATGAATTCTGCTTTTGTAAAGTTTTTAGTAAGAATAGGAGTAAAATTAGAAGAGCACAATTCTAAACCAATCAGTACTGTATGATATATTTTAATATAGAATAGTAGCAAAATTAGAAGAGCATAATTAAAAACCTATCAGTACTCTATGATATATTTAAAAATATATTATAAAATGGATTTTATCAAATGTAACTCGGTAAAAAAACAAAAAATTGTATTTTCTATTCCTATTTTAACTGTTTTATACTGGATTATTATATGTATATTATCTCATTGTAAGATTTTAATTAATCAAACAATAAAGAATGAATGACCCTAGTATGGGATTATTCTCCGCATTCACAAAAACAAAACATAAATTATTATCTTGCGTCCGAGCTGAAGTTTGCCGTTTTGGGCACGCATGAAGACCGTGCAAAAAAAGCCATGCAGAGCAGGGAGCACAGCGCCGTTTGCATTTTTGGAGTATCTTAAAACAGGTTGGAGTGATGTTTGGGCACTTTTTTATAGTAGGAGGGGGCAAGTACCGTAGAAGAAGGAGGTGTATGGGGCAATCAACAAAGAGGGAGGGGCAGACCGGACAACTAACAATGCAGGAGGGGGGACAGAACAAGAAACAATGAAACAGGGTGGAAGGTGGTGCAAGAAAAAGGGAAAAAAGAACCTCTGAAAGCAGCAAGCAGTGGAACGACACTGGGCAAGAGAAGCAGTATTTTGACCATGCTCCAGGATAGAGACAAACACACGAAAAGAAAGTGAAGCGCCACTGGCTGACCAAAGAGAACTACAAGTTACTTACCTTCGGTAACGATGTATCTGGTAGAGACGATTCTAGCCGCAGATTCCTTAACGTAGAATTAACCCAAGGCGTGAGACTGGATCCGGAAAATGTTGCCACAGCATCCCTGCGCGCCGGGGGGGGCGTGGCACCACACGACTCCGCCCTGACGCTGTCCGCGGACGTGACGTCAGCGAGGTCACATAAGTCCCACCCCGGCGCGCTGACATCAGTTTTCCTTGGAGAACTTTTCCGCGCCACAACGCGGAGCCATCACAAACAAAACTGGGAAAGCATGGGAACAGTGTGCAAAAAGCAGTGAAACGGGAAGGAGCGAATGGTGAAGGACAGCACCATGAGGGACAGTGCCAGGCACTGTGTCACTGAAAGGCATGTAAGGGAAAGAGCAGAGTCCCGCCTCTGAGAAGCAACCCTGCAAAGCCAAAGCGATATCCACCCTGGAGACAGAAAAAAATAAAAACAGGTGAAAAATGCCATAACAGACGACAGAAAGTCTGCAACCACAAGCTATAACCGTGAAGGGCAACAAGCTGGAACAGAGGAGGAACGACAAAGGACCCCAAGACAACACCACCAAGGAGCGTCGCATCCCCTGTAAAGAACCAAGGGCTGAGGCACAGCCAAGAGACCCTAACCCAGAGGACTGCAGAGGAGTCGGAAAACCCCAAGCAATGAGAAAGGGAGAAGAGCACGAGTAGACCCCACACTGGAACAACCAGGGTGGAGGGACGCAGAAAGACATGTAAACCCACCGTCCAAGTACCAGGAAGGAAGGGGTGGAACAAGAAACAGAACGAAGCATCCCGCCAAGGAGGAAGTGAAAGAGGAGACTCGCAAAAGACAAGCCACCCTGAGTGAGGCGATTGCAGAAGACCAAACCGAAGGTCCTCGCAGAACGGGAAAGAAGGGCGGGCCGTGAAGGAATCTGCGGCTAGAATTGTCTCTACCAGATACATCGTTACCGAAGGTAAGTAACTTGTACATCTGATAGAGACTACTAGCCGCCAAGGCCCACAGGGGTGGACCATAACGTCCCGGCGTGCACAGCCGGCAGCTGGTACAGACCATGAAGAAGCGCCCAGAACAGGCCGAGCGCAAGACCAGGACCGAGGCAAGGGAGCCCCCTGCACAAGCCCCAAAGAAGGACCGTCCCAGTGGTACAATCCGGCCCACGAAGAGAAGTGGGAAACATGTAGCACAGACCCAAAGCCGTCAACCAGAACACAGGAGAACACCAGGAATAACCCGGCCCCCCTGGAACTCAAGGTAGAGGAAACACCAAGACACGACGCCGTAGACGGCATGACAAAAAGTCGGTCTGGCGATCCAGCGGCTGAGGAGGGAAGGCAAAACGCACCAGCGGATACTGAGCAGGACGGAACCTAGAGCAGCGGACGCCACGCGAAAGCTGAGGAAAAAGGAGAGAGAGAGAGGGACCGCACCAAGCGGAATACAGTGACGCCAGGAAACACGAGGAACCCAAGGAGGGATCCACGCCCGCCCAGCTGAGGACAGGGCTATACAATAGCCAACAAGTACCCCACCTAGGGTATGGCCAAAACAAAACAGGGGAACACCTCTCAGGGAAAACCCACAACAGAGGTCCAGAACAGAAAAACCTGTGGTTATCACCACAGACGGCTTACCAATCAGCCAAAAAAGGGGACACAAATGGCCCAACCCGAGGACCCATACGGCGTCATTAACCGCCAAAAAACACACACACAGCAAGCGAAAAGGCCGTACCCACAGCCAAAAGGACAGAGGGACCAACCGAAGGACCCGAAAGGCAGTCCTAGCCCCACACAGCACACAGAGGGGCCAACCGAAACACTAGGCCCAAGGAGAAAGGCGGGACAAACGCCTCCCAGAAGACACCTGAGGACCAACAACCCGAAGGTTACGGAGGGAGAGGAGGACGGAGCCTCGCAAGGAGTCGTTGAATAGCGGAGTCCGCGTGGGAGTTAAATAACAGAATCCCATCATAGGGCAGGTCAACAAGACACTCCCGAATATTCTCGGGAAAGACGCTATCCCGCAACCAAGCATGGCGGCGGAGGGCCACGGAACTCGCCATAGCGTGGGTGAGGGAATCAGAGACATCCAAGGCCGAACGGAGAATAAACGCAGCTAACTCCCGACCATCCAACACATGGTGCCGCAGATCAGCATGGACACCTTCGTGGGAGGCGCGAGACAGAAGGGACTCCGCGGAATCCCATAGGTCAGTGGTAGCCCTGGCCAACACACAAAGGGTGTTGAGCACGCGCAGAGCAGCACTAGTGGAAGCGAAAATGTTACGCCCCCAGGAGTCCAACCACCGGGCCTCCCGTGACGGAGGGAGCAACACCGAAGGCAAGGAGGGGAAAACAGTCTGCAGGACAGGGCCCTGGGCAGAGGCGTGGGAAAAAAGGCAGACCGGATCGTGCGGGCGTGGCGGTGGAGGAGCGGGTGAGGCACCGGATCCCCCGTAGCAGGATGCCCCCAGGACCCCAGAAGAGAGTTATGGAGCGAAGCTTCAAACGGAAGAAGAGGATCCCCTCCACCAGAGCCCTGGTGGAGAATCCCCAACAAGTGATCCGTTGGGAGCGGAGCAACCGGATTGCCCATCTGCAAAATGCCAGCGGCCGTGGAGATGGCCCGGACAAAGGCTACACTCTCCTCCGTAGGGCGACGTGGGGGAGAGAGCAACTCTTCCGTGGGCGAAGGCTGCAAACTAAGCCGCCCGTCCCCATGCCCTGCCGGAGGAAGAAACGGCCAGCCCCTGTAGGATGAAGGACCCACGGACGAGTGGGGAGCCTGAGGGGTCTCCGAAGACGGCGGAGAAGCCTGCGGGGCCACCGACTGCAAGGTGCGGGAGAGCGGGTCTGGGGACGCGGATACGGCATAGAGCCCGCCCCGGAAGCCGCCGGGGAAAAAGCAACAATGCGGCGTCCAGTCTCCGGTGAAGAGGAGACAAGGAGATGACAACCCTCCGGAGAGGTGGAGTCGACGCTCCGACGCCGGGACGGCGCCGGAGAGTCCACCAGCGGCACCGGTGTGTCCTCGCAAGGCGCCGAAGTGTCCACCAGGGGCGCCGAGTCGACCTCCACCACCACACGCAGTCTAGGAGAAAGGGGCGGGGTTGGAGCCGAAGCGGCCAATGAACGGCGCCGAAAAGGCACCGGATCGACCCCCGACGAGGCAGCCGCCGGTGCAGGGGTCCGAGGGGGACTCGGGGAGGCACCCCGGATCCCGGCCTCCACCCGCGGCTCCGCCAGGGCCGGGGAGGAAAGCCGTCGGCGCCGGCTCGGCCTCCGGTAAGACAGCCGCCTGCCCAGAGGACCGAGGGGGACTCGGGGACGAGCCGCGAGTCCCGGCGACCACCCGCGACACCACAGGGAGCCCCGCGGGGCTTTGCGGCGACGCAGGGACGCCGTGGGCCGAAGAGGGGAACCCCGGAGGGCCGCACCTAGACGACACCACACCTCCAGAACCTGAAGCCGAACACGTCGGCGCCGGGGGCGAATCTGCCGGCGAGTCCGCAGAAGGCTCCGCGCATGGCAAGGGATCCGCAGACGTCTCAGGAAGGAGGGGGCCCAAAGAAGCCCGCAGAGGCGAAGCGTAGGCCTTCATTTGTGCCCTTGTCGCCCCGCCAGGAAACGGCGGATAGGTTGGCGACGGGCAAGGGCGCACGTCCCGAGAGGAACCCACGCACTCATCAGAACGAGGACAGGGCCTCGGTGACAAACTGCAAGACTTACCGGCGGGCGAGCGACGCCCGTGGGGCCTCGGCGAAGGACGATGCCGCAACCGGAATCGGCAGCTCCTGGACCCTTCCGAGGCAGGGGACGGACACGGGGACGAGACCGATCTGGACAAGCGGGCCGAAAGCAACTTCATTCGGCGCTCCCGCCGGGACTTCGGCTTGAGATGTTGACAGGCGTCGCAGTCCGTAGAGTCATGGTGCTCGCCCAAACACCACATACAAATAGGGTGAGGGTCCGTCGCCGACATCTGACGCGCACAAGAAGCACACGTTTTGAAACCCGAAGGCATTGCACACTGTTCCCAAAGCAAAGCGTTAAAAGAGGCCTGAAAACAGGCCAAGGGAACTCACTCCGGATCCGCGTTGCACGCGGAAAAGAAGAAAACTGATGTCAGCGCGCCGGGGTGGTACTTATGTGACCTCGCTGACGTCACGTTCGCGGACAGCGTCAGGGCGGAGTCGTGTTGTGCAACGCCCCCCCCCCCCGGCGCGCAGGGATGCTGTGGCAAACTTTTCCGGATCCAGTCTCACGCCTGGGGATAATTCTATGTTAAGGAATCTGCAGCTAGTAGTCTCAATCAGATGCAATGAATTGAGAGTGACAATGAAGCTAACCTATACTAAGCAATGGGAAAGCTCTAAGCCCCCTAAATAAACACAATGTATTTTATGCAACGGTGCATGAACTGTCTCAGGTGTGACAAAGTATAGGGTGGGGGGTGCAGGGAGTGGAGTGAAGGGCAAACTCTCAAAGAGGCGAAAGTGCTCATCAAGCATACTGAAGGGCATAAGACAACTGACAATGCCCATAAACCATTTGTATCCTGCATGAAGGGAAACAGCCTTTATCTCGCAGCCTTTACTACACAGGGGTCCTCACCAAGCATATATTTGTACCTTTACCATGCAGTACTATACCCCGCAGAATTTTTATACCATACTTTTTTTAAAAGTGATTTTAGGATTCGGGATGGGTACGTGTAAAGGGAGGTAAGGTGACTTTAGAGAACACAGGCGGGTAGAGGTTAAGGGAGATGAGGGTGACTTGGGGGTTCAAGTGTGGGTAAAGGTAAAGGGAGGTGAGGATGACAGAAGGGTTCAGGGGTTGATAAAGGGTGGTGAGGATGACCTGAGGGTTCAGGGGTGGGTAGACGTAAGTGGAGGCAAGGGTCAATTGATGGCTCAGGATGGGTAGAGGTAAAGGGAGGTGAGGGCAACTTGAGGGCTTAGGAGTGAACCGAGGTAAAAGGAGGTGAGGGTGACTTGACCATTCAGGGATGGGTAGAGGTAAAGGGAGGTGAGGGCAACTTGAGGGCTTAGGAGTGAACCGAGGTAAAAGGAGGTGAGGGTGACTTGACCATTCAGGGATGGGTAGAGGTAAAGGGAGGTGACTGAGTTGAGGATTCGTGTTAGTAGAGGTAAAGGGAGGGGAGGTTGACTTCAAGGTTCAGGGCTGTGTAGGTCAGGGTGACCTGAGGCTTTGAGGTGGGTACAGGTAAAGGGCGGTAAAGGTGATTTTAGGTTTAGGGGTGGGTAGAGGTAAATGGAGGCAAGGGTGAATTTAGAGCTCAAGGGTGGGTGGAGATAAGGGTGATTTTAGGGTTTAGGGGTGGGCACAAGTAAAATTGAAACATAAAACTTTTAAAATCACTGCGTGTTTAATCATAACTAAAACATCCTATAAATGATAAAAAACTTAACCAACAAATAAATGTGACGCAGTGGTAAACTGGTTAATTCAGGAAAACAGAGTGTCTGACAACAGTCTGAAAGAAAGGGAGTATGTTTAAAGCTTCATCAATAAAGGCGATAGGTGGCCGAAATGTTGGTTTTAGACATTGGTCACATACAACAAAGTTTTGTAACTGCTAGTGATTTGCCTTCAGCTCCTGGAAATACCAGGCGAGCTTCGACTGATGGTTTCAAGTTGTCATGCAAGCAAAAGCAACAAAACAAAAAAAGTGCAAGCAGCGCGAAAGAACACTAATCAAGAAATCAATCAGCAGCTGGTCCATGCTCCAGTGAAGAAAAGGAAAACACAGAGATGAAGTGATGCCGACAAGCACAGACCCAGGCTTACAAATGAAAAGGAAGAAAATAAGTGACAACGAAGCCAATCAACGGTAAGTAATGGATTTATTTATTTGAAAGGTTTTATATAGCGCTGGCTAGACCCGGAGGTATCAGAGCGCTTTACATGAGCAGAAGCAATCAAGAAAAGCAATTGTTCTGGGTAAACAAAACAAGCAAGTACATCTAAAATTAAGTTAAAAGGGGGCAAAAAGCACTTTACATGAGCAGAAGCAATCAAGAAAAGCAATCGTTCAGGGTAAACAAAACAAGCAAGTACATCTCACATTAAGTTAAGGGGGCAAATTCTGGGTGATTCGCAGGTTATATACATCTAAATGATAAAATGGGGGTAACAGCTCAGGGCATAGAGGAGAGTATCGATGGGGAAGAACAAATAGTCGGGGCAGGGGTGTAAGGGTAGGAGAAGGGGAGGTGAAGAGCAAAAGGGGGTAAGGTCAGGGTAAACAGGATGATAGTTAAAAAGGGAGAGCGAAGGGAGGGCCAGGAAAAACAGAAAGATAACCAATGTAGGGGAAACAGAAAGCAAGTTCATAGGAATGATTATGGACCCCAATATTTGTTGAGAAGGTGAAGTTTTAGGTCTTTTTTTAAAGCGGAGGTAGGATGGGTTATAGCGCAAGTCCTGCGGGAGGGCATTCCAGATGTTCGGGCATTTCCGGAGAAGGAGCGAGATTGGGTGGTTTTCTTTTTTAAAAGCGGGGGGACGAGGAGGAGTGCAGAGGTGCTTCTCATCAGTCTGGAGCAGCCGTCTTTATTGAGTTTGTTTGTTAGGTATAGCGGGGATTGTTGGTGAAGAGCTTTGTGCGTGATGCAGGCAGTCTTATAAAAGAATCTACCTTCGATGGGCAGCCAATTTAGGGATTTAAGGGCCGGCAAGATGTGGTCGAATCGTTTAGTCGGTGATGAGCCTGGCCGCCAAGTTGAGCACAGCTCTAAGGGGGCTAGGTGTACTTTAGGGGTTCCGGTGAGGATAGCGTTGCCGTAGTCAAGTTTAGAGAGGACTAGTGATTGGACAACCCATTTGAAGTCGTCTAGATGCTGGGCTAAAAGCCCCGCTTTAGAGTTTATTTTTTGAGGAACACAATAGATCGTCACAAGTGAGAGCACATGCGCGCTGTCTCAGGCGAGTTAAAAAAAAAAAAAAAAGTTGCTATATACACATATTGTCTACTTTGATGAAGTATATTGTTTGCCCCATACCCACCCTTCCAATGGCATGAAGATGCTAAACACCATGGGCCTCATTACAGGTGCCACTGATAATGCCAATGGGGCCAATAATACGAGTTACCAGTCCCACTGGGAATAAAAGTGATGGTGTTTCATGTGGGGAAAAACATCTGGAAACTGGTACCGAAATTCTGATTTTCACCTTATTCCCCAAAAACTTGCAGTTGCTATTATTTCTCCACCCCTGTAATTAATCGGACACCTGGTAAAGGTAAATCTGGGTGTGGGGAAATCAGGATTATTCCTGGACACTCACAACCGAGCCCCAAATAAGTACAATCTTGGAGACACTTGGTATTCTGCCCTCTTTATGCTGCCTATCAGTCACACTACAAGTACATTTTGCTAGCTCTCATTTTATACTATACTCAGTATGTGGTTTTCTGTGAAACTAAGCTTAGTTCACCACTACGATGAAACATTGCCCATGGGCCCTCAGGTGAAATATACAAGAGAGATTTAGCTCACTATACCAAATGCACCACCTCTACCCCTATCATGTATGGAAAAAGAACTTTAACTCTTCCTCCACCAGGTACAAATGTCATATGAATCAGTTATTTTGACTATTCCCACACATCTTGTGAACAGAGTACATTTTTTGGTGGTACATATTATGCAAATAATACATCCATCAAACAGTCTTAAGTCTCTACTCTTTCCTCCTGTATAACGCATCTACAGCGTTGTGCCAAGATGATCATCTCCCTGCAACCTGGCCATAAAGAGTCAATTTGTCCTTAGTACGTATCATATAGATACAATGTTCTTCAATCACACTCTGGGATTTTTACCCTTGCCCCGGATATTAAGTGTACAGTGCTTGGTTATTGTGCTTTCCTTAGGGGCGACTACATTAATGTCTTAAAACATGTTTGTGCTGATTTATGTACACACATAGCATCATACATTTCTGCTCATACAATATAATAGATGTCATTGGCGATGCCATATGTGATCTCAGTAATGTCATGAGAAGTGCATGGGGGCATTAGTTAAGGTCTGCATAACTGGAAAAATGTCAATGTTTTTTAGGTTTTGCTTGCAATTAAATAGATGTATTTATTGTAATTGGGAAGCATGCATTATTATGCTCCACAATGTTTTATTATGTCTATCGCTACAAATATAAAAGTCACCAGTATCCTACATAGGTCTAGGTTCTGACCTCCCAATATTAAGTTCAGCCTCTAATCCAGAGATTAGGTTGCTGAAGAAATACAGCCATCCAGCTCGCATGTGAAATTATAAAAAATGTTGAAAGATTAGAACCACCTCTACAGGTAACTTTTCTTCGTTGGAACACTGGATCTTCTCATGCTGTTTGCATAGCACACCAAAGCCTTAAAGACCTGGGAGGCAGATTTAAAGGCGTAGTTCCATCTTCAGAACCATGTGCAAAACTACAACGTCCGCTCTTGCTACTGCACCCATCCAGTTATGCTTGCAGAAGGTAAGATTTCCGTTTTGCCACCTTGCACATTTCCACCAAGGTAAGATGGTCATGAATGCAGAGGTTGTGTCGCATCCATGGCAAACTGCTTGTTAGCTTTCTGGTATAGGACATTATGCGGTCCATCAACCATCTGAAGATAGCCAATTAGGCCATTGCCTAGCTTGCCAGTATGTAAGAATTGAACAGTTGACTTCAAAGACTTTGTCAATGTCAAAATCTTACAATTAAGAAAGTATTGGGCTCCCCCTGCAGTGCACATCAGTGTCTTTAAAACGACGGTCAGGGACACGATTTGATGAGGTTGGAAATTGGACAACACCTTTGGTGTGAGTCTCATTGACTTCACAGCATCACTTTGTCTGCATGGTACTTGGTGCAAGGCCCCACTAATGGAAATGTGGCAGAATGTCAAATGTATTCTGTGTGATCGGGTGCAATGTATTCTTTGTGCACCACAAGGCGAACATCTTCCACACTAGTCAATCCTACCTAGCAACTGGCCATTACCTTTATGCAGTTCTTGGGCAGGGTCCGGACTCAAGCAGGAGTCATGCTGCCAGGTAGATGGATGTCAGATTGAGAAGAAATATCATTTTAGAGTCCTAGAGAGAATGCTGAAAGGTGCCTGAAGCGAATGCTGGTCCTGGATGGACATCTAAAGTTGGGCATGAAACCATGTTCAGCACGCCTAGCTGGACACAACCAGTATTGTTTGACAAAGGCATTTTTCCAATATCTTAACCAGCCCATAAAACAGGTTCAATCCCAGGACCCCATACTGAAATTTACTACGGATGGAGAATGTCTTTCCCAAGGAGCCAGGACATTTCATTGGAATATATTGAGGGTAATAGGAAGCTTTTCTCTTTCTGTCAACAAGTCTCTGTAAGGGGTACCCCCTGGAGAAACAGGTCTAAAATTTCTTGTTTAACCACCCTGTCATGTGGTTCTTGGTTTGATATGGCAAAGCCATCTGCCCAATTATTTTTTTCCTAAATGCGGACTTCTAACACAAGATCCAGCAAGCAGATGCCTGCCTGCTGTAGTACTGACGTTGGTCCCTTGCTCACTTTGCCACTGGATTCAAGCTAGACTGGCTGATGAGGGGTGTTACACCGAAACCGGTCCAGGGAAGACCTTGCTTGGCAGTTCGGTCTGGACTGTTCCCATGAGGCACGGGTCAAGACTGATTTGCATATGGCTGGGTCTGAACTGGGGAGGCGAAGGGAGCTAAATAACAATGATGGATTCAACCAAGATCTGTGACTGGGGGGGGGGTCAGAAGAATTTCAGGGCACCGCCCATCATCTTTGTGTTTGCTTTGTTCGCCCTAAGTTGGCAGGGTATGCCCAGACGTGGGTCCCTTGCTCACTTTGCCACTGGATTCAAGCTAGCCTGGCTGATGAGGGGTGTTACCCCGAAACCGGTCCCAGGATGCTTGTTTCCGGTCCAGGGAAGTCCTAGCTTGGCAGTTCGGTCTGGACTGTTCCCATGAGGCACAGGGTCAAGACTGATTTGCATATGGCTGGGTCTCAACTGGGGTGGCAAAGGGAGCTAAAGAACGATGATGGATTCAACCCAGATCTGTGACGGGGGGGGGGGTGAAGTGTCTGAAAAGTTTCAGCGCTCCGTCCATCATCTTGAGGTAGGAATTAGACCTCTGGTACGTTAATGTGCATTTTCAGCGTCATCACTTACCACTGTCCTCTGGCTGTGAGAGGTAGTTTGTTTAGGACCAAACCGTTCACTATGGCATACACCACTATGGCTTTGCATGGAGGCAGGAAAGGGCGTTGCCTGCCTTAGACTTAAACACTGCCACATGACCTCAGCTCTGGTTTCATTATGTCACAGAGCTACACAGGTATGCACATTGTAGGTGCAGCACTTCCTGCAAAACACACACCTGGAAGCTGAAGATTATGACACTGGTTGATAACGATACATGATGTGGCCATCTACTGTCTAGACTTCACTCTGTCATACAAAACATCCACTACCATCTGTGTAACCCACTGCCCTCTGTTAGACCTTGAAGGACGCTGAATCCAGCCGAGCTTCCAGAAGGAGTATTTCTTACATCCCTTCCACGATAGACCTCTGGAAAATCAAAGAAGCAGACAGGCTTCCACCACTTGCTTCGCACCAACATACAAAATGCCTTTCTGCGTCTGTAGTCTACAAAGGGACTAGATGTGGATCCCTCACCTGCGCAGATGTAAAGGAGGCTACTCAAGACCTGGTTGTTCGACCAGTAGCAGCACCCCCCCCCCCTTTTTTCTCCCCAGCGCCTTGAGACCCTCACGGGTAAGTAGCGCGCTTTACAAATTCTGTGATTGATTGATGCCATTTGGAGCCTGAAGAATAGGACCTTCAACTGCTGATGGCTTTGCCCTACCTTGAACCTTAGTACCTGGCTGATGGACCATGACTATCTAATGAGTATCTGCCATATTCTAGAAAATGGGTAACATGTCACTTTCAAAAGAGCGGCTATTAAGAATGAGTATTTTTTTCCCAAATTAATTTTTCAACACATATTCAGGTCTAGCCTAACGCCTATGTGATTATTTTGCACTGTGATTTATCAGGATTCATTCCCCTGGTTTCTCTCTGGAAAGAGTATGTCTTCTACTGCTCTCTTGTGAAGCAGCCTGTAGACCTCAACCTCTAATTGCTACATGTGCACTGCAGATTATCTTTGAAGCATCAGTGGTCAGGGCAGGAAGCTTCTCCATGAACTTTATTCAGAATGTGGCCTCTTCATAATGTGATAAAATTGCCTCCCATTTAGTTAGTTATATGTAGAAAGTGCTCAGGCCTGCTTTGGTGAGCAACTCTATAATGTTAATTTAATCTTCATGGTTCTGGTGCTGATATGAACCCCTGCTACCCTCGATTAAAGAAGTGTTGGGGATAGAAGTATTTAAATGGCTGAAGAAAACATTGCAAGTGAGACCATTTCCCTGCACAAAGCAACAACGTGGGTCAATGCCCCGCTGAACAGATTTCCATGGATATAGCTGTATCTGGAGGAATATCAAGAACCCTGGCCTGCACGTCCAGCTGAAATCCTGTGCTTCTGAGCCCAGTTGGGTAACGTAGTACCAGAGAACTGACCATGGCAGACAAACCGATACCATAAATCCAGAGTGGTTGTTTAGGAAGGAAGTGAACAAGCCTTATCATTTTCTTACATTGCTCCAATCATATAATGGTCAGTAGCATGCCGGCTTTCGCTGCATAGATAGTTAATGCTAATTCGGGAACTCTTCTTCACATTCTTTTTAATTTTATGTATTCCTTATTTGCTCGGACCAAGCTCATTGAAAATAACCTTCCTCCTGGCATTGGACACCACTTCCAACAACTCTTGGTTTGCCAGGGGACAGGTTGGGGGTCAAGTCTAGGCTCTGCATTCCTCATCTGGTCATCTTGATAGGGTTGATAAACAGTTCAATGCTTTGCACAAGGCCTTGTTTTTTTTCTATAGGTAATCTAGCAAGATGGAGAGAGAAGTTATCTCTGGCTCTAGTTACAAAGAAAAGAAGCCAGTCTGAAGAGTGACTGTACTGACAGGCTTAATTTCTTTACAGTTTGCTTCGTAAGTGCATCTAAGTCTCCACGTTCAGAAGGGGCTAGCTAGGAGAAAAGTTTATTGGATGTAATACCTAGTCTGGGATGAAGGCTAACTGCATGGCTTCTCTGCAGCAAAAGTAGGTAAACCTATTGCAATATGAGTGAGTTTGTGTGTTCTGTCAGGAGAAGAGGCTTATGTCTAAAGTGGGTCCTATTGCCTGGGGCTGACTCCTTACTTTACTACTGCTCCTTTCTCCCTTTACCAGCTCTCAAAGGTAATGTTTCCCTATAGCAGGCTTCTCCAACAGGTAGCTCTCCAACTACCTCTAGGTCGCTCTCTTGTGGGTATACCATCCTACTGAGTCAGAAGATCTGCTTGGTTGAATTAATATAGGTGTACCAAAATTGAAAAGCGTGTATTTAAGACAAAAATGTATGTACTTCCAGAGATCATAAGCTGATGTTAGGAGAAAAAAATGGTTGAAAATCCAAAATAGATTTACAATTGCTATTTGAGTGTTAAATCATGCAGCATTGAGGAGAATTTTTACTATTACTCCTACCTTGGTGTCAGAGGCATTGCTGCGATGGTTGCCATGTACTACCCACGAAGAGGCATTCCACTTGGACAAACGCTTTTGTACATTCATTACTGCTGCAACCCTGCATTATTAACAGAGGTGACCACGGCTCATAATCATGCATATGGTGCCCACTGATATAATCTTGTCCTATGTGGTCAATTTTTCATCACTAATATTGTTAGTAGCTTGGGAGGATTTTTATCGAACATAAGTAGCTTTTATTACAGAAAAGGGTGGAGACCCCCTGCCATACATCCTTGAGTCCAACGGCTTCCATTTCTTCAATCCTTGCTTTTCTTTCTCCTTCGCCACGACTTCCATCTGCTACTGCAAAGCTGTTTAAAGTCCGTTTTTTTTAGAGCCAAGGATTCCAAGCATCGCATAGGAGTCTATTCAAATAGTAGGTACATTTAAGAAATTAGTTATACCTAAGAACGGTCTGTTGCTGCCAATGTTCTTCCATTGGGTTAAACCTCATTATCAGAATGCCAGGCATTTCTTTTTACAGTTCCCCATTTAGACAGGGAAATTTTCACAAATGAAGCAAGGTGTTGGTGGATGCTTCAGAGTTTTAAGTTCTTACCCTGTATGTGCATTTTATGTATCAAAATGTTATGAAATAGTTTAGGAGGATAACAAGGTTTTACATTATGAGAAATTATATTTGCATCACAACCGGTTTGATGATTATACAATAGGTGCAGAAATTCAGATAACGTGCTGTTATTATCTTTAAACTACATGACAGATAGGGATTTATTGTATATCATTCAGCAACTTAACAAATTAATTGGGCACGCCTCGGCATAGTATGAATTCTGGTGTTTTTAATGTTTACACACAGCCTTTGGAAACTTTTTGAGACTAATTGAAGCCTTCTAATGTCAGCACCTGGGAAGACTCACTGTCCTAAGATACTAAAACTTGTAACAATATGAAGCTCCCTCTTGACAGTAAGTACAATGGGGATGAAGACATAATACCATCTAAAGCAAGACTTTCCAGGTTGACTATTTGCAAAGTCACTGGCCGTTGTAACCATTCTATATAAATATATCCCAATATAGATCACGATCCTTATTTCCAAGAATTCCTATAAAAATGTTTTTACCCACAACTGAAGCCAGGCTTGGTTAGTATGATAGCATCATGAAGAAGCCCTCCCATCTCAGAAAGGAATTTGAAGATAGCCCTCCTTTGCCACAGAAAAACTCATGACAAGCAGAAGGAGCTACTTATAAGGTGTTTATGTCTAAAGCAGGATAGCACTGTGGTTAATCTAGTTAACTACTAGTTTATCTCTAGATATAAATGGTAATTTATAAGGATCTGAAAAGCTAGCAAAGAAACAATTGGGGCTATTGTGTATTTGGACTGATGTTTTCCTAAGGAGCCAGACTAGCAAACAGCAGTCCTTGCAGAGACACCTGGCGCACTGTGTCTGGTTTATCAGATGAAAAAGAGACTGGAAACATGTTATGAGTTGCTGGGGATCATTTGTTCAATACAACCGGTTAAAATAGATTAGAACACTGGTAAACATGCTGCAAACAACTAGAGGTTATCACCCTCTCCATGGGCCAGCAATCCATCCATACAATGTCTGGTGACTCATGTCGATTTGGAAGACATTGCACATAAACAGAAGGCTTTCCTGTGCAAGAAGTGAAAAAGAAATCCTGAAAGACCACAACTTGCCAGTGTGCTAGCAGCATGTCTAAGGATGTGGCAACATTATTTTCCACAGATGAACGGGCATCTGCCACCTTCACGTTATAGAGCCTGAGCCGTAACCTCCTCCCAGTTCTCATGTTGGTCAATGCAAATGGCTTTAATATGGCCCACAGCATCAGAATCTACTGCGAAATTGAGGGTCAGTGTTCTTATCCCCAGAGGTCACAAAATGCCTTTAGCCAACAAACAAGTAAGGACCATTCAACTCATGGAACAGTCTAGTGAAAAAGACAATGTCGGAGAGTTAACTCCTAGTAAAAATAATGTAGCACTACTATAATTTGGGTGCCAAAGGTTAAAGTAGAGGCAGTGTACCATGGTTAAATTAGAGGTAGCTCTTACCCTTACCTGATAACTGGCTACCTATGGGGAAAGCCAATGAGGAGCATCTCCATTTCATGTGTCTGGCTTAGGGGGTCATCAGACGAGGGGTTTTCCAACAATGAAGAATCCATCTTCAGTGATGCTGCATACATTCTGTAATGTAGTGCCTGTTTTTGAAAACTGCTCAGAATAAGGAGGCATATGATTCTGGTGGTTCACAGAGGCTAGAATTTGGATAGAGCCACATGCTTGCCTGAAAATGAGACCTCTTAAAACAGGGGTCTCTAACCTTTCCAATAGTGAGGGCTATTTCTGATCATTCAAAACCACGCTGAGCTAATGTCCAATACAGGGCCTGGATAAAGATACACAGAGGCCAAGTAACTTAAACAACAACCCTGAAGTACCTCAGTCCTCACCCAACGAGCATACATAAGAGCTCAATCGCAAAACCGGTTAGGGTTCCAAGGATAAATGTTGTCTTTTTACTCTGGTTTATGAATGACCTCCAAGATGTAACTTGTTGGGGCTTATGGGTCTCATGGTCATACGATGACACTGCTTTCGTTTTGAGTGCCAAGGACTGAAAGTCTTCCACTATTTGGGTAACAGCCCTTTAGTCCATTGGTAGCAGTCCTCGAACAAGCAAATCAGAAAGCCCTTTTCTTAACACAAATGTAATCCTTAACTAGGACTATTAGCAAAGATACATTTTGTAAGGCACATACAGACATTATAGCTCTCTACAAGTAAACATCTCTCTGGAGTGTAACCCTTCCTCCATATCCCCCCCCCCCCCAACCACACACACACACACACACACACACACAGTATTTTTGCACTCAAATGAATGTATGCATGTATTGGTGTTTAGATAGTCGACTCCTAGGAAGGAAGCAACAGAGCGCACAATGTAAGAAAGGAAGAAAAAAGTTACAAGTGAGGAAGAGAATGAAACGCAGAAAAGTAATGAACAGAAAGAAATAGAAGAAAGAGAAAAGGCAAGGGAGAGAAAAGGGGACAGACAGACCAGGAAACAATACATGCAAAGAGGTGTATATAGAGGAGAAAGACAAGAGAGGGAGAAAGAAAAAATAGAAACAGAAAAGAAGTAAGAGAAAGAATAAACAAAGAATGAGAGAAAGACAGGAGAGAACAAAAAGTGAGCAAGAAAAAAATCAGAAAAAGAAAACTAAAGAGAAGAAAGACGAAATAAAGGACCAAAAAAAGGATGAAAGGAAGACGGGGGGAAAAACAGACAAAACACTGAGGGATGTAAGAAAGCAGAGAAGGAAACAGAAAAATTAAAGTATAGGAAGAGCAACATGGAAAGGTAGAGAGATAAAGAGAGGGAACGAAAAAGAAATTAAATGAAACAAAGAATAAAGAAAACAAGAGAAAAAGGGAGTAGGGGAAGGAAGGATAAAAAGAAAGACAAAGAAAAGAAAGCAGTGGGGGGAAAAAGACAAGGAACTATGCTGAAAGACAACACAGAATGAAAGCAAAAGGTTGAGAAACAAAGATGGAAAGAAAGAGGAATGGAGGTGAAGGAAGGAACAAGCATGATAAAAGGGAAAACAATTAATTACAGAAAGGAAAGAAAAGGACTTTACTTATGTCATGTATAGAGTGCGACCAGAGCCACAGGCCAAAGGGAGTAGAACACAGGTCTAAGAGCTTTAAAGAGAACAGAAAAGAACAGACTATAGAAAGAAGAAAGATGGGAACAGAATGAGGAGGTAGAAGGAAAACAACAGAAGGGGGAAGGGCTTCAGAAAGCATATTTTCTACTGAATGGACAGAACACAATAATGCTTTCTTTAGGGGATCAAGCGAGCATGTACTACTTCCCACAATACAGGAATGCTGGAGAATTGGGAAGTGTGGGGGGGCACAGGAGTTAGGATTACTTTACTGTAGAAAAACTGACCAGACTGTTTAAACATGCACACATAGTGGCAACATGAATAGGAGTGAAAGCGGTTTTGTATTTGAATTCTATACCCAAACAATACGGTCAACCATATTTCTCTTTGCATGCGGGGAAACTGAGGGTAGCATGTAATTATCATGGAATGAGGAAACAGAAGTCTACGGCACTAGTAGTCAATCAGTAGATCTCAACCCATAAGTGATCATAGTGATCTTAAGGTTTGTAATGAGATGCAGGCCAATATTCAAATATGTATCCAAAAGGGGCGTCTTACATTGAATACCATGGACATGCTTTTGGTTTGAGAAATGTTTGCTTTTCAGTTATCCGCCAGAAAGGTTTAGGGAGAAATTATGGTTTTTCAATTACCAGGCAGGACGGTTTAGGGGCGTTGGTCTCACCCAGCTGATAATTTTGCAACTGCTGCCTAGAATATTTATAGCTAGACCATAGAGAATTTGTGACACTTTTTTCTTGAAGAATGGTTTCAAATTCTAGTAACATTCCAATTGCACCAGTTCTGGCTCTCAAACCACCATAGCTTGTACCAAGAACACGGACCCACACTACCAATAAAGGCAGGAGGCATATATGGATGTCTCTCTCCATGTGAGATGGGTTGATGTGAGACCAAGACTCCATGACAAGTGCAGTCCACTACCTCTTATGGATCTCTAGGAACCATGCAGTCAACGCCAGTGCACAACTGGGCTATGATTATGTGCTCTCTGAATAGAAACTATCAAAGGATTGCAAAACATAGCAGTGTGTGTACCCAGCTTCTGAGGTAACAATTTGCGACTTCAGTGAGTTTCGCCTTTTGAGGAGTTATGTCTTTTTGTGCAAAGTGATCTGCCTTTTAGACATGGAACCTTAGCGCAGATGTAATGACAGTAGGTTCCCCGCTGCCAATGATCTTTATGACACATTTATTTCCTCTGCAAGCTAACATTCCGCACTCTCTGCAGAAATGATACCTCATAGTATTCATGCACGAGACATTATGTACTCTTAAAGGGCCCACTTCATGCAGTACTTTTGGTGTTTATGGATTAAATTAACCTAACCTTAGTGGTGTGAGATATTTCCTTTAGGTTCACTCATGCTTTTCTCCTTTCAGAGTCAGATGTCAATATTTTAGTGTCAAACTTACTCCATTGGTCATTTCATTCTTCTTAGTTTAGATCTTTCTGTAAAAAGTGTCCTGCAGCATTTGTGGGTTATGTACCACTAGAAATTAATATGGAAGAAGTGGAATACATTCTATGTATGGTGCAAACAAGGGGTCGAATCCCTGTCCTTAAACAGCAAGTTCTATTGTTAACATATTCAATCAGCAGAAACGCAGTGGATCATGAATCATATGAAAAAATAAACCAACCTCCCTGTTGCATGTCTAGTTGAATGATTTCACTTCTAAACGTGTTACTGATTAAACAGGCAAAATAAAAAGCCATTATTCTATTGCTCCTGATGGTGAGCAGATGCACAGCCGATGCCTAGAAGATAGTCAGCACTACCATATCTTTATTTACCATTTGTGGTGGCACTTCCTCCGTGCTTGTTCTGCTTAGTTTTTCTTCAGTGTTGCAAAGTCACTGCAAGATTCAGACATCTCTGTCCAGGGTGGTAGGAGGCTCACACCACACACACAAGCTGGCAGCCCCTTCTCCAGAGTACATTGGGCTGGTTTCAGTTAGTACTCACTCTTATTGCTTTCTCTGCCGCATGCTCGCCTGTAAATGACTCTTCTACAGTCACGCCGTGTCCCAGTAGTGCAAGAAGCCAGAATTGCAGTGCGATCCACCTCTAATGTCAAGGAAGCAGTCTTGAACTCTCATGGTGATGCAAGTTGGAAAACCTGAAGCAAGATGCCCCCTTTTTTGCTACTTCAAGTGCGGGCAAATGACAGAGCAGGCAAGAAAGTTCCAGTTGACCATCTTCCAGAAGACATTTTCACTTCCACCAATTGCAAAATAACTGGTGGCCATATCACTATGACTGAGGAGGGAATGTGGTGCTTAATGGTTTACTAGAAACATCCTTAAAAGCTGCCCATAGTCTCACTAGTTGTGACGAATCACCCCAATTTCTGATATACACTGGCTCACTCCCACAGCACATACTACCTTTATGGCATAGCAGGTCATCTGTGAAACTTAAAGAAAGCAAGACTAGCTTGCCAGCAAGCTAATAATCTCCAGTGGCCAGAGATAATTGTACAGCTACTCTAGCACACAAAAAACATCCAATACACCACAGAAAAACCCATTTACAGGCTTCCTGCCTTAACTCTGGAACACTCCCCAGCTGTATCCAAGACGGATACTCTTTCTCCCCCCGTTCAGGAAAGAATGGAAGACATTCTCCTCCGTATAATTTCTGCCTAAGCCCACAAACCTCTTGACTATGACCTGTGTACTATAACTTACAGACCAGGAGTCCCCAGCCACCTTTTGTTTGTTAATGGCACTATTCTGAAAGCTTGTCTCTATGACATGCAACATCCAGCTTAAATACCTCTCTCCATCCACATTACCAATGAACAGTCAATAATTGAGATCTACTGTATGTACAGAAGCAGGGTCTGGTGGTTCAGAAGACATTTATAACCACTCCAGAACTCTGTTTTATTTATGTTATAGGTTTGATTCCGGGCAGGTGAACTCAGCATTCATTTTTAGAGGTCAGTAAAATGAGCACGACTCAGTTGGGTAACAATAAAAACAACAAACATCTGTTATTCAGCACCAAGAGGCTACTAGGGCTGAACAGGTGTTTTATAAGCACATGATATTATAACACATTGGATGCATAAGGGGTCCACAAATATCTCCATACCGCCTTATTTAATTTTTTCCATGTTCAACTATCCGCTACTCCTTGGTGCTAAAATACTCTGCATAAATTGAATAATTGGGTACAATCTTTCTAGGTTGGCTAGAACAATTGTTTGACTACTTCTTTGGCCTCGTTTGGCTCAAGATTCTCTCTCTCGCACATCTGCCATCTCTTTTGAAGGCAGGAAATTCCCTCGACAACGTTGACTTCAGACAAACTTCTGGGTGGTAGGCATTGACACGCCAGAAATTACTAAAACAGGGTTGCGGATTGGGTAGTCTGTAGACCGGAGTCTTTGCTATGGCCTTGATACAAACCACGTCACATTCTACGAGTCGAATCCATTCCAATCAAAAGCCACCCCCAGTGTGTCACACCAAGATCATTGGACTGTTCCAGGACATGAGGAATGTTTGCCCTTGGAAGGAGGTGTGTGGTATTATTTTCATTTGTGCCAAGCATGAAATTGATTTTGCTCAGATCCAATTGCTGGTTTGGCTACGTCAGCACTGTATAGAAACCGGTTACCAGAATGTGTGCCACCGCCAACTGTTCTGTATTAGGGTTACAGTGTCATGTGCAATGCATCATTACTTTTTGAAGTGTACTATTTGCCGATATAGATTAACATGTTGCAAATCACCCCCACTGCGTACTTCCTGGTGAGGATTCAGGTATAAACATCCATAAGTATGGTACATGTGCTCATTAGAAACCTATCACTCTGCCTGCTGGAAGCGCCATGTTTGGGAAACAAACTATTCCCTTTCTTTCTGCAGAGTAGCTGCATCCTTAGCGTGGTCCCACTTTAGTGGGTGCGCTTGCAGCGCACCAGTGTCAATTCACGGTAAGACCTGGGTTGCACATTGACCTTAGTAGTTGCTCAGCAGGCATTACAACCTCAAAAGTTCACAAAACACTGGTCTGACTAATGCAATTCCCTGATTTGGCGGAGACAGAAGCACAAACAAGCATTGGTAAAGCCAATATGTCTGGCTTTAGTGTTTTAATACACATCTGTGCACAAATGGTGTTTGCATGTGCTGCATGCTCAAATGCGGTTTAGTCAGACCTACAGGCTTTGCCAAATCTAGGGTAAAGGTAGCGCACACACACATATATATATATATATATACACATACATGTGTGCTAAATAATTTAATGTGACAAACAGGGTGTTGATTGGGTGCACTTTTCATTTCCTGACTGACAGAAAGATACAACAAACAGACAACAGCAAGAGGTAGAAGCAATACTCCTCTGGGTACAGCGAAAGCCCACTCTGTGTTTTACAACACTAATAATAGCTCGGGCAGACAGCTGAACTGTCAAGCCAGACCTAAAAATGGATGGGAACGTTAAAAAAATGGAGGGCGCACAACCTCTTCATTCATCTGGAACTTTAATAGTACTTTCAGTATAAAGGTATGCTGAATCTGGAGAACTAGACTGTCCTATAAAACATCATGAAATAGTCAGACGCAAGGAGTTTGTAGTGTGAATATTGAAATGGTCAATGCTATGAACACTAAGAAAGGGTTATTCCATAAAAGAATGTTCTATGCTGACAACTACTGCTGATTCAAAATGCTTGTGCATCAACCTGGCAATGATCAAGCCCAATTGGCTATGGGAGACCATACCAGAGCGAACAAGTGCATTAGACCAATCAGATGCCTCTTCACTTTCTCAATGGCCTGGGATTAATCGCTCAGACTGTTTCTTTTACGCTCCTCACAAGCATCAGGTAGGTCTTCAATGATTTCCACTGGCACTGCTGTCTTGCCCATGCTGTAATACTGGGTTCTGATGAAAGATTGCATGCTAGTCACCATACCCTTCAAATTCTCAAAGGAGATGTTGAAAGCTTGGCTCTTAAGCAGCTAAACGCTCCAGCTGCACTTACCATGCTTCCTTGGCCAGAACGGTTTCACATTGGAGGGAGTCAGACACGGGAACGCTGAAGTAGTTTATTTTGTCTATAGTGCATGCACACCTGGAGGTATGTTGGCATGAAACCCAAACAGAAAGACAAAAGTCACAGACATCACTTTACAAAACAGGTAAGTATTATGGCCCTGCGAAACTGGAAGTTATTATAGATACAGCAAAGGTAAAATGGAGGATGTTCCAAAAAAAGGGGGGCCTGAAACCTGGAAAGCTTTACACCCACAGCGGGCTCACTTAATGCAAGGAATAGCTAACAGGTTCAAGGTCCAAGATCTAGTGAGTCATGCTGGGACAGAAGGGACCACTCAGTTGGCGAGAAAGAGCCTTGTGGAAGGCCCTGAATGCCAAGTACCCTCAACAGAATTCACCAGAAGCCAGCACGGACAGCTGCAGAGACAATGTGGAGAGGTTGAGATCAGTCTGATGTATATAACCTGTGTTGTTTGTAGCTTTGGAGTAGTTCATAGTACCAGACTTGGCAAGGACAAGGCAGAAATAACAGGATTAGAGATCACTCCAAGACTATACTTGATCTTTTGGAAGACCATTTAAATCAGAGGAATTTTATGGGGTGGCAGAGAGGGAGTATAGAAATGCTTAAATTTCGTTCAGCATCAGACCACTCTAAGGATCCTGACCTCCTCTTCACCTAGGAAGGGAAATCACCATGCCTGCAGTTCATATGAACACTTGTGAAATTAATGACCCCTTTTCAGTGCGTGTCCACTATGATGCTGTTGATTCACACAACATAGGGGAGTAGAAGGGACATGCAACCTTGCAATTCCCAACTGCCTGCATAGAAGCCTCTGGACAGTGGGTGCCCCAAGGATGCATCCAATTTGTCCCACAATGCACTACAGGAAAAGTTCTCACAGCCATACTCTGTCGATGGGGACCATAAATTGCAGCTAGCTGGTGCCAATGTTCTGCCAAGTGGTGAAAAGAGATCATATGATGCTTGGCATGGGCTTCATACTCTTATACAGGCCATCTGGTGTCCCATAAGCCTCTTGATCCAGGTTCTAATCTTCATTGGGTTAACTGATCCACTACCTAGGAGATCAAGTTCACCCTTTTCGTAAAGGATAAATATTATGCCTGGTTGTCGTCCAGATTCTTCCTTATGAACCAAATCCTTTTTCATGGAATTAATATGTAGTTCTGATGCCGATGCTGAACCTGTTCTGTGAGAGAGAAAATGTGCACTACTTCAACTGTTGATATCTCTGCTGTACATGCATGACAGAATCTTAAACTGCTGTTGACACCACTGGTGCTGTTTTGAGTTAGGGAAGCTTGCACTACTGCTGCAGACGCTGTATCTTTGCTTGGAAAATTGTAATGATGCAAAAGCCAAACCGATTTCATTTGTCAATGTATGTTAGATTTGGAGGTTCTCAAGTTAAACAAGGAATTCAAAAAAGGCTAGAAAGATATTCTGAAGTGTGCACCAACATCCACCATTAACAGACATGTTATGTTTAAGGGTATCCTTACATGGAGCAGAAAGTTACTGCATGGAGGTTTACATTTAAGCCAGGTTAGAACAGTCAGGATTTAAGTTTCTTCCAAAATTCTGAGAGACATCCAGCAGAACTAGAGAGGAAGCGTATTACAAGCACTTTCTCCAGATAGGAAAAGGTGCATCCCCTGCTCAAACACGCAGGGTGCATGGCTGGTGAGTGAGCAGGTGAGATGAGGCAAAGGATGAAGATCGAAGTGCATGCAACTGCTAAGGTAAGAAGGGCCAAGGTTGTAAAGCGGTTTGTAGGTATCAGTAAGAAGTTTATAGAGGGAGCGCTTATGGACTGACACCCAATGAAAATTACAAGTGTGCAGTGACACGGATAGGGAGGAGGCAGATTGCAGCTGTGTTTTAGACCACTTGAAGTCTCATGATGAGGCGAGCCAAATCAACGGAGGGCTTTTTTTTTTTTCTTCTCCAAAATACTGGTAAGTGATTGGGTAACCGTTTTCCGTGTGACCAGGGGTAGCCATTTCAATTTGCTTTCTTAAGATTTGGAGTGTGTTAAAGCAACAAGCAGTGACTTGGAGGTGGAGGTAGAGAGAGACTTCTACTAAATAGGACAAGATTGATTATTTTCACAGCTTAGCTTTAGACAACTGCAGTTCATCCAGTTGGTAACCGCAGACATACAGCGCATGAAATTAGTCTGAGGGATTGCTGTATCTTCCGAGAGAGAGAGCATCAGCTATCATCGGCGTTAGAGGGAATATTAAACAAAGATATAATGCTCAATGCCAGCAGTGCCATATAAACATTAAGGGCCTCATTAGGATGTTGGACGGATCACCGCCGTCAGTGGCGGTCTACCCAACATCCAGAGAAACGGTCTGACTGCCGGATTATGATACCGGCAGCCGGAGAGCAGTCGGTGGGGAGAAAGACCACAGTCTCTGACAGGCTCAAGAAGCCCATCGGGGCGGTGGTCGGACAGTAATCTCTACAATGAAGGTGGTGCCTGCGCAGACACTGTCGTAGGGTTTACGGTGTCCATTTCCCACAGCCTTTTCATGGTGGCTCCACCGCTGTGGAAAGGCTGTTTGGATAGGGACTTTCGAGGTCCCTAGCAGGGCCCCGTGGGCCTCCGCTATGTGGCCAGTGGGGTACATGTGGTGCCCCCCCCACCCCCCCAAAACATCCATGCACCGTGGTGCCTGGCACATGGTGCATGGATGTCTAAAAACATGCCTTTTACTACTGCGGCTTGTGCTGCAGCCCGACTGCCTACACAGTGGTCACATCATAATATGGCAGGTTGAGCCGCCGACTACTTGTCGGCCGGTCTCCATCCCACTACGATGGTGGTTGGACGCTAGTCCGACCGCCATCGTAATGAGACCCTAATGCTGGGCTGAGGGAAGATCCCTCGGGCAACTCATACAAAAAATTGGAAGCAGCAGATTGAAATGATGGGAAACATATTGATCGGGTACAGTGAGAGAGGAAAGAACTAATCCATATATTGATTGGGTCCAGTGAGAGGAAAGAACTAAACCATAGAATAGCAAATACCTGCGTTGAAAAGGCACCTGACTAGAATGGCATGTGATACAGTGCCTAACACCGCTGAGCGCTCGAAAAGGGTAAGAGCAGCAGCGGCACCCTTATCAACAATAAGTCTGATTTCATTTGTGGTGGCAATTGAACCTAAAACCAATTTTTTGATCAGTCATGCTATGAGCACCAGGATGACTTCAAACAAGACAAGAACCAGAATCATATACAGTCAGAAAACAGCATTAAAGTGAAATTTGAAAAAAACAGTAATTGATCCACTACGAAAGAAAACAGAACAGATGAAAGATGAAAAAGAGTTACCAGGAGTCTACTTAAAGAAGTGACGGATACATCCGTAAATCTCTGAAGAGGAACAAAAGAAGAAAAACGTAAGCAATCACAGAACTAGCACTAGAAACACGTCTGAATATCAGAAATCCAAAGTTGGGCAGAGAAGGAAGATGCTAATAAGAACTCTGCTACAGGCAAACAAAAAAAATTAAACATTTTAATTTCTTAATGGTGTGAAAAGGCTATAAGCTGCACTAGAATCCCTTGAATGATTCTAGAGGAAGATAAGCCGCACTAGACTCCTCCATTCTACCGCTGGCCCTTCCTCCAGTGTTACAAGAGTTCCTCTTGATGACATAAAAAGTCTTCCACAAAATCGACTGATGTACAAATTGTAACTTATTTTAAGATAGAGAAGTATCTGAAGAATGGGTGAGATTTAATAAAAAAATCCTGTCCTAGTCACTTTAATCGGATACCAATGATGACGAAGCCCAGGGCTTCCAGCAGCAGTAAAGTTGATAAAAACAATGCACAGAAGCACTATCTTATCGGTACATTAACACAGTATCTGGGTCCTCCAAACAAAGCACTCAAGCCGTCTGATGCAATCTTGGCTGATACTATATGTTAAGTAGCTTGTAATGTTGAAGCCAGTTGACCAGCTTCACAATCCAGAATTCGGGACACAGGGCCTTCGGGAAGAAGCTGACGTGACAAACAAATTTATTTGCTCTTCATTCAATTTTCTGACACAATACATCACAAGTCCGCCAAGGAAAACTAAAGGTTTCATCGAAACTTCTTTTATCTCTCAACCTGTGAATCCTGTACAAGAAACACTTCATAAATGTTCATACCTCGGACGATGCAACAACTATTCTTCACAGTTCCAAGCAATTTATAAACCCAGTAATCTGTAAAAGCTGCTAAACGCTGGATGGGCAAAAAATAGTTGGCACTAGTATTCTGGTAAAATAAGATATACTAGTATTAGGATTTAGTTGATTAAATAATTTAGAGGCGCTCCAAAAGGTGACAACTTAACAATGAAAAAAAGAAGTCTGTTGAGTGCAGAACAAAGGTCTTCTAAGAACCCACAAAAAAAGTGCAGCCATGATACATAAATCTTATGCTACTGCAATTCTTGGAGCCAAATTTGCAGCAATAGTTAAGAACAGGTTCCTGCATAGATCACTGCAATGTGCTCTTCGTGAGCGACCCTAAAAAAAATGTGAAGACAGCCAAAGATCCAAATTCACACATCAAAAGCGATGGCAGGAAATTGCCCGTGTCATCAGTTAGAGGTCGCATTGGATGCCGGTGTCTAAGGAATACAATATATGGCTTTTTGTTCTAGATTCTAGGCTAGTGAGCTCATTTGCAGTACTATGACAAAATAAAATGTTCTGTGTCTCACAGGACCTTAAGGTCATGAACACAAAGGGGTTAGTCAGAACACCTGGTTACAAACAGGACACCACACTAGGGAGGGGGGAGTGATGGGGGGAGGGCAAGACTCTGCCTGAAAAGGAGAGGGCAACTTCACTGGATGAAAAACATGTAAAGCTAGGGTTGGACCAAGACTACAAGAGGTACTCAACCGTGGCTGGGGATGTGAAGGGTAAAGGTAGGAAAGTGACATCTGGAATGCACAGTGATTTTGTAGTCGGTCTTCTGGGTGGGAAAAAGTGGATCCACCATCAAAACTACAAATAACAAAAAAAGAAACTATCAGCAAAAACAAAGTCCCAGTGGAATGCACGGGATAAATGCATGCCTCAAACGAATTGACAGAACTGTCCAAACCAGCTCCCATTTACTGAAGTGGGAGATTTGAAAAATGAACTTCGCTACAAGAGCATTAAAAAGAAAACTGACATATGCTGCTACACATTTCAAATACTTTAGTTGAAAAACCAAAACAGTTGCAAATGGGAATAAAAGCAGAGTACTTGATGAAATAACACCGTTAACGTGCGGTGACACAACTAAATGAAATAAATGTACGGCATGAGGTGACAATACAGTACTTCACCGTTTGAAATAACGTGAGCCATCAAAAAGACGATTCATCAGAAATTAATGAAAACATCGTTTAGAGAAGAACAATAGGGTTTAGTGTAAAGAACACTTTAAAATACCAACTATCTGGGCACATACAGAAAAGACACACATTTCGAATAGAAATGTATAGTCAGAGAAAGGAGACATCAATTTTCAAGGGAAACAGTATTTGTGGAGTTAAAGTAACAGGGCCTGCTCCTTGTCACAGCAAAGTCGAAATAAAAAAGGGATCCAGTGGCACAGGAATTCCGTGAGATAAAGCTTAGGCCATAACGCCGTCACGTTTTTTTTTAATGTGCCTAGTTAGATTTGTAGTCTTTTTTTAAAAGTCAAATCAATAGAAGCATAACATAACTAGGAATGTATTTTCTTATCACAGTATGTAGGCTTCATAGGCCAACAGAACTGTTTGCCCTCCAGTTGCAGAGCTCAACGCCTTAAAAGAAAAAAGATAGGCCATAAATGCATCAAAAATATAGTATGCAACGAAAACCAGCACAACTAGAAATGGGGAAAAAAAAATCAATGGCATAAGAGGATCTAAAACAACGCACAACAAAACAAGGCTACTACCAAAAATTAAAATCAAGCCTCACAATGTTCACAGACTGTCTTGATGCTAAGCATGTCATTGAATGACAGATGATGAGAGCCAACATATTAGTGATGCATTAGAGTCTGGATCGTCATAAGAAATTAACAATTAAAACCTGATGTTTAAAAGAGAAGGCCGTTCAGAGTAACACCTATTCTAGATATTATCCTTGAACCCAGACAAATGGCTGAAGTCTTGGTCCCTGTACCACTTTCAAAATCTATGTCATTCTGCATAGTTTCTATAAGAGGATATTCCAACAGCTTGTGCCATGCTCATGAAACTGGGTTGAAAAACTGAGATGTTCGTATTGTCACCCTACTGGAAACAAGCTCCGATATTTGTAGATGGAACCATCACTGATGAAGCACCAGCTCACCTCACATAGTTAGAGGACTTTCCTGAGCCAGAAGAGCCGGAAGACACCCCAACAGATCTAGCACAGCTGAAAGGGTGCACAATGATTCGTTCCTGGCTCAGCGTTCTGAATGAAGCGAACCAAAGACTAGTTCTACATTCATGGGGGCTTTCCATCAGAATGATTTGCAGCTTGCTCAGGTCACTCGTACCAGAAAAGTGGACAGCTGACAAGAAAATCAGAAGAATAGAAACTGGAAAAGAGTATGTCGCAGCTTGTTTATTCTAAGGCACAGTATATCCATATGAAGGTCCTCTTCACTTCCTCAGATGGTGGGGCATGTCTTCAAAAAGGTAGACACTACCCAGAGTATGTTGATATGCGTCTCTAAGCAACAGCTCCAATTACCCATAAAAGCAGCACTCCAGTGATTTGAGAAGCAATGAACTAGAGAATGTGCTTCCACTATACCGCTGAATACTTCACGAAAAGAGCATTCACTTTTACACATCAACAACTGTTTCGGGGGAAGGTACACACAAGCTCTGCACAGAATAAAGGACAACCCTTCAATAAGTGAGCCCAGCAAGGTAGCTGGCATATTCATTGCTGGTTTGGTCCAGTCTTAAAAGCACAATCTATCCAGTAGTACACAAGTAAAAGAAATTGCAGGGCAAGGGTCCACCGAGTGTGGATCATTTAAAGTACTTCACCCTCCTTTCCCCCCCACCTCAAAGCAGAGTACTGAACCTCAAAAATAAATGCCTGGCACCATCAGTATTGACATGCCTTGGACTAAAAGGATAAGAGAAACAAAGAACAAGTTTGCCGTTTTCTCCGGAGTCTGGGCTTTGGCTGAATAGGAGGGCCGCTTGAGGTTGGCTAGCGTGAAAAGTGCAAAACTTATGAGGAAGCAGAAAAAAGGGTTCCAAGAATATTTTGGCCTTGCTCCACAAGTAGTATACGTTGGTTAATATTGGAATTTCCTTGATCAAATAGACATACCAGAATGCACAACAGTAAAAAATAAAAAAACAACTGCCTATTCCATGTCAATGAATAAATGTTGTTTTCCATTCCATGTTGGAAGTTTCTGCTCCCCGTCTTCTTTCCCTGCCTTACCCAGCGACAGCACAAAGATACAGCAGCATTATGGGTGACAATGCCTCTACGATTACTAAAGGTCAACGAGCCTTTTGGCTTTGTCCATTCTTGTGTTGTCATGGTTTTTGTAAAACGTTACTGTTGGAGGAGCTATACATACAAAGTAAAATCAAAAGGTCCTGGCTAACGCCAGACCTAACAAGCATTGGCATAGCCAATAGGTCTCGCCTTTGGGACTTTATAAGTGTTTAGCCAGAGCATGCCTTTCCCACGTAGATGCCTTTACCACGCATGCAATGTCTTCAAGCTATGTTGTAGAGCAGTGTGGCTGTTGTGCATCATGTTGAAAAGTTATAATAAAGTGATACTATGTCCACTTCTCATGCCACACATTAAACGCCTCCGCCCCGAATGCATTCCCGCATACTCGCCCCTCCATCCCCCCACCCCCTCAGTCTGCACGTGAATGGACGGGTCTGAAACATCCAGGGGTTTCCCACGCTGAAGCCCAGCCACAGACTTAAGGGACAATGTGAGGCGGTGTCCGGACCGTGGAACAGCTGCAGAGAGGAGCGGGCAATGGACGGAATGTGAGGAGGGGGCTAGAGGGGGGGAATGGACAAAATGTGAGGACGGCAATGGACGAAATGTGAGGACAGTGGTCGGAATGTGAAGAGGGGGGTAGAGGGGCAATGGACAGAATGTTAGGAGGGGGCTAACGAGACGTGAGAGAGGCAGTGAAAAAGAGCAGAGGGTTCACGCGTCTGCCGGAGTCACCCGAGAACACCCTGCGGACGCTGCTTCTGGCCGCTTTAATCCCTGAGAGGTAAACAGAACAAATCCTTGTTATTTACGGGGCCACCGAGTACCACGAGTGTGACACAAGAATAATAAATAAATCCATTATTTGTAAAGCGGGAACTACTCACCCCTCAGGGTCTCAAGGCGCTGGGGGTCGTCGGGGAGATTATGTGAGCTGATGCCCAGAGTCACAGGGTGCTGAGCAGAGTTGCAGCCGGCGATTGAACCGTGAGCACTGCTATCCGGAGTCAGCCGCCCTTGCCGCTGCGCCACACCTCTCCCATAAATCACCTAAGAATATTTGCTTTCTTTCCAAGATGTGTTTCTGTATTTGTTCATGCAACACATGACTCTCTCCCATGGTGAATACTGACTCGCCATGTGTCTGAGTCATTTCAGGTTAGCATGGGTGTTTATAATGGTGCAGGATTGAGAGCTCTGAAGCCGAGGCTTCTCATGGTACCAGTCAGTGGGTCACAGACGTGTACATACTACATGCCCATCCAAATCTTGGCCTCTCTGCGGAGCGATGGATGCATATGTGCCAATTGTAATTATGTTTTTTTTTTGCCACGCCCCTTTTAAAGAGCCCCAACTTTTTCATCCCACTTAAAGCATTGCCAACCAGCACTTTGCCAAGATCATTCAGAAATGCACGGTTGTAGCCCCAAGTCTTCTGTATACGGAACTGACACTGCAATTGCGGTTACTGTATGCGACAAAACAATAAATATAGCCAGGGTTCCACACTCCTCACCCTGCCACTGCTGCCGTTTAGTGCTCGCAAGGGATTTACAACACCCGGGTTCTGGGGCCCCATACATCCCCGGGGGGTCCTCGGCAACAAGCCTGCCATCCCCCGGGACCAAGCCGCCCACGTTAACTGAGAGATCATGTGCAACGTCCAAGCACAACCCCGGATCAAGCATGGGCACTACACTGCGTGTTTGGGCACGGGACGAATAGAGTAAGGCAGGGCGGAGGAAGAGGAAAGTGACGCCCTACAGGCCCCGCCCAAAGCCCGACCTACTCAGGGAGAGGGTGGGACGTAGGGCTGCTGCCTGCGGAGAGTCAAAGTGTAAAAGAGTCGAAGTGTGAAGCAACCACTTAGGTGTCCGTCGACTGACCCCTGTACTGCACCCTCGTCACGGTATTTTCAAATCACAGTATGTTTTTTAATCCGTTTCGCCTGCTTAGGATACGGAAAGCCTAGCACATTGTCACGGTTACTTAACCAACCACAACATTAGAAGCCACTTGAGCTCCCCTTTCAGAGAGAAGCTGTCCTCCTAGAGCCCCGAGCTCTTGATGTCACCCGTTTAAAATTTTTAAAAAAAGCGGACCCCGAAGGCGTCAATGTCCTTCCGGGGCTGCGGAGCACAAAAGCACCAGAAACAAGAGAGCGCGGCGTCCGTAATGAAAGATGACGTGCAGCAAATGAAGCGGACACAAGCCTTTCTTTTCTTAACATGGTGCCTAAAGTAAATAAACAAAAAAAAAAAAACTAACAAAAGAACAAGCGCGGCCGCTAAAGTGAAAGCGACCGCGCTGTGTTTAATTAGTAACCTGATCCACGACGAGGGAGTAATGCAGCTGCCAGCCTGCGCGTCGCTGCTCGCTCCCGAGAGCAAAACGCCGTGGGAGTGAACCTTTGGAGAAGAGGTGGGACATGCACCCGCCTTTGGCCATTTGCGTGCTTTCATTATTGAAAGACACACGCAAAGGCCAATCCAATGTGTGGGAGGAGTCTGACCCACATGGAGAAATTTGGAGTGCTCACAAGAAGCCTCCCATAGAGCAGCGCATGCGCGCTGCGCTAGGCTCGACCTAAAAATGGGTTAATCTCAGCTACAGACATGAATGCGATATAGGTTTGAATCTTATCAGAGTAGAACATCTTCCGAAGTTTGAGAATTTCAAGTAGAAGTTTAGAAATAAGATTGATAATCAGGGGAACGAATAGGGCAAATCCGCAGAACATGAACAAGCAAAAACCAGCAAGAAAAACCAAAATAAAGTTTTTACAAAGTAGCAGCCAGGGTACAAATGTAATTACCAAGAGCAAAAAAAAGGATCTGCGGTGGAAAACGGATACATGATGTGGCTATACCACTACAATTATTTTATTAATTTAAAAAGCTTCCATTTTATGCCATCGGAAGACAATCTAATTATAAAATTGGTCCATGTGAAAATATTCGATTTTGAAGGGATTGTCCTAAAAAACGGGGCTAGCTTCATAGTCTTACGGTTAGTAAACTCCTCACATGCTTCACCCCGGAGGAAGTAATACAGCAATATGAAATACACTTGGGCGCTTCAGGACAGATTTTAAAAGTACATATACAAACAGGAAAGCATTTCTGATTACGGCTTCTAAGGAGCATTCATAAATGCACAAAAAATTGCAGGCCGTATGACAAGACAGAAAACGTCACATTTCGTGATGTGCATATTTATATATTCGTATACAATATATACCCGGAAACGAGATGTGTCCATCGTAATACTTAATAACATTGCAAATCAGCCAAGAGGCCCATGACCATATGAAGAGAATGAGGACACAGGTTATGGTAAGTGCCTCATGGATATTTTTTGTAGAAGAAGTTATTTTATTTCCTGTAAGTGGAAGCCTGCCCCTCCCACCAGCCGCAATCAGAATGCACTTTTACCCCACATCAGTTCATTTGTATCACATGCCACACTATGCACTGGTACACTATACCTGGCAGGTGTGCACAAATACGAAGTAGACTACAGTTGCTTTAAAGACCACACAAATCTCATTTTCAGATTTGCAGTGTGGCACAGATGGGGATATCAAATGTGGTCACTATAGCTCCGTGGGGTCAAAAAGCTACTTCTACATTTTAAAAGGAATACAGTGAAGGACATACAGGGTAAATTCACTTGTAAATATAAAAATCTACTGCTTCATGCTTTACAGTTCATTAATGTGGCAAGAGTCGTCGTGCGTGGGTGGGGTTGTGTTAGAGGGTGTGAAGTGTTTAATCAAGCACAAAGTGGGCCCAAAGTGTTTTAAAAAACCCACCTTAAATCAATTCAAGGGTAAAAAAAAACAAAACACTGCCACAACATTAAAAGAACTTCATGGTGAATCGAACAACGTCATGATTAAAAAGCCTCTGGGTTCATTCTGAGTAGTAAACTCAAATACACACCCCATTCTGATACTTGAGGCCACGTGAACAGCAAACACTATAATAAGCCACAAGTCACTAAAAGTTTGTTTGAATTTCCCCCACCAAAATGATAAACAAATGATAATTATTGAAGGATATAACCAATCACCCATTAATAGAAACAGTAGTTGAGTCATTACCACTTTCTTTCCCTCACGGTAACCACTCATCCACTGCCCTCTAAGCTGCTCCTCTAAGCCTTTGTTTCTCTTGCCCCTCAAGTACTTGACAACTACTACTCCTGTTCCAAATGCAGTCTTTTGATTGATAATTCTTCTGGCTACTGAGGAATGCTCAAGGGCACCAATCTGGGGAGGATGTTGGGTTCTGCTTAGAGCTCTTCTTGGTACCACTGAACGATTATGGACCACCGTAGCCTTGCATGTATCGCTGACATTTATATAAGTTTCACAGTGCCTATATCAGCAGTAACATTCAGATAAATGTTTTTCCAATGTCAATTAGGGCCTGATTACGAGTGGGTCGGTTAATTCCAACCCCCGCCCCAATTTACGCATGGGGCGGAATTATGAGTTTGAAGGTATTTTAAGTATTTGATCATTATTGGATGCATTAAATAATTCAACCTTCGTTGCATTTCGGCAGGTCAGACCTGCAAAATGTAACAGGGAAAAAGTATACGGTATTTACCGTATCATGCTGGTGCGCAAAATGCCAAAACCAACGTTATTCCCACAAACTCGTAATAGGTGGTATTTATTGCATCTGATAAATAACGTACCATGTGGTATCGTTATTTATCAGGTGCGTAAATAACACCTAAACTTGAAATAAAACCCCTAACGTATAAACCATTCACAGAGCATTCTCTCACTCGGATAGATTGGTTTTTATGAAGAGAAATCAGTAATCCTAGAGCAAATAAATTTGTGGGACAACTGGTAAAGATAACAGATCCCAACATCACTGGCTTGGAAAATGTTGGGGTCAAGGATGAGCTAAGCTACCTACCAAATAGTAAAGATCCTCTCTATACCCCTTTCACCTCTCGCTATTGGCCGTTTGGTATTCCATTCTACCTAATAGTAAATGCTTCCATTGGAATGCATGATGAAATATTTTACCTCTGAAAAGTACACTCTATCATCACACGGTTTGTCACATTTAATTATTTATCTCCTACATGCATTCTATATACAAAGTGATCCTTTTTGCTAATCAGCCCCCTCCCAATCATTGGCAACACCAACAGAGCAGGCTTTGAAGTGCTAAACAAAATGAATACAGGTTTGCTTTTACATACTTTGTCACATGTAAGCGAGGCCTACTAGCTTCGCCACTGCTTGGCTTGTATACCAGTTTGAACATAATGCTCAATTATTAGCACTATGGTACAAAGTTTACATTTTTACATTTTCCCAGCAATCGTTTAACAACTGGGAATATACATCAAGTACCCTTACCATGGTATGCAATGGTATATAGGTTAGCATCGACCACAACGAAGATGTGAACTGCACACACTTATAACATAAAAGAGACATCACGAGGTATCAGGAAAGGTTACTCACTTTATTGTACAGGGATAGGATACCTTAAAATTGCACATTCCCCTTTCTGCATTCAAACCACATACTAGAGCAACGGTCCAAATGCTTCTATCCTCCAACAGATCCACCTACCCATTGTTACGAGTCATAGAACCATTCTTTGACAGTCGTCTTTGCAGTAACCAGCGTTTTTTATCCACAGCAAACAGCACATCGAGAGGACTTTTTCTTGCGAACAGCAGCTTCCAACTTCATCAGTAAGTTCGTCATCTGCAATCTTCTGTATTTCTCTATCTAATTTGCGTCACTACTATGCTTCAGATGAAGAAACTTTTTCCATTTGTCCCTTAATCGGTGACAGCTGAGCTCAATAATACTGCTGACGTGTCATTTGTGTTCGAGAAGCAAAGGTCACTAATTAAATTTGCAAATATGACAATACTTTTGTTTTCTTGTTCAAATATTGGTAAAGAAAAGTTCAAAATTGTATATTAAAATATAGCTACAAAAAGTCTTCACACATTTATGTAGTATAGAGTGGAGAGTAAACTACGTTTTCCTGTGTAATAATCACCTACCCCACCAAAAATGGCTTTGTAGCAATCTAGAAAAGACTGAGCATATTTAGGTTACAAGCAAATTGGTTGCAAAAACAAATTTGCCATGCCCCAATGGTTCTGGAAGGCGATAGGTCGCCTGGTTAAACGCATTATTGCACTAAATACGGACACAAATCACTCAGATGCGTGACCGGCTTTATCTGTGATCATTTTCAAACCTAAGTTCCGTCGAACAGTAAATTCTTCGACTTGCAAGAAAAGCAGATATGTTTCATTAGATTTCGCATTTTAAAACCGTTGACAACTTCCCATTTCTCATCACGTGCTCCGTAGAACTATTCTAGCATTTTGTTGGTAAACATCTTTTCGGCCGGCCACTGAATGCATTAAATTTTGACCTCTAGCATACAACACCGAGTGCTACGTCCTGGAAGCATATTTTAACGTTTTTGGCGACATGCAGATTATATTTTTTTTGTTGGAAGCATTGTTTAGGAGCCTATCAGAGTATCGTTTTGATCGGCCAAATGCTTACTGTGAACTCAATCTAAAGCAAAAACTTGATTTTTCTTCCCCTCCTGTCTCCATCTTCTGAGATGATATTTTGGGCCAAATAAATCAAGCCCAAGCCAATAGGTTTCTCCTCTGAAGGAGTTAACCGATCTTCTGCTTTGGCAATGCATGTTGCTGATGCAAAGCCAGTAGGGTTTTAGCCAACCTTTAGGTGTTGCCAATGTATAGTCTGATGCAAAGTCAGTCAGTTTTACGGTGGCAACACATGCAGAATATCACTGCTAGAGTCAAACAAAGTCTACATCAGGGCACAGGTCCTAAAAAACAGAAGTGGGTGGACTAACCAAGTTAGGCAGTATGCAAGTGACATCACAGGAAGTGCCATCACAACCCATGACTTTACAGGAAGTGACATCAGATCTTACAACCTCACACATGTTTAACAGGTCTATCATGAGTACATTTGAGTGCATCACAAGTATACATGTAAACGCTCCAGATTTAGGCAGAAGTATCACACTTTTGTAAGTTACACATAAAACAATGTTGCCTTTTCTCAGCGTAAACCTTCCTTTACCCAAGGACTGAACAAACTAACTTTGCCGCCAGCCTACTCCACCAGGAATAATATTCCATATGCATCACGTTTTCATGCAATTGCTTTAGCTACCTGCGCTCTCCAGAGGCGAGACTGCTCTCCTATGCGAAGTATGCTGACTCAGCCCTACCCATCAATTTAAAATTCTGTTTTTTAGGAGATTGGGGCTAATTTTTCACTAACAGACCATGAACCAAAGCAAGACAGAAAGGGATAAAAGGAGAAAGATAAAACAATGATGAAGGCCGAAAAAGGGCATGAAAAAAGAACCTGCAAGAATAAGCAAGTGTAGAGTAGTGAAAGAAAAAAAGTTATGGCAAATTTGGCATTAAGCAATAGGACCCTAGGAAAATGTTTGGGGGTCTTCATTTGTTTTTACAAATTACACACTGCCCCCCAAAGTGTCACCTCATCAGACATCTCATGTTCTTATTGTTGACATAACTATATCGAAACCACCCTCACATTCACCAGCGCAACCTGAAAGCTCACCCTGACATCAGTACAACCACACAAAGAATGGACCAGAAATTTCAAAGTAATGTCCTTTCAGGCGTGGAAGGAGGGAGGTTGCGGCGTCCTGGCAAACCTCTACCCGAATGAAACGTTTATTTCATATGAACAAGCCTGCGAAGACTTTACACTGGGCCAGGGTCATTACCTACATTACATTGGGCTGTTGGAGGTTGGTAGAATAACTTGGCCAGAGTACCCTAACATTCCGCAACCTACTCACACATTGGACATACTACTCGCATGTGGATCTGGGCGCAGGTTGATTTCACTCCTGTATAAAGCCATGAAATTGGACTCAACTGCCTTCGCCTCCCCCCCCAACCCCTCCATCTTCCCCCGGGCAAGAGTAGTGTGGGATGGGGTCCTAGGTGAGCAAATAGACAAGACATGGGCAGCCATAAGCATGTTTACACACACACACACAGTATCCTGCAACGCGCATTTCAAGCTGATCCATTACAACTTTTTGCACCGCACCTACCTACCGCTGAGACTATGGCGTATTTCCCAGAGTCACATAGACACGTGCCTCAAATGTGACGCAGAGAAGGCAGATTTTACACATTTAACATGGGGATGCCCTGGGCTGCAGCAGTTCTGGCACCGGGTTGTGGCGAAGGTCCGTGAAAGCACAGGCCTCCACATACTGGAGGAGCCATTACAATGTCTGTTGGGCCATGTAAGAAAACTCAGGAAGCGGAAAATGGCGTACAAACTGCACAAATGATGATAGTGTTAGCTAGGCGTAGAATAGCCATCACCTGGATGGGACAGAGAGACCCAGACATAATAGCATGGCTTAGAGATGTGCGATAGTGGATGCTAGCAGAAGAAGATCATATGAAATTAAATCGTAGGGATGATAAGCTGCAGGCGGATTTGTATGAGTGGCGGGAACTGTGCAACTCTGCCCTGAACTCAGACACTCCCGAGAACAACCAGCATGAGTCTGAAACGAGTGAGGGTAGGCCTGGTGGGTATGATAATGGGTCAGGAGAGCAGTAAATACATAAATGACAGTCATGCGACACCCCCGGATTCCATGTTACAAATGTAATGTTTTACTTTACCTCATTGTCACTTGAAACTTTGTATGTGGGAGGATGTTGGCAGCAGGGTACCTCACAATGTGCATAAGATGCTTGTACCTCAATGTTTGCTGCATTGTTTGTTAAAAAACCCCAAACAGGTCTTGCCTGTGTGAGATTTATAGTCTTTTACTCACGTTTTTTAGCTATGTTGCAAATGGCTGAAAGTAATGTAAAAATGCTGGATGACACCGCCAGGTTGTCCGCGTTATAGAACGTTTTTAAATGTGCTGCACTGAAGCTAGCGGTGCTGTATAATATGGCTAAAAAATCATTGAGAAAGCCAATAGGTCTCACATCGGTGAGACCTATTGGCTTTGCCAATGCTTGGTATGGAATGCCATATGGTAAGTTATAAACAATGGCTGAAGTGCTGTTATAGAATGGAGAATGCCCTTGCCAAAGTGTTTGTGTGTCCAGATTCAGAAGCATTTTGGGACACCACAAAAACTGTGAAAAGGTGCCACATAAGTGTGTTGAATGTAATATAAGCTGTAGGTAGACAGAAAAGTCCAATAGGTTACAGCTTTTATTACAGTGATGATTTAGGCTATGTGCTACTTTAGGTGCAATGGTTACAAAAGAACCAAAAAAATCACTCCGGACTGCTGTTTAGTAGTAAAACATAGCAATATTCTGTGTTCAGTGGGTTTCCTTGACCATTTGGCCCCTGTGCCACTGCACCTGCTGCACCATTCGAATCATGGCTCTGGTGCCTGCAAGGTTACTGCACTTGTGACTGCTTGATTAGTAACATATAGTAATAATCGGTGTTCAGTGGGTTTCCTAGAGCTTTTGGCCCCTGCGACACTGCACCATTGCAATCATGACTAGTGCCTGCAAGGACAAATTAGGAAATCATTTATATCCAGTAATGTATGTGTTCCAAAAAAAGGCACAGTTGCAGATGGAATACATAATTAGTGTAGGTAAACAAACAAAAGCTTTCATAAAAAGTGCTTTTAACCCCTTGCGCGCTGCGCGAATTCCCCCGCTGTGCGGGCGAATTAACGAGTGGGCAGGGTTCGGACGGCCCCTGGCCGTCCTCCGCACACGCCCACCGTGACGTCCGACGGCCGGGGCCCGTCCGACGCATGCAAGGGGTTAAACTTATCCAACTCTCCAAAAACAGTTGCCACAGATGCAATAAATAAAGGATATGCTTTACACATCAAAGTGAAGGTCGAGCATTGTTAAATTGTGTTACAATGTGGATGACTCTTTCCTGTAAAAACTTATCCTGTGCGTGACAGTGACTGGGCCATAAACAGTGTCAATTGCCCAAGACCATCATATGTTAGGCTGATGCTGAGACTGAAATGCGGTTTTGTTCCGGATAAGAACACAATTTAAAGGCCTGTTGACAGAAATGCACAAGTTACTAACTTGTGTAACGATATATCTGTAAGAGACAGTAGTTAGTGACAGATTCCTTACCTAAGAATATCCCCAGGCGTCAGGCTGGATCCGGAAAGTTTTGCGTAGCAGTACCCTTGCGCGTCGGTAGGCGGCGTCATGCGGCTCCGCGTCCGTCGTCGGGATCGCCGGATGACGTCGCGGCCAGTACTTAGACGCCGCCCATGCGCGCTGACGTCAGTTCTGTACACGACTTTCCGCGCCAGGAACGCAAAGCCATGCAAGAAGCTGACATTGGTGTCTGAAAAAATACTAGGGCCCTGAAAGGGATGTCCTTAACCCTAGAAATCAGTTCGCAGAACGGGGAGGATGGGTGGGGCGGTAGGAATCTGTCACTAACTACTGTCTCTTACAGATATATCGTTACACAAGTTAGTAACTTGTGCATCTGAAAGAGACACGTTAGTGACAGATTCCTTACCTTAGAATAGATACCCCAGCAATACCAACCCCGGTGGTGGGTCTGCGAACAAAGATCAGACAAGGAAGTCTCGGAGAACATAACGGCCAAAGAAGCCGTCTCTCCGGACTTGGCTGTCAAGGCAGTAATGCTTGGTAAACGTGTGCAGCGAGGCCCACGTAGCTGCTTGACAAATGTCCTGCAATGGGACACCACGTCCCAAAGCCGTGGTGGCGGCTGTCGCCCTGGTAGAATGGGCACGCAGCCCAACAGGGGGCTCCTTCTTAGCCAAAGAATAGCAGACCTTGATACACAAGACGACCCAGCGGGAGATGGTCCGCTTGTGTACCGCCCGACCTTTTTTGGTGCCCACGTAGCCAACAAAGAGCTGGTCGTCCACCCGGAACTGCTGTGTGCGGTTGAGATAAAACGAAATCGCACGTCTTGGGTCCAGACGGTGGAGCCTCTCTTCCTCTCTAGAAGGATGCGGAGGCGGAAAGAAGGTGAGCAAAGTGATGGTCTGCCCAATGTGAAAAGCAGTAACCACCTTTGGCAAGAAGGACGGACGCGTCCTAAGAACAACCTTGTCTGGATAGACAGACAGAAAGGGAGGCTTGCAAGAAAGAGCCTGGAGCTCACTCACCCGCCGAGCGGAGGTGATGGCCACCAGAAAGGCTGAGAAGACGAAGAGGACAGTTATGTAGACCCCTCCCAGTCCTCTTCGTCCTCCAAAGCAGGTTCAAAGTAAGGAGGAGGGACATGCGGGACCCAAGACCACATCAGCGTCGGAGCCGGCGTCGTGTCCGGGTTCGGAGAGAACCGGGGTACGACGCCGCCCGGAGCCCCGGGCGGCGTCGGGAACGGCACCGGTGAAATCGGCGCCGGTGGAGGTGTCGTCAGGTCAACCGGCGTCGATGGGGGTTGCGGCAACGCCGGAGCCGGGGTCGAGGCCGGGGTCGCCGGCGGCGCCGGGACCAGAGTCGCCGGCGGCGCCGTAGGCACCCCAGAAGGGCCCGCGGGGCCCGAAGGCGCACCGGGGGGACCGTGAGGCCCGAAGAGGCGGGCCATGGCCGACAGGAACTCCTGTATTTCGGCCGGAGTCGCCGCCGAACCCGGGAAGAGCGGGTAATGCGACGGCGGCTCCACAGGCACTCCCGGAGCCGCGGGGACGGTGCCGACAGGACCCTCAGCCGAGACGCGAGACCGGCGAGGGGAAGTCGTTGAGCGATGACGCTTCTTCGACTTCTTGTGCTTCGACTTACCGGAGGAGTGCGAAGACTTGGACCCCGACAACCGATGAGGACTCCGCGACCGGCCCCTCGACCTCTCACGTGACCGGGGCTTGGGTTGGCGTGGAGCCGACTGCCAGACCTCGAGGAGCTTTCGAGACCGCTCTCGCAAAGCCTTCGGATGCAAGGCCCGGCAGTCGGGGCACGACTTGGAGTCGTGGTCGCGTCCGAGGCAGTAGAGACAGTCTCGATGCGGGTCCGTGATAGACATCATCCGACCACAGGCGTCGCATGGCTTGAAGCCGGGCATCCCTACTGACACCGTCGGAGTCTAACGACTCGAGAAAAAACAGTGATAAAAATCACAAAAACTTAGTCAAAAAACGACTAGGGCACTGCTCTTCCCGGATGTGCGCTTACTGGCGCGGAAAAAGAAGAACTGACGTCAGCGCGCATGGGCGGCGTCTAAGTACTGGCCGCGACGTCATCCAGCGATCCCGACGACGGAGCCGCACGATGCCGCCTACCGACGCGCAAGGGGTACTGCTACGCAAAACTTTCCGGATCCAGCCTGACGCCTGGGGATATTCTAAGGTAAGGAATCTGTCACTAACGTGTCTCTTTCAGATGAGTTACTGGAAGAATACAGTGAACACAGCTTTCTCATAGGGTGGGATGAACTGAACCTGGGCAGCCTAAAGCAAATAAAGCCAGCAAATGGAAAGCAAGAAAACAAGAGTTACAAACCACAAATCCAATGGCAAGTGACGGGCGGAATGCATTCCCAGGTCAACTTTCTGAAACTCCCAAAGATGTCTTTCGCATACCACACAGCTGCGCTGTATGGTAGGCTGCGACCTAAAAAGGCACATGCAATTCCAGTCCCAACTAGCAGTTTTAAGAAAATATTGGCATTCAGAAGGAAATAATGCTAGTTTGTGTAGAAAAACTACCCAAGTGGCGAGATGTAGAAACAGTGATAGACATCACAAACTAAGGCCAGTAATCAGAATCTACACTAGACTATGCTTGCTAATAAGTACTTTGCATATCCTAAACATGCTACATTTGCACTGGAGATGGCCTACTTGTTTACAGTAACATTGACCTTTGGGCTCGCCTATTCGCTTAACCTCATACTGAAGGAGCCAGCCCTAAGTAAGCACACATTCTTCAATTTCATACATAGCATAACTCTGATTTACATCAGTCTCCCAGACCTAAGAGCATCATAACAACAAAGTTACAGTGCATGGCAAATTTTGCAACATCGCTGCAGTAGTTAGGCGTGAGAAGGGCAAAAAAACAAGACCAGCCAAATACTGGCAGGGTAACAACTTGGTACAATTTAACACTGCCATATCCACTGCTCTCAACTTTCCAGAGCAACAAAAAGAAAATGGTCTTTCTTTCAAGGAAAGCAGCTCTTCAACATTTAGTGTGTGGAACTGGTAAATAAAGCACATAATTTCAAATGTTTGTAAATCATTTCTTGTTGTGGTGTGACAGATTTAGATACTTTTGTGCAAAACTGAAATATTCGGATCATGGAGGAGCAAGCAGGATTATGCAATGCAGTCCTTATTTGAAGTGAAAAATGCACAGTTGCAGCATGTGCCTGCCACCCACGCTCCAACCTCATGTGCCAAGATTTAAAGACAAAGCATTAACCTTTGATATAAAACAGGAGAAATAAAGAGATGCCCATTTAATGGCTGAAATAAACAATGTGAAAGCAGAAAACATGGGATGAGCCTGGGCTTCCCAGCTTGACCAAATTGTGAGATCCTAGGGAAGTCGCTCTCATGTGTTATATTTAATAGGGTGTAAGGTTGCACCATGTATAATAAGAATCTAGGATGTATTCAACTTTCATGTGGCTTCTGCATGTCAGCCACACTCTAACCTCATGAGCCAAAAATTAAAGACAAACCATAAACCTTTGATGTGAAATAGTAGAAATAAAGAGATGTTTATTTAGCGGCTGAATTGCACAAAGTGAATGCAGAAAACTTGTGTGCTGCCCATGACCTCCGTATGCCAGGTGGGGGCTGCATTGATGATTGAGGGCTGTCGCTCTGGTGTACTGCTCTATCAAGAAGAGGGCCTATGCTGTGAACTGAACAGATCATTTCCCCATATGCCAGGAGGGACTGTGGTGAAGTGAGAGGGTTGGTGCCCTAGAGCCGCGTGCAACTTTGAAGGAGAAGCATGCCATTACCCCTGGAAGAAGAGCAACGATTCAACTACTCAACAATCCAGGAGGACCCAAGACCTGCCGCCAGATTCAGGGAAGCTTACTGCATAGGTGGTGGCGCAAGTGGCCGCCTGCCGCCTCTAATGGAGCATGCAGATTTCTGCTCACCGCTGGACCACAGATGGGAGCCAAGGTACTTTGAACCTCCCCTACAGCAAGAAGGGATAAGACTGAATACTAGGCCGCCAGGCCTCAGGGGCAACTTACTCTGACTGACATGCTACGGCAGGGGGGCACTTTGACTTTCTCAAAGCCATCATGGAGCTTCTATGACTTGAACTCACTAGCATGGCCTAGCTGGAACGTCACCTCGTGTAAAAGGGGAAATAACCATGATCCTTTGACAAGGAAGGGGGACTCGAGAGCTGACTCATGGAAAACTAGTGTGCCTGTCTCTAGAAGACTGTGTATATTATTTGTACACGAAATACATGGATGGATGGATGTACAGGAATGGCATGTACCACCCATGTAATTCCTACCTGACGCAAGTTAACAAGGCAGCGTATATTATATATATATATTTTTTTTTTTACACAAAGCCACACAAACCATCCTATGAGACTAGTTCCTCATTGTATGTGTGCTGCTGTATGTGGCATACATGTAAAGAGAAAATAAGGAGAAAGATATTTCTCCTTGTTGTGTCAGCCTCAGGTAGACTCACTGGTCTTGTGCACAACTATGTTTACAAGTCTTTGTAAATATGGGTTTGCGTCAAAAAATGGATGCGCAGAAACACCCAAGCACCACTCATGTAACCCCTACCTGACTCAATGCAGGGCAATGTGCTGCCTTGTGCATTAGTTTTTTTTTTTTTTTTGCAAAGCCACGCAAACAAGATTTGTGTGAGACTATAAATCCCCAAAAAGATTTTGCGTCAGGGCTGTGCCAGAATAGTCACACAACCCAGACGCAAATCTGAGCCACAACTTATACATTTATTTCTTAAAAACTCTTCCACAAAGAAATTGGCAACAAGGAAAAATGTGAAAGTAAGTCGATCTGTTCTGCTTAACTGGTTGCAAAGTCTGATTTTTAAAATATCTTATGGGGTTAAGGCACCTACTGAAGAAACCTAGGTGTTCCCAGTTAATCAGAGGGAATAATGATATCATTAAGATAAACCTGGTGGTTACCTCATTTGCCGAAAAGATATATGTTTTGTCTAGTCCCAGTTTTGACTCAAAGTAGCATACAGGGTTAAGGTGTCTCCTGCAAAGCACATCATGTAATATGCAGATGACCCATTTTAATTTTATGTAGGTAGGTAAATGGAACTCAGAGATCATTTTATTACCGGCAGTTGCAATGTAATCCTTCTAATAAGGCACAGTGAGCCATGAAGGATATGTGACTTCCACTCCTTGTAACCCTCACTGTTTTATCTAACATATCTTGTACATTGATTTACAAACGTGTATGATTTATTGTCAATGTAACGTGTACGTGTGATGTAAAGCGCTTTGGCACCCTGCCTTGGGTTGAGTAGCGCTATAAAAGAAATAAACAGTGCTATTTAAATTGCTGTTTAGGGTAAATACTGGGACTGCCCAACACATCTGACATTCTTACAGTGCATGCATATCTCATATATAGGGACTGAGCAAAGTCAAAAGCATGCCTCTCAAGTACATGTGAAGTGCTAACAAGCTGTGCGCCTTTGTTTCCTCCTACACTGCATTTGGACCTAGATGCGAGTTTCCAGATAGCTCCCAGTCTGGATACTCAAACAAAAGGAGGCTTTATGGCCCCTTAAATTCAGCCTTTGTATGGGCCCAGCTGGAGTCTGAAATAGGAAAAAGACACTCGCCACCTGCACGTTGTTGCTCGGATCTAAAGCAGACGTGCAGGAACTGAATGTGTCCCGGTGTTTGAAAATTACACCGAGACGAGTTCAGCATATTTTACAGTGGAGCCCAACTACGTGGCGGGGTAGACAGTGTACACCCTGTGAAAATAGTGGGTGGACATCGTCCTTCCGTGTGTACCCTGGACCTGTGCCCTGGTCTAGATAGATCTCTCCCTTATCTTTTCATAGTTCTAGTTTTATTTTTGTTAAAGGCCCGTTGGATATACGGGTACAAAGCACTAAAAACCATGATGGAGAGAACTGCACAAAAAAGCTGAAATTATTGAAATCATAAAGCTAAAGCAGGGTTTTAAATAAGAAGGGCATGACAAAACATTGGATTTAAGGTAGGAAAGAATGCACACAACACAAAAGAATATGTATGGAGCTCCTGTATTATGAAGCCTTAATAAGGTACTGGTAATGCTAACAGTTATGGGTTTAAAGGATTGCTGTATGGCAATGTGAAGTTACAAGTAGATGGCATAAGAATGGATATGCATTTGTGTGAAAGCAAGGAACTGTAGAATATTGGTGTAGCTTAAAAGGTCATGGGACAGTTGCATTGCCAAGCCAGACCTAAAGTTCATGTAGGTTAATGTCTGCCCTCCTCCCATCTGGGCTGATGCCAGAGAAAAACACTACAAATTATCTAGTCTCTAAGACACTTTAATGGATTACAATGTTGTGTGTGCCCCTGAAAGTCCAAGCTCAGGCATCTGCATAAACAAACACAATTATCACAGCTATGTGGAGCATAAGCATTTTCTTAAGCTTCTGTCCGCTCGAGACAGTACTCCTGGATCTCGACATGTGGATGGAGCCGAAGCCCCATTTCTGGTGATTCTGATGCCAGCTGCACTGTCAAGCTAGACCATAACCAGCATTGGCATAGCCAATAGGTCTCGCCTTTGGGGCCTTATAAGTGTTTAGCCATGCTGCGCGAAATCCTGGCTTACTCTTGACAGTGCAGTCTAGAGTGCAGCTGTCCGTGATGTACTGAGAGAGAGAGAGAGAGAGAGAGAGAGAGAGAGAGAGAGAGAGAGAGAGAGAGAGAGAGAGAGAGAGAGAGAGAGAGAGAGAGAGAGAGAGAGAGAGAGAGAGAGAGAGAGAGAGAGCGCGCGCTGTCTCTGGTGCAGTCTAGAGGGCAGCTGTCCCTGACGTGATGTACTGAGAGAGAGAGCAGTCTCTGGCCCAGTCTAGAGTACAGCTGTCCGTCACGTGATGTACTGTGTGTGCGCGAGCTGTCTCTGGCCCAGTCTAGAGTACAGATGTCCATGACGTCATCTACTGCGAGAGAGAGAGGTCGGTCGGTCTCTGGCAGGCGCGCAACGCCCATTGGGCTGAAAGGGCTTCAGCCCCCCCGTCGTGTCAGCCCGGCTGACACAGCTTCCCGGGCACACACACAGCCGCACCCGAGCATCATAAGTGTAGTCATTTTGCTTAACATAGTATGACCTTGCATCTGACATCACCTGCCACCCTGAAAAGCATTACGAGACGTACAAAAGTCACTTGTATCTGTAATGTTTTTCTACTCTTTGGTTACGAAATTTTCTAATTTTGTCCACATCACCCAAAAAAAATGGACAATTGTAACTTCTTTGTATGCGCCAATTTTAGGCAAATAAAGTGCTTTGTAAGGTACAAAAATACAATTGCAAGTCGTGCTGGAACACCTTCACCTTTAGGAAGAAGCAGGAAGCGCTGTACTGGGGCAACTTAAATGTTTAACCGCTTAAACCCACTGCAGATAAATGAAGGGAAACATGACCGAGAGGCAGCTTCTGGAATTTGTCAGATGATTAAATGTAATAGCGAGTCAAATTAGATGACTCATTTACCTTGGATAATTAAACAAGGCGTGCATTGCTTTTAGGCATAAAGATTTGAAGTAGGGCCGTAACACGACTTTTATTATAGACTTTTGATTTGTTTTGCATTCACTTTTCTTTCTTCTCTACTGTCCCACAATCTAAATATAGCATGGACAGAGAAGGGGAGGCTAAAAGTAACAACGTGTGGGGAAACTCACTACTAGCACACAGAAGGCTGAGCGCTCGAATATTATCGCAAAACCAGTTGCACGTTATGCAATGATGATCTGTTTTTATTGTTACTGAAAGTAAAATGTGAAATGAAATCCATAATAAGTACACCCCGCTCAGTCCACTTCTAATGTTCTTTGGCTTTTTTTCAAACAAAAATAAAATTGATGTTAAGGGTCAAGAACAAAGGTACTTCAATACACATTACAATAAACCATGTTGTTCCCTCTAGTTCGGTTGCGTTCTCTGGCAACAGAATACAAATTCAAGTCGAAACTTTACAACAGGAACTAACGAAAACGTTGTATAAACAAATCAAGTTTAGGTATGGAAACCGGGTAAACACGGAAGACGTCTGTGTAAATGTGTCTTAGTACCTCCTCATGAAGCGAGAAAATAAAGTTAACAGGAAATGAAAGGGTCAAGTAAGAAGTAAGCAGCAATATAAACCTAAATCGCGGTCTAACCTCCTCTGCTCAGGAATTAAACCCATTAGGTATCAGCATGTGAGAGACAGATTAAATGAAAAAAAGCGGTCGCCATTGTACGTGGAGGGGAGAGACAGATTACATTTAAAAAAGCTGTCGCCATTGTGAAAACAAGCGAAAGCACGGCCCGTAGCGTGTAACCTGACCCACCAGGAATGCAGCTGCCACTCTGCGCGCCGCTGCTCGCTCCCGAGAGCAAAACGCCATGGGAGTGACACATTGGAAAGGAGGTGGGACATGCACCCGGCTTTGGCCATTTGCGTGCTTTCATTATTGAAAGACACACGCAAAGGCCAATCCAATGTGTGGGAGGAGTCAGACCCACACGGAGAAGTTTGGAGTGCTCACAAGAAGCCTCCCATAGAGCAGCGCATGCGCGCTGCGCTAGGCTCGACCTAAAAACGAAGACTGATTTACTTTTGCATTCATCTGTAACTATAGCTTCTATTTACAAGCAAGCTTAGATCTCTGCTGCTACAAAGGTGGAAATACAATATTACATTTAACTAAAAGGTTAACAAACATTTAGAAAACATGCTGCAACTATAATGTGATATTTAAAAGTGCTAGCATAGAACTACTGAAGTCTTTCAGCGTGTAAAAAAATAAATATAACCTTTTATCATCTACTTTAAAAAGCAGAACTTAAAGTATTTAATATGCCTCATTGGCATACCGAACATAGACAATTTATTTTTGTTAGATTTTCTGTAATAGTTTCCTCACCACTTGAATTCTCTCAAAAGCCAGACTGCGTCTGGAAAGGTTTTAACAGCTCTCAAGAGCCAACAGGTGGAGCTCAGCTCTGTCTGCTTCCAACCTAGACATAAGCTCCTCATTCATTTTTTCCATGCCCTAAGAGGCAGAGAAGAGACCAACACAAATTAAAAATAGTTATGCATACAGGTGGACAAGCCACTGAAAGCTCAAGCCAGATGCCTAGCTCTGGCTGAGCTCAAGGACCTCTTGGAACCTCGAGCCCAAACCAAGCCAAGTTTTCACAGGAGGCGATGTGTAGCTATAGCTGCTGACCATGTAACAAGGGGAATCAGGATCAAATCTTAGCCTTCACTCACCATCCTGAGAGTCCTGACAAATCTCTCTTTGCTGAAAAAATAAATATGTAATGGAGTCCATGCCTGTTGTGAAAAAATAATGTCCTCAGCTAAGGTTCACGCTATGTAAAACTGCTAAAAATAAAATGTGGATTCTGGCTGTCACCCTCTCTAATCTCACTCTCAACAAATTGAGGATAAATCATTAGCATATGTCAGAAAGAGGGACCTATTTATTGGCTGAATTGCATAGTGTGAAACTGGAAAATCTGACAACAATCGCAGCTTCCCTGATTGACCGAATTGTGTGATCCTAGGCAAATACTTTATTTCACGGAGTTTCCTTTTTTGGACATTGTTACACGAGTGCACCTTCAAATACTAGACTTCAGGATTGGGCTGTACAAAAAGCTTGTGTATTGTTGCTCCATCTATAACAATAGTCGTGCATCAAAATCCAATTTGGAAACTTAGTATTGTTATAAATAAAACTACTCGAGGGAGTGGGATCAGTGAAGAATCTGTCAGACAGAGTCCACCAGAAAGACGGTTACTGAATGTAAGTGACTTGTTCTTCTGATAGATGCTTCTACCTGGAGATTCTTCAAATCTTAAGTAAAAAAAAAAAAGACAGTAATGCCCCTCTTAGGTGCAGGTATGAGGAGATGGTCTCTTCAGGACACCCTGCAGTACAGATTTTCCAAAATGGCCATTCCTTTGGATTTTCCAGTCTGGGCAATAATGTTTGGTGACGTTGTGGATTGAAGCTCATGTCACAGATAGACAGGAATGCCTCCGGACACACTAAGAGAGGTTGAGCCCGGGTGAAGTGGGCCCTCAATGCCTTTAAGAGGTTTCTTCTTGGTAAGCGCATAGAGGATCTTAATGCAGACCATGAGCAATCTAGATAGCGTCCTCTTCTGCAGAGCTTTGAATACGGCACCGGCAAACAGCAGACTATCAGTCCAAAATTCTCGGGTTGTGTCAATTTAACAGCCGACAGCCTTACGAGGATCTGAACAGTGGACTCTCTCCTCCTCCTTGAAAGGGTGAGGAGAATAGGATGTAGGCTGGGTGACACTCTTGGCCTATATGGAACGAAGTCACCACCTTTTGAAAGAACAACGATTTTGTCATCAAAACCAGCTTGTCTACAAAGTAAGGCATGGATGGCTCAATCACACATAGCTGAAGTAATAATCAAGAAAACTGTTTTTATTTTCAACAGCCGCAACGGGCAAATATGCATGGGCTCAAACTGAGACCCCACCAGAAAAGAAAACAAATTAAGGTTCCTAATAACCCATAATGACAACAAGGACAGACATGTAAGATGACCCTTTGAGGAACCATATCACAACTGGGGACGGGAATAATGAAGGGTGGTTTGGCTGAAAGATCCAAAATGTAACCATTAACTGTGTCCAGTGCCAAACCTTGCTGGGCTAAAGGAGGTGCAACATACCTCACCAATGCGTCTTAAAGGCGTCAATGTCCCCTTCCTCCCCCCAACAGTAAACAGATTCTGTGCAGAGGCAGAGCGGTAACAGTATGACCTTCACCACCTGACAGATTAATGGAACTCAGATTGCACCGCTTAAAAGACCAGCCACGCAACTGAAGGCTCTGGAGACTGTGATGCAGAATCTCCACCTTCGACTCCAAGTGGAGGCTTGCCGCAAGCAGAAGATGGGCGCACGATGACACATGTAATAAGTCGACTTACCACAACTTCTGCAGTCAATCCAGTGCAATTATAATCATCTGTGCTGATCCTGGTGCAGTTTCCACAGGACACAGGGGATCTGAGGAATGTGCAGAAATGCACAATTCCAGCTCGGAAACTGGGGTCACAAAAAAGTGGGCCTTCTCACAAGTAGTGAAAAGGGCCACCAGAGGGTGCCCCATAGGACACAGATGGATGTGACCACATACGGATGCAGGCGCCATTAGTGGTCAGCAAGATGAACATGACCTATAGCAGTTGTGTCTTATGTGAGTGTAAGAATGTCAATCAGTATAACAAAATTATTATGTAGCCCAAATGAGCTACAATGAACTGCCTGACCAATGAGATCATATTCAATACCGCACTGATGAAAATAAGATACAGCCAGGGCTCAAGGTGAAACTTGAGCAAGTTCAAAAGAACCCAAAGTCATCATGGACGCTGTGGCATTCAGATGGTAAGACACAAGCTGTGACAAGTCTGCCTTTTACAGCCAATCATTGAAGTTTGGGAATATGGATATCCCCTACCAGCAAAGATGAGCTACTGACATCGCGGCCATCACCACCACCATCTTAGTAAAAACATGAGCTGTCGATGTCAATCTGAATGGGAGGACTGCAAACTGGTAATGGGTGGAGACAACTCCAAAGTGCAGGTACCCCCTGAGTGACAGCAGGATTAGTACATGAAAATACATATCTGCAAGTCGAGGTTCACCATTTAACATCCTAGTTCCAGAGCCAGCACAACCTGTGTGTGCGACAGCATCTTGACTTTTTACTTGCGGAGAAATGTACTCAAGACCCAGAGTTTGCTAACAAGAGAAAGCCCACTGTCCTACTTGGGCACAAGAAAATAGCACAAGTCACATCCCTGTCCAACGTCTTATGATGGGACTAGCTCCACTGCTCTCCATAAGTCAAAACTTCCTGCTCCTGTTGTGTTCGTCTGACCAAGAAGACGGGATAGAGGAGGGAAGGGAACATTTGGAAACGGTGGGCAATCATTTTCTATGGTTTTTAAGACCCAGTGGTCTGATGCGATAGCTTTTCAAACCTTCACGGTTTTGATAACCTCCTCCTCTCCCACAGGCTGAGTGCGTTCCCTTGAGGGAAAACTAGAGCAGTTTTTCAGATGGAGTGGGGGAGGAGGGCTGGTGTTAACTGAATGATCCCTGGACCTAACAAGCAACCTGTAGTGCCCGAGAAATTGGTTTGGCAGCTGTTGGACAGGTTACTCCTGTTTAAAGCATTCAAGGCCAAATCAGCTTTACCACAAACCGCATTTCTACGAAATCTGCCTGGACATTCCCCAAGAATCCTCTACTGCGGAGAGAGGTATGAGGTCCGATGCCTGCCCTTGAACTTGCCACAGAGTCCACAGTGTCTAGGCCTGCTTGGAAGATCTGCTTTGCCGTATCCTGCTTATTTCGAAAAGCGTCAACAAAGTGATCGCGAAGCCGATCCAGTAGGTTAGGCAGGACCAACTGCATCATTTCTCAGAGTGGGTGGGAGTACTTAGCCAAGAGTCAGGCCACATTGGTGTACCCAAAGGCCGAACTACATGAAGAAAACACTTTTTTTCTCAAGGCATGGATCTTTTGTGACTCCTGATCAGAAGGCACACTGAGGAAGGACTATGGGTTAAGCTTAGTGTAGGAGAACATCTGCAGTATAGGGGAGGGTAAGCAGAGAGAAAGCTGGGGTCACCCAACAACTGCCGGTAACGTGGCGATTCTCTGCAGGGGTAAAAGATGGTTTACCCCAAGCAGCCACAAAGGGTTCTAGCAGTGCCTCATTGAACGGGAAGAAGCGCTCTGAAGATGAGAAGGCTGGCTAGAGGATCTCTGTGAGAGAACAGACTTTGTTCTCCTCCATAGAGACCGGGAGATCAAAGTCTTAAGTATACTTATTCAGCTCTGCTGCAAAGGAAGGCACCTCTGCAATGGCAGCGGATTAAAAGTTCAATAAAACACCACCTCCGAAGAGGTATCCAGCCTGCAGGCTTTTCGAAGGGCGATCTAATCTGCAGCATTGGTACTCGTAGGAGGGACTAAGTTATCCACCTTGCTACCATCATCATGAACAGTGTCAGTGCTGAAAATATCATCCATCCTGCTCTAATATTTGTCTGTGGGCTGTGACTTATTTTGAGACATTTCCATGTACTGGGACTTCTCCAATAGCCTCTGCGCCTGCCTTCTTAGGGCATGAGAATGGCTTAGGTCTTCGTAATGGGCTCCGAAGCTGGTGGTAGCATTGGAGCAGATGCCGATGAATGATCTATGAGTGAGGTGTTCATGCAGGTGCAGTGGAAGCTGGAAAGGGGCCCTGATGGGGCGTCCTGGAACCATGAAGAACCTGCTGGCCATTTGATAGCTGGAGATCCTGAAGATCCCATGAGTTTTCAGGGTGCACCAGCAGGAACTGGAGCGTAGTGAAACACCACAAAAATGGCTCGTGTGAAGGCCGTAAGCTGCATCGGGTGCTGGAAACTCTGGCACTAGGGACCACACCCGGTGCAGGGCTATATCCAACACTGATGTAACATCAACCAACACCGGGTCTGACAAAGAGTCAAATGTCCGAGTTGGGGAGCAGCATAGTAATCTATCCCTTGAAGGAGATCAGTGTCTGAAAGTAGCACTGCCTTTAGCAGCATTTCCGGTTTCCTCTTCTTGCATAGGATGACTGTGGGGACTGTGACTTTGGGCATGACCTGGAGCAAAACTGGTGCCTGTCCTGGCAGTCATCGCACACCTATGTCATAAAGAGCTTAGTTTCCCACACTTTAATGACAGAGTGCATTAGACTACACTGGTCGCATGACTTCAATCTGTGCTTATGCCCCAAGTATCACTCATAGCCCTGGTGCTGGGCCAGAACAACAAGTTACTTACCTTCGGTAACAATATATCTGTAAGAGACATAGATTAGTTATAGATTCCTTACTTTAGAATTACCCCCAGTGCGTCAGACTGGATCCGGAGAATTTTGTCAGCAGTACCTCTGCGCGTCGAAAGGTGGCGGCGGTCGGCTCCGTGTTCGTCGTTGGCGTCGTGGTCGCCGGGATGACATCGCGGTAGCTACTTAGACGCCGCCCTCGCGCGCCGAATTCAGTTCTTTACACCACATTCCACGCCAGAAGCACAAAGCCATGCAAGACCCTGACCACCGGTGCACAAAACTAGGGCCCTGAAAGGGATTCCCTGACCCTAGAAGTCAGTTCGCAGAACGGGGAGGATGGGTGGGGCGGTAAGGAATCTATAACTAATTTATGTCTCTTACAGATATATCATTACCGAAGGTAAGTAACTTGTTCATCTGAAAGAGACAATTAGTTATAGATTCCTTACCTTGAATAGATACCCCAGCAATACCAACCCCGGAGGTGGGTCTGCGAACGAAGTTCACACCAGAAAATCCTGGAGAACAGACCAGCCAAAGAAGCCGTCTCTCCGGACTTGGCTGTCCAGGCAGTAGTGTTTCGTGAACGTGTGCAGAGATGCCCACGTAGCCTCCTGACAGATGTCATTGAGGGGGACTCCCCGTCCCAAAGCAGTGGTCGCTGCCGTCGCCCTGGAGGAATGGGCGTGCAGTCCCACTGGAGGCTCCTTCTTTGCCAAAGAGTAACAAGCTTTAATGCACAAAACGACCCACCTAGAGATGGTCCGTTTGTGCACGGCCCGACCTTTTTTGGCGCCCACGTAGCCAACAAAGAGCTTGTCATCCACCTGGAATTGTTTGGTGCGATCCAAATAAAATGAAAGCGCACGTTTTGGATCCAGACGGTGGAGCCTCTTCTCCTCCTTAGAAGGATGCGGAAAGAAGGTGGGCAAAGTGATGGTTTGACCAATGTGGAAAGAAGTAACCACCTTTGGAAGAAAGGAAGGCCTAGTTCTAAGGACGACCTTATCTGGATGAACAGCCAGAAAAGGAGGTTTTGAAGAAAGGGCTTGCAGCTCACTCACCCTGCGAGCAGAGGTGATGGCAACCAGAAAAGCAGTCTTTAGAGTAATTAGTCTGAGAGGGCAGTTATGAAGCGACTCAAAGGGAGCGCACATAAGGTAGGTAAGAACCAAGTTCAAGTCCCACTGAGGCATTACGAAGGGAACAGGAGGAAAAAGATGAGTAATGCCCTTAAGGAAGCGATTTACAACAGGGGACTTGAAAAGAGAAGGTTGATCAGGAGGCCTAAGAAAGGCTGAAATGGCTGAGAGATGGCCCTTAAGAGTGCCCAGAGCAGAGCCCTGCTGGGGCAAAGAAAGGAGGAACAAGAGAACCTCAGAAAGAGGAGCAGAAAGGGGATCCACAGCCTTTGCTACGCACCATGCCACAAATTTGTTCCATCTGCAGGCGTATACCGTCTTAGTGGAGGGACGCCTGGCTGCCAAGATAACAGCACAGACTTCGGGAGGAAGGTCTAAGGCTGTCAACTGTCGCCGCTTAATCTCCACGGAAGGAGGTGGAGGCTGGACAGGTTCGGGTGGAGGACCGTCCCCTGCTGCTGCGACAGAAGATCCTCCCGAAGGGGCAGTCTGATCGGAGGATCGATGGCCATGTGTAACAGCTCGGGATACCAGACTCTTATAGGCGTATAGAAGACCGCAACTCCACTTGCGACGAAAAGCGTCGCCTAGCGAGTGCCGCCTTGGAAATTCCAAGGCGCATAATTGCTGACATTGCGCGTTCTCTTCGGTGGCGAATAGATCTAACCAAGGCTCTCCCCACTGCCGAAAGAGACCTTGCACCACCTCCGAGTGACGACGTCATTCGTGATCAATCATGCACCTGCAGCTGAGTTAGTCAGCCTTGGCGTTCAGTGAACCTGCCAGGTGTTGAACCACCTGGGATATGCCCTGATGTTCCAGCCATGTCCAGAGACGGAGAGCCTCTTGACATGGGGTCCACGACCCCACCCTGCCCTGTTTGTTGCAGTACCACATGGTGGTGGTGTTGTCCGTGAACACCTGCACTACTCTTCCTCGGACAGAAGGAAGGAATACTTTCAGCGCAAGACGGATCGCCCGGAGCTCCAGAAGGTTGATGTGGAGCCCGGACTCCGCCGGAGACCAGAGGCCTCTGATCTCCACCTCTCCCTGTGGCCGCCCCACCTTAGAAGTGATGCATCCGTCACCACTGTGTACTCCGGTTGGGGAAGGGAGAGGGATCTGCTGTTGACCCAATCCTGGTTCGTTAGCCACCACTGCAATTGACATGCAGCGCCCTCCGAGATCTGAACGCAATCAGACAGATTCCCCTGATGCTGTGCTCACTGGAACTTCAGGTCCCACTGTAGAGCCCGCATATGCCACCAGGCATGATCCACCAGTAGGATGCAGGAGGCCATGAGGCCCAGCAGCCTCATTCTGACTGAAACCCGGGATAAAGGCTGAAAGATCGGAATCATAGTCAGAATATCCCGGACTCGCTGCTCGGGAGGATAAACCCGAAACTGCGTCATGTCCAGAACCGCTCCGATGAAAAGGAGCTTCTGAGAGGGAGTCAGGTGTGACTTCAGCACGTTCAAAGTGAACCCCAGCGAGTGCTGGAAGTCCGCCGTAGTCTGGAGGTGGGAGACAGCCTGGGGCGAGCCCGCCTTCAACAGCCAGTCGTCGAGATAGGGGAAGACTGGAACCCCTGATCTGCGCAGATGAGCTGAGACCACCGCCATCACTTTCGTGAACACCCGAGGGGCGCTGGTAAGGCCAAAGGGGAGCACGGTGAACTGAAAGTGCTCGTGGTCTACCGTGAACCGCAGGTAACGCCGGTGGGCCGGCAGGACAGGCATGTGAAAATAAGCGTCCTGCAAGTCCAACGCTACCATCCAGTCTCCAGGGTCGAGGGCAGACAGGACCTGAGCTAGCGTTAACATTTTGAACTTTTCCTTCCGGAGGAAGCGGTTGACGTTCCTGAGATCCAAGATAGGACGCAGACCTTTGTCCTTCTTGGGCACCAGAAAGTAGTGGGAATAGCAACCACGACCTACTTCTGGGGCAGGAACTCGCTCAATGGCTCCCTTGGTCAAGAGTGCCGAAACTTCCTGTTGGAGAAGGGCCAGATGATCCTCCGACATGCGATGGTGCTGAGGTGGCATGGATGGAGGGGTAGTCTCGAAGGGGAGGGAGTAGCCCCTTCGGACTATCTGCAAAACCCACCTGTCCGACGTGATGGTGCGCCAGTGGGGGAGGTGATGGCGAATCCTGCCGCCCACTGGCGATTGGTGGCACTGAAAGGTCGGACTAGGAGGGTTTGGAGGCTGCTTCAGAGGGGACTGTGGTGGACTGGCCCGCTCGCTGGCCCCCAGACCCACGGCGGTGGTTCTCACGTCCCCGGCCACGCAGGGGCTGAACAGCTTGCGCCGGTCTGTGGCTCTGGGCGGAACGTGGTGGGGCACCCCTTCCGTAGCCACGAAAGGCAGACTGCGCTGGCCGGGTGGTGGAGAGGCCCAAGGAGTTGGCCGTAGCCCGAGAGTCCTTAAAACGCTCTAGCGCGTTGTCTGCCTTGTCGCCGAACAGGCGACGGCCATCAAAGGGCATGTCCATAAGGGTAGCTTGGACATCCCCTGAAAAACCAGTCGACCTCAGCCAGGCGTAGCGTCGAAGGGCTACCGACGTGGAAATCGTCCTGCCTAGCGAGTCGGCGGTGTCCAGTCCACAGCGAATGGTAAACTTGGCTGCGTCTCTCCCCTCGGCAACTGCACAGGAGAGTACGGCCCGGGCCTCCTCCGGGCTCTGGGGCAGCACCTGCACCACCGTATACCACACGGAGTGGGTGTAACGGCCCAACAGACATGCAGTGTTTACCAACCGCAATCCCAAGCTGGAGGAAGAAAACATCTTCTTCCGAAGGTGGTCCAGCTTTTTGGATTCCCTATCAGGTGGTGCGTTAGGGAATGCGCCTTTGGACGTGGAGGCTTGGACCACCAAGCTCTCAGGGGAGGGGTGTTGGGAGAGGAAAGAGGGGTCGCCCGGAGCCGGGCTGGGGCGTCGGGCGATCATCCTATCCACAGGAGCCCCTGTGTTGGGCCTGGACCAGGTGCCCAAAAGGATGTCAGTGAGGGCTTCATTGAACGGCAGCAGGGGCTCCGAAGAGCTCGCAGTCGGTTGAAGCACCTCTGTCAGGAGGTTAGTCCTGACCGCCACCATAGGTAGCTCGAGGTTGAGAGCCTCGGCCGCCCTACGCAACACCACTGCATAAGACGCTCCCTCCTCCATAGCCATGGTAGGAGGAGACAACATGCCAAGGTCTGGGGAAGTATCCAGTCCACTGGCATCCCCCCCAACTCCTCTCGCCAGTCCGGATTGTATTCTAACAGGTCAGTTAAAGGTTCTCCAGACCCCTCCCAGTCCTCCTCACCCTCCTCTGGTTGCCAGTCTGGCCTAAAAGAACCAGGGTGGAACAAGGGCACAAAAGTATCCGACGTCAGTCCGGCTCCGTGTCCACGTCGGGGCGGAGGCCGGGGTTGACGCCGGCTGGGGACACAACCGGCATCGGTTGCGGACGTGGTGCGGGTGGAGTTGGCGCCGGGGGAGGTGTGGTCAGGTCGACCGGCACCGATCCGGATCCAGGCCTGAGGGGGCCCTGCAGTGCCGGGGCCGAAGCCGCCAGCGTAGAAGGCCCAGGGCCCCCAGCCGAGTCCACGGGGCCCGAAGGTGCGCCGGCAGAGTTGGGCTGCCCAATGATGGCATGCATCGTTTCGTAGAAACGATGAAGCTGGGCAGGGGTCGCACCGGGTCCCAGGAAGGAAAACTGGAGTCGACCCAGCAGGCTCCGCACGCGGAGCTGCGGGAGGGGCACCACCCGCATCCCTCGTCGCGTCGGCCGACGGGGAGAAGTCGAGGAGCGACGATGCTTCTTCGACTTCTTCTTGTGCTTCGACTTACCTGAGGAGCGCGAAGACTTGGAAGAAGACTGGTGGTGGTGGCTCTGCGACCGGTCCCTCGACCTCCCACGCGACCGGGACCTCGAGCGGCGCAGAGCGGACTGCCGGGCCTCGAGAAGCTTTCGGGACCGCTCCCGCAAAGACTTCGGATTCATGGTCCGGCAGTCGGAACACGACTTGGAGTCGTGGTCGGGTTCCAGACAGAACAGACACACGCGGTGCGGATCCGTCACCGACATCAACCGTCAGCAGGAACCGCAAGCCTTGAAACCGGGCATCCCTGACGTGCACCAGGAGTCGAAGACTCAAAAACGACGTCGACAAAAGTCAGCAAAAAGTCAAACAGTGACTGGAAGTACCGCTCTCTCCGAATCTGCGCTGGCTGGCGCGGAAAAAGAAAGAACTGACGTCAGCGTGCGAGGGCGGCGTCTAAGCAGCTACCGCAACGTCATTCCGGCGACCACTACGCCAACGACGAACGCAGAGCCGACCGAAGCCACCTTCCGACGCGCAGGGGTACTGCTGATGAAAAATTCTCCGGATCCAGTCTGACGCCTGGGGGTAATTCTAAGGTAAGGAATCTATAACTAATTGTCTCTTTCAGATTAAACATCTGCCCATGGCAGGAATGCACGTCTTGAATCCAGATATTTTTGGAGACATCCTCCCTAACACTTCAAAGAAAGGTTTTTGGGATAAATGTTCAGAGAGCCATTCCAGATTCGCCTCAAAGTGCGTGGAAAAACGAACTAACGCCAGGGTACTATGGTGATTACATGTTCGTGGTGGAGGGGGTGGGGTGGATTAAACAACACAGAGATGGAGCAGAGGGCCACCTAATGGGCACAAGGGAACTGTTACAACATCCGGATCCAGTCTGGCATAGAGGGGAAATTCAAGAGGAGAGATCTGGCAGAATTATTCAATATAAATATTTGATATACTACTATCTTTCAAGGAAAAGCTTCAGTCTGAAGCTTACTTATAATACTATTTCCTTCTTTTCAAATTCATTTTGCCCACACTTGTTTTTAAGACTGCTTTTATAAAAGTCCCACAAAAACACTTTTCTTTCTTTCTCTGTATACATGGCTGGTTGTACCTATTCTGGTGCGCATTAAAAAACGAATTAAAGTTTGTGTTAATTAGCATGGCATTTAGACTGCTGTCCGCCATTTATATGTAAAACACCGAACAAATATTTACACTTGGCAAATTTCTTTATTTCAAAGGTTAAAAAAGCTATTTCTTGTAAGCAAAAGAAATAGTCAATTGACAAAATTTTGAAAGTATAATAAAGTTAAAATAAGGACCTTTTTTTTAAAGATATACCAAAAACGGATGCAGTAACCATAAACTGGGTCTGTTAACATCATATTTCTTACAAACTGCCTCAGCCAAAAACATAATGGTTTAATGTCAACCTCTGAGGGCTGGATACGCAACACAAGTCTGGTAAAATCAACAAGAACTGCTTTGTAGGAAACAGTCACAGGTGGCGTTAACCCATAGGGAGGAAAATGTGGTCAGGGAGAAGCAATGGGGTGGGGATGGGTGCCAGGTAAGTGTGTGCAGTTATAGGGAAGTGGGGCAGTAAAAGGAGCAACCATGAGAAAAAAGGGGGAGGGAAGAATAATCTAGGGCAGGCGCCAATTAGGAAAAAGCATTTGCAATGCAATAGGTCTCACTTTCATGAGAGTTTGCACTATTGGCGTTGTAAATGACAATGCCTTTTATTTATGTGTTGTTTTTAAAACCGAAAAATAAAAGGCATTGTCATTTACAATGCCAATAGCTTAAATTCTCGCAAATGCGAGACCTATTGCATTGCAATTTTTTTTTTGTAAAAGCGCCTCATGCCGGCGCTTTCACTTTAATGGTGGCCGCGCCCCTTTCTTTGGACGTGGCTCGTCTGAAGTAAAGGGCATGGCTGCCATTAAAGTGAAAGCACATTATGGGGCGCTTTTACAAAAAAAAGCATCTGTTTGTCAAGTTGACAAAAAAGCTTTTTTTTTTAAAAGCGCACCACGCCTCGGTTTCACTTTAATAGCGGCCGTGCACCTTTTTTTAGACACAGCTCATCTAACGAAAGGGGCACGGCTGCCATTAACATGAAAGCGTGGCATGGGGCGCTTGTAAACAAAAAAAAGTGAATAGAAAAAAAAACCCATAGCAGCCGCATTCGGCGCCGCAAATAAACTAAAGGCGCGGCCGCCACTGTATCAGCATGGCGTGCTATGCAAAAAATTTAAAATAAAGCGTTGCCGGAGAGTGTGTCCTGCTTGCAACAGCTGAAAACCATTTAACAAAATAGTGCTCGGACACTGTAATTAAAGTCTACCGAGTAACACGTAACAGGGGGAGTCCTCATGAGAGGTTAGAAAATGAGACAAGGCGGTACTAAGGAGGGACTACTAAGCCTATTGACCAATGAAAAGGCACAGTTTACAAAAGACAATGACAGGGAATGAAAAATATGGGCGGAGATTCAAGTCCATACCTGAATACAGCATGCCTCGCAGCGCATGCGCTGCCCAGGCTCGACCTAAAAATACTGAAATAGAATATATTGGCAGTAGTAACAATAACCCATGTTGATGGAACTGGGGGGGAGGGATGCTTAGACTGAAGTGAGTGCATGTTGGAATGGGATGAACGATTATCACATCAAGGAAAAAAAATGAAACCAGACTTAGCAAAGCCAATAGATCTTGCCTTTATAATGTGAGTGTTGCGCTCCTGGCTTTGCAGATGTTTGTCTGTAAATTGTTGATTAAAAAAACAAAACAAAAAAAGGTAAAAAACATTTTCAAAATAGTGGACAAAAAGCAAACCGATCTTACGGATTCTTAAAACTCTACACCAAATTCAATGTTTTCAATCTTTATAATTGGCATGGTTTATTTTTAGATTACTTTTCACTCTGAAAACTAAACAGAATTTAAAAAGAATAAAGAGGGGTCAGAATGTAAAGGGAAATGCTTGTCAGGGCCTAACGCACTTTACGCAGGATTCAGTCATTTGGTCCTCTGTAATTGCCCAAAGAGCACATTAATGGGCCTCAAGGGGTAGCGTCGGGCTAAGTACACCTTCTACCTCAGACACAGTTGAAAATGTGCAGTAGGTGGCGTTTCCCCCAGCACCATAAAAGACTTTGTGTGCCAAATCATATGCTTTCATGCAATGTGAGGAATGGAGGCGAATAAACTTAAACCAGCCTTTAATGTCTGCTCTTCAGCCACTCCTCAGCAGAAATATCCCTGGTGCCTGTCTTTAACATACATGTTGGGAGGGTGGAGAGCAACACCGTGAGGGAGAGGGGGTAGGTACTTGGAAAAAGGGGAGCCAGAAGCAGCACGCAGTGGAGAGCGCTAGAAAATACATGTACTCTTATGGAGTGCTGAATGAAAAAGAAAAATGTAGTTCCCTAAATGTGAGCAATGGAAGGATACAAGTCATCTATCCAATCAAATGAATCGTAACAAGGCTATGATCAAGGGCAAAACAAAAAAGCATTTTAACAACCCAGTAAGATATTGCTTTATTTATTGTGTCATGTCTGCTAGTTTCCTTTGAACTATTGGCAGCTTCTGACATTGACAATCAGAAAATCTTTTGATGTACATTAACCCCTTGCATGCGTCGGACGGCCCCTGGCCGTCCAGGCGTCACGTGGCGTGTGCATCGGACGGCCAGGAGCCGTCCGATCTTCGCACGCGTGGAATTTTCCCGCACCGCGGGGAAATTCCGGCCACGGCCAAAGGGTTAAGGGACTGAGCACATTTTGAAAACCAAGCCCAAAAATCGTTCAAATTCTACCGCACAAAATAATCACAGTAGTTGAGGATAAGCAACTTTTTCTCAAACTGCTTTCCTTTATTATAGGGAGTCCCTCAAAACGCCATACTAGCTCCTTTGTTCTGATCATTAACCGCTTGGGGACATAATCAAGGACTCTGGCATATTACACCACCAATATGCGGACAACACCTACTTTAACTGAAGGTGTCCTTCCTGATGATCCGTCTCAACTGTCTAAGACTCTAGGCAACATTCAACCCCTGCATAACATCTGATAATCTAAAATTCAGTTAAAAAAAAAAAAAAAAAACAGTTTCTGCTCCCTACCATTCATCTGATCTGGCTAATATTGTACTGGACTCCATAAACATCTTACAATGTACAGCTATATCTATAGTTCGAAAACGATTAGCTTTATTCTAGCTAGTCACCTCAAACTCCATAAATGCATCGACAAAAACATTATAAATGGCAGTTATTTTTATGGCGGAATAACTCTCCACAATGGGTCACTGTAATTCCATTTTATCAGGTAGTCCCACAGCTCATTTCCCCGCTTAAACCATGCCACAAATAGACTTATTTGCGGGAACTATAATTTCAATGTCATCACCCCCCATATTGATCTCTCTGAGCTGGCTCTCCCCTTGAGGGCAGATCCATATACGAAATAGCAGGCTTACAACACAAACTACTTCACTCCGAGTTTTCTGCCTACTTAATCATGGACTGAACATTTCAGGGGCATCTCAACAGCTTTGTAGCTCTGACATACTGCAAGACTGCAATTAAGATACACGACAAAATCATTCTCTGGATGTGCACCCAAACCCTGCCGTTTCACCCCTTTTCTATCCATACCATCTCCATCAAAATAGGAGCTGAAACAACTGCTGCAGAACAAACACCTTACCTTCCTCACCCCATCTCTCTACCTCCCCACTACTAAACCCCCACTTCTGCAGCACTTACTATATTGATCTCACAGGTATCCCTTTCTGACGGGGTATGTTCATGGTCTTGGACAAACTCTTTTCCCCACCAGGCAGACTGTTGAGTTATATTTGCTGCTTTGATGTGGGGACCCATAGGGATCACTGGATTGGTCTGTTATGGTTCAACATTGAGCAGATTCATCTAATCCAACAGTATGTTCATGGCTGAGATACATTTGATGCATGTATATATTTATCATTCTCAATATAATTTTGCCATATCAAGTGCTGTCCTGCTGGGTAGGGCTCTCCAACCTTTTCTGTAACCAGCGCTACTTATGTTCAATGAAACTTTACCTGAGCTACCAATATTGTTGGCCTTGTAATAGCAACCACATCAAACAAGATTATATTAGTGGCCCTGCTACTCAACATTTCCAACAGTGATCACCTCAGTGCATCAGGCAGGGTTGCCAGCAGTAACTTGAAAAAAGTCTGTCAATTTGGAATCTTTTTACATAGGTAGTACATAACAGCTGTAGCTGAAATGCTCATGGCACCAAGGTAATAGTATTAGTAATAACTCTCCCCAATGCCACATGATTTATCACTTGGCCTAAAAAATGTTTTGGGGAAATTCAACCATTTTTCTCCAAACATCTTATGAGCTCTGAAAATAAATACATTTTTATCACGAATAAACACTTTGATTTGGTATAAATATATTAAATCAGCCAAGCTTCTAATTTAGTAGAGTGGGCTGCACACAGGAAAGCAACTAAAAGGGAGCTGGAGAGCTACCAGTTGCTCACAAGCTACTCGTTGAAGAAGCCTGGCATAGACTCTACAAGTTTTTTGGTTAATTATAATATTACACAAATGTATGCCCAAAACAGTATATATTTATTTATTGTCCAGACCAACACTGTTGGCAAGTTAGCCTTGTGGTGTTTTTCAACACAACGTAAATCGCTATGATGCTCTTGGGCCTAGCCAGTACTATACAAAAAAATGCTAAATACTCCCAGCCCCCGATTTATTCTGCTTGCTGTTGTTTATAATGCTTCACATTTTGCTGGGATAAATTAAACCCTAAACACGGATTGTTTGAAACAGATGTGGGGCTAGTTAAATGCAGTTTTATCACCACTTAAAAAATGTTTAAACCCTAAACACAGATTGTTTGAAACAGATGTGGGGCTAGTTAAATGCAGTTTTATCACCACTTAAAAAATGTTTAAGGGCAAAACTGTTGCAATTGCAACAGAAAATAGATGGAGCAGAATGGGTTAGGAGGGTGACTGAAAGGAGCAGGCTCACTATCTTTCTCTTGCCCACACTACTTCCTCATACTGAGAGGCAGCAGAAGACTCAATACCAGATGTAAGCTCTACAGATTCAAGGTAAGTGTTTGATTGGGGGGGGGGGGGGGGGACAGGTTGGCAGAATGAACAGAGCTCCCCCACCCCCAAGCATCTTAATAGATGGACTTAATCACTGTATATACACCCACAAATGTTTTCAAAATTTCCTTGAAATGGAGTGGCTGAGTAAATAGTTATGTAGCATACAGTACAAACTTGACCAGTCCCAACATGTATTCTTTCCACATACACAATACATCTGACTCCTGTTATATTGACGTGAAGATGCTGTAGATCCATGTACTCCAGATAAGACAGAGAAAACTTTGTATTTTTATTTTACCTACTGGTCATAAGAATACCCATTTGTAGTTGTTTATGAGTAAGGCACACTCCATGTTTCCCCAATACTGTAACAGAACTCACAGATAGTACAGTGCAACACCTCATTGAAACCTTTTTTGAGGAAAGACATGTTTAACCATTTATCTAATCATGCATGACTTTCTGGGATATGCCATAACATTTTTTTTTCCAAAGTACTAATTGCTCAAAAACGCATGCTTTTTCAGGGGTGTGGAATTCCTATAGTCCGACGCCCGGAACATTGTTTGGGATCAAGGACATGTTTTCGGGTTTGTTTTGTCCTTGGCACAAGCAGGCCGAACCACCTGCAGCACAAACCCTTTGGCTGCCAGTTTACAGTACCACACTATGGATCAGGGAAGGGTAATGCCTGCAGTCAAGGTAATATTTGTGCCCATATGTTAATTCTATTTGAACATGTATTTATGTTTCACTAAAGCAAAGTCTTTATTTTTAGGGTGAGCGCTCTAAGGAGATGTTGTAAACTCAGACTGCAGTACTGACAATGGTTCCAGTATAAAAATGTGTACATACGTTTGCAAAGTTTAACAATATGAGGCTACGGATAAAGCTCCTGGAATGCTCTAAGATTAGATGCTGTTTGCATAAGCTTGAAAGCAAGATTGATGGTTCTTTGCTTTCAAAATAAAATAATATGCTCATCAAAAATGCAACAGGAAAAAAATGTTTTGCTAAACTACTGTGAAATTGTCGGTACAATTTTCTTTGGTTTTGTCAATGCGTGTCTTGTTTTTGACATGGCTTTTGTAAAACATTGTTGTGGAAGCTGCAGGGCCCTCATCATTATAACAAACAAACATTGGCAAAAACCAAAAATATTTTTCGGTCTCAAAAAGCACACATTAACACAGTAGCTCCTGGCACTGAACAAAAATAATTTGTGTGCCGATATGCTCCTTGTGAAAGAGCAGAATGCTGTCACTCAGTGAAGCCAGCCGATAGACATAGAGATAGAATTTTAATAAAGGCAAAGGTCTTGGTATACACAAGACCTAAATTAGAGGTCCAATTCTTAAAGAAAGTTGCACCAAATGAATATGTCCTTATATTAGTGCAGATTTACAGCTTTCATGAATTCACAAGAATTTACATAAGTAGGCCAGGAATTCTTACTCCTAGAAAATATTTGTGAACTGCATATTAGCACGAGCAAATATGTGGGGATTTGCTCATGGCGAAATCTGTTGTGAGCGTCTACAAGTTAACTTTTTCCTCCGACCATTCCCCTCCCCCTCCTGACCCTGGAAGAAATGTTACTTCTGCCCTTGTCAGGGGTTAATTTCAACCTTTCTAAGTATTGGAAAAGATTAGAGAAGAGCTGGTGAAAGCCCCCAAAACATGCAAGTTAGTAGGTTTGCATAGATTCAAAAGGGCATTCCAACCCTGGAACTATTCTTTTCCGCTACCTCTAGGCCCAGTATGTAGATCTGTGGAAAGGTGGTAAAATAAGGTAATTGCTAATATTCAAACCCTACTATACTATGAGCCCTGGCATAATGAGAGAGGCTATTATCAGAGCTTTTATATAATGAGATTGTTGCCATAATTTGATGCAGCAATAATATGGCACCAAAGGGACAAGCAGAGTTTCTTAAAGGACAAATAGATTTATGATGCAACCTGTCCCATGGACAAGTGCACAAGTTACTAACTTGTGTAACGATATATCTGTAAGAGACAGTAGTTAGTGACAGATTCCTTACCTTAGAATATCCCCAGGCGTCAGGCTGGATCCGGAAGGAATTTTTGCGTAGCAGTACCCTTGCGCGTCGGTGGCGGCGTCGTGCGGCTCCGCGTCCGTCGTTCGTGATCGCCGGGATGACGTCGCCGGGCAGTGCCAGGCGCCGCCCCTGCGGCGCTGACGTCAGTTCTGTACACGACTTTCCGCGCCAGAGAACGCAGAGCCATGCAAGCTGACATAGGTGTCTGAAAATACTAGGGCCCTGAAAGGGATGTCCTTAACCCTAGAAATCAGTTCGCAGAACGGGGAGGATGGGTGGGGCGGTAAGGAATCTGTCACTAACTACTGTCTCTTACAGATATATCGTTATACAAGTTAGTAACTTGTGCATCTGAAAGAGACACGTTAGTGACAGATTCCTACAGCAGAATAGATACCCCAGCAATACCAACCCGGTGGTGGGTCTGCGAACAAAGATCAGACAAGGAAGTCCTGGAGGACAGAACGGCCAAAGAAGCCGTCCCTCCGGACCTGACTGTCAAGGCAGTAATGCTTTGTAAGCGTGTGCAGCGAGGCCCACGTAGCTGCCTGACAGATAACCGGCAGCGGAACACGCGGCCCAAGGCCGTGGTAGCAGCACGTTGCCCTGGTGGAATGGGCACGCAGCCCAACAGGAGGCTCCTTCTTAGCCAAAGAATAGCAGGTCTTGATGCACAAGGTAACCCAGCGGGAGATGGTCCTCTTGTGCACCGCCCGACCTTTTTGGCGCCCACGTAGCCAACAAAGAGCTGGTCATCCACCCGGAAGTGTTTTGTGCGGTCGATATAGGAAGAGCGCACGTTTGGAGTCCAGACGGTGGAGCCTCTCTTCCTCTCTGGAAGGATGCGGAGGCGGAAAGAAGGTGGGCAAAGTGATGGTCTGCCCAATGTGGAAAGCAGTAACCACCTTTGGCAAGAAGGACGGACGCGTCCGAAGAACAACCTTGTCTGGATGAACAGACAGAAAGGGAGGCTTGCAAGATAGAGCCTGGAGCTCACTCACCCGCCGAGCGGAGGTGATGGCCACCAGAAGGGCTGTCTTCAGAGTCAGAAGGCGAAGAGGACAGTTATGTAGAAGGCTCAAAGGGAGCGCACATTAAAGGTAAGAACCAAGTTCAAGTCCCACTGAGGCATCACAAGCGGAACAGGAGGGAGGAGGTGAGTAATGCCTTTTAAGAACCTGTTAACAACAGGGGACTTGAAAAGGAGGGCTGATCAGGGAGCCTGAGGAAGGCCGAGATAGCACAAAGATAACCCTTGATGGTACCCAGGGCAGAACCCTGTTGGGCCAGAGAAAGAAGGAACAGAAGGACCTCAGAAAGAGGGGCAGAAAGGGGATTCACAGCCTTTGCTGTGCACCATGCCTACAAATTTGTTCCACCTGCAGGCGTATACCACCTTAGTGGAGGGACGCCTGGCTGCCAGAATCACATCACAAACTTCGGGAGGCAAGTCGAAAGCAATCAACTGCCGCCGCTCAGTCTCCACGCAAGCAGGTGTAGACTGGACAGGTTCGGGTGGAGGACCGTCCCCTGCTGCTGCGACAGAAGATCCTCCCGAAGAGGCAGACGGATCGGGGATCTACGCCTCATATTGAGTAGCTCGTGATACCAAACTCTTCGAGCCCAGTCCGGAGCCACAAGAATGACTTGGGCCCGGTCGTGCCGAATCTTCTTCAACACTCTGGGTAGAAGTGGTATAGGCGGAAAGGCGTACAATAGACCGCAACTCCACTCGTGACGAAAAGCGTCGCCGAGCGAGTGCCGCCTTGGAAATTCCAACGCGCAGAACTGATGACATTGCGCGTTCTCTTCGGTGGCGAATAGATCTAACCAAGGCTCTCCCCACAGTAGAAAGAGTCCTTGCGCCACTTCGAGTGAAGACGCCATTCGTGATCCATCAGGCACCTGCGGCTGAGGTTCGTCCGCCCTGGCGTTCAGGGAACCTGCCAGGTGTTGAACCATCAGGAACATGCCCTGATGTTCCAGCCATGTCCAGAGGCGCAGAGCCTCCTGACAAAGGGTCCACGACCCCACCCCGCCTTGTTTGTTGCAGTACCACATGGCGGTGGTGTTGTCTGTGAACACCTGCACTACCTTCCCTTTGACAGAGGAAGGAATGCCTTGAGTGCAAGTCGGATCGCCCGGAGCTCCAGAAGGTTGATATGGAGCCGGGACTCCGCCCGGAGACCAGAGGCCTCTGATCTCCGCCTCTCCCATGTGACCGCCCCATCCCAGAAGGGACGCGTCCGTCACAACTGTGTGCTCTGGCTGGGAAGGGAAAGGGATCTGCCCATGACCCATTGCCGGTTCGAGAGCCACCACTGCAACTGTTTTGCAGTCCCTGCCGAGATCTGGACGTGATCGGACAGGTTGCCCTGGTGCTGCGCCCACTGGAACTTCAGGTCCCACTGCAGAACCCGCATATGCCATCTGGCATGATTGACCAGCAGGATGCAGGAGGCCATGAGGCCCAGCAGCCTCAGGGTCATCCGTACGCGAAACCCAGGATAAAGGCTGAAAGATCGGAATCATAGCCTGAATATCCCGGACTCGCCGTTCGGGAGGATAGGCCCGAAACTGCGTCGTGTCCAGAACTGCTCCGATGAAAAGGAGCTGTGGAGAAGGAATCAGATGCGACTCGGCACATTGATGGAGAACCCCAGCGAGTGCAGGAGTACGGCCGTAGTCTGGAGGTGGGAGACGACGGCCTGGGACGAGCCCGCCTTCAGCAGCCAGTCGTCGAGGTAGGGGAAGACTGAAACCCCTGCCCTGCGCAGATGAGCTGCGACCACCGCCATCACTTTCGTGAACACCCGAGGGGCACTGGTAAGGCCAAAGGGAGCACGGTGAACTGAAAATGCTCGGGGCCTACCGTGAACCGAGGTAATGCGCCGGTGGGCCGGCAGGACGAGGATGTGGAAATATGCCTCCTGCAAGTCCAACGCTACCAACCAGTCTCCAGGGTCGAGGGCAGTCAAGACCTGAGCTAGGGTGAGCATCTTTAACTTCTCCTTCCGGAGGAAGCGATTGGCGTTCCGGAGGTCCAAGATAGGACGCATGTCCTCCTTGTCCCTTTTGGGCACCAGAAAGTAGTGGGAGTAGCAACCACGCCCTACTTCTGGGGTCGGAACACGCTCGATGGCCCTCTTGGTCAAGAGGGCCGTGACTTCCTTCTGCAGAAGTACCAAGTGATCCCCTGACATGCGGTGGAATTGAGGTGGCATGGCTGGGGGTGGTCTCGAAGGGGAGGGAGTAGCCCCTTCGGACAATGTCCAAGACCCACCTGTCCGAGGTGATGGTACGCCAGTGGGGAAGGTGATGGCGGACCCTGCCCCTACTGGCGTGCTGTGCACCTGAAAGGAGGGACTAGGAGGGCTTGGAGGCCGCGGACGGGTTGGAGGTGGTGGCCTGACCCGCACGCTGGTTGCCCGATCCGCCACGGCGGAATCCACGTCCTCGGCCACGCGAAGACGCCTGCTGCGCGGGCCCGGTGGCTGGGCTGCTGACGTGACGGGGCGCCCCTTCCGTGGGCCCGATAGGGGCGAAACGCAGAAGTTAGCGGAGGGCGTGAAGCAGAAAGGCCCAGGGACTTGGCAGTAGCCCGTGAGTCCTTAAAGCGCTCCAACGCATGGTCTGCTTTGGACCCAAAAGACCGACTCCATCAAAGGGCATGTCCATGAGAGTATTCTGGACATCCCCTGAAAAGCCAGTGGTTCTCAGCCAGGCGTGGCGTCGCAGCGCCACCGTCGTTGCAATGAGACCTGCCCAGCGAGTCGGCGGTATCAAGGCCACATCGTATCGTGTATTTGGCCGCATCCCTTCCTTCCGCAATGGCGCGGGAAAGCAGTGTCTGGACCTCCTCAGAACACTGGGGCAAAACAGTCGCCACCGAATCCCACAAGTAGTGGGTATATCGGCCCAAAAGACAAGCGGTGTTGATGGACCGCAAGCCAGCACTGGAGGAAGAAAAACCCTTCTTCCCAAATTGATCCAGGCGTTTGGATTCCCTATCCGGAGGGGCGGTAGGGAAGGCGGTTTGGGAAGCGGAGGCTTGGACAACCAAGCTCTCAGGAGTGGGGTGGACAGAGAGAAACAGGGGGTCGCCCGGAGCTGGGCGATGGCGTCGGGACACGTTCCTATCCACAGGAGCCCCTGTGTTGGGCTTGGACCAGGCGCCCAAAAGAACGTCAGTGAGGGCGTCGTTAAACGGCAGCACAGTCTCCAAGGAGGAGGCTGCCGGCTGAAGCACCTCTGTCAAGATATTAGTCTTGACCGCCAAAGTAGGGAGTTGGAGACGCAAGGCCCCAGCCGCCCTACGCAACACCGTTGCAAAATTGGCTCCCTCCTCCGTAGCCACGGGAGGAGACAGCATGCCAGTGTCAGGGGAAGTATCCAGACCACTGGCATCCCCTAGACCCTCTGTCCAGTCCTCATCGTACTGACACTTATGTCAGAGGGTCATCAGACCCCTCCCAGTCCTCCTGGTCCTCCTCTGGTTCAAAATAAGGAGGAGGAGGAGGGACATTTGGGACCCAAGGTCCCATCGGCACCGGAACCGGCGTCGAGCGACGTCGGTCCGGGTCCATGTCCGGAGCCGGAAGGAACTGGGGGACGACGCCGCCCGGAGCCCCAGGCGGCGTCGAGAACGGCACCGGAGACATCGGCGTCGGCGGAGGTGTCGTTAGGTCGACCGGCGTCGATGGGGGTTGCGGAGCCGGGATCGAGGCCGGGGCCGGAGCCAAGATCGAGGCTGGAGGCACGGGCGACGCTGGAGCCGTCGGCGACGCCGGAGCAACCCCATCAGGGCCCGCGGGGCCCGAAGGCGCACCGGAGGGACCTTGAGGCCCGAAGAGGCGGGCCATGGCCGACAGGAATTCCTGTATCTGGGCCGGATCCGCCCCGAACCCGGGAAGGACGGGTATTGCGGGGCGACTCCACAGGCATGTCCGGGGCCGCGGGGCGGGGACGGTGCCGGGAGGGGCCTCAGCCGAGTCGCGAGACCGGCGAGGCGAAGTCCTAGAGCGACGATGCTTTTGGACTTTTTGTGCTTGGACTTACCGGACGAAGAAGACTTCGATGCCGGCGACCGGTGAGGACTCCGCGATCGACCCCTGGACCTCTCACGCGACCGGGGCTTGCGCGGAGCCGAATGCCGGGCCTCGAGGAGCTTTCGAGACCGCTCTCGCAAAGCTTTCGGGTTGAGGGCCCGGGAGTCGGAACACGACTCCGTGTCGTGGCCTCGGCCGAGGCAGAAGAGACACTCCCGATGCGGGTCTGTGATGGACATCATCCGAGCACAGGCGCCGCAACGTTTAAAACCGGGCATCCCTACGACACCTTGAAGTCGATTCGAAGAAAAACAGTGAAAAAATTCACCCAAAAAGTTAGTCAAAAAATGACTAGGGCACTGCTCTTCCCGGATCTGCGCTTGCTGGCGCGGAAAAAGAAGAACCGACGTCAGCGCGCAGGGGCGGCGCCTAAGTACTGCCCGCGACGTCATCCCGGCGATCACGACGCCGACGACGGACGCGGAGCCGCACGACGCCGCCTACCGACGCGCAAGGGTACTTAAACGCAAAAACTTTCCGGATCCAGCCTGACTCCTGGGGATATTCTAAGGTAAGGAATCGGTCACTAACGTGTCTCTTTCAGATAGATATTTTATTAAATTACACACCTATTAAACTCTTATAAAATGTTCAGCAAAACATCAAGTCATATTTACATGTACATATGAACTCTAGAAAGCAGTATGAAATTCAGATGACTACGGACAAATTGCCTCAGTGCATAACACCCTCCAAACCCCACTTGCATCTCCAACAAAAAACAAAAAAAAATCCTTTTCTGGTCTTATAGTTAAGGTGACATTGCACCTGCCAAACAGAATGAACAGTCACAGTTCGATACATTCCGAAATAAAGTAGCAACGTTTCCCAAATGTGCACCTAAAACATTGGCCACATTGACTACACAGGTAGAGGCTGGTAAAGACTGCTGCATGGTTTTTAAGAGGTGTCTTAAAAATACAGCTATTTATTGGACTCTTCAAGGGACATTTTTCAGCACTTGGATCTCAAAAGGATACACAAATTTTAATGTGCACAAAACTTGAGCTGAGCTGGTGTACACAGTTAAAAACGGATTCTCCAGTTAAAGAGAAAATGCCTGAAACAATCACATGAGCAGTGTGATCACCAATTATGTTTAAGAAACTAAAACGTTACCCAAAGAATGTTGTTCTGCAGTAAACCATTTTGAACTAAACAAGCGCACACGGAGTCACACAAAAAAGTAGGCAACTTAAAACACACACAAACATGCAGTAATACAAGAATAAGGACAATGTCACCAATGCCTGAGATTCAACAACATGCAGACAACTCTAAATCAAACAACGTAATAACTGCGTACTGCCTTAAACACACATATAAAACAATCATTGGCAAAGCCAATAGGTCTTGCCTATGCAGGAGCAATTGGCTTTGCCATGTGTTTTAGCCATGTTGTACACCGAGTGGAGTGTTGTGGAGAGGCGTAGTGTCTCAGAGTGGAGTGTCGCAGGGAGTGGCAGAGTCGAGTGGCGTAAGTGGTGCAGAGTGGAGTGTTGCAGAGTGGAGGGGTGTAGAGTGGCTTAGAGTATTGTATACATGGTGTGGTAGTGCACTGCTTTTACAGACAACACATTTTCAATTGAAATGCCCATTACATTTGCACACACATTCAGTTTTACTGATAAAACTATACAGCACACAGACGATGTGTGGAAAAAGCATCACCTAGTGCATTGATCATATTAAAATATTCACTTCAGAATTACAAAAAACTGGGCTTTTCTAATTCTGCTGTATTATAAAATATTTGCAGTTCATTTACAGACATTTAAATTGTGTTGTGATCTTGAAAAAAGCCTTTCCTTTCACACTCCCAGATTGCCAAGCTCCCACGAAAGACAGAGCCTGACATTTGACCTCCGTCTTTGAATGCACAGCAAATGTGACAAGATCAGAAAAAAATGTAAAGGCCTGTTTACAGAAAGCACATACTCAGGTAACAATACAGTAAACAGGCTATGCTTGACGAGAGGGACAAAGACATGCTGGACAGCCTGAAACAAATAAAGAAAGCAAATAGAAAACAAGCAAATGTGAGCTACAAAGCCAATGGTAAGCAATGGATGGAATGCATTCTTAGGTCACCTTTCAGACTGGCCCCAAGAAGTCTTTAGCAACCACACAGCTATGCTGTCTGGTAGGCTTCGACCTAAAACTTACTTGTAAACACTGACAACATACACAATTTCATGTGGAAAAAACTACTTTTTGAGTGAAATCCAGTCTGTGCATCCGTCTGCTTCTTCACCATCCTGCCACTCCCTTCTTTTCTTCTACCTTGATTGGAAACTGAGCTCACGCAGTAAGGATCGGATGTGAAAGACTAAGCCCCTCTACATACAGTAGCCTCCCTCCAAAAAACTACATTTCCAACATTTTATGTGCGCATGTGCGGACCGCGACTAATTGCGGTCCAATTGAGAGTCAGCACCACACTCACACCCAGCCTCTTGCAACGCGGTTACCTCAGACACCACTGTGACCTCTGTGAGCATGGATGTTAGCACGCAGACAATGCCCATTGCATGGTGGGCGCCATCTGTTATACCACAGTGTTTTCCTACTAAATAACAGGTTTGGCTAGCCAAAGAAAGAATTGTAGGTTGGTTGCTGGCAGTTCACCTTGACAAACCAAGTTTTTCAAAACTGCATGGTTAAGATGACAGTATTCCTTTTGCTCGAGTCTTTTTTTGGGACACCCTCACTGTGTCTGATATGCAGAGCTCGAACAATCATAAATCGTTTACTAGACCTGCAGGTCTAGTAACTTGAATAATCTACTCAACCCGACTAATATACTTGACCTGTGAACTGGTCTCAAATTTACTAGACTACAAATTTGCTCCATGTTTAATAAGAATCAAGCCCACATATAGGGTACAAATGATCCCTGGCTTGCCTGTTAGTTCACTAACAGTATTGTCATCTGGGCAGGAACAGGAATATTTACCAGTTCATTTTTAAAAACGCACTTTTCATTAATATATTACTAAAGCATGATGTGGTAGTGCACTGTCATTTACAGATAGCACATTTTCCATTGAAATGGCCACAAAATGTTCCCACTAACGTAGTTTTACTGATAAAAACCATATAGGGCATAAGGAAAATGCTACTTACCAGTATGCATCTGTTCTTGGCATGTAGAGCTGTATACTTTAGCATAGATCGCCATCTGGTGTTGGGCTCGGATGTTTGCACTTTGTTTTTGTCGAAGAAGTCTTTGTAGTCACGGGATAGGTGACTCCTCCTTATGATGATAGTGCGCATGGGCATCGACTCCATCTTCAGATTGTTTTTCGCCATGAAGGGTGATGATGGAGTTAGTAAGAGTTAGAAAGGGATGTCCATGTGATGTATCTAAATAAGATAATACTGCAACAGATAAAGGTACCCGGGAGGTGGGTGGCGTATACAACTCTACATGCCAAGAACAGATGCATACTGGTAAGTAGCATTTTCCGTTCGCGGCATATGAGCTGTAGATTGTAAACTTTAGCATAGACTATAAAGCAGTTTTTCCTCCCTGGTGGTGGGAACCTGTATCTGTTGCAGTAGTTTGAAAAAGTGTTCTTAATACAGCCTGGCCCACAGTAGCCTGTTGCTTTGCTTGCACATCTACACAATAGTGTTTAGTGAAAGTATGCGGTGTAGACCAAGTTGCTGCTTTGCAGATGTCATCTAGGGGAATGTTTCCCAAAAATGCCATAGAAGCCCCTAGTTTGCGTGTGGAATGAGCTCTAGGGGGAATAGTTAATGTGCGTTTAACTTTGAGATAACATATTTGGATGCATTTACCAATCCACCGTGCAATTCCTGTTTTTCAAATGGGATTGCATTTGTGAGGTGGGGAGAAGGCTACAAAAAGTTGTTTTGTTTTTCTAAAACTTTTAGTTGTTTCGATGTAGTAGAGTATCGCTCTTTTAACGTCCAGCGTGTGGAGAGCGCGTTCTGCCACTGAGTCTGGTTGAGGGAAAAATACTGGAAGTTCAACCGACTGATTAAGGTGAAAAGTAGATACCACTTTAGGCAGAAATTTTGGATTAGGCCTAAGAACCACTTTACTATGGTGTATTTGTAGAAATGGTTCTTGTATGGTTAATTCCTGGAGCTCACTAACTCTCCTAAGTGATGTGATCGCTACCAGGAAGGCTACTTTCCAAGTAAGGAACTGTAATTTGCATTTGTGCAGAGGTTCAAATGGGGGACCCATGAGTCTGTTGAGGACTATATTGAGATTCCATACCGGAGAAGGTGGAACTTTAGGTGGAATTATTCTTTTAAGTCCTTCCATAAACGCTTTAATAGCGGGTACTCGAAACAACGACAAATGTGGTCTGTTTTGGAGGTAAGCAGCAATTGCAGCAAGATGTAGCCGTATAGATGTATATGCTAGGTTACATTGTTGTAGATGCAAAAGATAACAGATAATATTTTGGATGGAAGCATCTAGTGGATCGATTTTGTTATTTGTACAATAAATGACAAATCGCTTCCACTTTGCTGCATAGCATGCTCTAGTAGTAGGACGTCTAGCCTCTTTAATGATATTGATGCAGTCTGGCGGGAGATTAAGGTAGCCAAACTCTAGGACTTCAGGAGCCAGATCGCAAGATTGAGTTGATTGGGATCTGGATGCCTTATCTCTCCATGGTTCTGAGTGAGGAACTTGGGGGAGAGGTGGAGCTTTTGATGAGGCACTACTGAAAGTTCCAACAGGGTTGTGAACCATGGTTGGCGTGCCCATGTTGGAGCAACTAGGATCATTGTGAAGGAGTATTGTTGGAGCTTCCGAACCTGTAACGGAATGAGAGGGAGAGGCGGAAAAGCGTATGCAAATCTGCCTGACCAGTTCATCCATAGCACATTGCCTTTGGACAATGGGTGTGGATATCTGGAGGCGAAGCTTGGGCATTTTGGTGTGTGGCGAACAGATCTATGTCTGGATGACCCCACATGCGAAAGAATGGAAGAAGAACTTGAGGATGGAGTTCCCATTCGTGGATCTGCTGTGTTTGATGACTGAGCAGATCCGCGATCTTATTGTGTACTCCTGGGAGATGTTCTGCGAGGAGGTAAATGTTTTGAGGAATGGCCCATCTCCATATGCTTTGCGCTAGTTGTGAAAGCTGAAGAGTGTGTGTCCCCCCCTGTTTTTGTATGTAATACATTGCTGTCATGTTGTCCGTACGGATCAAGACCGCTTTGCCTACTAGCAAGAGTTGAAAAGACTTTAGTGCTAGAAAGATTGCCAGCAACTCCAGGTGATTTATGTGGAGTTGTTTTTGTTGATGGGTCCATATACCTTGAACGGTTTGGTTTTGGGGATGAGCTCCCCAGCCGGTGAGCGATGCGTCTGTGGTTAGCACTATCTGTGGAACAGGGTCGAGGAACGGCCGCCCTTTGGAAAAGTTTTGTGTGTTCCACCACTGCAGAGAGCGATGCGTGCGGCTGTCTACCAACACCAGATCTGTTAACTGACCTTGAGCTTGGTTCCACTGATGTGCTAAACATTCTTGCAAGGGACGCATCTGAAGTCTTGCATAAGGAACGATGAGGATGCAAGAGGTCATCATCCCTATTAGCTGCATGAACACTCGAGCTGGAAGGGAGTGTTGCGGTTGAAATTTTGATATGAGAGCTTGCATGCTGGCTATCTTGACTGGATTGGGGTGTGCAAGGGCTTTCGAGGTATCTATTGTGGCACCTAGATACTGAAGTAGGTGGAACGGTTGAAGGTGTGACTTGGGTAGGTTTATTGTGAATCCCAAGTCGTGGAGCAGCTGGATTGTTTTGTGTGTATTATGCACACACAGTGTGTGAGACTTGGCTTTTATGAGCCAGTCGTCGAAATAAGGAAACACGTGAATGTGTTGTCTGCGCAAATGAGCTGCGACTACTGCAAGACATTTTGTGAAGACTCGGGGTGCTGTAGTCACTCCGAATGGGAGGACTTTGAACTGATAGTGCTGTCCGTCCACTACAAACCGTAGATATTTTTTGTGTGCAGGGTGACTGGGAATATGAAAGTAGGCGTCCTTGAGGTCTAGAGTGGCAAGGAAATCGCCCTGTTGGAGCAGTGAGAGAACCTGTTGGAGAGTGATCATGTGGAAGTGGTCCGACTGTATGTAGAGATTTAACGGTCGGAGGTCTAGTATTGGTCTGAGAGTACCGCCCTTCTTTGGGATTAGAAAGTAAAGGGAGTAAACCCCTGTTCCTTGATGAGGTAAAGGAACTGGTTCTATTGCGTGTTTTTGTAATAAGGAGAGAACCTCCTGTTTTAACAGTGTCAGATGTTCTGTGGACATTGGACGTTGTTTGGGGGGTATGAATGGAGGAGTTGAAGTGAGTTCCAGGCAGTAACCATACTGGATAATTTGTCTTACCCACTTGTCTGTGGTGATGGAATTCCAGACAGGTAGGAACTGTGATAGTCTTCCCCCGACTGGAGTGGAATGGTGGGGGGGAAGTGGAGGGAAGTCACTGTTTTGTAGTAGGAGAGGTGCAGGTGTTATTACCGCAGCCTCTACCCTTGTTGTTGTTCCCTCTATAACCTCCTCTGAAATAACCTCTGTTAGGGGAGGTTTGAGTAGTGTTTTTGTAGGAGGATGAGGTGTTGTCCGTCCCAATAGTTTTAGAGGCGCCCCTATAAAAGGAGTGACGAAAAGAACCTCTAGTGGTTGTTGCCTGTAGGGCTCCCATGGACTTAGCAGTTTCTGAGTCCTTCTTCATTTTTTCCAAAGATGTGTCTACAGTGGGTCCAAATAAGTGTTCTTGATCAAAGGGTTGATTAAGAATTGTGGACTGTACATCCTGTTTAAACCCAGATATACGTAGCCATGCGTGTCTGCGTAGTAAAACGCTTGTGTTAACTGCACGAGACGCTGTGTTGCTGCATCAAGAGCACACTTTATAGAAGTGTTTGTAATTAATTTTCCCTCTTGTATGAGGTCATTAGCCTTAGTCTTATACGGATCGGGAAGATGTTGTATGAGGTTTTCAAGCTCATCGTAATGAGCCCCATCATACCTGGCCAGTAAAGCTTGGGTATTGGCAATGCGCCAGTGATTCGCTGCTTGTGAGGCAATGCGTTTGCCAGATGCGTCTAGTAATTTAGACTCCTTATCTGGAGGTGGGGGCATCCCCTGATGTTTGGAAATTTGCTCGTTTACGTTCATTTGACACAACCAAGGAATCCAGAGGGAGCTGTGCTTTAATAGAAGCTGGATCGTTGGGAGCTGGTTTATATTTTTTCTCAATTCTGGGATTGAGAACTCTAGCCCTGACGGGGTCTTTAAAAACGTCAGGTGCATGTTTGACGATACCTTTTAACATAGGTAGAATGCTTGTTGATTTTTGGGACTTCCTCCTGTGGGTCTGAGTGTAATTCTACCTCATGATATTGTGCAGCTCTATTTATGAGCTGTGCAAAACCTATGTTGTTGTCTGGGGGGGATGGCCTAGATGGGTAGGAGTCTGGATCGGGGAGATCTGGGACATCTGGTGGATTAACATAATCCTCCCAAGGATCAGGTGGTGGGAGAGTAGTATCACCATCATTATCCTCTTGTGGGTTTTCATCCCCACCCCCACCGTGATGATCATCATCATCATCTTGTGGTGTAGGTGAATATGGAAGCATTGGAGAGTGTGCTGGAGAAAGTGGTGTTGTGGGGATATTTGGAGGAGAGAAGGGTCTGGCTGGAGAAGTTACCAGGTCTCTTTTCTTTAAGGGTACTTTGGGTTGTTCTGGGGACTCCAAAGGTCTCTTTTTAGATAGAATTGTCTTGATATGACCAGTTTTAGGGTCAATGTGAAGGTTTTTTTGTTTAGGATCCACTGGATCTGGTTGAAAAAGCTCTTTTAATCCAGTATCCTTGTTCGGCACCGATGATTTTGGTTGTTTTGGTTTTGATTCCGAAGCTTTAGGAGGAGTCTTAGTGTCCTTTTGCTTTGGAGGAGCTGTGGAGTCCGAGGACTTTTTCGGCTCCGAGGATTTATGGTCTTTTTTCGGTTCCGAGGATTTAGTGTCTTTTTTCGGTTCAGAGGATTTAGTGTCTTTTTTCGGTTCCGAAGATTTGTGGTCTTGTTTCGGCTGCGAGGGTTTATCTTGATGGTGTTTCGGTGCCGGTGATGGTGTTTCGGTGCCGGTGATGGTAGTTCGGTACCGATGCGTGGCTGGCTCGGTACCGAGTCGCCTGAAGGCTTGTCTTTGGACTTTGGAGTCGAACCCGAAGGTGAGGCGTCAGAAGTTTTGTCACGGTGTCGACCTGAGCCGGAAGGCGAAGGTGTTACCGAAGCCTTATGTTTTTGAGAAGTGGTAGGGGTGTCGATGTTGGTACTCACGGTTCGTTGACCTGGAGTAACCGTGTCATCTTCGGCCTCTGATTCGTGGGCCTCGGAGACGGTGATGTCTTCATTGTCCGGTTCTTGTTCCTTGTGAGCATCGGGGTCTGCATCAAAGATGTCGTCCGGCACCGAGGTAGTGGATCGAGACATTACGTGACATCGAGCCCGGCGATCACGCATGGTTTTCTTCGATCGGAATGAAGCGCAGGCCGGACAATCTTTGTCCTCGTGTTCTGGAGAGAGGCAAAGGTTACAGACCTCGTGGAGATCAGTGTGTGGGAATTTGGCACCACACAGGGGGCATTTTTTGAATGGAGTTCTTTCCATTAGCTGTAGGGCCTGATGGTGCGAATAGGCCCAACGGCCCGCGTCGACGAACGGAATCGAAGATGTTGAGATTTTTGTTGGATCCGCGTCGAGGAGCGCGATCGAAAACAATACCGTTGAGTGGTGAAGGATTGCGCGTCGAAGGGGAATCTAATACGACACCGACCCGGAGCGCAACAGTTTACATCCGAACCCGGTGGCGGAAAAAAACAATCTGAAGATGGAGTCGATGCCCATTCGCACTATCATCATAAGGAGGAGTCACCTATCCCGTGACTACAAAGACTTCTTCGACAAAAACAAAGTGCAAACATCCGAGCCCAACACCAGATGGCGATCTATGCTAAAGTATACAATCTACAGCTCATATGCCTCGAACACAATGTTTGGAAATTGGGTTTCAACAAAAAACATCACCAAGTAAAGTGTTCTGATCCTATAAAAATCATCTTTTTAACATCAGAAATCCAAAAATGTGTCTTCATAACTAGTGAAATATATTTGAAATGTTTGAACAGTTCACTTATTAGCTATTTCAGTCTTGTGTTGGAAACAAAGCCTGAAGTCTTACAGCCTTTCATTTCACATGCTTTGCACAGTGTGATTGTCACACAGTTCACTTTACAAAATCCTATAACTTCAGTCACAGAAAGAAAAGTAAATGTAGGAAGACAAACTGACTTTTGACACCTGTATCTGAAAGCGAACAAATGTGACAAGATAAGATTTAAAGGCATCTTTATTGCTCATTTACTTTGTGAGCAAGCAGAACACCGGTTACCAGCTCACAAGAACAGGCAAGTAGGCCCTAAAAATAGCGTGTCCTGATTAAATCTGGCTCGCCATAGCGAGTGGATTTAGAGAGCCCTGTTATGTACTCACTTTAGCTTTTAGTGAGTAAAGTTTGGTGCTAGCTGCACTGCCTTTCGAAGGCCATGTTTTACAATTTTTTTTCTGATTATCATCCGGGGACACTGCATACTTGAACTTATCTGGCATTGTTTCGGACTTGTATTGTGCGCTCTTACAAGGAAAGTGTGTAGGGGTTACCCATAATTTAGGGCCCTCTGTCCATCCCAGGGCTAAGTAAGACTAATTTATCCAAGAAGTTTGGGGACAAGCATATCCCTTTTTTACCCTTAACGAGATACTTTGATACAACTTTGCTTTGTTTAATGCGCGAGTACTCGAGTTGAAACCCTTGAGCCAGACTATGAAGTAAATAACTGCCCATACTAGGGTAGGTTTGTATGCATGTGTGAATGCATGGTTATCTCTCGAAACCATGGAATCATGCCCTGCTTGCTTTTGATTTGCAGTTTCACCAGTCTCTCACATGCTGATTGTTCTCTCGCTCCTATATATGTGTTATTCCTGAATATAGTATAACTGGATAGGTTTGGTTTCCTCTAGGCTAGTGTATTCCATTGGGTGAAGGCAGGGAACCTCCCTCTCACTAGTATGGATGTGCTGAGTATTATATAGTAGGGATTCTCACTTAGCCTTGATGAATGCCCCTAACCTTCTTTTAGACATATGAACAGGGAGAAACATGTTACATGTTAATAGATGAAAAGACTATTGTACCTTGATCATCCAGGTTATAGGTTTTCAACCATACCTTGGGTACCTATTAATAAAGGTAAATCCTTTGGGTTTACCCTAAGGTATTTTTATTATCTGGATCTCCGATTTATCCAGGCACTATTATTTATCAAGAAATCTCTCATAAGTTGAGGTTGACTCAGCCCTGGTAGTATCAATCTTACCAGGGTGGGGTAGCCGATGATTAAGCATGCCACACACTGTGGGTGAGGCTTCTTCATCCAGAAAAGAGATTCTGTTCCTGGTCCTAGGGTCTGGATAGGATAAAAGAATGGCTGTCCCATTTTCTATGTACGCCATACTCTGTGCTTATTGAGGTTTGCAACTGCGCCACTTGGCACTAAAAGAAAACGGGGAAGTGAACAGAATATGAGCTGAAGAGCTCAGCTGAGGCACATCATTGAGGTAGTCTATTGTGAAGCCATAAGAACGGTATTACCTCCACAGGGACTGCCAGAGATTGTTTCAACATTAGAAAATATTTAAATCCTAGCTGTGTAGAATGCCTCACCCCATAACTCATCCGAAATCATGAGTAAAGCTTTTACTTGGCGTAAAATTAAGCATTTTAAGAATAGATTGGGTTCAGAGGAGGAATTCTACACTTCTATGGGTGTTGGTGATGACAATGTCACCATTGATCCGAGTCAAGGGTTAGGAGACAAGGAGGACTAATATTTGTACTCAATGTGATTTTATGCTTTGAAATACGTAAAAAAAAATAATAACTTCTGTTAATGAAGAATGACTGATAGAAGGGGTACAATGCAGCGTACGGAAGGACTGTGAAGCCTGGAGTCCCTCATGCCAGATAGGGGATTCACATGGCGACTCTAAAAGGCCTTATATACAAGTCACAGTGATTTGAAGATAATTCTTGGCTTTATTGGCAGCCAATGCACAGCCGTTAAAGTGGGGGTAACCAAGTCAAACTGCCTTAGGTTGCAGATAATCCTAGCTACTGCGTTCTGGATTAACTAACTATAACTGTCTTTTGTCTGTAGAGCAATAAATATCGAGTTACAGAAGACTAACCTAGACACCACAAAGTCGTTCACAATCTGGACATTTTGAGAGCAGGAGAACAGATAAAAGATTCTACGCAACAAGCTTAGCTGAAAAAAATAAATAAAAGCCAACTACTGCTTTAATTTTTCCAGACATATTTAACTGGGCATCAATTTTTGACACCCACATTTGTCTTCCAGACTAGGAGGCCATAAAATAGGTCTTAGAGACAAGCAGGCTTAAACGGAGCCAGCATTTCAGTTTTATTTCCATTTAAGATGTTTTTTCCTCATTCAGGAATCCATCCCCTCCAGGCGTCTGAATAAGGTGTCAGTATTTTTGCTCTTATTTCCATCGGTCTGGAGAATAATCCGGGTATCATCGGCATACATGAAAAAAGTCAAATTGAATGAATGAATAAAGAAATCCAACGGAACCTTTTAGATTAACCCACAAAGGTGACAAAACTGAACATTGAGGAACACCATAGGTGATGACTTTGGAAATTTGAAAAGACGTAAAACAAGTTGGACTCTGAAAGACACGTTAAAAACTGAAAAATCATGTCAGAGCATTTCCTTTCGTTTGTTCCACCATATTCCAACCGACTCAGCAGAAAGAAATGGTCTACAGTATCAAAAGCTGCAGACTGGTCAAACAAAATGAAGATGACTGGGAAGTCCTGGCCTGCTCAAAGACAAAGAACGTTTATTAGAACATTGGAATGTTGGGAGCTCCATTGAAAACAATGGAGTAGCTCCGGGCTTATAATGGCTGGTATAAGCCCGGAGCTCCAACATTCCAATGTCTCTTTGTTCACAGCTGTGGCTGTGAACCAAGGCTTCAGGGAGCCTGAGGGGATTTCAATCCCCTCGCGCTCCCTGAAGCCTTGGTTTTATTTGTTAGAACATTCTGCCCACTAGTGGCAGAATGTTCTAATAGCCTTATAGCCCTTGTAGCTGGGCTATACCGGCTATTAAAGGCCCGCTCCAGCGTTAAAGGCCCGAGCCTAAGGTGAGGGCTTTTAACAAGGTGGCTATAACTACACTATGAACAGTTTTATAACTAATTTTACTTGCAGTGTTACATAAACTAGTAATGCTACTAACACTACCAAAAGTGCCACTTTTAAAGGTCCCACTGCCAAATTTAATGTTACTATTAATACGAAGTCTAAAACTGGTTCTAGTATCACATTTCAAAAGAGCACAACTATTCCACACACCAATTCCCTTTATGCCGAGGAAAACCCAGATGAAAATGCCGTCCTTCCAAATTTATAAAAGGCATTTTTTTGAGTGATGAGCAAAAACAGGTTAACATTAACACAGGATGAAATCTGCAGTTTCTTAATTCCACACCTGCTTCCTCAAGAAACTACCCAATTCTGAGCATCCATAATCAATTTTTTTATTTAAACATTGTGTTATTTGTTTTGAAAGTGTTTTACACGATTGTAGTTCTTTGACGAATTATAATTGTATTAACTATGAAACGGGACATTTTTCTCTGTGGTATATTTTTTTCCCATGAAACGGGTCATTTCCTCTGAGGTATATTTTTTCCATTACATTTTAATAATACAATTAATAAAATAATGATTACACCACTGATTTTGCAGGTTTTTAAATGAATCAATATTAAGCCTGGGCGTAGTTCGCGAAGTAGCGCTACGCGAAGCTACGCAAAGTGCAGTTCGCACTACGCGAAGCACTACGCGAACTGCGTAGTGCACTGTTCGCAATGATTGCACAGTGCCGGATGCTTGTCCGCACTGTGCAATCATTGAAAACGGCATCTTGCACAGTGCGAAGCTGTCCTTTACTGCCGCTCGAGTAGATTTACTCGAGCGGCAGCTTCTCAACGCGGACTGGTAGTTTCTCATCGCGAGCATACGCGACCACTCGCAATGAGAAACCTGACCACCCGCGTTGAGAATCTCGCTGGGAGGTTTATTTTCCACGCTCGCGATCGGCAACTTGATGTTGCTGATCGCGAGCGAAAAAGTCTCGCCGGATGTCATTTTGCTTGCTCGCGGTCGCCAACTTGACGTTGAGGACCGCGAGGAAGCAAAAAATGACAGCTGCACTGCGCTACGCGTGTTTGCACTGTGCTACGTGCAATTCGCGTTGTGCGAAGTAGCGCAAACTACGCGAGCGTAGCGCTTTGCCCAGGGTTAATCAATATGTTGAAGTCTATGAACTTACCTCTAGATGTCAGAACAGTCAATCAGTGCTAAGAATGGATTTAGTAAAAAAGGATTGCAAATTGTGTACCGACTTTTACAGAATTTTTGCAAACTGATGTATCTACTAGGTCGGTTCACTAGACTTGATTCATAGTAGCTCGTAATTCGACCTAATTAATGATTATTAATGAGGTAGGTTCCAAATTGTGCCACACTATGAATTTTATCCATCACAGAGCTGGTGGCCTGCTTACGTCAGCAAACCACCAGATCTGTGATTGCTTTTAAATAAAGCATTTTTTTAATGCAACACGTTTTCCTGAAAGGAAAATGGGATGAGTTTAAAATAAAATAAACCTCTCATTTTTTGAGAGTAGGCAGGGGACCACTGCCTACTCATAAAAAATATTTTTTTCAACATTCACAAAGAGGAAGCTGTCCCTTTGGGACCCCTTCCTGTTTGCAAACATCTTACTTCCATCTTTCATTAGGCTGTAAAGTATTAATGTTTTGCAACCGAATTTCAGTAGCAAAAATTGTATTCATACTAATCCTATTCGGTATTTAAACCCTTCCAAACACCGAACCGGGATTTTGTTGCAATTTGAGTTTTGTACATAAAATGCCTTTGTGGTCGCAAAAGCCCAGATTCTGCAAATCTGAACTTTTGCAAATGTAAAACTGCTTGGTACAACTGGCCTGAATTGAGTTTAAAGTCCAAACATATCCTGTGACAGGTTCAGGGTCTATTTGTAGTTGGTGCCAATGGGACCGATTCTGAGAAGCAAACAACAAGCACAATCAAGTAACACTTACTTTGAAATAACACCTGGATTGACATCTAAAAAAATAAATAGCAAAATGCTCCCTCGTCCCGATCCTAAACAGCTGTAACTCGCATGCCCCCAAATTAGGTGGGCTACCACTACCGTGTCTTCTCTATGCGGACGATATAGTCCTAATTAGCCATACAAAAGTAGGGCTACAACATCTTGTGAATGCTACGCAGGGCTATTCTGAAGCAAATAAACTGACCATAAACCTGGAGAAAACGCAGACAATGACGATTAGTAAGAACAGGAAAAAATCGTCTATTTGGTTTTGGAACAATGTCCGTATTGAGAACACGTCAGTATACAAATATTTGGGAGTAAAAATCGACAACAGCGGTCACTTTACTGCACAGAAAACCAGCATCAGAGGTAAAGGCCTTGCCTTAGCAATTTCTTTAAAAGCACTAAACAGCAAGCTTACTGGGCCATCTCTTCTACCACTGGTACAAGTAATACAAGCTAAACTCCTGCCAACAATTACTTACGGGAGTGAAGTACAGAGAGGTAGAGACGCAATGATTTTGGATAGTACTGTTATAGCTGCCTATAGGATTATCTTTAGTCTACCCAAATATACTTCACCAGCTCAAATTAGGCTAGAGTTCGGCACCCAGAAACAGCTCCTGATGAGACAGGGGGCATACATAACTACTTGGGACAAAGTGCGAAAATCCAAAGAAGGAACTCTAAATAATTATTTATGGATGGAGTTAGAGCAACATTCAGCGTCTCCAGCTGCCAAGTATTTAAAAAGCAGTTTGGCAAATACTGGCTTAATTCAGCTCTGGAATACCCCCACAAATCATATAACACTTAAAAACTGGTTAGGAAAACCGTCAAACATCTTTCATGGATTGAAGACAAGGCATCCCTTGCGAAGAGGTCACATGGCTGGATAACTTTGAATTCCTACTCCAAACAAGTATCACTTGATTTGGGTTATGCCAAAGCAATCAAAATGAAGTTTTTAAAGTACAGGTTGGGCTTGATTCCCTGTATCCGGCATTTACCACATTGGCTTAAGGATAAGGCTGGTCTTCTCTGCCGGTTATGCGGCTCAGCGCCGGAGGATATGCTGCATTTGCTTTGCTCCTGTGATAAACTGTTGGAAGAACGAAAACATCTGCTAAAATTCCATTTCAATCAGCGGGGGATACGCTCACGTAGACAGGCAGTCCTTGCCTGTTTTGCACCCCAGGATCCACAGCTGAACTGTAGACTTGTGAAGTTTATGAAGGTGGTGGAGCGGAAAATGCCAGAACTTGATTCTTAACTGTCCTTTAGATAGATTTATAATACAAAACTGGATTTATTTTAATTCAAGATCGCTGCTAAGCATATATTTTTATGATTTTGAAAAATACTGATGTATGAAATTGTATCTATTTTGCACATAAGGCTGCTAAAAAGTATATCTTTTTATGGTTTTAAACAAAAAAAACTAAGATTCATGATATATCGGTTTTACAAATGCATGTGGAAAAAGTTTTAATTTTTTTTTTTTTTTCTTCGATGTTTGTATTGCAATGGTTTTAATTAACTATGCAAATAAATTTACTTACTTACCCACGTCTATTGGAGATTTTCATCCTCAACAGGAATTCATAAAACTAATAATGACCACAGCCTTACCTGGCCACAAATTTCTCACCTGTGGTCAACTATGTGTGCTTGCGATGTGCAGCATCAATTAACTACTCACCCAAGCATAGAAATTCTTTTCCCATCAATGTGCTCACTTCCATTCTGAGCAGCACTTTGCTCCTGTGCTATCCCTCGTGTTTGGAGTGGAAGCATGGATAGAATCTGGCTGGGATGTATATATAGAGGGTGAAAGAATTAACCAAGGCAGATGGTTGGAGGAACTAAACCTATATAGATGTACATCTGCATGTGAACGTCATTTATCTTGAATATGTGAATAAAATATCTGTACTGGCATTACTTCATTGACGTAGGTACGCATCTGTGCAAGCTCAAACTGAACAGAAAGATCGGCTTCTCACGTAATTTCATCTAACTTTGGAAGGAAGCAGCAATGCAGGCTCCAACTACATCTACTTTGCATAATATGGTTCCTTAAACTCTGTAACAAGTTTTGAAATTTCTTTTTCAACAACAGGCTCCTTCCACGAGACTACATCTACCTAAGGCACAATATGTTCATCTGTTTGAGGCTCTTTGGGATCAGTGTAAGACAAGTAACCGAGACTGCCTGCTCATTTGTATTTTGCACTGCAAATGTGCGTCACTTTACATGAGTATTTTTACTACTTTGCCACTAATTCCCCTAGTTTGCAGAGACTCTCCCTGCTGTGAATAGGTTTTATAAGTCTCCGACACCCTTAAGCACGCCAAGTATTCTCTATCGGTTAAGTGGACCATTTTTCAGCCAGCCAAAAAGCCTGAACGGAAAAGCAAAAAAGCTACTTATCACGTCCATTCACAATTTGTATCAACATAGCTGCTTCCAAAACGTTTTTCACTGGGAGCTATGATATTGCTTTCTTTAAAAACACCAATGTTTTTTTCCTCTTCTTAAAGCGCAAACCCTTTCTAAGAAACCTTTGAGGTTTTACTCACCAGCCTAAAAAACAGAAATTAAACACATTGTTCATCGTTCTCTCGTTGAAGCATGCATACGACTTCACTCATGTCATACTTCTGTTTCCCAAGGCATTCAATAACTAATGCAGCCGTTTCACTGCCAAATGTTTGTGAACCTCTATGCAAAAGCTTTTTTTAAATAAATAAAAAAAATCAGTGCCAACTTGTTCAAAAGAATGCATCTCTCTGCTCTAATTGTGCACCCATGCAAACTATATAGTTTTTTCAGCATATGCAGGGCTTTGTATTAAATAAAATCCCACATCAACGTCCTATTGGAGCCTAAAGATATAATGATAAACAAATGTACCTTAGGTTTGTTGCACTTCTTAAATGGACAAATCTAATTTAGGCATGTTAACAAAAGAAACGTTGACCTAAATGTCGGTAGCCTGAAAATTCCTAGGGAATATGTCTGCTCAATCAATTACATAATAGGAGTGCAGATCACTAAATTGTGGGAAATCACTTATGGTGCAATGTGTATTCAAAGTAAAAAAAAAACGATTTTCTAATTCTGCACAACCGAAGGCATCTAGTGGTGTAAATCAAACCTCTCTTGCCTGACTGGCCTGGAAAATTAGCTGAAAATGAAATTTGTCAGGTTTTCAGCAATTTCCTCCGTTATATGTCACGGAGGAACACTGGGAAGATTTGGAAAGCAACTTCAAGCATAGTTAGATTAGATAACCTGTCTTTGCTTGTAGGTATCACCCCAGGGACGTATGGAAACATACCTGAACCACAAATGTTTATCTTCAACACATCCTAAGGTTTCTGTTGGTCGGTGCCAGGTATTCATTGTCCTAATTAGCTGGCTATGAGAAGGTACTGAAGATGTTGTTTATCAGATGATTGGTAATTATTTTTTCCAAAATATGCTAATACCACCCAGCCACCCACTTAGCAGGAACATATCCCTGCTGCCAAGGGTTGACCCACAACGATGTTCCCGAGTGCCTTGAGCTTGGATATACCAGACGTGGATGAGTTTTCTACAGGCTGTTGGTGCCCAAGGCCAATACTCTAGGTGCAGTACATTCAGAAAAAATGTAAAAGCAAATAAGAATAATGGCAACTGAGGGGACTTGTCTTTGGCTGCAGGTTATTACCCCTGGGCTGTACAGAAATCTACCAATTTCATTTATTTTCAACATCTACAGATCTTAACGTTTTTATCAATGGGTGACAGAACTTTATAGTTCTGGCCAGTAAACACCCCAAACATGATGTTCGGCAGGTTAACAGCAATTTTCCCCAAAGTATAATGGTTTTTTCAGTCTTCTTCATGCAGGAACATATCCCTGCCATGGATTCACCCACATCTGTGTTCTCATGAGTCCTCTGAGTGAGACAGTATCAGACAGATTTTTAATGGTTTTGAGCAGTGGTCTTCACATCATAGACACCTGGGAATATTCTGGATTGGGAGGGGGGGGAGCTTATGGGGGATCTATACAGTATTTGGACACAGGGTCAGCTGACCCATGGAAACCTATCAATTCTGGACATTTCTGGAAACAAGAGACACAGGGCAATCCAAAATGATGTGGCCTGCAAAGTCCTAAAATGTTTTATTCTGCAGAATCCCCTGCCAATTCAATAGAAGGGGAAAACATTACAATTTCTTCACTTGTTTGTGATAATACACTAATACTTCCAGCAAATGGAAAAGTGTGTGGGGGGGCCTACTAACCAGAACAGAAACAGACCAAAACGTAGACTATGTAAAGACCATATTGACACTATATTGACTTCAAACGGTCTCAATTTTGGCCTGTCCCTGTCCATTGTATTTACCCATGCACAAATGAAATACTGGTCGAACTGTGTGGATGGTTGGTGGTAGGATGTTTTCCGTTTCACATACATTTTGGAACTTTGTCCCACAATTCACAGGCAATAGTTTTTTTGATTCAACGTTTAACATTTGCAGGGCATTCTAGGTGAAAAAAGTGTTAGCATCCATGAAAGCCATGCCACCCAGGACTCACGTATTTAGTGTTCAGAAATGTCAGGGGTTGGTAGATTTCGCTATGCTGTGGCAGGCCTATGGCCCAAAGACTGCATCTACCCACATCCCTAATATCAACCTAATTCAAATTGTCTTCCCTACATCTTCCAGAGTAGGATTTTTGGGTATTTTCTGTCCTGGGTGATAGCCCCACACACACTTGTGTGGTACCATTTTAATCAGAAAAAAGACAATGCAGAATGGTAAGACATTTCTACTGAATTTGTCTATATTTTAGACTTATTTACAACAGTGTCCCAAAAAAACATAGAAAAACAACTCTCAGAATACCCTGGCATTGTAGGCAATTGAGAATGGTAGGAGCATAAAAAAAAAGCTTCTGGCTTCTTGCGAGACAAAACCAGCTCCTTCTCACAATGCTTATTTTGGACATAGACATGTGAAACAATCAAGAAGTGGGGATTGCAAGAAGATGCAAACAGAAACATCATTTTCCTTCCCTCCCACGTCCTGATTCCTTTTAGGTCAATCCTAGTAGACGTCACATGTGCTGTCTGTTGTGAGGACTATTGTGGCTTACCAAAAAAAGAAGAAAGGCTTGGCTCCCCCTCAACCCCCACTGCTTACCATAAGTTGGCTTTCCATGTCACTCGTTTGCATGCTTCGGAGTAGCCTCTTTACCTTGTCTTGGATTGGCTGACATCACTGCTTACTTTTCAAGCACTATCTTTTTACTCGTGTGTGTTTGAGCAGTCTTGTGTACGTCTCTCGTCCTGCACCCCGTTTTCTGTGGCCTGACGGCTTCTGTCCACCCTCCTTCCTCGTGCTTGCTTGTGTCTTCCTCCACATTGTTTCAACCCATCGACACCCTGTGTTTCTTTTCCCTAGCCTCGTGTTGCTTTCACTCCTGCTATCCCCGTTGCTTTCGCGCCCCCTTCCAAACCTCCCCGTTGTTTCCACGTCCCCTCACATGGTGCTTCAACGTGCTCCCACCACCCCGTGTTGCTTTACTGTTCATCACTTCACATGTTTGCTTTGCCGCTAGCCCCCACTTGCTTCGCAGTTCTCTCTACCCTGCCCAGTGATGCTTCTGCTACCCCACACGCTTGGAGAGAGAAAAAAAAAACCTGAATAAAAAAGCTTTTGTGCATTTTATTTTCACTTTAGTTAACAAAAGAAAAGGAAAAAAAAAGTGGGTACATCATTTTGTAGTCGTGCATATGCTTACAAAATCATGAGGGGCTGCCATGTCAAAAGCTTTTGTTTTGTTTTTTGGCTGTGCAGAGTGGCTAAAAACCATTGGCAAAGCCACTAGGTCATAAAGGAGCGGCCAATTGGCTTTGCCAATGCTTGTGTCTCTTGATGTGATGGAAAGGAGATGGGAAAGGGTGGATGGAGCTAGGCAGCTGATGTACATATACATTGTGATGGCTCACTAGTGACACCTTTTTATAGCATTTTATACACGCCATAAGCGCTGTTGGGGTGTTAAAATCACACTGTGTGAGCAGTGCTAAGGCATCATCAGCTTGAAAGAAGACCATTGCATCTTGGATGAATTTAAATAGAACATGCATTAATTTCTGAAAGATTGTCGAGCAAGACACTGCAATGGAAGGCAGAGATTTTGTTACTAATTGACTGGTGTGATGAAGATGGTTAAATGTTTGTATTTCGTGCTACATTCAAACTTGCTATTGGCTTTGGCCATAGTCCCTGAAACTCTGGTTTGAGGGGCTACGTCCCTAGGACTTTTCTAATCTCACTTTCCAAAAATATATTTCCATAGGAGTTCAGCAAACATCTTTAAAATACGGCTGTTTAGGCAGATGACACATCTCATCCTTTCTAACAAATGTGGCTCTTTTTTTAATTATTTATTTTTCCCCACAATAAAGGTGGAAATGATTTTTTAAGTGTGTTATCCCAATCTTCATTATGTCAAACGAAAACAGTACTCAAACTTTCGATGAAGTGTGGCTGCATCTCCAGAAGGAGATGCATTTTACTGCTAATACCTGCAAGAACTGAATTTAGGAATTCTGTCTTGCTAATAAGGTAGTTAACCCAACTCTCCACCATGAGTGTGAAGCTTGTTTCAACTATTTCAAAGACTAACAAAGATGTTAATATATGACTAATACTAAAAATGTAAAGCACATCTTGAAAGCACAGGCCAAGCTAGGAAAAGTACGAAGAGCAATTTACTCACTGTCTTACAATGATGATAATAATTCTATTCACAAGCCTTCTTTCCGATTTACTCTATTGATCCATCCTTTCCAATCTCCTGGTACTTTATTTCAGCTCTTCCTGTCCACGAGGTTTCAAGCACAACACAGGGACACAAACCTTTTTCCAAGGAACCACCATAAAATAATTATCTGGCCTAATTTCATGCATGGCTATGTTAGCTTTGGCAAAGGCAGAAAAGATGGATAGTTTTCCCATGATCACAAACTCTTTCACTCAATCAGTGGTCACAACACTAAGAATATGACAGAACAAGTTTGCGGGACAATTGCAAAAGCGATACTAATGTGCAAGTGAAGTCATTAGCCACTGGAGGGATGAGTGGATAATGGCAAAATGGAAGATGACTGAGTTGCCTGGTGGAATTCGAAAGGTGAGGAATCAGTGGTTAGATGTATCCATCAGAAACTGGGCTAATGCAACAGATGCCATCCAGAATTTTAGCAGACTGATTTGCAACCTTTCTCTTACCCAGAAACGATCAGTACAAATGGTAATGTGCAGTTAACAGGCCCACAAATTCGTTTTACACATATAGCTTCGACATTAATCACTCTCCATTTATTGTTTCTCAATCTCTTCTCCAAAGTAATGTCTCTTATGAATCTACTCATCTCAAGTCCATGATACTGTGCAGGTTGTACCTGCCATTTCCTTTTCCTTTACATAACCCTTTAACTAGTGCTTAAATTAATGTGGTGGTTCCAGGCAGGTCCCACAGGCACTCATTTTTGAGGACCGGCTCTTATTTTTCACCAACAAACTTCGATCCAGAATATGAGAAAGTGACAAAGGTAGAAAGTAGGGATAAACAAAAAGAACCTGCAAGAGTGAGATTAGGAGGCAAGGAGTGTCTGGTGATGGACTAAAGAGGCACGAGATGGAATCAAGACTATGTAGGCAAGGTATTCTGCTCCCTGACCTTCGATAACGCTGGCCACTGGGTTCTAAACAAAACTTTAGGCCCCAGCACTTATTCTTTTTCAAATTATACACCGGTACTATAAATTGCCGCTCATGCCACTGCCACATTAAAATTTGCCCACATTTAATCAAAATGCAAAAACATTTCCATGTCCAGCTGCAATTTGCAGAGCATTGTAAGATTATACTGCTAACCAAAGAGCGACAATTTCCATCTGAAACACAATACAGGCTGACCTAAGGAATCATTTTCAGACCTACTTAATTGGTCTCAGCCCAGATCCAGGAAAGACTCAACGAAGGACTGGGCAACCCCTGTCAACTGCAGGACACTTCCTCCTATCCGGCATTTTAAACTCCACATGCCATCATATCTTCCCATCCTGAACAAAAGGTTCCTTTAATAATATACAGTGTGCAGGTGCTTCATATAGGTCAACCAAGGCCTTGAACTTATCACCCCCCCCAGGGTGCCGTAAGTGCCTCACTCCGATTATCCGCACTCATTTCATCTACATCTATTTTATTTTACTAGGAAGAGTTTCAGAGAGAAGGTCGAGAAAGCTCAAAATCAGATTGGTTCGACTAAACATGCTAGTGCATCAGTTTCTAAAAGGGAATATTGTGGTAAGTGAAAATCTCCAAATACCTGGGTAGTAACGGCATGTCTTGGGTGAAATTAATTAAACATATCCCTTCCAGCCATATAACCCTTTGGAAATAAAGTACTCTCTCTACCATCTCTACTAATGATCCCCACTCTCCTCCAATTCTCTAAAATCTCCCAGAGCTCTAGGAGCCAGCGATCTGATCATATTTCCTTTCCAACACAATCTGGACACAGTCACCTTTCAGGCCATGGCTACTGGTTTAGCTGCTTCTAGAGAGCTTCTTGGAAACCTTGCTCCAATGGATTCTTTTGTTTTTTACTTTCCATAGGTTTGTGTAGCATGTCATTTGACACAATGATTGGCCCAACAGTAATCCACACAATGGAAGTTTCAGACCACTCCTTTGTATCTGCCTAAAAAGCATTAAAAGTGTTCTCATTAGAATCCCATCCTGCCGGACGACGACTGGATAGCAATCAGAGTGTTGCACAACATAAGTTCTACTTAGAAAGACAAACATGCATCTGAAAATGTATTTAACATTTAATAGCACTGCTCTAATAGTCAGGCTCACCCTAAATTTGACATCTGCTGTTAAATGTTTGAGCGCGGATATGAATAGTGCAATATACAGTTTTCTGATCCTGGTGTGAATTGCATTGCTGTGGTGTTCATGAGTTTGTATGCCAACAACACATCAGAGGTATCACCTCTACAGAGGCATGTACTAGGAGGAGGTTGGATTCCTGCCAATTTATTCATAGACTCCCCTACTACAATTGGGCAGTAGAGCCTCAGATGCACCAGATCATTCAGTAAACAAGCTAAATGCCCAATTCCCTATTACCGCTGCCACCAAGCCCCCTGAGATTCCCTTAATACATCCTGAATCATCCACCCTGCACATGGTGCTATGGCTACAGTAAACCGCAATAGTGAGGGGTAACAGCCCTGCTTTATCATTTGCGGTAGAAATCGTCCTTCAGACAGAAAATGATCAACAGAAACATGAACCATAACCATCAGACTTAGTATACCTAATGCGATATAAAGAATATAGGGGCCAGATGTAAGACCATAGCATTTTGCTGAGCTAATGAAATCTTTTGGCTTTTCCCTACCTCCTATGCCGATGACACGCAAATTGTCGTCCCCCGGCCCAAAAGGGACTCTGGCACAGGGGACAGATTCTGTGACTGCAAGCAGGCAGTCAGCCTATGTATGTCTGAGAACTGTTTAAAGCTTAACTCAAGACGAAGTCCTGCTCTTCGGAGCTGTCCTTGTTCTGGACGCCCACTTGGTGGCCACAAGACCTGGGCCCCCTTTCTTCTGTAGTCACTAAAACCTGTAACCTGGGAGTCTTAATTAACAACAAATTGACTTACACTGACCAAGCTAATGCCGTTACATCTGGGAATTTCCATGCCCGTCGGTTGATAAAGAAGGTACTTCCTTTTATCCCATCCCATCTTCAGAAAACGTTAGTCACCTCACTTGTGCTATCCAAGCTCGATTACTGTAATGGACTTTACTTCAATGCACATCAACATGTGCTCAATAAACTTCAAGCTCTGCAAAATGCTGATGCCCGTCTCCTGATGAAGGTCCCTAAGCACCAGTCGGTGTCTAAGTCCATAAAGAAGCTTTACTGGGTGCCAATTAGATCAAGAATTACCTTCAAGGCACTTTGCATCGTATACAAAGAACTTTATGACCTAGGGACCGATTTCTAAAAAAAAACTTTCAGCTGGTATACTCCAAATAGGTCATTGAGATCTGCTAATGCCAAGTCTGTTATAGTGCCCAGATTTAGGCGTGCGGTCTGGGGCGGCCAAAGCTTTGTCTTGGGAGCAACAAAAGCCTGGAATATGCTTCCTTTGCATATCAAAGCCTTGCCCAATTTACTGGCCTTCAGGAAGGCTCTGAAAGCCTGGTTATTTTGCTCTGCCTAGGCTTCTGATCCTTGGGTTCTTCATTCGTCATCTGTAGCTAGCGCAAGACACCCTCAGGTATTCGAGCACTTAAGAAAACTTTTTAACATAACTTACTTGCCTTTTTTTGTTAACAGTTTATTTTGAAAGCAAAGAACCATCAATCTTGCTGTCAAGCTCTGCAAATAATTGTACCTAATTAGAGAGCATTCTGGGAGCATTATCCATAGTCTCATATTGTTAAACTTTTCAAAGTATGCACACATTTTTATACTGGAACCACTGTCAGTATTGCAGTCTGAGTCTAAAACATTTCTTCAGAGCGCTCACCATAATAATGAAGGCTTTGCATTAATGAACCATAAATACAAGTTCAAACAGCATTAACATATGGACACAAATATTACCTTGACTGAGGACAGTGCCCTTCCCTGATCCATAATGTGGCACTGTTAACTGGCAGCCAAAGGGTTTGTGCTGCAGGTGGTTGGGCCTGCCTTTCCCAAGGACAAAAACACGAAAACATGTTGTCCTTGACCCCAAACAATATGTCCTGGGCGTTGGGCTATAGGAATTCCACACTTCTGAATGTCGCAATGGCGACTATACAGTAGACATAAAAGACCCTTGTATTGGCGTCTATGGCAATTTGCAACACAATATACTGCTGTAGCTACAGATGAAGTGCGCTAGTCTATTGGCATGAAGATGGTTCCTTTTTGGCCTTATTGCAACCTCCGAACAGCTAAATCTAAATTCTTAACTTTAATGTTAGTATCTTCTCCTTCCAAAACATTCTCTAGGGTAAAATCATGTTCCTACCCATAAACCAAAATATCTTCCTGAAAGGAAACTGTTTCCTCGTCACATTCCAAGGTTTCCTTCATGACTCTTAGAAACACAGAATACGCACTGACTAAGCCAAATGTTATTCTTTTGCACTGAAATAATCCTTCTAGAGTAATGAAGGCAGTTAAGTGTTTTAAAACCATCACTGATGACCACTTGATATGCAATAGCTACATCTAAAGCGGAGAATACTTTTGCCTCGGCATCAAGACCATTTCATGAAGGTTTAGAAGGGGATATTTACTTTACTAAATGGCATTAAGTCTACGAAGGTGGTGAAGTCTCAAACCCCTTGCACTCCAAGGTAGATCAACTGGTGACACCCAAGGTGAAGATACTATAGGTTAATCTCAGTCACACATCCTTTAGCATGTCCTTCAATTTCACTGTACTTAGGGCGGTTGTATCAACGGAGCCTGGAGTTCACGGACACAACAAAGTGAAGCAATGGAATGAGAAAGACAGTCTTTAAAGGTCAGAAGGTGCAATGAGCAGCTCTGCTTCAGCTTTAAGGGAGTGCATGTGAAATGTGAAAGTAAGATACTGTTCAACTGTGGCATCATAAAATCGGTTTGGGAGGGGACATGTGTGTTAAACCTTTAATAAACTGCATTGCCACAGGTGAATTAAACAAGGACGATTGGACCGGCAAACAAAAAAAGGCCCAATGGGTCTACAAATAAAAGAGCCCACTGAAAGGTCTTGCTGGGCGAAAGACAAAACAAGCAATAAAACATCCACACAGTTTGACTTGTAAAGGGGTTGTCTTGCAAAGGCCACACCAGGCCACAAATTTGTCCCAGCACCTGGCGTAAATGGACTTTGCAGAGAAATGCATGGAAGCATAGATGACATACACAATCTCAAGTGGTAGTCAAATGCAATCAACTGCTACCCCTCTATCCGCACACATGTAGGTGTAGATTGTGCAGGTTTGGGAGCAGAATCCTGCCCTGCTGCTATGATAGAAGATCCTCTGGAAGTGGCAATCTGATAGGTGACCAATGCTCATGCCCAGAGGTTCTGATCAGGAACACTAGGATGACTTTAACCGGGTCACTTCTGATGTTCCTCATAATCCGGGGGTAGAGGTGGGAAGGCGTAGAGGAGTCATGTGATCCACTACAGCAGGAATGCATCTCCCAGCGAGCGTTTTCACAGGAACATCATTGCACACATTTTCTGAATGCACGTTTGACTGTGACGAAAAAATGGAGGGATCCCTCCCCTGTCGGGACGTGCCCTGTGACGCCTCGGATGAGCAGCCACAATTTGTGATGTCAGGTGCTGCCGGCTGAGTTCTTCCTCCCCGGTGTTCAAGGATCCTGCCTGGTGATTCATGATTAGGGATATGCTTTATTTTCCAGCCTACTCTGGAGGTGCACAGCCTCTTGGGACTGGACCCCCGCGCCACCCTGCTTGTTGCAGTACCACATGGTGGTGGTGTCCGTGAAAACTGTACCAGCCGCCCTTTAATGGATGGCAGGAAGGCTCTAGCGCCAGATGAACGGCTCGCAACTCTGGAGACCAGAGTCCTCTGATGTCTACTTCCCCCAGATGACCTCGCCAAATGAGCAGTGATGCATCCGTCATCACTGTCAGCTCTGGTTGAGGAAGGAAGTGGGGCCTGCCACTGATTCAACTGTGGTCAAGCAGCTAGCTGGGCAGACCTCCGAAACCTGGATGGCATCTGACAGGTTGCCTAGGTGCTGGGCCCATTGGGACTTCATACTCCACTACAGAAAATGCTCTTGGCCTACCTTGAACCACAGGCAAAGTCTTTGTGACTGTAGGACAGGTATCTCAAAATATGTGTCATGCAGGTCCAAGGCTACCATCCAGTCGCCAAGATCCTGAGCAGATAGAACTTGGGCCAGCGTGAGCATTTTGAATTTTTGTTCTTCTGTCGTAAGGCATTCAGAGAATGAAGAGCTAAGCCAAGGATAGAGGGCTCCGACCTTCTTTGGCATGAGGAAATGGAGTGAGTAGCAACCATCCCCTTTTCAGAATCTAGAACATTTCCGATTGCTCCTTTGGAGAGTAAAGTTTCCTCCACTTGCATCAGGTGCTCCTCTGAGAACCGCTCCTTTGTCGAAGGAAGATGCAGCAGGACCAAAAGAAGGGGAAGGGTATAGCCTTGTTGAACGATTTGGAAGACCCATCTATCGAAAGTGATAGATCCTGTATCCCACAAGGTTGAGTGTAAGCCCCCAAGGGTGGGCGTAGGTGGTTGTATAGGGAGGAGGTTGGATGCGGGTACGAGTTGGAGGGATGAACTGACAATCACCTTGCTGGTAGAAGTCTGAACCACCAGACTCTGGGGTAGGAAATCAAGGTTACCAGCACTAAGTCTATGACATCTGGCCACCTGCCTACTTACCAGTGGGCAAGAACAAGGCTTGGACGAATTGCCAATTAAGGTGTCAGTAGGGGCTTTATTGAACAGATGTAAGGGCTCACATAAAGCTGTGCCATGTTGCAAAACTTCTACAGGACATATGTCCTGATTTCAACTGAAGGCTTTTGTAGGTCCAGGACCTCAGCCGCTTGTTGGATGACCACAGCAAAGGAAGCCCCACTGGGGGGGGTTGAAGAGGTGACTTCAACCCTGCATAATGGAAGAGTCAAGCCCACTGACCTCCAGTAACTCCATGTAAAGACTGTCATCATCATAATGGGGATTGGAGTAAATCATCCCCATTGCCACCAGCACCCACCTCTGGAAAGTGGCAAGCTTTGGTCTGAGTCAAAAAAGACAATTGAGCCTCGGAGAGCACCTCTGCGGTAGAGGAAGTATAGAATCAGACTCAGGTTGTATGGGACCGCATGTGCCGTAGCTAATTCAGAGTGAGATCTCAGGTGGGGTCAAGCCAATGCCAGTTCAGAGTTGGACATCGGAGTAAGTACCAGATTCTCCTCTGGCGCGGGAAGGACCGATACAGGTCTCGGAGACGGAATGGAAATCTGCATCAGAGTTCATGCTGAACCTGTGAAGGCTCCAAGGGGTTCAAACGGCACTGAGGATAAGTAACCCGATTGAGGACCTTTGCGGAACCCTGGGGCCCCAAGGAGCCGGAAGTAAGCCAAAGATGCGCATGGCCTCCTTAAAGGCCTTGACTTGCTGTGGATTTGCCGACAGCTCAGGGAATTCGGGGAGCATTGGGATCAACTACTGGTTTCGCTCCTTAATCTGAGATTGTGAGTTAGATCAATTGGCATGTTTACATCTTTGTGACTTTGCCTTTGATCAAGTGGCATGTTGGGATCAAACCCTGTTATGCTTTCTTAGGCTTCTACCTGGATTTCTATTTACCAGAGGAATTTGAACAGAAAGAATTCTCATGTGAGCAGCTCTCAGGAGTGGGTCTGCGCCCTTGACTTGGAGTGAGACTTCCATGAGGCATGTGATTTCTTCTTGCGTTTGGAGACATACAACTTTGCAGTCCCGGATTGCCTTTAGGTGCACTCATCGCACAATTCAGAGTTGTGCCTTGGACCCAAACACCAAAGATCCACATCATGTGGGTCTGTGACCGTCATCAGTGTTGCATCACAGCATGGTTTTAAGCCTGCAGTTTTAGGCGGGGACATCGTTCCCTTGCATACTAGATTTTATTTTGAGAGTCGTTGAAAGACCAATGAACGTGGGATCAGAGATGCATTTTAAGGAGTGGAAAAAAAGGGCATGATATTGGATTGCAGGGGTAGCGTATATATGAGGCTTCTCTTTGTCACTTCTGGGGTAGAAGAAGCCTGTGTGGAGCCAGACAGACCCACCGAAGGAGCACTGTAATGAAACGTTTCCAGATACAGCATGGAAAATATTCTGAAGGTAAGGAATTTGTGTTTAGAGATATCCATCAGAAACAGGCTACCATTTCCTACTCTCCTAGGTACCAACTACTTTTACAAACAGCTGTCTCACTGTCAAAAGTTTTATCTTAACCTATACAATGTCTTCCTTCACTCCGCACACCACTTCTGGTAAGGGTACTTTATTGTATGATTAATAAAAATCTTTACGATGTGGATAAAAATATTATTCATAAAATCCATAAAGCCACTAAAAATCAGTTAAAAGAGGAGAACTGGCTCAGTATAATAAATACTAGGTGAAAAGCGAAGAGCAAAATGTTATAGATAATAAAAATAAATTTGAACAATCAACAGCTCTAGAACAAAACAAGCAGAGTAACTAAATTCTATAGATTTTTTTAGCCGCTTAAAGCAGTTCATAGTCAACAGAGCAGGCATCCCAGACAAGCAATCTGGCCCATTCTTTTAGAGGGTAGCACCCTCTAATCTTCCTTTCAAGATTTCCATGTATTTGCCAAACTTTGCTAAGTCCACAGACTCGGTCATGCTGAATACCAAATTTACTGTCTTGTTGCAAGTTCGGGCGCCATAGAGCTATAAACAATGACTTTAGCAGTATGCGACGCAGTGTAAGTAGTACAGGGCAACAACAAAGTAGATGGATGAAAGATTTGTTTTTAAAGTGGCACAGTCTGCAGTTTTCTATTGCCATGAGAGATAGTCATCTTGGGTTTAATTCTTTGATTTGTAGGTCCATTAACCTGGCAAAAAGGATTTATTTTAAGCAGCTTTTACGTAGTGCACTCGAAAGATAGGACTATGGCCTGAGGGAATCTAATGGTCTGTTGGAGTACAACCTCTCCATGGCTCGCAAAGCTCTTGAGTGTTTAAGTTTGCTCATACAATTTTCCTTTGATAGCCTTCTAGCTAGTTTTGTTCAGAGTGTATTTGAGCATGGCGCATGAGAGCTGCAGGCCATTAGCACCTTTTGGTCAATTTGTAGAATATCAATTGCAAGTTGTATGTGTTGTGCCTACTGGTTCCCACTGCGGCTGAAAATGGGGAGGAGAGCTGCTTTCAGTGTGTTGGGTGACGCCTTGGTTGTCCTGGGGTAGTAGCATACAAAGGACGCCATGCAGGCCCACATTTGAGCCACCAGACCAAATTCTAGCCTTATCAGGCAGTTTTGTAAATAAGGAGGGGAAAAAACTCTTAAATGTCTTGATCTGGTATTTGTCCAAGATATGTACTAGACGACCCAGGTAAGCCTGATGTCCGTAAGTAATTGTTGGAAGCAGAGTAGCCACCAGAACCAGTCTTATTGGAATGGTGTACGGGCTTTCCAAAGATTTCATTTACTTGGGTTGATGATGAAGGCTTCAGCTTTGGCGATGGCATGTCTCAGTTGCTTTTTATGTCCACCTTTGGTGGTGAACCATGCACCCAGGTATTTATAAGAATCTGTTTTGTCTATGTGTAACTCCCCCAGGCTCCACCTATAGGCTAGTTTTCTAGGTGGATGGCCAAAGGCGAGTATTTTAGTCTTAGAACCATTAGCTGCCGTTTTATAAAGCACGTTGTAATTGTGTAGTGCATTCAGAGCTCTCTGTAGACATATTTTCATGTGGTCGAGAAGGACGATATAGTCGGCATATTGCATTATTGAAATCTTAATATTTCCAATCTTCGGAGGGATGAAGTTAGCGTGTTTGAGCGCTGTGCCCATATCAGCAGTGTAGAGATTAAATAGCAGCGGAGCAAGCAAACAGCCTTGCTTGAGGCCGATGTCTGTCATGATCTTCCTTGAGACGATCGTGGGTGTTAACTTGACTCTAACCCAGGTGGAGGTATATATGGATGTTATTGCTAGGAGTCCTCGGCATCACCCCCTCAGCTTGGGATGATACCTGGTGGCCCCCCGCTCTCGAAAACCCACCCACCCGACAGACCATGCACGTAACCTTGGCATCATATTAAACTCATCGCTCACTATGAACCGCCAGATCAATGACATATCCTCAGCCTGGTTCAACACCCTCCACATACTCTGTAAGACATTCAGATGAATTTCAGTTCAGGAAAGACCTCAAGACGTGGCTCTTCAGATGACCCCAATGGAGCTGCACATTTCCCCCCGCTCCACTGTAGCACCATGAGACCCTAACGGGTTAGTGCGCTTTACAAACCCCTGATTGATTGAGAACGGTGTTCGGGCTGATCCATCCTTGTAGCTTTTTCCATAAGGTGCTCCTGTCTACCTGGTCAAAGACTGCGGAATAGTCCACAAAACAGTCAGAGAGGGAGCTACTTCTTACTGTTTGCTGTGTGTGACTGGTAGGAAAGGACCACAATGTTATTAAGTGTTAAGGAATTTGCCCTGAAACCTAATTGCGTAAATGGGATTAAATCATTAGCTTCTGTCCCGCCTTCAAGTTCTTTAAGTAGGATAGATAAGTAAACTTTAGCTTCAATGTTCAGTAGAGTGATCAGGAGGTGGTTGTATGGGTCCACCCTGTCACCCTTCTTATGGATGGGATTCAGAATGGATCCCCTCCAGTTCTATGGGACCTGTGAAGTCAATTTGCAGGTTTGGAAAAGGGGAAGCAGTATAGCGGACTACAGCTCAGGATCCCATTTAAAGACCGCTGCAGGTATCCCATTTGGGCCAGGAGTCCCTGAGGCTCTGCTCTTTTGCAGAGTTCTGGAGATGTCTACCCCCAATAACAGAGACTCCTGGTGCCCGGATTCAGGGAGGTTGGCTTGGGGCACGGAGTCTACTTCTGGCACATTTGCGGCAGCATATACATTTTGGACATGAGAAATCCACTTCAGTTCAGGGACAGCATTCACTCTTGTTAGAGGACAGGTTTTTTCTTTACATACCTCCCCAAATCCGCGTGCACTGTTTGCCTATCAGCGAGTACACATGCATCCATTCTGCCTCTTTTTGCTCACACTTGACTGTCCAAACCAACCATTTACGGTATTTTGAAGGGCTTGCAATCTTGTTAACAAGTCGGCTGTAGATGTGGCTCTGCGTCTCTTTGGCAGATTTTCTAGAGCCTCTGTAGACTCAGTTTGCTTGCTGTAATGTGGGGTTTAGTTGCTTCCCATTGGAATGAGGGCATTTTAAGTTGGCGGCAAGAGCGGCCACTGAGGACATTAAATTATATAATGCACTGACCATTAGGTCCCAATTGGCCAAAGCAGTTACCCCGCTTTAAGTCTTGAGGTGCATTCCTCGTGTTGATTCTCAGACTTTAGGTTTTTGCAGGCTTACTGGGCCCCATTTAATCTTCCTAATTCGTATGTGATTTTCCTCACCAGTGGATTCAGCGATTATCTTGAGATTTTTAAGCTGCTCCACTCCTGGTCTTTTGTCTCCCTTCCAATTTCTTCTGTACAGCATCATCAAATCTGGCTCCAACAAGTTCAGTATATTAGACACCGAAGGACTATGGCTTGGGCTAGGTGGCAAGGAACATGTGTTCTGAGAAAGCCATGCTGTGCAAAAAACTCTTCCACATTACTTCTTTATTTTCCTTTCTACTAGTCCTCCCTTTCAAACTCTCCGACTCGGACTATGCTATGAAAATATCTTTGGGCACCATCAGCACAAACATAATTCTTCTTACAGGATATTCACACCACTACAGATGAAAATTCCAAGATGGGATTAAGCCTAAGAAGGATGAGTTAATTTTCCATGGAAGACATGTAGTGTAACAAATTAATATGAAGTGGTCTACATTTTGGTCACAAACTCAAATTAGAATTCAATGTCTATAAGTCTGCATTTTTAGTTGTATATACAATAGAGAAAAAATTTAATACTTCACAGGAACATGTTTATGGTAGATTCTGGAACAGAATTTTGTGTCTGTTTTAGAACGATCCCAAAATAGTATAGGGAATATTTCAAAGATGACAAAATGTTTTTGGGAAACAGATTAAAAGCTGTAACCAGTGTTGTGGCTGTTTGCATAATCTATGCAAGAAGTAATGAGAAAGTGAACAATAGCTTTCCTCGCAGATTTTGGGAATAGTCACAGAATTATTTTTAGGCTTTTTAGAATAGCAAAACAGGATTCAGTGACAGCCTCTACCTGTGATGCAAAGGAGAGATCTCTGTCAAATTTTACCCCAAGATCTCTGACCTCCTCTACAAGAGAAAGACGGGGGTCAAGATCAGAAGGCCACCAGGCACTGCACCAGATGGAAGGCGAACAGTGAAAGGGCAGAATGTCAGTTTTGGAGGCATTGAGTTTTAAACAACTACCCGTCATCCAATCAGTCCCATTTTAAAAACCAGATTGGAAGGAATGTTGAAGTGTGCTGTTGGCCTCGAAGAATAACAGCAATAGCTGATTACACTATCTTGATTCCTAGAGGTTCAATAATCTCCGCAAGGGGGGGCAATGTAAACGATAAATAGTGTGGGGCTGAGGCAAGAACCCTGCAGGACATCATAGTTCAGAGGCTTCGGAACAGAAGAATAGGGGTGGTGGCAAGACCGAATGACTGGGACCAGTCTGATAGAAACTACTTAAGCCACTGTAGAGCCAGTCCCATTGCCACTGTTGACTATATGTTTTATCAATATTGGATAAGAAACAGTATCAAAGGTGGTGGAAAGAGCTAAGAAGACCACCACAGCCGAGCGACCTTGATCAAGGTTCAATTTGATAAACTGATTTCCAGCAAGGCGGGTTCGGTACTTTGAGAAGGCCTGAATCCAGACTGAGTCATGTAAAGATTATTGGATTCAAGAAAGAAGTTGGACTGTTCATTAACTATTTTCTTAAGCATTTTAGAAAGTACAGACAGCAATGAAATAGGCCTGTAGTTAGAGAAGACCTCCAGATCAGCAGATAAGTTTCTTTAAAAGAGACACTAAATGTGCATATTTCCAAAGGTAAGGAACCACAGCCTTTTGGAGTGAATTATGCAACAGTTCATTGATTAACAGATTGATATTATGAAGGGCTTTAAAAAAAAATAAAGGAGAGAGAGGATCAGATGGTGAGCCAGAATGACAATTCGAGAAAGCATGAGCTGAAGCATCTAAGAAAATACTCTCAAAGGAAATAAGATTTTGAGTACATTTTGCCAATTTTCTGCTGAAAGAACAGCAAAATATTCTCCCAAAAATCTGCTGAAAGAGCAATAAGCAGAGTGAAGGTTTTAGGAGCAAGAAAAGATTGAACACTTTTAAAAATCTCCTTTGGGGCATTAGAGGCTGCCTCAATCTGAATAGCAAAATAGTCCACTTGAGCCTTAAGCCTTGTGTATCCCTGAGCCTGTTTGTATGTAGCTTTCTCACATAAACAATAATTTTCCTCCAAAGACCCCCACATTTTTTACAGTTGGTTTTAAAGTTGTGAGAGCAGACGAAATCCAAAGAGCCGAAGACCAAGATCTTGCAGAGGATTTGCTTATCGCCAGGGCAATAATGTCGGCCATAGGTGACAGGCAGTTGTTGAATAGAGAGGCACCCTCCTCAAGATCGCTGCTGAATAACTAGGGATGACTAGAGATGTAAAGCCAAATTAGATTCATCAACTTTATGCCAAGGTCGCTTATTGAACCGACGGGGAGCAACAAGAGAGATTTTTGAAGGGGAAAAAGCAAAATAAGGACACGAAAATTATCAGACCAGGTGAGAGGCAACAGAACCAATTAATAGATCTGGCATATTGGCAAAAACCAAATCAAGAGTGTGACCAGCTAAGTGAGTCCACTGACTTTCTGATATAGATTCAGGGAGGCAAGAGCCTCTATGATCTGAGAATTACCAGTGCTTAACTCCGAGTCAATATGATTAAAAACTCCGAAAATCGTAAAATTAGCAAAATGGACACTACTTATGGCAATCTCATCCAGGAGCTCATTCAAAAAAATTAGCAATATACCTGGGGAAATGCATGCATAAATTACCACTTCGGAAAAGAAATTCACGTTTCAAAAAACATTATAAAAGATGGATATGTATACATTAATGGAACATATTGGTTTATGAAGTTCAAATTAAATCGGAGAGAAGAGATTTTGTAATGCACAGATGTTTAAACATCAGTGTTTTACTGGATTTTGTAAGTGCTCCTATGATTTCTTTACTGCAACTGCAGTCAACTTGTAATGAATTGCAATTGATAAATCAATATTTGTACTTCACAATCTCCCATGCTTGAATCTTGAGCTTTAGTCAAGGATTCCAATTCTGAAGGTTCTTCTCCACATGCATCTATCCTAACAATCAAACTGCACCTTTAAATGTCATTTATCATTCCTTTTAAAGGTCCAATATCACAACACTCACATTTTGTAATCCCTATCAAATAGTTTAAAAGTAAATTCTGGGAACGCTTCCATAAAAATGCCTCTCTCAAAAGTGTAACTGTCAATAAATTAGTGTAACTGTCAATAAATTGAAGAGGCTATAAGAACTCCCCAGGACCAACCAGATATGGACCAAATGTGGGTCAGAGTAAGATGAGACAATGTCTGCCACCTCAATATAACTGTAACTTCTTTAGACCAACACGCCCCATCTCAAAATTCCAAGAAGAGCGTGCATTCAGACTGACCGGGGATGTGCACACACAATGGGAAAATCTTTAAAGTTGCCATCCAGATTGGCTTCTTTATGAATACCCTCCAAGAATGCTGAAGAAGCCTACCCTCCGGAAAGCTGTGGGTTTTGTTTGCATGCATGTCCCTCAATAGGACTTTTCCCGTAGGAGCAGTGTGAAGACCAAATTGCATATAGCTGGGTCAAAATTGAGGTGGCATGATGTGCAAAATAACAATGGACTGGGATGCAGCCCAGAGTGATTACCAGTGGTTAAGATTGCCTCAAGCATTCCAGCCACCAGATAGAGCCAGAGGGCCTCTCCTGACCTGTCGAAGTTCCTGCCTCTTCTGTTCAGTTTCCATGCTTAAGTCTGGAAAGAGAAATACTCTCCTGCCTTGTTTAAAAAAAAAGACGCAATCTGAATCACCACTCTTAGTACTTCTTACGTCTCTGAAGCATTCTTGACTTCGGAGTGCCCTGTCGACCCTTCAAATGTGACTCTTAGGAAGTGTTACCACACTGATCAAGTCATAACTGCCAAGTGCCATCCCTTATAATTCCTTATTAAAAAAAACAATTATACACAATTTACTAAAGATCTTCTACTCAATTCAGTGTCAGGAAACCAAAATGTGGAAATTCAAAGCTAATCATGCCCTCCAGCCTTCCTCTTCAATGGTACAATAGAAGAAACTGCAAATCTTTAAACACTGTGAGGTATAACTGGCTCTTGCTCAAGTCATTTGAGAGGTTGCTTCCCACACCTATGATGATTCTAGTATCTTCTTCAAATGAGCCTGCAAAGTTGAAAAATCTGCTTCATCGCTGTCACTTCGTTTTCCAAATGACTAATTATAGTTTGGTGTTCCTTAAGACTGACATACAAATGGACTTCCCATGGGAAAGTCTTGAGCCACATGATTCTTCCTAGTGAAATACTTTAAAGTGTAGAAAAACCTTCATTCCTATCCCTCATAGGTTTGCCCCTTATCTCAATCCCCATAGATCCTCGACAACTAGGGAGAGCAGAGTACAAGTTTAAGTCATCACTGGGAGACTCAGCACAATGTACAATATCACACAAAAGGGAGCAGAAATCGTACACAAATATGGATCTAATTTACTCTCCAAGCAGGCATCTCTTTAACCTGCATTCAATTAGTAGATTTTTCAGGGGAACATTATCTCCCCGCAGTGAATTCTGCTTCATTGCTCCCGTTTCTATGTCTCTCCCACTTGACACCTCAACGCATACACAGACTTACCCAAGTCTCCGGTAGCTTGGGGACTTCTAAGGCAAGATTTGCGGATCCCTACACATGGACCAACAACTGCTGCTCTGGCAGCCACAGAGGAACCACAGCTCACATCTGCAGACCCCCTGGCTAAGTAGTGCCATCTAGCTTTTCTAGAGATCCAAGGGGAGCAGCGCAACTCAGTCCAGTACTGGCCCCAGATGACTTTGTTAAATGCCCACTATTTGGAGGGGAGGCACAGCTATTTTCCCCACTTTAGTCAGTGCCCTGGAGTTTCAATACCACCTCTGTGAGGCATGGGCCAATGGGAATGAGGACCAAGAATCAGCGAAGATTTCAACTTTGATTAAGCATGACTGGCTTGACCCAAGACTGTTTTAAGAAAACTAGATGCATATATGTTAATATACCATTAAGCGCACGTTCCCCAACTCAATGGTACTCATTTTATAGACCTCGGAAGAATGAAAGGTCAAACACAGAATTCAGGAGTGGATGCATTAGTCTACTGAGCCACCAGACCCGGATGACACACATCCTTTGCAAGATCCAATTACTAAATAAAATAAGCCCACATAAAAGGGTTGCATGTCAACTGATCAAATTAAAATGTCACCAAATCAAAAGAAGACAAATGCAAATATTTACTTGCAACCCCATTTGCAAAGAGATTTGTCCGTACCTAATCAGCTAACAAGGCTATCACAAATAAGTAACGAATACTGGTAGTTGAAAAAGGCGTAGGGAAACAGCTGATAGCTTCTTTTACCTGCGGTGAAAATTTGGTCTCTATGTTCTATCATATTACCTGACACACTATGTATTTTGAACTTTGACTCAACCTGTTATCTGTACAGCAGATATTTAAAAATCATTCACTAACACAGAAGCACAAGATAAGGTTACATCCTCCTCGCAATCATAAAATATTCTTAAATTGTACGAAAATATTTCTAAAATCGCCGACTTAGCTTTAAATGGAATATTACTGTGTCAACACATACAATGTGGATAGAGCCTATTTATTCTAGCTTGAGAGACGTTTCTATTTGAATTTGCTTATGTTTTCTTTGGCTTCTTAAATGTATACAAAGGCAGAAGCAGAGTAAGGAAGAAAATTACACACTAGTAATTCTAAGAAAAAAATCTTAGTCAACAAATGGTGCACTTTCTTTATCACCACCTGCAACACTTCTCTTTCAATGTTTGTCCTTTTATTATTTGTGCGCATTCACATCCAAACACAGTTAAACATGCAACCAATGCATACACTGAATACGCAATTCATAACATTAGATAAACTAAAGCCAAAAGACAAGTGCATGGTTTTGAGTGAGTTTAAAAACTGCATTACTTTGTTGAGCAGCGACTGCAGGCCAATTTAAATAAAAATGCAGAAGCTCATTTTACCCAAGCATTGGTGTAATTTGGATCTGGGATAGACTTAATTAAATTTCTAATAGAGGACCACACTTATTGTGTTACTTTTGGTATGCATTATCTGATTTATTCACACTGTAAATATTTCTACAATTATATAATACCATTTTACTACTACTCTATTGTTATAGTTTTATAAAGAAAATTAAATAAGTTGATACATTCCAAGCAATTCAACCACAAGTGATTTTTTTTTTAGCCTGGCCATTATATTTAAATTACCCTAAAAAATGTGAAATGTTTATTCAGAACAGATTAACTCCTGGTGCATTCGAAATGTTAATTCAGAACAGATTAAATACTGGTAAAGTATGAAAGTAACTGCCTGCCAAGATATTCCATTGAAGTGAGTCATTTAATAAATGGAAACATTTTTAAAATGGTGTACAGAAAAAGTAGACAACCTAGATAAAAAAGGTTTTGTACCAATGCAAGAATGATATGAATGAACCAAGGTTAACTGTCTTGCAGCAAAACTCTATATTCTTACATGTTGGTATCAGCTACTAGTCGAATTCCAAGTGAAATTACGTATTGTCCGCAGTACCACAAACATTGAGAATGGGAGTTTCTTACAAAAGTCACACTTTAGCCATTTAGATAAGAATATAAAATGTAGGAGTACCAATATTCAAGAAGACAACTAGTATATGTTGGCATGTTTGGCACCTATTCTGCATTTTCGGTCAAAAATGTGGGTAATATACATTATTTTGTACTTTAGTAAATGAAACGCCTATGATTTGTTTTTAGTCACTATCAAAAGATGCACGCCGGACTGGAGGGTAAAATTAACTAAGGTGCCAAATATATTAGCTGGAGACAAAAATATAAAGATCATAATTAGTCTATTTTCTCAGGGAAAACTTGAGCCATCCATACTGGACTATATTATTATCCCAGAACCAACCTAATGAATTGAAGAGAACTGTAGTACAAGAAAGTTTTTAGACCCGTTTTGAAAATTGAGATTAATGTTAAATGGCCGATTTGTAGGTGATCACTCCACAAGTTGAGCTTTTATTACAAGTTAAACTAATGATCCTAAAGAATAAATTTTTGTAGCTTTCTAAACATTTAGAAAAGTATAGATTATCTTTTGAAGTTCTAAAATGGGTAAGCAGTACTCATCTGCTAATTAAGATGATATTGAAAATCCATCAAAACTTAAAAATGTATGTGATGGAGAGTTTGTTAATTGGTTTTTGGCCTTAAGGGGCTTGAAATGAAGAGTGTAACTTGTGGCAATAACCAAAATTGCTGAAGTATTAACTTTAGCATAGAAATAAGCCAATTGATATGAGATTTGGTAACACACAAATGTAAGAATAAACAGTCCAAGTTTGCTACACTCTTAGAAGTCCGCTATGAATTTAATCCTCCATGGCTGCGATGTACTAGAAAACATAATGTAATGTTTAAGAAGTAGTTGAAAAAAAGTGGGTGAGTATGGCCATGGGAGGACAAAGCAATTTTAGCCATTGGTTACCCTTGGAGTATGTTGGCCCAACCTCAGTCACACATTACAAATAATCAATGAGAATATATGGCTATTCAACCTCTTTAGTGGTCAATTATTTAATGAATTCCACGGACCATGAAGCACTTATTTTACTGAAACTGATATTACAGTTGGTATTATTAAAATAAAACAATGACTAAATCAGCAGGCCCAGAGATGAACAGCAGTAGTATTTATTTAAAAAAAAAAAAAAACAGACCCTACCAGCATGGGCTACATTTTCATATTCTTATTTAATTTCCATTGAACAAGCATGGTTTAGAAGGGTAAAGCCAAAGTCCACCACATGTATGGAATAAATATCATAATGCATACTGCATCAAGCCCATAGTGTATTTGTTTAGTAGATTGTAAATCAGCATTTGTATGGTGGACTGTGGCCTCCTATAGTCTAAGCTGGCTGCAAAGGGGATGCCAAATTACTTGTCATCACTGCTGGTTGTGTTTCTTAGTAAAACATGGACGTATCAACATATTTGTGGTGAGAGAAAGAGGAAGGCAAAGATAGTGCACAATTTATCGAAACAGGACTGCATATTTACTCTGCTGTCTGTCTTTTTTTGTATTCTCAATCTACCTGATGCCTTCCACCTAATTAATGCGGAGGACTCAATGAACTCATTATAAGCAGTTGACTTGGTACTATTAGATCAAACTGCTATTGTCCTTCAAAGAGAATTACTTGCCCTCAACTCAAGGTTCTACGAACAGACTATTAATATTACGAAAACAAATGTCATGCAGACTGGGGATAAGAAATTTGTATTAGGCCAGAAACATTGTAAAACTTGCAACTGTTGACCCACAAATACCGGAGTGTGAAATGTAATAATAATTTAAGTTTAAGACCATGTATAATTGTTTTGCTTATATCTAGATGGCCCTGTTAAGCTTACTTCGTTTTAATTACTATGGTGGTCTCTTAGTTTTACCGTTTTTGAAAAAGTATTTAGCTAAAATTGAACATATTATAACTTGTGGCACTGCAGGCTTACTCTCTGATAATATCTTCAATTTTGAAAGGTTTGAAGGTTGGGTAACTTGACGGCATCTGTTTGTGTCCATAAACCCCTCACTTTGAGCAGGTTCATGTGCGCTCCCCACCCCATTTGGGATGCGTCTGTTGTGATGGTCACTGTCGGAGTTGGTGGTGTGAATGGCTTTCCCCTTGTTATGTTGTCCTTGTTCCACCATGCTATCTCTTCCTGCACTGCGTGCGTTACAACCACTAGATCTTCCCAACTCCCTGTTGCCTGTGACCACTGCTGTTGCAGCCATTCCTGGAATGGTCTCATGTGTAGTCGAATATTGGGGACTAGGTGTATGCAGGACGCCATCATCCCCATGAGCTTGCTCACCGTCCTCACTGTCAGACGTTGCCCCTTCCGGTATTGGCGAGTCTCCTTCAGTAGTGCAAAGGTTCTCTTTTCGCTGAGGAACACTCTGCCCTGAATGGTGTCGATTTTTGCACCCAGGAAGATCTTCACTTGTTCTGGTTCTAGCGACGACTTCCCGTTGTGTATGGAGAAGCCTAGTTTTGTGAGCGTATGTGTGACCTGCTGAGCATGTAGTTTGCATTGGTTGTAGGAGTTCGCCTTCACCAACCAGTCGTCTAGGTAGGGGTATACATGTATTCCCTGCCTCCGCAGATGTGCTGCTACGGCAGCTAGGCATTTTGTGAAGACCCTTGGCGCGGATTTTAGGCCGAAGGCTAGGGCCGTGAACTGGTAGTGCGTCTTGCTGATGGTAAATCTCAGTAGATGTTTTGTGTTTTTGGTTCATGGGAATGTGTAGGTAGGCATCCTTGAGGTATATTGTGGACATAAAATCTCCGTGCCTTATCTGAGGTATAACCTCCTGTAAGGACGTCATTTTGAACTTTTGAGTTTTTATGTATTTGTTTAGGAACTGTAGGTCCAGTATGGGCCTTAACGTTTCGTCTACTTTTGGTACGAGGAAGTAGTTGGAGTACACTCCCGTGCTTCTTTCCTTGTATGGTACTTGTTCTATAGCCTGTTTGTGGAGGAGTTCCTGTGCTTCCTGCCACAGTAGTGATAGCTCTTCTGCTGAGCGTGTCTTGTTGGTTGGCCTCCTGTTTGGTGGCTTTTTTACCAGTTCTATGCAGTAGCCGAACTGTATGATGTTGAGTATCCATTTGTCCGTTATCTTCTCCCACTCCTGGAAGAAGTGTCTTAGTCTGCCTCCTACGGGTGTAACATGATCGTTGATTTGTAACTGTTGTTTGGGTCTTTTGTTGTGCCGCGCCACTAGGGATGTTGTGAGTGCGGGCACGTTTGGTAGTGTGGAGTCACTTGGAGGCGGGTTGCTGGCCCCCTCTCCTTGTTTGGCCTCGTCCGTTTGGTCGACTTCGAAAGGACTGGCCCCTCTGTTGGTTCTGCCAGCCTTGTTGCTGCTGACCCTGTTGCGCCTGGCTGCTTCCCTGAAATGTTTGCTGGAAGGCCTTGTGCGATGTTCCCGGTTGGTTCCCTCCTCTGCCATTTGGCCTTCGTGAGGGGGTGCCCCTTCTCATCCCTCTGAACTGCAGTGCTCCCATGGACCTTGCAGTTTCGTTATCTTTTTTGAGCTGTCTCAGCGTCTCGTCCAAGGGCGTGCCGAACAGCTTTTCCCCGTTGAAGGGTAAGTTCAGGATGTTGTTCTGTACTTCAGGCTTGAACCCAGAGATCCTCAGCCAGGCATGTCTTCTCTCTGTTACTCCGATCATCATTAGCCTGCTTGATGTGTCTGCTGCGTCCAAGGCCGACTTCGGGCCGGTGTTGGCCATATTCTTGTCCTCCTCCACTAGGTGCGCTGCTCTCTGCTGGTGTTCGTTTGGGAGATGTTTGAGCAACTGCCCAACCTCTTCCCAATGTTGGTAGGCATGTCTATTTATAAGGGCATTGGAGTTGGCAATGCGCCAATGGATTGCCGCATTCCTCTCAATTTTCCTCCCTGTGAGGTCTATTCTCTTGCTCTCCTTGTCTGGAGGCGGTCCGGAGTTTGTGGGAACGTTGGCCCTCTTCCTGGTTGTTGCAGTTATGATCGAATCAGCCGGCACAGATCCTTGGATATATGGTGGATCTTTAGAGGAGTGCTTGTATTTTTTCTCTGTCCTGGGGGTGACAGATCTGCAGGTAGATGGCTCCTTGAAAGCTTCCCTGCCTTGGTCTAGCACACTTGGGAGCATGGGAAGGAATTGGCTCCTAGTTTGCGTTGGCAGCAGTGTCCCCAGGAGAAAACAGGCCTTGGGCTTTTCTTCCTCCATTTCCACCCTATAAGTTGCTGCAGCGTTCCTGACGACAATGTTGTATATAACAATGTCGTCCGGCGGCGAAGGCCTCGACGGATACGTCTCCACGGCCTCCTCCGGGTTTTCGGCGTCGAGATCCTGCCAATCCAGGTCCTGAGCTTCCGTGGGTGTCGAGCCCAAGTGTGTCTGCTGGTCGTCATCGCCCTCCGTGTAATAATACAGACCCTCTTCGTCCTGCTGCTCCAACGGTTCGGGAGTTTTCGGCGAGTCGGTGGCGTCGAACTCCTCCTGGGCCTCTGCTTCGACAACCGTCGAGGGCTTCGAAGGGATGGTGTATCTACTCATCCGTTCGTCGAAATCCTTCTTCCTTTGTAGGATACTGGTTATTTCGGCCTCGAGCCTTCTTTTCTTCCTCTCCATCTCTGCCGCTTGTTCGGCGTCGAGAGTTTCGGCGTTTCTCTTCGAGGTCGTGGATGTTGACGTCGAAGTTGCCTTCTGCTCTTTCCCCGTCGGCGTCGAGTGCGGCCTTTCGGAACCGTGCTTCGACGACCTGGGTGTATCTAGAGCTTTCGCCGACCGGGAGTCCTTATCGAATGATCCGCTGGGCTGTTTGTCCATGGACGCAGCTGTGGTCGTCGATTGCTTCGACGCCAGTGCTCCTTTCGAGGACTTTGGCTCTGATTTTCGAGAGTCTGTCGGGGTTTTAGGGGTCGACGTCTCTCTTACCTCCTTCCTCGACTTATCGGTCTCTACGACCGTGCAGTCCTCTGGTCCCTTGGCGATGTTGTCCTCTTCCCCGCTGGAGAGGCCCAGGTCCCGCAGCAACGGAGGTTGTCCTTGCCCCTGCATGCTGTAGTTTGCTCTCCTCTGTCTGTCCCTCACTCTGAGGGTCTTGGGGGCGAATGCCGAGCAGGCGTTGCAGTCGGTACTTTGATGGTCGATCGGTAGGCAGAGGTTGCAGACTGGATGCTGGTCCTTCTGCGCGAACTTGTGGTGGCAGTTACGGCAAAATTTGAATGGTGTCTTGTCCATTCCCGCGCTCAGGGAGCCCCCTGTGTGCGCATTCTCCGTCGGACGTCGAAGTTTCACCTACTTCTCACCTACTTCGTCGTCCCGGTTGTATATTCTTTGTCTTGTGATGAAGAAACTCCAATTTTCTCGGTTCTTTTTGCTTTTTTTCCTCTTTTCTCCTCTTCAAAACTCTGGAGCTCCTCGCGACGATCCAGACCCAACGGCGGAAAAAAGAATCTGAAGATGGCGCCCAAGGGTGGGAGCTTCCAGAGGAAGCGCGCCGACGTCACGGGAGGACACCAAATGGTGGGGCGTCGACGCCCACCTGGGCTACACAAAAAAAAAAAAAAAAGAGAAAAGAGACTACGATTCCGGACCCAACCACTAGACCGCGGAATAATGCACAGCATAGTGAATCCAGAAAGATTCACGCTGCAAAACTAGCGATCCTTCAATTATCTTTTGTTTATACTGTGAGAGAGCTGCATTAGTGGTGGACCTATTTTTTACGCTTTTAGTGATTTATAACACTTTTTTTAGTTTCTTACGTAGATTAAAAGTAATGTTTTATAATGAAATCTGCTGCCTGTGTTTATACTATTTTAAATGGCAAATGTTTATATGGTCAAAACGTCTAACACACAAACGGCATGAAGCTTCATTATATAAACTACTTGCACAATCAATGTCACAAGAGATGGTGAAACAAGAATTACATATAGTCACTTTGAGCTTCATTCTGGAACATCTTTTAAACCGCAGCAGTCTACTGAATTAAACGTCTTTCAGTACAAAGCCTGTCCATGATAGGTGGCTGGCATTACATCAGGTTTAGCAAACATTTGACCCACTGAGCAAGCACATTACAAACTGAAACAGTAAAGACCAAGTCTGAAAATATAGTTCATGATTAAAAGGAATGCATTTTAACTTAAGAGATAAAGACAGGGTTCAAACCCAACATTATTATTTTTACAGATTTTGTCCAATGGCCCAATAGAATAAAACTAGCTTGCTTCTAACAGAATTAGTCTAAAGTAGAAATGGAAAAAAGCAATCCCATAAGACTATTCAGAACAGACTTCAAGGACTCCACACTGAGAGCTCCCACTCATATTGGAATAATGCGATAGCTAGGTGACAGAATCCTGTTCTAAGTGAAGTGACATGCAGCCCACCATATCCAGAAATTTTAGGTCTACTGGTTCTGATCCATAACCTGTTCCACACGGACTGTCTTTTCACAACAGGCTAGGATAGGACACACAATGATCAAGCACATCTACCATTAACAAAAGATTGTTCATTGACAAAATTCTGATATAATTTAGAAACAAACTGGTGGTAGAATAGACAGTGAAAAACACTTTAGAGAAAATGTTCTGGAAAATTTCAACTCAGTTGTTGTACTCAAACTTCAGAACATAATGATGAGAATAACACACCACAAATGTAAAGAACTTCTAACCTTTGTGAGCAGGTCTAAGATCTAGTTATTCTTTTAACTGGCCTTTAACCCGAGAATACCTCTTTAATAGAGCAGACACCTACAGCTGCTGTCGTAATTGTGATTAATCAGACAAGCTAGCCAGACAGGTTTTTAAAGAGTCAAAGCCCTCACAATGACCTACAGAGTGACAGTTACACCTGCCTCAGAAGTGACTACACGATGTAGAAAGAGGGTGAGGAATTGAAGTAAAGACAAGAGGAAAATAGGAAGGAAGAAGAGGGAAATAAGCAACTGAGGAAGTAATGAGACATTACAAAGAAGGCAGGAGAGAAGGAAACATTTCAGACAGAAGAAGTACACGAAAGAGGAAAAGGAAGGTAACGGAGAATAATGAAGTATGGAAATAGGTGAAGGAAGACAAAGCAGGGAAGAATGAAGTAATGAAAAAGTGGAGAGAGGTGAATAAGAGGAGAGGCAAATGATGTAGCGTAGTCGCTAATTCGGCTCCTGCTAATTGCTAATCCTGGCCTCTCGGTCCGACCATTGTGTGCACTTGGGTAAAATGAGTTGCACAAAAATATAGATCCATTGGAAGAAATTCCCATATCCTCATTTCTGATCGCAGATAAGACAAACCAATGCAAACAATATGCCAGCACAGCAGACCGTTCTTGCTGGTAATTGCTGCGGCAGGTAAGAGGAACTTCAAAGGGAGGTGGACTGTGAGGTCTGGCCTTGTGAAATGTAGTTAACGTACATAAACCATTACGTTTCTTTTCCAAGTATTCACAAACAGTAGGCAGTTACTCAGCCAGTAAAATAAATCTAACTTTTGTAAAAGCTTATCCTGCTACGTCAAAGTGGAACGGAGGTAATTTCATCCATACATTTAACAATCACAGAGTAAACAATAGCAGTAGCCACTAAATAACTACATGCAGCGCAGTCTCCGTTTTAAACGGTGACCGTTCGTTCATCTTTGCCCTACTCATATGGCCAAGTACAAAGCATATCACAGTAATCCAATAATGTGCCGACTAGGCTATGGCCCACTGTTCCTATGTTAAAATTAGCCCTACAAGCAACAAAAGTACTTGAACCGAAGAAGTCAGGTGACTGTAATGCCAGTATTAAACATGCAATGCCTGGTGTGAGACATTAAAAATATATGTTTAGAAATAAGCAGAGCCACATTCAAGCTTCTGGACAATACTATTAAGGACAGAACAAAATCAGAAAGGGGCATTGCAAAGAAAGGAAGTAACCCACAATATACAAAAATATAAATGTTCAGAATTAACAAGCATAGAACACAGGACCCATTTTGACTACACTAAATGTGCCACACATACTAAGCTGGCAGCGTCTTGAAGTTGTGTATTGGTCAGGTGCCCACCTGTCAGTATCTGCTACATGGCTCAATATTGTATGTTCTGCAGATCTTAAGTGTTCCCTTGCATAGGCAGAGTAGTCAATACATCACTCAAAGATTACATTAGTAAAGCTTATAAACATACTTTTAACTCACCAGTGAATTCTGTTTGCACATGATGCTGTAAACGTAAGCGCACCACTACATGTTTTTCGGCTCCGCGATCCAATTCTGACAACATACCTGTCAGCGAGGCTTTAAAGTGACATCAGTCCTTAAAGAGGGATACCAGCATGGAATCGGCCAATTCCACCGTAAGAAAATTGTATTGCAGCGAAGATTCCGGACCAAAGTTTGTCTGCACAACCGCAGGCCTCCATTTGGCTACTGTGGTTACCTTTCATAAAGTGGCATTTATCATCATGTAAACAGTCCTCTAGATTGTCAAATTTTGAATTAACTGCATAGGTACTTCAGAGCTCAGAAGAGTTCTTATTCAAGATTTCATTTTCTAAATCTTATAAATTGCATATAATTTTTTCACAAATTCCATGGATCATAACAGATACTTAAATTGTGCAACTGTGTAACAGATGTTTGAAACTGCAAGATGAATGAATGTGACTCCAATCAAAATTGAGCAGAAAGCCAAATTCTTGAGGAGCAGCAGAAAATCCCATTAACTACATAGGGTCATTTTTCAGTGACAACACTCTTTTGCTGCTTTTCTGATGAGAAGAGGCTAACAATTCTTTGATCAATCAAAGTTAGTAATGCGCTTTTGAAGAAATCGTGAGGGGAAAAGTCCAAATATATGCAAATATTATCTGTATTAAATGGTGAATGAATTTTAACTCTAGTCCGAGATAAGGGCCTCAAACAGGAACATGTTAAGCATGTGGAATAAACTCAAAAAAGTAAATACAAGAACTCAACTAATGGAATACAAACACAGCATCTAACAAACTGGTATCTGAAAATGACCGAATGTTAGTAGTAAGTTAATTTTCCACTGACTCAAATTGTCTGGTTTTATTGCGCATATTGTAATAGACCTTCAGGCCTCACTTTTTCTTATTTTCTATTCATGTAAGACAAGAAAGCATATTTACCTCTTTCACTAAACTAAATAGGTTATTTCTTTCATTCTGCCTTGGGTTAATTCATGTATGAATACAAGAATTATAAAACTATGGACACGGATCGTCTATCCAAAAAAGAAAATTTAGAAAGTAGATGGATTCAGCTAGCTTTCTTGTCAATAAGGTACATGACATCACAATGCCCAACTATTGAGAAACTTATACAAAGTCATTTGTGCACCACTGTGTTTATTTCAGTAAAGGGTTCATTTGTTAACCCTAAGCTTAACCAAGGTTAACTGCATTAATGTCCTGAACTTAGGTATGTGATTGTGCAAAATAGGCAACAAAGAACATTCTGCTGAATGTAAACGTGCAATACCTTTTACTATACAACTACTAGCTGATAAAACCTAATGAACCACAGAAATAATGTAGTAGAATGCAACCTTTTGTTGCCACAGGGACACATCAACAAACTTTATGTTGGGGATATCCCGAAAGTAGTTTCTAATTGTACTGCTTATTTTCCAAGAAGACCTGATAAGTTGGTTTTATTTAGTATGGCTGGATCTGTAGCATGTACTGAAATTTGTGTGTGTATATATATATATATATATATATATATATATATATATATATATATACACACACACACAGACAGACACATATGGTGCAAGCTTTTTCTAAACAATTCTTTAAACAAGCCAAAGCTTTCTAAAGTGCGAGTGAGGCACCAAAAGCAGTCTTCAATGCCAACTTCTTAGTGCAGGATTCATTTAAGGTATCAACAAAGGTAATAAAAATAAAAAAAATATGCTGTTTGAAAATTCCAGACTCTGTTCAAGAGAGAACTGTACAGTTTACTATTATGTAGTATAACTGCATTAAAAATAGAATGTGAATTATAATAAGAAACTTGCCAAGGGAAAACTGACACTCAAGGTAAAGCAAATGCATTATATCCAGATTTATGCAGATTCTTTCCTGGTTGTCTCTAGAATTGATTCAGGCAGATAATTTCAAATAAAGTGCCAGACCTAGACCAGTTTTAAGTAGTCAGTGTAGCCACATGCACGGATACCTAAGGCTCATCTATATTGAAAATAAAATGTGTGGAAATAAAGATCAAATCTAGATGCACAATTTCTAAACAAACATTTTAAACAGGCATGCAAACAATTAAGGAGTTGTGATGTAGTGTTTGCCTAAATAATGATATCCTCAGTTTATTTAAAGAAATCAGGACAAAGGTAATGCTGCCTTGAAAATGTATTAATGATTTACTTTCGAAAAGCACCAACACATAAGGAGCTCACATTTCAACAGCTGTAAGATTGCAAAAATACTGTTAAGTTTGAAATAAATGAAACAGACCTTTTGGTACAATATTAATCTTTATTAATATGAAGGGCATATTATTTGAGTACAAAGTCCACAATTATATAAAAAAGTATCACCGTGAGCCATCTTTTATCACTTACTTTCTCTGATCAGGTCTTCTGTTGCAAAACATAGGGATGATTTTGCTCGAGGAGGACTTCCTCATGCCTCCCAATAAATTAGGATTCATGCTCTTGAACCAGGAAGGGATAACAGTGCAGTATTTTGCCTACTAAACTGATTTTGCAAAGTAGTGTGCTAGGAATCAAACAATTTCAATTCCATCGGATAAACTTGGTGCAGTGGAACATGTAATATTTAAAAAAAATATATGTATTATAAGTTTAGTGTAGGTATTTAAAACATACAATCCTCAACTACGAGCTACAAGCATTTGAAAAAACTTGAAATCCTACAAAAAAATGCCAAGGTGTTGAATTTACAATACAAAGCATAGATGATATTAGACATGTGAACGTTAGATTATCTGTAGTCAGTCCTTAAAGTAGATTGAGGATGCACAAGTGAAGTGCTGTCACCTATCAACAGTTTTCAAAACTGGGGATGTATACCAAACTTTAGACATTAAGAAAACTGCCCATCGCTAGCTTCTCATTTTATGGAGTGTTATGGAATGAGGACCAATAAATGAAAATTATGGGTTACTGGTGAAAAAAGCAAAACCATGGACATTACATAAAAACGTACTGGTCATAAGCTAATTGATAAAGAAACTCTATTGATTTTATTCCTACCTGGGCTATTTACCAGAAAAAAGGATACTTTGATACAAATGTGTGCGTTTCAGTCATTGAGTTAAGGTTCCTGCCATTTAAGATTTTAGAAATACTGTAACAATTGCCAATTAAGCAGCCTTCATTGCTCCTTCAAGCAAGGGAACATTTGAGCAGCTGTGATACAGTAAGTAAGTTTTCCACTTTTTTCCTAAAAGGGTAGTACACTTAATCCATTTGAAGTGAAGAGACACAACGAATCCACCGGTGTCATGTAAAGTTCCTGCTCAGATGTGCGTTGGTGCTGCAAGTGTTTTGCACTAATGAGACGCTCCCTCCCATGACCTATCGCCAAGTTACAAGCTATACAAAGCGCTCCGGAGTATTCTTCAAATGTGTCAAGAGTGCATCTACTGCAGTAACCTACCTTAAACTCACATGAAAACTTATCCATGATACATCAACGGTGCATATAAGATTTCAGACTTCAGAAAAATCCAGTGGGAGCTTTTTACACATTTCCATAAAGGCCACTTAAAACAAACATTTTATTTAGAAATAACAATTTCATAACTTTGTCCTCCATTTCATAACTTTTGCAAGTCACAAATTCAATGATGGCTGCCAACAAATGTTTTCTTAAGCTGAGCATGGACACAAATATGTAACAACGGGTTTCCGACTTTAAAGGGCACAGAATAAATTTAGAAAATCCCTTAACCAGTGTGCCTAGCGAACTTCAAGTTGAGCTAGTAAAAAATACTTGGTAATCAAATGTTTTCAATGCCTGAAGTAAAAGGGTGTTTTGCCCCTAGGGTCCAAGTAATAAAAAAGCTAGTTAAGTGTGAATGAATATTGCATTGATTAGAAATAATGTACATTTGCATCTATTCTCTAATATGTAATTGCTCAAGTGACTGTGTTTTCACGTTGAATGATCTTTCAAATAGAGGGACACTGTTACATGTACTTTGCACAAAGAGCAAGGGCAAGTATCAGAAGTTTTTGTAGTTTGCCTCCATGTTCGATTTCCGAGGGCTACCTCAGATGTTAGAGGCTATCTCTTCAAACAGTAAAAAGAATACCAATGGGTGTCATTTACCCAGAATGCTACAGAGCATGGGAAACAACGTTTCCCAATTGTAATCATCTCAATCTCCTTTGTAATTAAACTTCTCAAATAGTTTTCAAACTGTCGATAATGTATTACTCCTTATTATATCAATTCAAGTAATCCATACTAAATCATGCTCCAGATCTTATTAACTGCGTAAAACGTATTCACTGTGAATAGTTTTATGTAACTGAAACCATGTGTGTCAATATAGGATATATATACATATACATATATATACACATATATACACACACATTTCATGCCATAGGAAGCACTGCAGGAGGAGAAAACTCGAAATCACTATGCCTTAACCCTATTCCTGTAAACTACAGATAAAAAAAAAAAAATAGGAATTCAGCAGGGTAGCTATCATGTATGTAGTCTGATACACGTACAAAGTGCTGGATGACTTTACACCACCATCACAATCTTGAATGTATTATAACATAATGGTTCCTTCATGCGCTCCTACTGTTGTCTCCTTTCACGGTTCTGCGGTGCAGGCTGTGCAAGACAAGCACATGGTTCGGATTCAAGTCCACTCTTGTCCTTGAATGTGGTCATTATATAGACCTTGCACTTACCAATATACTAAAGATTTGACTTCGTCTTGTATTCCTTACTGTAGAGCAGCATTGCTGCTTTGCTTAAAAGAGAAGTAACCCAGACATTACCATGGTAAATCAAGTTATGTTTCTTGAATGCATGAATATAACTTTCTGGAATTATTATTACTGTGTGACACAAAAATGTATTTGCATGTACTCCGTAAAACAAAAATAAAAAATTGAAACTACTCCCAACTGTCAAAAGTCACTAGACGCTCAAGATCAACAATATGATAGATGCAGCCCTTCTACACCATTTTCTTTTCAACTGAGACAAAGGTCAAGTATGCACACCTAGCTTCTTTTTGCTGAGGGTCTTTGGTCAGCTACCACTTCGATAAGATGACAAGGACAATTCATGCATGGATAACAATTCGACAGGTGGCCTTCGACTGTTTAGTTTTGGCTACAAAAGCCAAAAACAGCTTCTAAAAGTGTTAACTGAGAAGCATGTTCTAGGTCAGTCTTCAAGATTTTTATGGAGACCAGCATGTCATCTTCCATCAACCTCATCACTAGGGATTTCCAAAATATAAGCAACTGATCAAGCCTCCCTATTCCGACAGAGGTCTCTCCTCAAACGAAGAAAGAGCTAATCACTTTAATACTAAGATTCAGAAGGACAGAGCCTGCTCAAGATACAGTATTGCTGAAGGGCTCATTAGAAATTCACACACAAAGGTTGAGCTCAGTAGCAGACATTTGAAATCTGTTACAGGCCTACACTTGGAAAATCACAGGTAATCCAACACCTTTAACTCTTCTAATCCCACACATTTCAACAGTCATAGGATGTGTAAATAATCCATTCATTGTAGAAAGTAACTAAAACCGCAAAATAGTAATAGTAATTCTTAAGGCAAGATAGGAATCTGCCATTCGTAGACAACAAGCAACGCTTGTATGGGCTCTTAAAGTTAGCCCAAACCTGAATTAAGTATTTCTCATCAAATCACTGCCGCTAAAGTGGTATATCTAGAAACAATTAAAATAACTTTTGATCAGGAAAGTGGTTCTATAGGAAGTAAACATGCTCTCTTCAAGTGAGTCAGGTTAAAACGCCTCTGGATTCCACTGCAAGGAAGGGAAATCCTAACATCAGGTGTGATGAGCATTAAGCAGCAAGGCTGCACTCGACAAGGATGCTGTAGGGAAGGAAATCATCACAACATCCAATAGTGAAATCGTAGGCAAGATAGGGAGAGTGAAAGCGTGAATGAGGACCGACTTGGCCATTTCAGAATATCCAACTGTGAAGAACCGGTTTGTAACTAAACAATTCATAAAAAGGTTAACGTTTAATTATTGCAGGAACCACGTCTGACCAGTAGTGCAGTTTCTAGAATGTCAAATGCTCCTCCAGAGGTGCTAAGATAGGTGTTTTATTGAGGGAAGAACACAATGAATACACTTTGCAACAGTGATATTTAGGAAAATGTTTTGCTGCTTTCTCCCAGTTTCCCTGCCCTTAATATCTCTCACCCTTAAAAAGCTTGAAATCCACGCTAACATAAAAGATGATCTGAAAGGCACTGGTCACAAATTCTTCTCTGCGTAGGTCTCTTTATCAAAATAAATGGATCAGTAAGTCTGTGATCAAGATTTGACAAAGGAAATACAGGCACACATCCTATTTGAATTGGTAAATACAAACAAGTGCAAGGATCCTTTGCGGTCATTGACAAATGGAAAATCTGCAGTTAACACTAGTTACACTAGTTGGGGATGAAGGAACTGAATGGGTTTGTCCACGACAGTTGGGAGTGGAACTTGAAGGAATGAATTTAAAAAAAAAAAAAAAAAAAAACAATCAACATGTACAGGGAGTCTGAAAACTGAATTGCTTCAAAGAAAACAGGTTATTAATCACAGGTGATTTGGACCTCAGAAAGGAATTCGACATATTTTAAAGGGCACATATCTAAAATCCTTGTTTAAGATAAGTTAAAGAGAAAATGATCGTATTGCTAGGAACTAGCAAGAGGCTAAAACTTTTGGAAAACTCTCAGTCTAGGTGACCACTTTCTCCAAAGGAGAACATTATAAGAAAACACAACATATTCTCTTTTGAGGTTTAGTGAATGTGCATCTGAGATACGGTCAGCTGGCACAGGATACACAATTTCATGTTGCTCGTGGGTATGAAGCTGAAAACTGCTCCTTGAATGTCTAGCTTACCTGGGCATCTTCTCCAGGGCTAGATGAACGTTCAATCACCAGTCAGCAGGTCGGCCACGAAGGAGGATTACTGCAAGCTTCTGCTGGAAATGTTCAAATAACCATACAAAGCATACACAGTCTCAGCTGTTAGCTCCGGCTTTGCAAGGTGAGGCCAACTGTTTTACCCATAGCAGAGGCCTTTTCAGAAAAAGCTAGATCAGCAAATGTATTTATGCCGTCTGATGAATTTTCAGGTTTGTGTTAGCCTTTGCAATTGTATCGTATTATCTCTATTTAGCAAATAATTTGTAGATCCGTGTACTTGCAACTCAAAACTATTCTACAGAAGCAAGAATAAGCTGGTCCAAAGGATTTTTTTATTTCTGTGTAATACATTTTGTGACCAAAGTGACTGATATTTGTGGAAACACCGCACCATACAATGGGTTTCACTAACGCTGCTCAAAAACCAGCGCACATCACAAATGAAGGAAAATGAAAAGCACTACACAAATGACGGTGAATCAACACAAAAGTAAAGGTGAATGCTCCTCAAATGTACCAGTATTAGTCATGCATAATTCTTACCTATTAATAAGCACAATGATGAAAAAGCTATTAAAATAAGGCTACACATGTGCCTTGTTGATGTTTACATATGTGGTGTGATGCATGAGGTTCTGTCACAAACAAGCCCTATGTTGTGCACATACTGCTCTAAATTACTTTAATTACTTGATTCGCTAGTTGTCACTGTGGGTTCACATTATAGAACACAATCGCACAAGTGCATCAGAATGCTGACAAAACCTAAGACTAGAATACAAAGACAAACTATATGCAAAGCTCATATTAACCTCTACTGCGATGCAACCCACTCCTACTTGTGCAAGTCCATCCTCTACCTTGCCCACCACATCCCCTCTGTCCACCTCCACCATTCTTTCTTCAGTCACTTTGTTCCCAACCGCCTTCATGTCCATCTTCATTCACTGTCCAGCTGCATTATCCATCTGCCTCATCTCTTTGCCTTTGAATACGCTTTAATTAAATGGTTTTAAAACCCTGTTTACTGTATGTTTTACTTGATTGCTTTATTATTATAATAAACTATTTTGATTTGATTGAACTGTTTGTAACATGCCCCTTTAACTCTAGGTATTTACTAGTGCCATATGTATCGATAATTTAGTGCACAGGCACTTAGATCATCACGAGTAAAAAAAATTCTACGGCATGGTCCATCATCTGGGTAAACCCCAGTCAATTAAAGTAAAACAATGGTTATAGATAATGCTATATAACCTTCTACTTAAAGAAAATAAATACTTACCAAGAATGCAAAGATAAACCAAATTATATTAAAGTTACACATCCATTAAAGAGTCAAGACCAAAAACAGTGAGACACGTGCACATTGTAGCTTGGAAACAATTTATATAACGAAGAGGATATTATGTTAGGGAAATGGGTCTGTAGGATGGGGTTTTCTGGGGTTTACAGCCAGGCTGTAAAATAGAGTATAAAATGGTATTGATCTACAGGCATACTAACAACCACTATGCAAAAACATGAGAACACGCACTGTCTTTCTGCATTGAGGAGCCAGGTTGTAATATAGATTACCCACTTAGTTGCTTCAGTCCAACCAAGATTTGAGAGAGACCCTCATTTAAAAAAGATGAGGCATAGTCAAGGACACATTTGAGACAGCACACAGACTAGGCAAAGTCAGGGAATCAAGGACAGCTATGGAGAAATAATAGTAGAGGATGACAGACAAATGGGAGAGTCAATCTGACAGTCAGTGATGATTATAGCTACCCAATATAGGTTGAAAGGCATTTAGGAGTGCCCAAATCAGTGAAGTAAAAAAGGCACCCCTCCCCAACCCTTTAGAACGCCATGCCCCTGGGGGCTTTTTTTTTTTTTTTAAAGGGGAGAGGGCCCTCTCCGAGCCATTTCAGTTCTGGGTATCACATTCTCCGGGGCCTAATGTGGGTGCCCCGGTGCCTACTAGGGACACCCACAACAAACAATGTTGGGGCCATTGAGGGGAGCCCCAGGTCTCCTGCGGACCTGCCGGCATTGCTACCGCCCAGCAGGAGCAGGTGTTTGTCCATGCTTCTGTCGGGCGAGAGCAATCAGTTTCCCTGCCTGCAATAGCACGGTCAGGGAAACTAATTCATTTTGTATTAACGTCCTCCTTTACAAAGTGTAGAACTTTCAAGCTGCAGCATTAAGGATCCAGTTATGCTACTAGTTTGCTTTGCAGCGTGACTCTCCTCTATTTTCACATGCTGTACATCTATTATGTACTGTTACAGGCCTTCGTTAAGGGTGAAACGTGGAGAAATATAAGTTTTAGCACCTCCCACCCCTCGAGCTTCCCTTCTTGAGTATACATCCACATAATAGTGTTTGGTTGAAGTGTGCACTGATAACGAGGATGAGATCAGAAACAAAGGTTAAAGTGATGTTATAGCAAGGTGAAAATGTCAGTTAAAACGTGTTGAATGAAATTCACCAGTTATAGCTAACAGAAGTAACGAACTTGTGCCCCAAAATGCAGTGTTGTCATCAATGATGTAATTCCAATGCAATCAGTGATGTTATCAATGATGTCATTGAACATGTCATGAGTGCTGTAATACGTGAGGAAATGAGCAGTGCATGCAAGAGCATGAGTTATAGTTACTTCAGTTAATTATAACTGGTGAATTTCAGTGGATTTTCAGTTTAAAACTAAACGTTTAAACTAGCATTTTCACCTAACTATAACAGCACTTTAACCTTTGTTTTTTTCAGTATTTTTTTTTTTTTAAGGTAAATTACAATATTACCAGACCCAACTACAAAGTCCCTTTAAACTTTTTTTTAAGTGAATTTCCGTTTTCTTTTTCTTTTAAACTTAAAGTAACAATATATAGATGTGTTATTTTAAGTAAAGCAGCACTTTCTTAAAGGGCCAGAATACCAAACTATAGAAGGCTGGCCTATTGGCTTTTGCAAAGGGCCAGCACATCAACATATATGAGTAGACCTATTGCTCTGTCAAGAAATCACATCAATAACTGTAATCCAAAGTATTGGCATGTACATACATAATGATTAATAATAATTTCTGCCTCAAAACTATTTTAAATAAAGCAATGTTATTCAAAATAACCATAAACGTGTTGATTCTTTAGTCTTCAGGCCACCAAATGTAGCCTTAGGACTAACCAAACCACATGGAGTCTCAGCACTCCAGCTCAGGAGCATACCACTCCATCGCAGAGTGCTTCAAAAAAATATTTTAGGTTCTTCTGGGGTCATGTATTCAATCACCCAGGTGATTTACTGCAACTTGTTTTTAAATGTTCCTAGGTGGCTGCTGCACTCACTGCAGCCCCCCACCCCAAAAGTTTTTTAAATGGGCGTGGACAATGCTTTACCACCAGGGGCCCTGGCCAACCCGTGGGAATTTAATCTGAAAAGGTTTTTTTTTTTTAAAACAAACAAAAAAAAACTGCAACAAATCCGTTTTTCGACCACGGTACAGTTTAAAAAAAATAAAAAACAAACTGTGTTTTTGGCCAGGTTGGGATGTCCCTTTGACACCCCCCCCAACCAGGCTTAGGTCAAGATATCCCTATCCTCCCATATGTTTTTTAATATCTTCCTCAGGACATGGGGACCGATTCCTCGAGTCCTAAAATGGCTGCTGCAACGCTTTTGTTTATGTTGATGGCAACCGAACAGATCTAATCTTTTGATCTGTTGCGTCCTCAGCTCCTATGCGCCCTGAAATGAACATACATTTTAAACCTTAATTATCTGTAAACTACTGAATAGATTTACACCAAACCACAAAAAGAACACTTTCTGGGAAAAGATCTAGCTTTCTGGGGAATTTGGTGTAATTCCGTTCAGCTGTTTTTTTGCCGTTACATTTTCATATGGAAAATTGCACAGGGAAAGAGCGTTTCGGTCCTCTACCCCTTTTCTAGGCCCCAGATTGACAGATCACACCGAAACTTTAAAGGAAGGAGTTAGGGTAGATGAGACTTTTTGGAAAGTTTCATGAAGATTCATACCAAAGTTAATAACAAACCAAAACATCTATTTCTTATGAAACATGGTCCTAACTATAATTGCCCAAGTAACTACTGCCACACACAATTTAAACATGCGTTTGCGAATATATGCAAGTGCAGCCCCTTCTTCACAAGTAAAGAGCCACTGCTTTACTTCTAAAATGTCCACAGTGAGCGAGCAGCATAACTTAGGTCTACACAGGTAATTTCACTATGATTCCTTTGGACAAAGGCATCACAAAGCTTTGTGTATAATGTGCAATAATGTTTTTGAGGCCTATTTTTCTGTAAGTGGTAAATAACTGACAGCCTTACAGCTAGTGTGTGCAGTGCTTTGTCGGTCTCACCTTTGGCTGTTAACACAATGTGGGTAGTTGAATGATTGGTAGATGTGCAACTGGACGCCATCCTTGGGTCAAAATGGGAGTTGTCTATGTATCTGAAAATAGGGTTCTTGGATATGTGCTTGTAACTCACTCTGCGTAAGGATGTGACAGCTGTGAGAAATACAGTCTTTTTTGTGAGGTGCTGTAAAGCTGAATATATGCTTTTGTTTAAAAGGTTACGTCATTATGTGTGGAAAACAACAGGTGGAGGTTCCAAAATGGAGGTTGGTGATTTCTCCTAGTGTTATCCCAAAAACTTTAAATTACTGGGGTTGTGAAAAGGTTTTGACCTGTAGGGTCACTTGAGAAAGCCACTACAGCTGAAACAAGCATTGGCATAGCCAATAGGTCTCGCCTTTGGGACTTTAAGAAACTGTTATTGCGGCGCCTTAAGTGACGTGCAAGAGTTTCGTGACACTTTGTACAAATGTTCGTACTACCTGCCTACATGTCCACGTGTCGCTGCCAATAACTGTTCACGGTGAGCTCCCTACTACTAATAAACAAAACGACGCGTTCCGATATAGTCCTTGCTGTCTTCTCGCTATGAACACCAGACATATTACTAAAGGTCGTTATTTGATCGACCTCGGAAGGATGAAAGGCCGAGTCGAATCAGTGGAATTCGCAACCCCGACGTCTGCATCAAGGGTGTCAACCCACCGAGCACCCTTTCTGAGTGCATTGGTGCCTGTTCAGTGCCTCGTCCACCTGAGATGCGCAAGGCAGGTGATGCCCCTCTTCTCCCCTCCCCCCCCCCCCCCCCCCATCTCAAGGACCTCCTTCTAAGCACGAGTTGCTACCTGCCACCGGAAGCCCACCCACGACGACTCTCAGGGTGGTAGTGTCACGCGGTGGTGGGGGATCTTTAATCATAGATGGTCCCAGGAGGCACCGCGGTGTCAGATGCACACTTTGCATCCACCGCAAAAACAAACACTCAGCGCCCCCCCTTCCCAGCTACAAAGTCGTGATTCCTCGGCGATGAGTCACCCTGGCTGTGAAATCCTCCAAAACCAGCCTCTCGCCCAAGAATGTTCCACATTCCTCTCACAGTGCCTGGGAGCAGCTGCTGGGGCGCGGCCCGCTAGCCGCAAGCCATCTGTAGCCCACAGGCCCCTCGGTCCAGCCTCATCGGCCCCTGACACGACTCCCCTTAATGTGCAGGGTGGCTGATTGCCCCCCACGTCCTGACTGTGGGTTCAGAAGCTGGGTGTGGGGTGGGAGCCCTGTGGCAGAGAATAGTTTCAGCAGGGCCGGCTCCAGCTTTCATCTTCTTGAAAATTATAAAATTAACACCAATGAGCTGGGTAATTAAAGCAAAAACATAGTGCTCATTTTATCAGTCTCAGAACAGTGAAAACTGCATAGGCCGTGCTTGATTTCTAAAGTTTGGACTTCAGTTCTCACGGATGCATTCCCCTTGCATTCCCATTTCCCTGTCTCCCCTAACGCGCGCAAACTCAGAAGGGGACCAGGCCAAGCTGCTCCATGCCAACGCACCCCATTTATGACTGACGCAAGGCATGCTGGGATAGCGTGCTGTCAAGTGTCCGTGGTGCCTTCAGCCACTCCTGGCTTGACATCTAACAGCACTATTTATGCTCGGACTTACAGCCCTTCGTACAATGTTAAAAACAAACTACAAGTCCCATAATGCAACGTGCCATTGGCTGAGAAACCAGGACTGCAGACCTTTTGCACACTCACCTGTCGCGCGTTTCCCTGTTGCATCCCTCCAGCACTCTGCACCCACTGTCGCTGGGCCCTCTTCTCTGTCCTGCACCTCCTCTGTCCCCCCCACCCCGACTTGCAGGCAGGTCAGTGCTTTATATGTCACTGAGATGCACATGATCGGTCCCTTGACAGTTATGCGGCAAAGCACCCAAGCTGTATATTGGTCGTTTCATACACTGTGATTTTTAGCCAAAGCACTTACCGACTGGTAGCTCCTCCTTGGATAAGACGGAGTTGATGATGTAGTTGTGAAGTTTGTGTTGGTAGATGCAGCTCAATAGGAGTAGTGGGGGCGGGCACAAAGACAAGGGGAAGTGGTGGAGGGGAGACAAGGAGGCAATGCAGCTGCCGCCCTGAGCGCCGCTGCTCGCTCCCGCAAGCAAAACGCTGTGGAAGTGAACCTTTGCAAAAGAGGTGGGACATGCACCCACGTTTAGCCATTTGCAGGCTACGATGACAAAATGACACAGGCAAAAACCAACCCAATGCGTGGGAGGAGTCAGACCCACACAGAGTAGTTTAGAGTGATTACAAGAAGCCTCCCAGAGCAGCGCATGCGCGCTGGCTCAGGCTCGACCTAAAAAGGACCCTCAAATAAGCATAACCACTTACATTTCAGTAAATGTATGAGGTTTATGATAATAAGTTTCATATGTTAAAACCGCCTGAATTTGATGACATGTACTTCACATCATAAACCATTGCCATTTTGTGGCACAACACTTATGAGTGGTTGGCTTTCTTGTCTCCTTGATCAACGTCAGCCACTCCTTTGGCAAGGGTGAGTGCCCAAATCCCTGGTCGCCAGGAGCCATGCTGTCAGGTTGAGACTTGCTGGACCTAGGTGACAAAACATTACTTGCAGCTTGTTAGATTATTAACCTTGGGATTGGAATTATTCATGGACGCTCTTGAGTGCTAGGACCAGCCTTTAGTTCCAGGACATTCAACCAATTGGTCTTGAGGTTTCTTTCTCATCTCTATTACCTTTTCCTTGGCTTCTAAGTCTTACGGTTTGCCAACTCTGGTATATTTCTTTCAACTTTCATCTTCCCTCGACTGCAGATTGTTTTTCTGTTTGCGTCGAGTGAGCTTTGTCAGTCTTAAATTCTGATCCAGTCAGATCTGAATGGCTGCCCTTCTGAGGCATTGTAGACCAATGCCTTTTCAGAGTTGAACGGATGTGTCTATGCACCAATTTACCCATTTCTAGTTCTGTTGACAGATTATTAAACATCTGATTTATCCTAACAGCTTTGAGCTATTGTCTCCTAACAAAACAGAGCCCTAAACAGAGGATAACCCCAATTCTTTCCCAAAGTATTGTTTTACTGGTGCAGTGGCATGGTTCCCAGAGCTGTTTCCATTGAGTCTTTACAATCTGAGGATAGAATCTGACAGTCTTGGGTAAACAGAGATTACGCACTTTGTGTATTCTTTCAGGCCAACGCGCGGTGTGAGATAGGAGAAAATCTAAGGGGCTTTTTAACCTTGAACCTTTTTAAAGCCCTTAAGGTTAAAAAGAAAAAAGACCCACGGGTTACGGTAGATTGCAAATGATACATTTCCCTGACCCCATTGTAGTCAAAGCATCATAAGAAAAAACCTGTTGACTAAGTCTTTGTCTTCACTATTAACAAGAAATGTGACAGGCCTCTAAACAAGCACTTGTAAACCCAATTATGTTTCAGCCATGTTGTACACCAGCGTGGCTACGGTTCAGCATGGCTATAAGTCAGTGGCGCAGAGGAGAGTGGTGTGGAGTGTCATAGAATGGAATGGCGAAGAGTGGAGCAGAGAGTTGTGGAGTGGCAGAGAGTATTGCATATTGGAGTGGCATAGTGTAGAGTCTCGTAGAGTGGCATACAAGGGCGTGGCACAAAGTAGAGTGGCCCAGAGTGCAGTGGCGTAGAGTAGCATAGAGTGGTGTAGAGTATAGTGCCATAGAGTGCAGTGGCACAGAGGAGAGTGGAGTGGTGTAGAGTATAGTGCCATAGAGTGGAGTGGCGCGGAGTGGCGTGGCGCGGAGTGGCGTGGCGCAGAGTGGCGTGGCGCAGAGTGGCGTGGCGCAGAGTGGCGTGGCGCAGAGTGGCGTGGCGCAGAGTGGCGTGGCGCAGAGTGGCGTGGCGCAGAGTGGCGTGGCGCAGAGTGGCGTGGCGCAGAGTGGCGTGGCGCAGAGTGGCGTGGCGCAGAGTGGCGTGGCGCAGAGTGGCGTGGCGCAGAGTGGCGTGGCGCAGAGTGGCGTGGCGCAGAGTGGCGTGGCGCAGAGTGGCGTGGCGCAGAGTGGCGTGGCGCAGAGTGGCGTGGCGCAGAGTGGCGCGGCGCAGAGTGGCGCGACGCAGAGTAGAGTGACGCAGAGTAGAGTGACGCAGAGTAGAGTGACGCAGAGTAGAGTGACGCAGAGTAGAGTGACGCAGAGTAGAGTGACGCAGAGTAGAGTGGCGCAGAGTAGAGTGGCGCAGAGTAGAGTGGCGCAGAGTAGAGTGGCGCAGAGTAGAGTGGCGCAGAGTAGAGTGGCGCAGAGTAGAGTGGCGCAGAGTAGAGTGGCGCAGAGTAGAGTGGCGCAGAGTAGAGTGGCGCAGAGTAGAGTGGCGCAGAGTGGCGCAGAGTAGAGTGGCGCAGAGTAGAGTGGCGCAGAGTGGCGCAGAGTAGAGTGGCGCAGAGTAGAGTGGCGCAGAGTAGAGTGGCGCAGAGTAGAGTGGAGTAGCGCAGAGTGGAGTGGCGCAGAGTACAGGGGCACAGAGTACAGGGGCACAGAGTACAGGGGCACAGAGTACAGGGGTACAGGGGCACGGAGTGCAGGGGCGGAGTGGCAGAGTGCAGGGGCGGAGTGGCAGAGTGCAGGGGCGGAGTGGCAGAGTGCAGGGGCGGAGTGGCAGAGTGCAGGGGCGGAGTGGCAGAGTGCAGGGGCGGAGTGGCAGAGTGCAGGGGCGGAGTGGCAGAGTGCAGGGGCGGAGTGGCAGAGTGCAGGGGCGGAGTGGCAGAGTGCAGGGGCGGAGTGGCAGAGTGCAGTGGCAGAGTGCAGGGGCAGAGTGCAGGGGCAGAGTGCAGGGGCGGAGTGGCAGAGTGCAGGGGCGGAGTGGCAGAGTGCAGGGGCGGAGTGGCAGAGTGCAGGGGAGGAGTGGCGGAGTGCAGGGGAGGAGTGGCGGAGTGCAGGGGAGGAGTGGCGGAGTGCAGGGGAGGAGTGGCGGAGTGCAGGGGCGGAGTGGCGGAGTGCAGGGGCGGAGTGGCGGAGTGGCGGAGTGGCGGAGTGCAGGGGCGGAGTGGCGGAGTGCAGGGGCGGAGTGCAGGGGCGGAGTGCAGGGGCGGAGTGGCGGAGTGCAGGGGCGGAGTGCAGGGGCGGAGTGGCGGAGTGCAGGGGCGGAGTGGCGGAGTGCAGGGGCGGAGTGCAGGGGCGGAGTGGCGGAGTGCAGGGGCGCAGAGGAGTGCAGGGGCGCAGAGGAGTGCAGGGGCGCAGAGGAGTGCAGGGGCGCAGAGGAGTGCAGGGGGGCAGAGGAGTGCAGGGGGGCAGAGGAGTGCAGGGGGGCAGAGGAGTGCAGGGGGGCAGAGGAGTGCAGGGGGGCAGAGGAGTGCAGGGGGGCAGAGGAGTGCAGGGGGGCAGAGGAGTGCAGGGGGGCAGAGGAGTGCAGGGGGCAGAGGAGTGCAGGGGGCAGAGGAGTGCAGGGGCGCAGAGGAGTGCAGGGGCGCAGAGGAGTGCAGGGGCGCAGAGGAGTGCAGGGGCGCAGAGGAGTGCAGGGGCGCAGAGGAGTGCAGGGGCGCAGAGGAGTGCAGGGGCGCAGAGGAGTGCAGGGGCGCAGAGGAGTGCAGGGGCGCAGAGGAGTGCAGGGGCGCAGAGGAGTGCAGGGGCGCAGAGGAGTGCAGGGGCGCAGAGGAGTGCAGGGGCGCAGAGGAGTGCAGGGGCGCAGAGGAGTGCAGGGGCGCAGAGGAGTGCAGGGGCGCAGAGGAGTGCAGGGGCGCAGAGGAGTGCAGGGGCGCAGAGGAGTGCAGGGCGCAGAGGAGTGCAGGGGCGCAGAGGAGTGCAGGGGCGCAGAGTGGAGTGCAGGGGCGCAGAGTGGAGTGCAGGGGCGCAGAGTGGAGTGCAGGGGCGCAGAGTGGAGTGGTGCAAAGCAGTGGCGCAGAGTGGAGCAGAGTGGAGTAGCGCAGAGTGGAGTGGCGCAGAGTACAGGGGCACAGAGTACAGGGGCACAGAGTACAGGGGCACAGAGTACAGGGGCACAGAGTACAGGGGCACAGAGTACAGGGGCACAGAGTACAGGGGCACAGAGTACAGGGGCACAGAGTACAGGGGCACAGAGTACAGGGGCACAGAGTACAGGGGTACAGGGGCACAGAGTACAGGGGCACAGTACAGTGGCACAGAGTACAGGGGCACGGAGTGCAGGGGCGGAGTGGCAGAGTGCAGGGGCGGAGTGGCAGAGTGCAGGGGCGGAGTGGCAGAGTGCAGGGTCGGAGTGGCAGAGTGCAGGGGCGGAGTGGCAGAGTGCAGGGGCGGAGTGGCAGAGTGCAGGGGCGGGTGGCAGAGTGCAGTGGCGGAGTGGCAGAGTGCAGGGGCGGAGTGGCAGAGTGCAGGGGCGGAGTGGCAGAGTGCAGGGGCGGAGTGGCAGAGTGCAGGGGCGGAGTGGCAGAGTGCAGGGGCGGAGTGGCAGAGTGCAGGGGCGGAGTGGCGGAGTGCAGGGGCGGAGTGGCGGAGTGCAGGGGCGGAGTGGCGGAGTGCAGGGGCGGAGTGGCGGAGTGCAGGGGAGGAGTGGCGGAGTGCAGGGGCGGAGTGCAGGGGCGGAGTGGCGGAGTGCAGGGGAGGAGTGGCGGAGTGCAGGGGAGGAGTGGCGGAGTGCAGGGGAGGAGGGCGGAGTGCAGGGGCGGAGTGCAGGGGCGGAGTGGCGGAGTGCAGGGGCGGAGTGGCGGAGTGCAGGGGCGGGTGGGCGGAGTGCAGGGGCGGAGTGGCGGAGTGCAGGGGCGGAGTGGCGGAGTGCAGGGGCGGAGTGCAGGGGCGGAGTGGCGGAGTGCAGGGGCGGAGTGCAGGGGCGGAGTGGCGGAGTGCAGGGGCGGAGTGCAGGGGCGGAGTGGCGGAGTGCAGGGGCGGAGTGGCGGGGTGCAGGGGCGGAGTGGCGGAGTGCAGGGGCGGAGTGCAGGGGCGGAGTGCAGGGGCGCAGAGGAGTGCAGGGGCGCAGAGGAGTGCAGGGGGGCAGAGGAGTGCAGGGGGGCAGAGGAGTGCAGGGGGGCAGAGGAGTGCAGGGGGGCAGAGGAGTGCAGGGGCGCAGAGGAGTGCAGGGGGGCAGAGGAGTGCAGGGGGCAGAGGAGTGCAGGGGGGCAGAGGAGTGCAGGGGGCAGAGGAGTGCAGGGGGGCAGAGGAGTGCAGGGGCGCAGAGGAGTGCAGGGGCGCAGAGGAGTGCAGGGGCGCAGAGGAGTGCAGGGGCGCAGAGGAGTGCAGGGCGCAGAGGAGTGCAGGGGCGCAGAGGAGTGCAGGGGCGCAGAGGAGTGCAGGGGCGCAGAGGAGTGCAGGGGCGCAGAGGAGTGCAGGGGCGCAGAGGAGTGCAGGGGCGCAGAGGTGCAGGGCGCAGAGGAGTGCAGGGGCGCAGAGGAGTGCAGGGGCGCAGAGGAGTGCAGGGGCGCAGAGTGGAGTGCAGGGGCGCAGAGTGGAGTGCAGGGGCGCAGAGTGCAGGGGCGCAGAGTGCAGGGGCGCAGAGTGGAGTGCAGGGGCGCAGAGTGGAGTGCAGGGGCGCGGAGTGGTGCAAAGCAGAGTGCAGTGGTATGAAGTGGTGCAGAGCAGAGTGGCATAGAGTGGAGTACTCATGGTGTGGTAGCACACTGTCAATACGGACAACACATTTTCAATTGAAATGGCCTTTACATTTGCACAGACATACAGTTTTACTAATAAAGCTATACAGTGCACAGCCGAAAATGTGTGGTTATTGCATCACCTAGTGTAATGATTGGTTTTGATCCTATTAAAGTATTTGTTTCCAACACACTTCAGAAATAACAAAAATTGTGCTACATTTGTGTTCCTGATTCGGATATATTCGGAAATACTTACACAGTTCATTTAAATGTTGCTGTGTGCTAGAAAAAAAATCTTTCCTAACCCCAGTATCCAGTAAGAGTGTCACATAAATCCTCTCAATTTGAAGGACGAGAAAGAAAAGTAAACAAGCGTTCTTGGAAGACAGCACCGGACATTTGACCTTCGTCTTTGAATGCACAGCAAATGTGACGACATTAGAACAAGATTTACAGGCCTGTTTACAGATATGGAGCACTCGGAAGGATACTGTAAATAAAGTTTGGGCAAGGAAGGTACGAACTCAAGCTGGACAGCCTAAAAAGCAAAGCCAGCAAATGGAAAGCAATAAAACGTGCATTACAAACCACATGCGCAAAGGCAGGCAACTGGAAGAATGCATTCCTAGGTCAACTGTCTGAATGTCCCCAAGATGTCTTTAGCAAACCACTTGCCTGCGACGTAAAAACAAAACTAGGGTAGGGCACATGGAAAGCTAAGCTGACAGTAGAAACCTCGAGGCAGTTTGTTAGGTAACGGATAGGATGAGTTAGGTGCACTGAGGTATAGAGCCACTGTCATGTCATGCATTGTACAATATGTACTAGGATCTAAGGTGCACATGCATCAAAATAGGCAATTGCGATTCTTTAATTGTGATTCTTTAAAAATCGCAATTGTCTATGCATGTAGGAATCGCAAAAAAATTTGCGATTCCTAAACATTCCCTAATTGCGACTGGCAAATTGCAGTCGCAATTAAGGAATTGCTACCCATTCATTCCTATGGGCCTAGAGGCCCATAGGAATCAATGGAAATTGCATGCGCAATTTGCGAGTACCAAATAGGTACTCGCAAATTGCGCATGCAATTCAAGGTGCAAGGGTGCCAAAAGGACACCCTGTTGCACCCTGAAATTGCCATGTGACCACATGTTGCGCACACACATGCCCCAAGGGCAACATGTAACTTTGAAAAATGCACTTTAGTGCATTTTTCAAAGTTTTCGCAAATTACCGTCCAGTTTCATTTGATGGTAATTTGCGACCCCTAATAGTGAAATCGCTATTTCAATTTGCATCATGCATTGCATTTAAGGAATCGCAATTTGCGATTCCTTAAATGCAATCGCAATTTAAGTAATCGAAAATTTAGCGATTACTTAAATTGAGATTTTTGTATTTGGGATGGTGCATCCCAAATGCAAAAATACCGGTCGCAAAGGGGCAGATTCTGAGAATCTGCCCGTTTGCGACCAGTTTTTTCGTTGATGCATGGGGCCCCAAATCCAGAGTATCAAGTAAAGTCCAATGGGGTAGAAATCTGTGTATACAGAAATACAGCAACAGAAACCATGGTACTAGGAAACATAGCTTCCCCTACCCTTAAGCTACCCATGCTATTTCTACAAAGTACAACACCTAATCATTTGAAGATAAGAAGTAAACTACACTGCAACTTGCCCTCTACCGAAATCATGGGGAAAGAGTGGAATCAAGGAGAGCTGTGGTAAAGTTAAAGAACAGCATACTTAATAGGAGTCGCAGACTAAGTGGTGGGAGAACTACCCAGAGGCCTAGGAGCTAGGACCCTAGCTCCAAAGTCTGGGATGCAGGGCTTCAGTGAAAAATCCAATACAGCAAAGAAGCACAGGATGCATATGTCATCAGCTCAATCTAAAGTTTTGTAGGTGGGGCTAAGACTGCCAATTTAACTCATGTCATGTGTCCTATATCAGCATAGAGAGCTACCGGGATTACACCTTTCCTAAGCTGGTGGGTCTGACTGAAATCAACCTTCAAATCTCACTAATATATATTTTGTTTGGAATTGACAGTCAATATTCTCGCTGAAATTAACTATTTCATGCTCAACAACACTGCTACTGGCAACCTAGGTTTATCTCAGCGATGGATCAATTCTGTTGGTCAGATGTGTGATCCTCGAAAGGGGAGAATAGTATAAATACACAGTCCAGGAGGGTTACAGTATCACATACATACAGAGAGGTGTAATGTTTCAATACATGCTTTGCAACCACTTTTTGCAATCAGTGTCTTGGGGTGAAGCGGTAGTGAAGAGCACAGGGTGGGCACTCAAAAACGAGCAGCAGCCAGATTGAGCCCTCTGGGAAGTTTTTGCTGACTGGGAATCACCGGTTGTGGGCCTAATCTACATAGATAAATTACAGTGTACCTTATACATATTCTAAAGATCATTCCACCAGCGTACGTTAAGCATCACCCAAAGTAGAACTGCCCAATCTCAGCTATGTTTATAAGAATATCATTTGAGAATGTGTACTAAATATGTGCTTGACCTGCAATGGCAATGATCACATCCACACACTGAATTTGTACCTTCATTGCTTAAACACAAACTACCTTTTCATAACATCTCAATTAATTTTCTGCAGAATATGTATTCATGAAAATGTATTAATAAGGCTAGAAATAAGTCATGTCATGCAGAATATGTTCATAATTTATTGAGACCACTTTCAAACAAAGCAGCAACAAGCACATTTTGTTTAAGGAAACTGAAAGCCATGCAATGGAGTTAAGAGAAAAGATACAAAGAACTTTAGAAAATACAGAAAATCATCAAAGATGGTCTTCAGATGTCGTTCTAGTTATACATGAGTGTAAGCTAATGCTTCTTAGGATCGTAGATTGAACACTATCAACCGGTGTTTCAATTTGTGAAATAAAAGATGAGCTAAAGGTAGCAAACTAATTATACTTCAAACCCACATTTCATTAGTCCTAAATAAGAGTTAACTCCATGCAACTAATCTCATCTGTACTGAAGTGTTTTCATAATTATCTGCTAATAAAAACAACCTTTTATTTTGAATGGCTCGCCTCCCAGACGGTGCAGGCTGTCCGTTTGCAAAAAAGACCCACTATCAGCTTACAGTGGGCTTAGAGCCCGCCCGTTGCTTACCACTGGCTGGCTTTATTCTTACTCTCATCTGTTTGCTTGTGTGGTTTTTCCTTCCTCTTCTTGTGTTCGTCCTTCCCTTGGAGCATACCTGTGTCCTTCCACTGCTTACTTTTCAGGCACTTTTTTCTTTTTGGTTAAGCAGAGTAATTTTTTTTCCATCTGTCTCCTTGTACTTATTCAACCCCTCGCTCTGTGTTGCTCTCTCATCTGTGCCCTTCTCCCTGCCCCCGTTCTGAGCTTCTCCTCATGTGCTACTACCCCCACATTGCTTTCTTGGTTATGTGGATCAGGTCGCCCACCCCACCCCCATTGAGGAGCGGAAATCCTTAGTTACCTGGCAGAACTTTGACGTCATCTCGGAAGATGACCTCCTCAAATGCATCCTCGAAACTAAACACTCCAACCATTCTTCTGACCCCATCCTCAGCGACATCGATTTCTACACCTATACTCTCACTTACTGGACCAGGCTAGTCAATCTCTTCCTCAGTCAAGGCTCCCCCCGGTTGCCCTCAAATCAGGACAGGTCACCACTCTTCTAAAAAAAAAAACCCTCCACCGATGCGAACGACCTCAACAACTTCCGCCCTATCACCAACCTCCCTTTTCTTTCGAAAATCACCGAAAAATGTGTTGCGAAACAACTTTCCTTACATATTATGGACAATAACCTTCTCGACGTCTTCCAGTCTGGCTTCATCCAAAATTGCAGCACTGAAACAGCCCTGCTGCAAGTGATTGATGATGCGCTGCATATACTCGACTCTGGGGAATCGTGTCTTCTGATTCTTCTAGACCTCTCTGCAGCCTTTGGCACTGTTAATCATAGCACCCTGCTCAAAACTCTTCAACAGAGAATGGGATTGGATGGCACAGTGCTCAAATGGTTTGCCTCTTTCCTCTCGGACAGATCCCAAATGATCAAGATAGCGAACAGTCTTTCATCTCCATTGGCCGTAGGTCAAGGCGTCCCTCAAGGTTCTATCCTGGCACCCACTTTGTTTAATCTCTACCTGGAACCATTAGGGAACCTTCTAAGCAAATCTGGGATCCATTACCATCTTTATGCAGACGACACTCAAATCTACCTTAAGGTATCTTCCGCACATGATCTCTCACTACTCAACTCTACTCTCAACTCTATTCACAACTGGATGTTAGCTCACCAACTCATTCTGAATCCCGCCAAAACTGAATTCCTCCTCCTCTCAACCTCTCTCTCACCTCCTCCTGTTCAATCTTGGATGGATCAGCTGAACCTACTCAACAACAAACCCATCATTGTCGACAGCGCTAAATCCCTAGGTGTCATTCTTGACAAAAGACTCAACCTAATCTCCCACATCAACTCTATTGCTAAGAACGCACGTTACCAGTTGCGCCTTCTATGGGGGATCCGTCGGTTCTTCCCGGAGAAAGACTTAAAAACCTTGCTACAATCTCTGGTTCTCTCAAGACTGGATTATTGCAATTCTCTTCTGACGGGCCTACCCAAATCCCACCTCTCCCCTCTCAAATCCATCCTCCATTCAGCAGCTCGCTTCATTTCAGGGTCTAAACGAAGCGACCACGTCACTCCTATCCTGTCCTCTCTTCGATGGCTTCCGATCGAGGCAAGATCTATTTACAAAACTGCCTGCATCACACACAAAGCCTTACACACGTCCTCCCCTCGTTACCTGGCGAATAAATTGAAATTGTACGGTGGCTCTCGCCCTTCTCGCAATGCGGAAAAGCTTCTGCTTGAGCCCCCCCGTCTTCAAAAGGGAAAGATCGATGGCGCAATCCTTCTCAGGCAATGCGGTGAGAATCTGGAACTCGCTTCCCCCATTGCTCCGTGCCACCTCCTCTACCCGGATCTTCAAAGCTGACCTCAAATCTCTTCTCTTCCAAAGACACTTTCAGAACTAATATTTTCACTCTCAGGCCCCTCTAGGAAGTTCGCTCTTCACTGTAAATTTGTACTTTTTCCTGTACATTCCTCACCCTTGCGTGCTGTGTTGGATTTTATGTTTGTGTACCCTTCATTTTAAGTCTCCTGTTTAATTCACGCCCTCTCTACTCCCTCAAGGAAGTTCTTCCACTATAGGAAATTCTGTACTCCATGCCTATAGAAGTGCCTTCCCAGTGTGTTCTGAGTGACTGCCACTTATTGCAGTATTATACCTCTATTTGTATTTTGTATCTCATGTATCATGCACACCTGTCACTTTTTCCTCATGTAACGCATACCTCTTTTTGTATCTTGTTTGTTTTGTTATTTGCACAATTGTCACTTTTTCCTCATGTAATGTATGGCTTGCTTTTGTATTATGCTCACTTGTAACCTTCTCCTCATGTAATGTTACTGTTCCTATTGTGAAGCGCTCCGACACCTTCGGGTAAAGTCGGCGCTATATAAAAATGCATTAAATTAAAAATAAAATAAAAATCTGCTTCTCCCTAGCGTGCTGCTTCCTACTCCCACACGCCTTTCTCCCTCGGGTGTCTTGAGATGTTTTCTTGTGCTCAGGAGTTTCAGAAGATATTTATCCACCTAGCCTCCGCCAGTAAAACTGGTAGGAACATCAGCCAAAATGTACTTTTTGGAATGTCAAGCTCTATTACTGCTCAACTACTGCCAAAACCAAAGACTGGATGCGGTAGGAAAGGATGGGAAGACATTTTTAAAGGCTGTAATGCTTGAGCTATAAAGGTCATAAACATGACTTCCTGAATGAGTGATAACTGAGGGTTAATACAGAAGGAGATCCCTCCAGGGGCAGCATAGCAACTCTGGGTATATTCCTGCACTAAGCACTATACAAAACTGTAGGGAGGCAAAACCCAGATGGAGTACCCCTTGTGCGCACTGCTTCAAATACTGTCCTCATCGGGCATCTTCGCCTACTTTGTAAACCATGTGCCTCAAAGGCCCTTGTGAGGAACCCTGCCTGTTTTTAGTTATAGCAGAGCTTACATCTACTGAAGGGGTTAAAAATCAGGTGTATTGTCGCAATTAGGGGAGACAACTCTTCCCATAACCATGGCAACAGAACCTGATTATTGGTTGCAAATGACTGTAGATCACTGGCATAGACCTTTTACTTGCATCAAAGGTGGGGACTCGTTTTCCCTGTTTAAAATCAACGTAATCCCTCTTCACTTTGACCTTGGTGTACATGGTGGGATAGGATACCATTTTCTTAGATATGGCTTAGATCCACAGTTTAAAATATGTGCTAACAAGGAGTACAGATCCTCTTCATATATATCTCTGTGCTTACCTCTCATCACCGCTCAGTTTTCTTTGTTCAACTGATGTAGAAAAAATGCAGCCCTAGCAAGAGTCGACGGAGGCCACGTTGTGGGATTCCACAAGCAACAGCAACTATTATAGGATTGTAAACATCTGTACACCACACAAAGGGAGGTTGACAAATTTGGTTGTATTGGTCTAAATATTTCAGTGTAGCTCTTCCTTAGAGAAGCTGGTTGGTTTTGCGACAACTTTCAACATCTGAATAGAAGCTGGAGCCTGATATAAACATATCAGCTTCCCACTGATTTGGTAATATTATTGCAGTCCTGCCATACTGATCGATAGGACTGAGAAAGGCCAATTTTGTTTTGGGCTAATGAGGAGGCAGAGTGGTGAGAATGCAAAAAAAAAAAAAACCTTGCTGAACAGGAGAAAGTAGTAAAGAATATTGAATGTGGATGTTCCACAACGACATTCCAGGGTATTATCAAAAAGCAACTTAATGTACAAAAATAAAGTTACATAAAATGTATTTTACTTCCCATTCAACTGACCCCTGTTCTCGAGTATCTCACACACACTCCCCACCATCAGTTCTATTTTCATCCCTTACACTCTGACAGGTCAATGAGCAAATCCAGATTTTCCCATGAATGGATCATCCCACTTCATCAGGCATCTATTTATTCCAACATGCCCATTTCCGACATTTATTCACAACCATTTTTTGTCTTTTGATGCATTTTTTACTTCCTTCGGACTTTCACCAAAACTCTCAGCCACTAACGAACAAGTTACTTACCTTCGGTAACGATATATCTGTAAGAAACATTAGTTATAGATTCCTTACCTTAGAATTACCCCCAGGCGTCAGACTGAATCCGGAAAGTTTTTTCGTCAGCAGTACCTCTGCGCGTCGGAAGGTGGCGTTGGTCGACTCCGCGTCCGTCGTTGGCGTCGTGTCGCTGGGATGACGTGCCGGTAGCTACTTAGACGCCGCCCTCGCGCGCTGACGCACAAGTTACTAATTTGTGTAACGATATATCTGTAAGAGACAGTAGTTAGTGACAGATTCCTTACCTTAGAATATCCCCAGGCGTCAGGCTGGATCCGGAAAGTTTTTGCGTAGCAGTACCCTTGCGCGTCGGTAGGCGGCGTCGTGTGGCTCCGCGTCCATCGTCGGCACCGCTGGGATGACGTCGCGGGCAGTACTTAGACGCCGCCCCTGCGCGCTGACGTCAGTTCTGTACACGACTTTCCGCGCCAGGAACGCAGAGCCATGCAAGAAGCTGACATAGGTGTCTGAAAAATACTAGGGCCCTGAAAGGGATGTCCTTAACCCTAGAAATCAGTTCGCAGAACGGGGAGGATGGGTGGGGCGGTAAGGAATCTGTCACTAACTACTGTCTCTTACAGATATATCGTTACACAAGTTAGTAACTTTTGCATCTGAAAGAGACACGTTAGTGACAGATTCCTTACCTTAGAATAGATACCCCAGCAATACCAACCCGGTGGTGGGTCTGCGAACAGATTCAGACAAGGAAGTCCCGGAGGACAGAACGGCCAATGAAGCCGTCCCTCCGGACCTGACTGTCAAGGCAGTAATGTTTGGTAAACGTGTGCAGCGAGGCTCACGTAGCTGCCTGACATATATCCTGTAACGGAACACCGCGGCCTAAAGCCGTGGTAGCAGCCGTAGCCCTGGTGGAATGGGCACGCAGCCCAATAGGAGGCTCCTTCTTAGCCAAAGAATAGCAGGCTTTGATACACAAGGTGACCCAGCGGGAGATGGTCCTTTTGTGTACCGCCCGACCTTTTTTGGCGCCCACGTAGCCAACAAAGAGCTGGTCATCCACCCGGAACTGTTGTGTCCGGTTGATGTAAAAGGAAAGCGCACGTTTTGGGTCCAGACGGTGGAGCCTCTCTTCCTCTCTGGAAGGATGCGGAGGCGGAAAGAAGGTGGGCAAAGTGATGGTCTGCCCAATATGGAAGGCAGTAACCACCTTTGGCAAGAAGGACGGACGCGTCCTAAGAACAACCTTGTCTGGATGAACAGACAGAAAGGGAGGTTTGCATGAAAGAGCCTGGAGCTCACTCACCCGCCGAGCGGAGGTGATGGCCACCAGAAATGCTGTCTTCAGAGTAAGAAGACGAAGAGGACAGTTATGTAGAGGCTCAAAGGGAGCGCACATTAAGAAGGTAAGAACCAAGTTCAAGTCCCACTGAGGCATTACAAACGGAACAGGAGGAAAGAGGTGTGTAATGACTTTAAGAAACCTGTTAACCACAGGGGACTTGAAAAGGGAGGGCTGATCAGGAAGCCGGAGGAAGGCCGATATCGCACAAAGATAGCCCTTGATGGTACCCAGGGCAGAACCCTGTTGGGCCAGAGAAAGAAGGAACAGAAGAACCTCAGAAAGAGGGGCAGAAAGGGGAGTCACAGCCTTTGCTGTGCACCATGCCACAAACTTGTTCCACCTGCAGGCGTATACCACCTTAGTGGAGGGACGCCTGGCTGCCAGAATCACATCACAAACTTCGGGAGGCAAGTCGAAAGGAATCAACTGCCGCCGCTCAATCTCCACGCAAGCAGGTGTAGACTGGACAGGTTCGGGTGGAGGACCGTCCCCTGCTGCTGCGACAGAAGATCCTCCCGAAGAGGCAGACGGATCGGGGGATCGACGCTCATACTGAGTAGCTCGGGATACCAAACTCTTCGAGCCCAGTCCGGAGCCACAAGAATGACTTGGGCCCGGTCGCGCCGAATCTTCTTCAACACTCTGGGTAGAAGTGGTATAGGCGGAAAGGCGTACAACAGACCGCAACTCCACTCGCGACGAAAGCGTCGCCGAGCGAGTGCCGCCTTGGAAATTCCAACGCGCAGAACTGCTGACATTGCGCGTTCTCTTCGGTGGCGAACAGATCTAACCAAGGCTCTCCCCACTGCTGAAAGAGACCTTGCACCATCTCCGAGTGAAGACGCCATTCGTGATCCATCATGCACCTGCGGCTGAGTTCGTCCGCCCTGGCATTCAGGGAACCTGCCAGGTGTTGAACCATCAGGAATATGCCCTGATGTTCCAGCCATGTCCAGAGGCGCAGAGCCTCCTGACAAAGGGTCCACGACCCCACCCCGCCCTGTTTGTTGCAATACCACATGGCGGTGGTGTTGTCTGTGAACACCTGCACTACCTTCCCTTTGACAGAGGGAAGGAATGCCTTCAGTGCAAGTCGGATCGCCCGGAGCTCCAGAAGGTTGATATGGAGCCGGGACTCCGCCGGAGACCAGAGGCCTCTGATCTCCGCCTCTCCCATGTGACCGCCCCATCCCAGAAGGGACGCGTCCGTCACAACTGTGTGCTCTGGCTGGGGAAGGGAGAGGGATCTGCCCATGACCCATTGCCGGTTCGAGAGCCACCACTGCAACTGTTTTGCAGTCCCCTCCGAGATCTGAACGTGATCGGACAGGTTGCCCTGGTGCTGCGCCCACTGGAACTGCAGGTCCCACTGCAGAGCCCGCATATGCCATCTGGCATGATCGACCAGCAGGATGCAGGAGGCCATGAGGCCCAGCAGCCTCAGGGTCATCAGTACCGAAATCCAGGATAAAGGCCGAAAGATCGGAATCATAGCCTGAATATCCCGGACTCGCCGTTCGGGAGGATAAACCCGAAACTGCGTCGTGTCCAGAACTGCTCCGATGAAAAGGAGCTGTGGAGAAGGAAGCAGGTGCGACTTCGGCACGTTGATGGAGAACCCCAGCGAGTGCAGGAGTTCGGCCGTTGTCTGGAGGTGGGAGACCACTGCCTGGGACGAGCCCGCCTTCAGCAGCCAGTCGTCGAGGTAGGGGAAGACTGGAACCCCTGCCCGGCGCAGATGGGCTGCGACCACCGCCATCACTTTCGTGAACACCCGAGGGGCGCTGGTAAGGCCAAAAGGGAGCACGGTGAACTGAAAATGCTCGAGGCCTACCGTGAACCGCAGGTAACGCCGGTGGGCCGGCAGGACGGGGGGATGTGGAAATATGCGTCCTGCAAGTCCAACGCTACCATCCAGTCTCCAGGGTCGAGAGCAGTCAAGACCTGAGCTAGGGTGAGCATCTTGAACTTCTCCTTCCGGAGGAAGCGATTGACGTTCCGGAGGTCCAAGATAGGACGCATGTCCTCCTTGTCCTTTTGGGCACCAGAAAGTAGTGGGAGTAGCAACCACGTCCTACTTATGGGGTCGGAACACGCTCGATGGCCCTCTTGGCCAAGAGGGCCGCAACTTCCTTTTGAAGAAGCACCAAGTGATCCCCTGACATGCGGTGGAATTGAGGTGGCATGGCTGGGGGATGGTCACGAAGGGGAGGGAGTGGCCCCTTCGGACAATGTCCAAGACCCACCTGTCCGAGGTGATGGCACGCCAGTGGTGAAGGTGATGGCGGACCCTGCCCCCTACTGGAGTGCTGTGCACCTGAAAGGAAGGACTAGGAGGGCTTGGAGGCCGCGGACGGGGCGGGGTTGGTGGCCTGACCCGCACGCTGGTTGCCTGACCCGCCACGGCGGGAGCCACGTCCTCGGCCACGCGAAGACGCTTGCTGCGCGGGCCGGTGGCTGGGCAGCGGACGTGACTGGGCGCCCCTTCCGTGGCCACGAAAGGGGCGAAAAGCAGACTGTTGCTGAGGGCACACAGCAGAAAGGCCCAGGGACTTGGCTGTAGCCCGCGAGTCCTTAAAGCGCTCCAGCGCATGGTCTGCCTTTGTCCCAAAAAGACCGACTCCATCAAAGGGCATGTCCATAAGAGAGTTTTGGACATCACCCGAGAAACCAGTGGTCCTCAGCCAGGCGTGACGGCGCAGCGCCACTGTCGTCGCAAGCGATCTGCCTAGCTAGTCGGCGGTATCAAGGCCACATCTGATGGTGTACTTTGCCGCATCTCTTCCCTCCGCAATGGTGAGGGAAAGCAGTGTCTGGACCTCCTCAGGACACTGGGGCAGGACTTGCGCCACCGAGTCCCACAAGGAGTGGGAATATCGGCCCAAGAGGCAAGTGGTGTTGACTGACCGCAAGCCAGCACTGGCGGAAGAAAAGACCTTCTTCCCAAATTGATCCAGGCGTTTGGATTCCCTATCCGGGGGAGCGGTAGGGGAAGGCGCTTTGGGAAGCAGAGGCTTGGACCACCAAGCTCTCAGGGGTGGGGTGTAGAGAGAGAAACGGGGGGGGGGGGTCGCCCGGAGCAGGGCGATGGCGTCGGGCCACGTTCCTATCCACAGGAGCCCCTGTGGTGGGCTTGGACCAGGTGCCCAAAAGAACGTCTGAAAGCGCCTTGTTGAACGGCAGCAGTGGCTCCGAGGAGGTAGCCACCGGCTGAAGCACTTCCGTCAGGATATTAGTCCTGACAGCCACTGTAGGCAACTGGAGGTTTAAGGCCCCAGCTGCTCTACGCAACACCGTTGCAAAGTTTGCTCCCTCCTCCGTTGCCACGGATGGAGGAGACAGCATGCCAGAGTCAGGGGAGGTGTCCAGCCCACTGGCATCCCCAAGTTCCTCAGTCCAGTCCTGATCAAACTCACACTGCTGTGTGAGAGGGTCATCAGACCCCTCCCAGTTATCTCCGTCCTCCAATTCAGGTTCAAAATAAGGAGGAGGAGGGACATGTGGGACCCAAAGTCCCAGCGGCGTCGGAGCCGGCGTCTAGCGACGCCGGTCCGGCGCCATGTCCGGATCCGGAGAGAACCGGGGAACGACAGGGCGGCGTCGGGAACGGCACCGGAGACATCGGCGCCGGCGGAGGTGAAGTTAGGTCAACCGGCGTCGATGGGGGTTGCGGCAGCACCGGAATCGAGGCCGGGACCGAGGCTGGTGTTACAGGCGGCGCCGGGACCGGAGTCGCCGGCGGCGCCGGGGAAACCCCATCAGGGCCCGCGGGGCCCGAAGCCGCACCGGGGGGACCTTGAGGCCCGAAAAGGCGGGCCATGGCCGACAGGAATTTCTGTATCTCGGCCGGAGTCGCCCCCGAACCCGGGAAGGACGGGTAATGCGGGGGCGGCTCCACAGGCACTCCCGGAGCCGCGGGGACGGTGCCGATAGGAGCCTCAGCCGAGTCGCGAGACCGGCGGCGAGCCTTCGAGCGATGACGCTTCTTAGACTTTGTATGCTTCGACTTACCGGAGGAGTGCGAAGACTTGGACCCCGACGACCGATGAGGACTCCGCGACCGGCCCCTCGACCTCTCACGTGACCGGGGCTTGGTGTGGCGCGGAGCCGACTGCCGGACCTCGGGGAGCTTTCGAGACCGCTCTCGCAAAGCCTTCGGGTGCAAGGCCCGGCAGTCGGGGCACGACTTTGTGTCGTGGTCGCGGCCGAGGCAGTAGAGACACTCTAAGTGCGGGTCTGTGATCGACATCATGCGACCACAGACGTCGCATGGCTTGAAGCCGGGCATCCCTACCGACACCTTCGGAGTCGAGAGACTCGTGTAGAAAAACAGTGAAAAATCACCAAAAAGTTAGTCAAAAAAGATGACTAGGGCACTGCTCTTCCCGGATCTGCGCTTACTGGCGCGATAAAAGAAGAACTGACGTCAGCGCGCAGGGGCGGCGTCTAAGTCCTGCTCGCTACGTCATCCCGGCGGTCCCGATGCCGACGACGGAGCCGCACGACGCCACCTACCGACGCGCAAGGGTACTGCTACGCAAAAACTTTCCAGATCCAGCCTGACGCCTGGGGATATTCTAAGGTAAGGAATCTGTCACTAACGTGTCTCTTTCAGATGTCAGTTCTGTACACGACTTTCCGCGCCAGAAACACAGAGCCATGTAAGACACTGACCACTGGTGCACTAAACTAGGGCCCTGAAAGGATATCCTTAACCCTAGAAATCAGTTCGCAGAACGGGGAGGATGGGTGGGGCGGTAAGGAATCTATAACTAACTAATGTTTCTTACAGATATATCGTTACCGAAGGTAAGTAACTTGTTCATCTGAAAGAAACACGTTAGTTATAGATTCCTTACCTTAGAATAGATACCCCAGCAATACCAACCCCGGTGGTGGGTCTGCGAACCAAGATCACACCAGAAAATCCTGGAGAACAGAACGACCAAAGAAGCCGTCTCTCCGGACTTGGCTGTCCAGACAGTAGTGTTTCGTAAACGTGTGCAGTGATTCCCACGTAGCTGCCTGACAGATGTCATGTAGAGGAACTCCTCTGCCCAAGGCAGTAGTGGCTGCAGTCGCCCTGGTGGAATGGGCGCGTAGCCCCACTGGAGGCTCCTTTTTTGCCAGAGAACAGCATGCTTTTATACACAAAATGACCCATCGACAAATGGTTCGCTTGTGTACGGCCCAACCTTTCTTGGCACCCACGTAGCCAACAAAGAGTTGGTCATCCTCCAGGAACTGTTTGTGCGATCCAGATAGAAAGAAAGCGCACGTTTTGGGTCCAGACGGTGGAGCTCTCCTCCTCTTTCGAAGGATGCGGAGGCAGAAAGAAGGTGGGCAAAGTGATAGTCTGCCCGATGTGGAAGGCAGTGACAACCTTGGGCAGGAAGGATGGACGAGTCCTAAGGACAACTTGGTCCGGATGCACAGAGAGAAAAGGAGGCTTAGAAGAAAACACCTGGAGCTCACTCACTTGTCTAGCAGAGGTGATGGTCACCAGGAACGCAGTTTTGAGAGTCAAGAGCCTTAAAGGACAGTAGTGAAGCGGCTCAAAGGGAGCGAACATTAAATAAGTTAAAACCAGGTTCAAGTCCCACTGAGGCATAACGAAGGGAATAGGAGGAAAGAGATGAGTTATGCCTTTCAAGAATCGACTTACAAACTTGGACTTGAAAAGGGAAGGCTGATCTGGAAGCCGAAGGAAGGCAGAGATGGCCGAAAGATAGTCCTGGATAGTGCCCAGAGCAGAGCCCTGCTGGGCTAGAGAAAGAAGAAACAAGAGAACCTCAGAAAGAGGGGCAGAAAGGGGATCCACAGCCTTTGCTGTGCACCATGCCACAAACTTGTTCCACCGGCAGGCGTATACCGTCCTAGTGGAGGGACGCCTGGCTGCCAAGATTACATCACAGACTTCAGGAGGCAGGTCGAAAGACGTTAACTGCCGCCGCTCAATCTACACGCAAGGAGGTGGAGACTGGACAGGTTCGGGTGGAGGACCATCCCCTGCTGCTGCGACAGAAGATCCTCCCGAAGAGGCAGTCTGAACGGAGGATCGATGGCCATGTTGAGCAGCTCTGGATACCAGACTCTCCGTGCCCAATCCGGAGCCCCAAGAATGACTTGGGCCCGGTCGCGCCTGATCTTCTTTAGCACTCTGGGCAGAAGTGGTATAGGCAGAAAGGCGTACAACAGACCGCAACTCCACTCACGACGAAAGGGTCGCCTAGCGAGTGCCGCCTTGGAAATTCCAACGCGCAGAATTGCTGACAATGCGCGTTCTCGTCGGTGGCGAATAGATCTAACCAAGGCTCTCCCCACTGTTGAAAGAGACCTTGCACCACCTCCGAGTGAAGACGCGCCATTCGTGATCCATCATGCACCTGCGGCCGAGTTCGTCCGCCCTGGCATTCAGAGAACCTGCCAGGTGTTGAACCACCAGGGATATGCCCTGATGTTCCAGCCATGTCCAGAGGCGGAGGGCCTCTTGACACAGGGTCCACGACCCCACCCCGCCCTGTTTGCTGCAGTACCACATGGCGGTGGTGTTGTCCGTGAACACCTGCACTACTCTTCCCCGGACAGAGGGAAGGAATTCTTTCAGTGCAAGACGAATCGCCCGGAGCTCCAGAAGGTTGATGTGGAGCCCGGACTCCACCGGAGACCTCTGATCTCCGCCTCTGCCATGTGACCACCCCATCCCAGAAGGGATGCGTCCGTCACCACAGTGTGGTCTGGTTGGGGAAGGGAGAGGGATCTCCCATTGACCCAATCCTGGTTCGTGAGCCACCACTGCAGTTGTCGTGCAGTGCCCTCCGAGATCTGGACGCAATCGGACAGATTACCCTGATGCTGCGCCCACTGGAACTTCAGGTCCCACTACAGAGCCCACATATGCCACCTGGCATGATCGACCAGCAGGATGCAGGAGGCCATGAGGCCCAGCAGCCTCAGAGTCATTCAGACCGAAACCCGGGATAGAGACTGAAAGATCGGAATCATAGCCTGAATATCCCGGAGTCGCGGTTCGGGAGGATAGACCCGAAACCGCGTCGTGTCCAGAACCGCTCCGATGAAGAGGAGCTTCTGAGAGAGAATCAGGTGTGACTTCGGCACATTGATGGAGAACCCCAGTGAATGCAGGAGGTCGGCCGTAGTCTGGAGGTGGGAGACGACTGCCTGGGGCGAGCCCGCCTTCAACAGCCAGTCATTGAGATAGGGGAAGACTGAAACCCCTGATCTGCGCAGATGAGCTGCGACCACCGCCATCACTTTCGTGAACACCCGAGGGGCGCTGGTAAGGCCAAAGGGGAGCACCGTAAATTGAAAATGCTCGTGGCCTACCGTGAACCGCAGGTAACGCCGGTGGGCCGGCAGGACGGGGATGTGAAAATAAGCGTACTGCAAGTCCAACACTACCATCCAGTCTTCCGGGGCGAGGGCAGACAAGACCTGAGCAAGCGTCAACATCTTGAACTTCTCCTTCCGGAGGAAGCGGTTGACGTCCCTCGGATAAAAGATAGGGGGGGGGGGGGGAGGCTGCTGGGCACTTATATGGCTCCATTGACGTAACTTCCGTGGACGACATCAGGACGGACCCGGGCGACGCCGTCCCCCAGCGTGCAGAGGTACTGCTGGGGAAAAAGTTTTCCGGATCCAGTCTGACGCCTGGGGATATTCTAAGTTAAGGAATCTGTGGCTAGATGTCTCTATCAGATGTGTGCCGATAGGTGGTGTTGTGTGACTCAGTGGAGACGTTGTTCCACTCTGGAAGTGACGTGCAGAACAGCATATAAGCTCCATGAATGCACACTGTTAGCTGCTTTCTTAAGCTGTCCGTGCCCTCAGGCAAAGAGCTCATCAGCAGGCTGCTATGATCAGTGTTCAAGTCTCTTGTTTGAGACCCTTTTAGATGGGAAAAAAGTCCAGTTCACAAAACGGAGAGGTGGGAGGTTCAGTGAGGAAGCTGATGTTAGAGCATGCACCAGAAAGAGCGTTACCAAACATAAGCAACTTGTTCTTTTAATGGATACTTCTAACCGCAGATTGCTCACCTTGTCAAATGGATAACGCAGCAGTGCCTCCCCAGGCATCCAGTGTCCATGCGCTATCAAAATGTTTTGCAGGCCTGAACTGGCAAAATACCCATCTCAACGGACCGGACTATTGAGGCAGTAGTGTTTTGTGAATATGTGTACTGACGTCCACAAAGCAGCCCGGCAAATCTCAAGAACAGTTACTCCGCGTGCTAAAGCAGTGGTGTCCGCCTTTCGGAGGCTGCTTCTTGACCAGTCCATAGCAGATATTGATGCAGAGCAAAACCCATCAAGAGATGGTCCGCTTCTGTCTTGTCGCTTTGTGAGCCAGGAGACGTAATGGACAGCCGTGCATCGGCTCAGAGGGAGTACACATTATAAAACTTAAGAACCAAATTTAAATCTTACTGTGGCATCATAATGGGCTTTGGTGGAAATAAATGTTGCAAACCTTTCAAAAAATCTCATCACAAGCAGTGATTTAAATAGGCTGATCCACCAACTGCAGCAAAAAAAAAAAAAAAAAAAAAAAACACTAAGAGCTGACTAATAGCCTTTAACAGTGCCTAAAGCATGTGCTTGCTATACAAGGGACAAAACGTCAGACAACTTGGTCTTCAGGGGGTCAATCTGGCAAGTGCCCCACCATACCACAAATCTGCCCCAACGACTGGCATACACCAATTTTGTAGAGGGATACATCACCGCAAAAATGACATCAGGAGGAAGGTCAAATGAGGCCAACTGTTGCTGCTCAATCTCCAAGCATAGAGATTCAGATTGCGCAGGCCCGGGTCCGCCACCCTGTTGTGCTGCTGCAACAGTAGATCCTCCCAAAGACTCAGCTTGATCAGAGGACAGATGCTCATGCCCAGGAGTTCCGAGCACCACGCACTCCTGGCCCAATTTGGTGCCACTAGAATGACTTGGGCCTGGTCATTCATGATCTTCAGAACTCAGGGCAGGAGAGGCAGTGGTGGGGAGGCACAAGGAATCCTGAACCCCACTCTTGGAAGACCGCGTCTGCGAGAGATAGACTCCTTGGGAACAAATTGATGTGGAGTTGAGCATCAGACAGAGACCACAGGTTGCCGATTTCCACCTTTACTAAGGTGGCCACCCCAACTTAGAAGTGATGCATTAGTCAGCACTCTTAAATTTGTGTGGGTTAAGGAGAGAGGTCTGCCAAAGACTCACTCAGAAGCTAACTCTGCAGGTTTCAGTCTCATCCGAAATGTCAAAACAATCGAAAAGATTCTCCTGGTGCTGTGCCCACTGGAACTTTAGGTCTCACTGCAGAGCTTGCATATGCCATTTGATTTGTGTCACCAGCAGGATGCCAGCAATGTCAGGTGCATCAGAGTCATCTGTACTGAGATCCATGACAAAGGCTGAAATATCAAGATTGTAGACCAAACGCCCTTGACTCTCTGCTCCCGGGGAAAAGAACATAACCATACCATATCCAGAATGGCCACAAATAAAGGGAACGTCTGCAAAGGGATCAGGGGTGACTTTGGAACGTTGATAGTGAACCCCAACAATGTTATCTGGAGGTGGTTGACAACTGACTGAGATGAGCCTGCCTTCAAAGCAGTCAAGGTAGGGGGAGCCTGGTACCTCACTACCCCTACCCCAAAAGGTGTGTTTTTACTACAATCATCACTTTTGTGAACACCTGAGGAGCCCTGGTGAGGCCAAAAGGGAGCACCGTGAAGTGAAAATGCAGCTGGCCCACTGTGAACCTCGGGTAGTGCATGCAGGACGTTAATATGGTATTAAGAGTCCTGCAGGTCCAACACCACCATTCAGTCTCTAGAGTACACAGGACCTGGGCTAGCGTGATAATTCTGAATTAGTCCTTGGGACAAAGGCCTTGGTCCTTCTTTGTGCACAAGGAAGCAGTTGAAGTAACTTCAAGTACCTATTTCCGAGGCCGGTACCCTCTCAGTGGCCCCTTTAAGGGGTGGGGGGGGGGGGGGGGGGCCGGGGTGGAGCTCAAATTTGACAATTTTGAGGATCCACTTCTCTGAAGTAATGGCTTGCCACCAGTGGAGGAAATCTCGGATCCTGGTCTTCGCAGGATGAATGTGCCGAGAGGGACACACTAAAGAGGTTTTGCAGCTGCAGCAGCTGAGGGAGGCAGGGGACTGAGCTACCCATTGTCCCTGATGTTCTGTGCACTGCCTTTGCAAGCCATGACCTCTGCCACGAAAAATATGGGAGGCCTGTTGGGCTAGTAGCAGGGTCCGACACTGCTGGTATTGGAAACCCCTATTGTGCCTTGAGAGGGGCACAATTGGGGATGGAACTGTCTAGGTGGGGCAGACAGACCCAAGGAACTTGCTGTGGCCCTGCTTTCTTTAAAAAGCTCCAGGGCAGAGTCTGCTTTCTTGTCAAAAAGGCAAGTGCGATTAAATGTCATGTCCATCAAGGATACTTGGAGAAGACTGTCTCACAGGGCTCTTTAAAAATTGTTCACTCTTGAATTTCACACTGTAACCACACCCCTGCTTAACTTCAATCAACTCACTCTTCACGCCTCTCCCAAACATTCATTCTCTCAGAACTGCAGCCCATTTTCCCAGTACCCAGCTGGCCACCCTCCCCCTTGAACCGGAGGGACTACCATTCTACTAAAGTTTAGAAAAGTACTGAAGAACCATCTGGTCCTTCTTCAGCATCTCCAAAGTCCATCAATTGGTTCAGGATCATCAGACAGTTAAGGATTCAGGCCTCCTGCAAAATGACTAGGCAATCTAAGCAGCAGCAAACAGAGGAATTAAGGAAGTCTGTCAAGAAAGCCTAGGGAGCATCAGGGGCCTGAGCACAAAACTCCCTTTTTCCCCACCATGAACGAACACGTCATGCAAACATCACGAGCAGTCATTAAGTGGACACGATAGTGCCTGCCTCCTATGGGTTGAATGCCCCACCTTCCCCCCCAAATATTAGAAGTCGTATCCATTTCTTTAAAGCATCAGCCCTCCATCAAAAGTACCATCTAACATGGTGCAGAGCAGGGCAAGGTGGGCGCATGCATAGCAAGCCACTGTTGGGATGACTGCCCATGGGACAGAGGCCTAGGACTACCTATCAATATTATTCTTGGGTACAAGCTGTAAAGGCCCAAATCAGGATGTTATGCTTTCACTCAATCTCAAATATTTCAAGGTGGGGACTGCAAAGCAGGTAAGCATGGTGTCCTTTTTTCGCTTCTGAGCACAACTGTTTTGCTACTTCTACTGAGTGGCTCATTGGGCGCGCCCACTTCTGCAAAATGCTGTGAATGCTGTAACACTTTGCTGTTTATAGAATGCTCTGTTTCCTTATCAGTGTTGCCTAGATACCCCCATGACCCCAAGTCTCCAGAGATGAAGACCTCGAACAAAACGTCACATAAACAGGCAACAATTTAGGAACGACTTCCTATATCAACTGTAAACATTGCCAATGTGTGTGCTACACATCAATAGATCCAGAGGGGCTCTGGCAAGAGCTTGCTCTGTTGCTGACCAGACCACTAACCTGTTTTTGGACATCCAATTTGGTACAAAGTCAGATAGACATTTAGTGTTCTAAATAAGTGCACAAAGTAGCACGAAACACCTGTAATATACAGTTGCATCACGTACTGAAAACCTGTGATGTTACAACTGTTCTGTGCAATGAAAACCTGAGTAGTTGAAATAGTAGTGCTGCACATTGGTGTAAGCATGGATGCTGCACACTGACAACCCGTGATGTAACAGTTGTCATGTGCATAGAAACCATCGATATAGGATTGGTATTGGAAATTGCGATACATAGTTGTGACGCTCATTGTACATTGGAACCTGTGGTAGCATTATCTTGTAGCACAACAATGGAATTGGTGTGCTTTACTGTCACATGTAACCACGAACACATGCTGCGTGCACTAAGATAACCAATAAATGTCTATGTGCTATGGTAATCAGGACTATGTCTAGAACTAAGCCAAAAGAACATGTTCCTGGTCATCTCATCCTTGATATTTGTCATGAGTCACCACGCGTGGAAGTTATATCGCTCATGAGTATTAACAGCACTGTGCTTTCTGAGTGTATGATTAGGCTTCTAGTAACTGAATTAGCAGGAGTTAAATGTACCAGAAAAAAAAAACACTGTGGAATTTGTATTCCGTTAGGCCAATGTTGGTGGAGAAGTCAAGAACTGGTAAGGAAGGAATCTTACAGAGGAGCTGGGATACAAAGGGCAGTAATAACTCCAGGTAAATGCACTAGACCCATCTGTTTCTCCCTGCAAGCCAAGCGTTGAATCATCATGTATTCTCTTATGCTATTTTAGCTTGTTCATCCCCTCTGATGTGGTTACCAGGTTCAACACCACTCTTGTTTAATCAGTGATGGGCAAGTTATTGGGTCCCTGCTGGAAAAAATCTTGCAGGATTTAGAGAAAGAGTTGGCAAGTGTGGGGGACAAGACTGAAAGGACCAACATGAAAAGCATGATTCATCTTCTGGAAAAGCTTCATGTAGAGCAAATGCTGCATGGGCAAATGGGTGTTCCTCTCGGTTTACCCTTATGGGTGAGGTTCTGCAGGGTCCTACATAGCTACCTTAATTACAGTGCCTTAAGCCGAAGGAAACCACTTAGAGATTTCTATGGCTCCTTCATTGAGAAGGATGGAGGTGACTCAAGTTAAACACCACCCTGATCCAGTGTTTACATTTTTGTGTAGATGACAGCATTTCCAGTTCTGAAGATCAAGTTGCCTTTGATTTGCTTACGTCATGGGAAACTAAGACTGGTGCATTCTCCCGGTTTTGCACAGGCATATTTTATAGCATTCTGACTTGTTTGTTGCTGAGCTGCAATTAATGTCAGACTGCAGAACCATGACTCGAACAGTCAGTATCTAGCTCATAGAATTGGAAAGGGAAGTTGAAAGTCTGAGCGATTTAACCCAGTTTCACCACTTGGCCATATAAGCTGATTTGTCTAACAGCAAAACACTTATTTTACAGGGGACTGATTGTGAATTGTTCAACGAACAGAGGTGCCTTGATCACAATGCGCCTGCTACAGGATCACTGCCTTGTAGAGATCAGAGGCAAAGAAATTACATGAGCACCAGGAAACAAACAAGTTGTCAAATAAAACATGTGGAGCCCATGCAAATTAGGAGTGACCCGTGTTCACCAAAGTAAAATGTCTGCCCTTAATAAGCTGGTGCAATGGTGTTTTTTCACTGCAAGCATATTTAACAAAATATAGGAATAAAACATGCTGCCACCGAAATGTGGTTGTCGTGTACTTGCAATAAAAATGTGAAGTTCAAAATAATTCACTGATCGTCATTTTACCACTGATTTGATTTAAATAAACCTTTTAGTTGTGTCATGCATTTTCTTATTTGTAAAGGAGAGAAGAATAAACAAAGATTTAACTAAATACTTAAATTGCAGGCAAATACATTACAATTCCACTTACGCACTTTATAACTTAAACGATAATTCACCCAGAGTGCAGGCAAAATAAATGAAGTTATTTAAATATAAAAAGAATTTGAAGAAGAAAAAAAATCACATTTTGAACTAGCTTTGTCACTACAGAGAGATAACTTTTTAGGTCGATGAGAACAATGTACACAGGCTTTGTACAGACGATCAAATAGACGAGAAAGTGACCTGAACCATTCCCCCATGCTGTAGTGGGTGGAAAGAAAACATGAATGACTGTTTAAAAGACCAATAGACTAAGCCTGCTGACCAACACCTTTATGTACGTACAAAAAATCTAAACCTAATTTACCAGACCCAAAATGGAGAGTAATCAACCTCTCCTAGTATTGTGGTCAAGAAAGACATGGTGTCGAGAACTGTACTAGGAAACCAAAGAGTTAATGGAAAATACCTGGTACCAGCGAATAACACCCCCCAGGTAGCTGCAAATCACATGTCTGTGAACATATCCTTATCATTTCTCACAATGACTTTACAACATGTTTCTGTAATGACCCTTTTGGGGGCAACAAGACCTTCTGCAATTGGACCTGTGCTCTTGCCTAGAAGATGCCGATCAAATGGAAGATCAATCCCAAACAGGAGAGTGGTTGAAGGCAAACAGCCGCCACTGGAAGAGATCCCATATCATGTGGCTAAGGATAGCATTAGATGTTTGGGAATGGGAAGGGACACCGAGTGCCTTCTGGAACTCAGATGTGCTACAGGTTTGAGTGATAATAGGCATGAGCTGGCTCTCGGCAGCTTATGCCTAATATCATGCCTATTGATTAACACAAAAAGACCACAAATACCCGGCAAGCTGCCTTGTTCGAACACTGGATTCCCAACAAGTGAGTGTCAGATCTCAGTACATGCTGCTTTAAGTCTGCCGGACCTTTGGGTCTTGCAAAAATGTTATCTAGTCCTGGCAAACAAATATAGAGATGGAGGCTGTGTCTTCAGTAAAAACCTTTCGGGCACCCCAACGACATATTGGGAATTCAATTGCTACATTGCTCTTGGGCACAGGGCACTTAGTCTACCTAGAAGGATCAACACCCGGCCCATAAAAGCTATTCTACTTAGCAGAATCGATAAAGGCCTACTAAAATAAATAGCTGAAACTGCTTCACCAGGCACTCCGTGCTATTCCTTTGTTTTTCACTTCCAAAAAACAGGCGGCGGGTTGCAGATTTCTATAGATTATAAAGCCCTAAATCATAATACAATAAAAATATTAACCTCCGATTCCAATTATGCTGAAACAGATCAGCACAACAACAATCATCTACTAATAAGACCTGTACAAGGCTCATCACCTTTAACATGTCTGGGAAGGAGGTGAATGGAAAACGAACTTCAGGATCAAATTTAGTACATCTGCATATCAAATTGCACAAGTTACTAACTTGTGTAACGATATATCTGTAAGAGACAGTAGTTAGTGACAGATTCCTTACCTTAGAATATCCCCAGGCGTCAGGCTGGATCCGGAAAAGTTTTTTGCGTAGCAGTACCCTTGCGCGTCGGTAGGCGGCGTCGTGCGGCTCCGCGTCCGTCGTCGGCGTCGTGATCGCCGGGATGACGTCGCGGGCAGTACTTAGACGCCGCCCCTGCGCGCTGACGTCAGTTCTGTACACGACTTTCCGCGCCAGGAACGCAGAGCCATGCAAGAAGCTGACATAGGTGTCTGAAAAATACTAGGGCCCTGAAAGGGATGTCCTTAACCCTAGAAATCAGTTCGCAGAACGGGGAGGATGGGTGGGGCGTAAGGAATCTGTCACTAACTACTGTCTCTTACAGATATATCGTTACACAAGTTAGTAACTTGTGCATCTGAAAGAGACACGTTAGTGACAGATTCCTTACCTTAGAATAGATACCCCAGCAATACCAACCCCGGTGGTGGGTCTGCGAACAAAGATCAGACAAGGAAGTCCCGGAGGACAGAACGGCCAAAGTAGCCGTCCCTCCGGACCGGACTGTCAAGGCAGTAATGCTTTGTAAACATGTGCAGCGAGGCCCACGTAGCTGCATGACAGATATCCTGCAGCGGAACACCGCGGCCTGAAGCCGTGGTAGCAGCCGTTGCCCTGGTGGAATGGGCACGCAGCCCAACAGGAGGCTCCTTCTTAGCCAAAGAATAGCAGGCCTTGATGCACAAGGTAACCCAGCGGGAGATGGTTCGTTTGTGCACCGCCCGACCTTTTTTGGCGCCCACGTAGCCAACAAAGAGCTGGTCATCCACCCGGAAGTGTTTTGTGCGGTCGATATAGAAGGAGAGCGCACGTTTTGGGTCCAGACGGTGGAGCCTCTCTTCCTCTCTGGAAGGATGCGGAGGCGGAAAGAAGGTGGGCAAAGTGATGGTCTGCCCAATGTGGAAGGCAGTAACCACCTTTGGCAAGAAGGACGGACGCGTCCGAAGAACAACCTTGTCTGGATGGACAGACAGAAAGGGAGGTTTGCATGATAGAGCCTGGAGCTCACTCACCCGCCGAGCGGAGGTGATGGCCACCAGAAAGGCTGTCTTCAGAGTCAGAAGACGAAGAGGACAGTTATGGAGAGGCTCAAAGGGAGCGTACATTAAAAAGGTAAGAACCAAGTTCAAGTCCCACTGAGGCATCACAAACGGAACAGGAGGGAAGAGGTGTGTAATGCCTTTTAAGAACCTGTGAACAACAGGGGACTTGAAAAGGGAGGGCTGATCAGGGAGCCTGAGGAAGGCCGAGATAGCACAAAGATAACCCTTGATGGTACCCAGGGCAGAACCCTGTTGGGCCAGAGAAAGAAGGAACAGAAGGACCTCAGAAAGAGGGGCAGAGAGGGGATTCACAGCCTTTGCTGTGCACCATGCCACAAATTTGTTCCACCTGCAGGCGTATACCACCTTAGTGGAGGGACGACTGGCTGCCAGAATCACATCACAAACTTCGGGAGGCAAGTCGAAAGGAATCAACTGCCGCCGCTCAATCTCCACGCAAGCAGGTGTAGACCGGACAGGTTCGGGTGGAGGACCGTCCCCTGCTGCTGCGACAGAAGATCCTCCCGAAGAGGCAGACGGATCGGGGGATCTACGCTCATACTGAGTAGCTCGGGATACCAAACTCTTCGAGCCCAGTCCGGAGCCACAAGGATGACTTGGGCCCGGTCGTGCCGAATCTTCTTCAACACTCTGGGTAGAAGTGGTATAGGCGGAAAGGCGTACAACAGACCGCAACTCCACTCGCGACGAAAAGCGTCGCCGAGCGAGTGCCGCCTTGGAAATTCCAACGCGCAGAACTGATGACATTGCGCGTTCTCTTCGGTGGCGAATAGATCTAACCAAGGCTCTCCCCATTGTAGAAAGAGTCCTTGCGCCACTTCCGAGTGAAGACGCCATTCGTGATCCATCATGCACCTGCGGCTGAGGTTCGTCCGCCCTGGCGTTCAGGGAACCTGCCAGGTGTTGAACCATCAGGAACATGCCCTGATGTTCCAGCCATGTCCAGAGGCGCAGAGCCTCCTGACAAAGGGTCCACGACCCCACCCCGCCCTGTTTGGTGCAGTACCACATGGCGGTGGTGTTGTCTGTGAACACCTGCACTACCTTCCCTTTGACAGAGGGAAGGAATGCCTTGAGTGCAAGTCGGATCGCCCGGAGCTCCAGAAGGTTGATATGGAGCCGGGACTCCGCCGGAGACCAGAGGCCTCTGATCTCCGCCTCTCCCATGTGACCGCCCCATCCCATAAGGGACGCGTCCGTCACAACTGTGTGCTCTGGCTGGGGAAGGGAGAGGGATCTGCCCATGACCCATTGCCGGTTCGAGAGCCACCACTGCAACTGTTTTGCAGTCCCCTCCGAGATCTGGACGTGATCGGACAGGTTGCCCTGGTGCTGCGCCCACTGGAACTTCAGGTCCCACTGCAGAGCCCGCATATGCCATCTGGCATGATCGACCAGCAGGATGCAGGAGGCCATGAGGCCCAGCAGCCTCAGGGTCATCCGTACCGAAACCCAGGATAAAGGCTGAAAGATCGGAATCATAGCCTGAATATCCCGGACTCGCCGTTCGGGAGGATAGGCCCGAAACTGCGTCGTGTCCAGAACTGCTCCGATGAAAAGGAGCTGTGGAGAAGGAACCAGATGCGACTTCGGCACATTGATGGGAGAACCCCAGCGAGTGCAGGAGTTCGGCCGTAGTCTGCCTGGGACGAGCCCGCCTTCAGCAGCCAGTCGTCAAGGTAGGGGAAGACTGAAACCCCTGCCCGGCGCAGATGAGCTGCGACCACCGCCATCACTTTCGTGAACACCCGAGGGGCACTGGTAAGGCCAAAGGGGAGCACGGTGAACTGAAAGTGCTCGAGGCCTACCGTGAACCGTAGGTAACGCCGGTGGGCCGGCAGGACGGGGATGTGGAAATAAGCGTCCTGCAAGTCCAACACTACCAACCAGTCTCCAGGGTCGAAGGCAGTCAAGACCTGAGCTAGGGTGAGCATCTTGAACTTCTCCTTCCGGAGGAAGCGATTGACGTTCCGGAGGTCCAAGATAGGACGCATGTCCTCCTTGTCCTTTTTGGGCACCAGAAAGTAGTGGGAGTAGCAACCACGCCCTACTTCTGGGGTCGGAACATGCTCGATGGCCCTCTTGGCCAAGAGGGCCGTGACTTCCTTCTGTAGAAGCATCAAGTGATCCCCTGACATGCGGTGGAATTGAGGTGGCATGGCTGGGGGGTGGTCTCGAAGGGGAGGGAGTAGCCCTTCGGACAATGTCCAAGACCCACCTGTCCGAGGTGATGGGACGCCAGTGGTGAAGGTGATGGCGGACCCTGCCCCCTACTGGCGTGCTGTGCACCTGAAAGGAGGGACTAGGAGGGCTTGGAGGCCGCGGACGGGTTGGAGGTGGTGGCCAGACCCGCACGCTGGTTGCCCGAACCGCCACGACGGTATCCACGTCCTCGGCCACGCGAAGGCGCTTGCTGCGCGGGCCGTTGGCCGGGCTGCTGACGTGACTGGGCGCCCCTCCCGTGGCCACGAAAGGGGCGAAAAGCAGACGTGAGCGGAGGGCGCACAACAGCAAGGCCCAGGGACTTGGCAGTAGCCCGCGAGTCCTTGAAACGCTCCAGCGCATGGTCTGCCTTTGAACCAAAAAGACCGACTCCATCAAAGGGCATGTCCATGAGTGTATTCTGGACATCCCCCGAAAACCAGTGGTCCTCAGCCAGGCGTGGCGACGCAGCGCCACCGTCGTTGCAAGCGATCTGCCCAGCGAGTCGGCGGTATCAAGGCCACAACGTATGGTGTATTTAGCCGCATCTCGCCCTTCCGCAATGGCGCGGGTAAGCAGTGTCTGGACCTCCTCAGAACACTGCGGCAAAACAGTCTCCACCGAATCCCACAGGGAGTGGGTATATCGGCCCAAGAGGCAAGCGGTGTTGACGGACCGCAAGCCAGCACTGGAGGAAGAGAAAGCCTTCTTCCCAAAGTGGTCCAGGCGCTTGGATTCCCTATCCGGAGGGGCGGTAGGGAAGGCGGTTTGGGAGGCAGAGGCTTGGACAACCAAGCTCTCAGGGGTGGGGTGTTGGGAGAGAAACAGGGGGTCGCCCGGAGCAGGGCGATGGCGTCGGGCCACGTTCCTATCCACAGGAGCCCCTGTGGTGGGCTTGGACCAGGCACCCAAAAGAACGTCAGTGAGTGCATCATTGAACGGCAACACAGTCTCCGAAGAGGAGGCCGCCGGCTGAAGCACTTCAGTCAGGAGGTTAGTCCTGACGGCCACAGTAGGCAACTGGAGATTCAAGGCTCCAGCAGCTCTACGCAACACCGTTGCAAAATTAGCCCCCTCCTCCGTAGCCACGGGAGGAGACAGCATGCCAGAGTCAGGGGAGGTGTCTAGACCACTGGCATCCCCAAGTTCCTCAACCCAGTCATGGGTCAAACTCGCACTGTTGTGTGAGAGGGTCCTCAGACCCCTCCCAGCTCTCCTGGTCCTCCTCAGGTTCATAATATGGAGGAGGAGGGACATTAGGGACCCAAGGTCTCATCGGCGCCGGAACCGGCATCGGGCGACGTCGGTTCGGCTCCTTGTCCGGAGCCGGAGAGAGCCGGGGAACGACGCCGTCCGGAGCCCCGGACGGCGTCAGGAACGGCACCGGGGACATCGGCGGAGGCGTGGTTAGGTCAACCGGCGTCGATGGGGGTTGCGGCACCACCGGAGCCGGGATCGAGGCCGGGGCCGGAGCCGAGGCCGGGATGAAGGCTGGTGGGACAGGCGACGCCGGGACCGGTGTCGACGGCGATGCCGGAGCAACCCCATCAGGGCCCGCGGGGCCCGAAGGCGCACCGGAGGGACCTTGAGGCCCGAAGAGGCGGGCCATGGCCGACAGGAACTCCTGTACTTGGGCCGAAGTCGCCCCCGAACCCAGAAAGGACGGGTAATGCGGGGGTGACTCGACAGGCACGTCCGGGGCCGCGGGGGCGGGAACGGTGCCGACAGGGGCCTCAGCCGAGTCGCGAGACCGGCGAGGCGAAGTCTTAGAGCGATGACGCCGCTTAGACTTCTTGTGCTTCGACTTACCGGAGGAGCGCGAAGACTTGGATTCCGACGAACGATGGGGGCTCCGCGACCGGCCCCTCCACCTCTCCCGTGACCGGGGCTTGGTGCGGCGCGGAGCCGACCGCCGGACCTCGAGCAGCTTTCGAGACCGCTCTCGCAAAGCCTTCGGATGAAGTTTCCGGCAGTCAGGGCACGACTTCGTGTCGTGGTCTCGGCCGAGACAGAAGAGACACTCGAGGTGCGGGTCCGTAATGGACATCATGCGGGCACAGAGCTCGCAGGGCTTAAAGCCGGGCATCCCTACGACACCTTAGGAGTCGTGAAGACTCTTAGAAGAAAACAGTGAAAAATTCACAAAAAAAGGTAGTCAAAAAGTGACTAGGGCACTGCTCTTCCCGGATCTGCGCTTACTGGCGCGGAAAAAGAAGAACTGACGTCAGCGCGCAGGGGCGGCGCCTAAGTACTGCCCGCGACGTCATCCCGGCGATCACGACGCAGACGACGGACGCGGAGCCGCACAACGCCGCCTACCGACGCGCAAGGGTACTGCTACGCAAAAAACTTTCCGGATCCAGCCTGACGCCTGGGGATATTCTAAGGTAAGGAATCTGTCACTAACGTGTCTCTTTCAGATATGCCCCTTTGTCTATCCAATTCCCTAGCCCCGTTCAAGCAATTTTTAAATAGCATTTTTCTAAAGTGAATTCACATTTTGTTCATAGTATGTTTTGATGACATACAATTTTGTTATAACAGACACATCTCACATATGCACGTTTTGCAAGCTTTTTGAGACAATGGTTTGTATGGAAATATAGAGAATCTCAGTTTCATGCAACTACATCAGAAATACTAACCACGCGCACATGACTTAAGTCTAAAAAGTATTAAAGTGGTCCACCCCTTTCTCATTGAAGTAGGCCCAAAGCGTCAACAGGGTTTTCCAGTTTTTTATTTCTGAATTTTCACGACACAGTGATACTGAGTTTTGTATTCAGTCAGTTGTGGGTGAATGTTATTGGAGTTTGATTGGCGAGATCCGACGGCTATAATAAATTGTTTCATTTAGATCAGTACAAGTGCCCACTCGCAGCAAGATCGAGAGGTGTGATAAATAAGCGGTGGTAAGGATTGTTACTAATCCTGTAAGCATCTAGTTGTAGCGTGTAGTGCTTCAGATTCACATGCTATGCATACTCCTGCCATCTAGTGATGGGCCCAGACTTTGCAAGTTGTGTGTCTCAAGACGTTTTACGATCGGCGTGGTGTCGTTACTCTTCCCCTCGGGGCATTGCGCATGTCGACCGCTTTGTTCCCTGGAAAGTTTTCTTTTTGCCAAAATGGAGTGAGGATGTAGTCTGCGTTTTTTGTTAGACATGCTTGTTTGTAGGTATTTTGTCACCATCTCATTCCTGCCAGGGAGGCAGGAGGGTGCATGTGAATCTGCAGCACTACATGCTAAGAATAGATGCTTACAGGGTAAGTAACAATCCATTCGTAGTAGGTGTTGGCTGCAGATACACATACTATGCATAGACTGTAAAGCAGTAACCCCTCCACGTGGTGGCTTTAGGCATGAGATGGTGCAGTTGTATGAAATAAGGTTTGAAGGACTGTTTTTCCAACTAAAGCTTGTTGTCTCAATTGAACATCCACACAATAATGCTTTATGAAAGTGTGGGTTTATCCAGGTTGCTTTTTAGCAAATATCATTGAGAGGGATATTTCCTAAAAAGGCCATGGTTGCTCCGTTTTTTCTTATTGAACGCGCTTTTGGCACATTTGGAGGTGTTCTTTTTGCGAACATATTTGGATACAATTAACAATCCATTTTGCTATACCTGCTTTGGATATAGTGTTTCCTTTTGTTGGATTTGAAAAAGACAAAAGCCTGGTTTGTTTTTATGAAGGGTTTAGTACGTTCCACATTGTACAGATGTGCCCTTTTAACAACTGATGTATTTAATGTACGTTCTGCGACAGTTTGTGGTTTGGAAGAAAAACTGGCAATTCCAAGGTCTGGTTCAAATGAAATGGAGAAATTACCTTAGGTAAAAAATGTGGGTTAGTGCGTAAATGCACTTTGTCTAAGAACACTTGGAACTAAGGTTCTTCAATTGTAAGTGCATGTATTTTGCTGACCCTTCGTAAGGATGTTACTGCTACGAGAAAAGCCACTTTCCAGGTCAAGACCTGTATTTCACAATTATGTAGCCGCTCAAATGGTGGCGCCATAAGCCGTGTTAGGGCCATGTTTAGATTCCACATTGGTATTGGAGGTGTACGTGGTGGAATGGCTCTTTAATCCTTCCATGAAGGCTTTGATTACAGGAACACAGAAAAGTGACTGGTGCTTTCTGTTTTGTAAATACTCTGCAATAGCTGCTAAATGTAGGTGTATTGAGGTGTATGCTAACTGTGACTTTAAGTGTAACAGATAGCATATCAATTGTTCTGTTGGGGAAGAAGGGATAATGTGTTGTGTTACACAGTAAGGCACAAAATGCTTCCATTTCGTTGCATAGCAAGCTCTGGTAGTAGGTCTTCTTGCTTCTTTTAGAATAGTCATACATTCCTCAAATAGATTGAGGTATCCAAATTCTATGACCTCAGGAGCCAGATTGCAAGACTGAGCTGTAGAGGATTGGGATGTCTCACCCTGCCATTGCTGTGTGTGAGAAGATTTGGATAATTGAGTAGCTTCTTGTCAGGTTCTAGTGAGAGCTCCAATAATGTTGTGTACCATGGTTGACGAGTCCATGTAGGTGCGACCAGAATCAGTCATTGAAGTCTTTCTGAGTTTCCCGACAATAGAAGGGATAGTGGGAAGACGAGGAAAAGCATAAGCAAATATCCCTGACCAGTTCATCTATAGAGCATTGCCTTTGGATTGTGGGTGCGGATGTCTGGATGCGAAGCTTTGGCATTTTGCGTTTTCCTTTGTTGTGAACACGTCTATTGTGGGTGTTCCCCACCTTTGGAAGTATGTTTGTAATAACGCACTGTGTATCCCCCATTCGTGAACCTGCTAGTGTGTTCTGCTGAGGAGGTCCGCCATTGCGTTCTCCTCCACTGGTATGCACTGTGCTAGGAGGTGGATGTTGTGCCTGTTGGCCCATTTCCATATTTCTTTGTGCCAATTGGGATAATTGTATGGAATGGGTTCCCCCTTGTTTCTGTATTTAGTACATAGCAATCATATTGTCTGTGCGTAGAAGGATAATCTTTCCTGCTATGTTTGTGAGAAACGGTTTGAAAGCCATTGCAATGGCTAGTAGATCCAAAATCATGTGTAGCAACTGTTGTGTTGTCCAGTGTCCTTGAACCACGATGTCCTTCATATGAGCTCCTCATCCCAGAAGTGATGCATCAGTTGTGATTGTTATTTGCTAGTTTGGATCCTTGAAGGCTCTCCCTGCCAAAACGTTCCACCATAATAGAGCCTGATGAACCTTGGGTGAAACCAACACTAGACCTTCCATGTTCCCTCTTGCTTGTGACCATTGAGATGCTAAAGCATTCTGGAGGATTCTCATTTGTAGACGAGGATGAGGTACTATTGCTATGCAAGAAGCCATCATTTCTAATACTCTCAAGATTGTTTTGATTGGTAGATGACGATGTGGCTGAAAAAGATCCAGTTGGTTCTGGAGATTGAGAACCCTTTGGGGATTGGGGAAAGCTATCCCCGAGATGGTATTGAGAACTGGCCCCAGATAAGGTTGAATTTTGGATATGTGACTGTCACATTGATTGAGAAACCCAATTTATGCAATAGATTTATTGTCTTTTGGGCGTCTGATAGACATTTGTATTTGTTTTGACTCTTGTTCAGCCAATCGTCGCGATAGGGAAACACATGAATGTTTTCTTTTCATAGTTTTGCTGCTACTACTGCTAGACATTTGTGAATACCCTTGGGACGGTTACTCCAAAGGGTAGTACTTTGAATTGATAATGACTTCCACTTACCACATATCTCACAAATTTTCTGTGTGCTGGATGAATTGGAATGTGGAAGTAAGCGTCCTTCAGGTCTAATGCAGTCATGAAGTCGCCTTTTTGAAGTAGTGGTATTACATCTTGTAGTGTGACCATGTGAAAATGTTGTGACAGTGTGTAGCGAATGAGTGGCCGTAGATCCAGAATGGGTCTTATGGCTCCATCCTTCTTTGGTATTAGAAAATAAACAGAGTACACTCCTTTGTTTTGCTACTTGTGTGGGAGTATTTTGATGGCCCCCTTTTATAGTAATGCCTTTACTTCTTTGAGCAGGAGTAGATGTTGTGGGTTTAATACCTGCTTTTTGATGGAATATTTAGTGGTTGTTGGAGTAGTTCTGGGCAATATCCTTGTTTGTCAATTTCTAATACCCACTGGTCTCATGTAATGTTCTGCCACAACAGATGGAATGTTGTAGCCTTCCCCCGACAGGTGTTTTGGGGTCGTAGAGGGGGGGGGGGAGCAAGTTATTTTTGCGGAGGAGGAGGGGCCCTTTTTGGGGGTGTTTACTCCTCTGCCTTTATTTTAGTAGCCTCCACGATAGTAACCACTATTTTGCTGTTGGTATTGTTGCTTTTGATGCTGATAGGAAGTATTTTTTGTGGTAGAGGCTTTTGCAGCTCCTCTACCTTGGTACCCCCGAAAGGGCTGTTTGTGTTGTGGTCTGAAAAGCACCCAATGACTTGCCCGTGTCGGTGTCTTTTTTTATTATTTTCAGTTGAGCATCTACTGCTGGTCCAAAGAGTTTTTCTCCATCAAAAAGGACATTTAAAATATGCTGTTGTACTTCGGGTTTGAACCCAGAAATGTGTAGCCACACAGGTCTTCTGAGCATAATAGATGTGTTTATGCCCCTAGCAGCAGTGTCTGCTCCATCAAAGGCACATTTGATGGTAGCGTTTGAAATGATTTTACCCTTATTAACCTGATCTGCTCCCTTTTTTCTATATTCTTCTGGAAGATGTTGCATGAGATCCTGTATTTCGTCCCAGGTTGCTCTGTTGTAAAGTGAGGGCAGGCCCACAGAATTTGCAATCCTCCAATGATTTGCGTGCCCTGTGGCAACTCTTTTTGCAGCTGCGTCAGTCCTTTTTCTTTTCTCTGGAGGAGGTGCCTCTCCAGGGCCTTGTGCAGCTGCTCTCTTCCTAGCAGTGGTGACTACTAGGGAGTCTGCTGGGGAATGGCCTCGAATGTAGATTGGGTCATTTGGTGAGGGTATATATTTTTTCTCAATGAGTGGCGTTAGGACCCTTTATTTGACTGGGTCTTTAAACACCTCCTTAGAAACAAAGAATGGATCCAATCATAGGCAAATATTGGACTGTATGCTCTGTGTGCTAAAGTGTTTAAATGAGAATTTCCCTTTCTTCCTAAGTCAAACACATTGGGAGCTTATGATATTCAGCAGCTCTTTGTATCACAAGATAATAAGATGAGGTGTCATCAGGGAAAGAATGCCTTGTAAGCACTGGCTGTTCCATATCTGAATCTGGTAGGACCACGTCATAGTCTTCCCATGCGTCAGTATTTTATGTGCCCTGGGAATCAGTGTCTTGTATTTCTCCCTCTTCTTCTCCTTGTGGAAATGGTGAATGAGTTTGAGGAAGCAGGTACACTAACAATTATAAGGCTTGTGGTCCTCATTTCTTGTGGTACAACTTTTTGTGGAGGGTAAGGAAGTTGTTCCTCCTCTGCCGTTCTTTTTTCAGCCTCTTCTTTTTTCCTGCATAAAATGTTGCAGTCCTTCAAATACTACCCCTTGATCTTGAGTGGATTTAGTTCTTTGTGCTTTCTGTTTCTTGTGGGCTGGTGACATGCTTTTAGAAACAGTTTGTGGCTTTGAAATTGTGGAGTCATGAATTTTCTTCTGTCAAGAAGAGTGTTGTGGTGTTTCTCAGAACTTGGTTCCAAAGTGTGTTTCGACTTCGTTCCGCTAGATTCTGAAGGTTTTTTCGGCTCCGATGTATCTTTCTTGGAACTCTACAGTGCCAATGTTTTTGTCGGTTCCGAGTGATGCCTTGGTGTCGAAGGCTGGATCTGTGACAATGTACTCTTCTGTGCCCTCAGTGTTTTGGAACTGTCCCCTTGTTGTTGCCTGGCCGCCTGATTAGAATCAAGAATATTCTCGTCCTTTCTTGGCTCCGGGGCTTGGCCATGGTGTTGATCTGAACCTGCAGGTTGTGGTGCACCATGGCGGAGTAGTGGTGGTGGTGAGTGTATTATCTTCTCTGCATGAGGGTAGTAATGTAAGAAACTGGCTCTATATATACTGCACCAAAGGGAGGTACAGTGTGTATAGAGTCCAAGAGTCCCCAAAGGTAGGCAGAGGTTAAAGTTAGATAGAACCTTACTCTCTAATAGTGGTAGCTTGGTCGAGCAGTAAGGCAGTATCAGAGGACAGTGTTAAGCATTTGATGTACACACTCAGTCAGCAAATGATTTCACACACTCAAGAACTGAACTCTAGGCCAATTGTTTTTGTATAAAAAATATACTGTTTATTTTAGAACCAAGCAAGCCTGGCACAGGTAAGCATAAAATACTTTGTAGTAATAAGTTACTGAATGTCGAACAGTTTGAAAATGCAATGGAAATTGTACTTTGCTTGATTTACAGGGGAGCAGTAGTATGCAACACTTAGCAAATGCAGTACATTGGAATGAATAGGCTTTTTCAGTAAATTGCCGGTAAGTTACTTTTACGTTACTTTTTCTAACTAAGTGCTGGATGCCTGGATTCAGCACTGGGACATTTCCTGGAAACAGGTGAGTAAATGCGTTTTTGTTATTCGTGCGATTTTTAAAGAATATTTTCACATTTCAAAACTCCACACTTAGAAACTTTTTGGAGCAGTACTTTGAAATGAATGGGCTGTTTCAACAAATTGCAGGTAAGTTACTTTTACGTTACTTTTTCTAACTCAGTGCTGGATGCCTAGATTCAGCACTGGGACATGTCCTGCAAACAGGTAAGAAAACACGTTTTGGTTAATTGTACGATTTTTAAAGAATATCTTTAGTTTTCAAAACTCCACACTTAGTCGTTTTTTCGAAGAAAAATTGTCAATGTTATCCTATGGAGGAAAAACAGGTTATCGGTTTGCAGGTAAGTAAACGACTGTGGGAGTTAAGGTTCTGGGGTTAGAACAAGGCTTCCCCCAGTGTCAGTGATGCACTGTTGCACCCTCAGCGGCACTAGGGCGGCCGGGTACAGAGTGTTGAGGCCCAATGTTATCCTATGGAGGATAGGGGGTCTCCGGTTGGTGGCTGCTGGCAAGCAGGCCACTGGGTTGTGGGAGCAAAGCTCCTAGGGTTTAGGTCAGGGCAAATGGAGAAACAAGTAGGCACAAAAGGTGCACTCTCAGCGGCACTGGGCGGCCGGGTGCAGAGTGCTGTTTCGACGTCGGACGCCCTGTTTTCTATGGAGAGCCTCCGGTTTGAAGAAGCACTGCAGGCTCGGGGACGAGGACCTTCTGGGCGCGACCACCACTTCGAGGGGTAAGTTGGGATGTCTTGGGTTGGTTAGGCACCATTGGTTTGGGAACACAAGGCCGTGGGGCGTCGGGTGCAAGGGTGCCTTTTAGGGTCGGATTTTCTTATCCGCTCTGGTCGCGGTAGAGGGGAGCCTCTGGATTGAGGCTGCAGGCGTCGTCTGGAGGCAGGTCAGGAGTCGCCGGATCTCGGGTCAAGATCGCCGGGGTGACCTCCTCGTGGTGTTTTTCCACTCTACTTCGGGCCGGGTTCGGCGGGTGCAGAGTGGGGTGAGTTTGCGGTCTCCCGGGCGGAGCCAGAGGTTGCTGTTGAACAAATCCGGTGTTCACGGGAGAACCAGTCTTCGGAAGTGAAGGCAGGCAGGTCCTCCGGGGTTTGTGAGGTTGCTGGCAGCTGGACACACCGGGATTTCGCAGGAGCAGGTTCGAGGGGAGACAGGCCTGTAGGGCTGGGGCCAAGACAGTGGGCGTCGTCCTCTTGTTAGCTCTGCACGGCTCTTCGTCCTTTTCTTTTCTTGTTGTTTCTGGATCTGAGGAAGTAAGGTTCAGGGTGCCCCCTAAATACTAGATTTAGGGGCGTTACAGGTAGGTAAAGGGCAGGGACCAATGGGTCCCTTCCCTGGGGTGGGTACACCCCCTATTCTGCCACTCTCCAGTGGGAGGGGGGCAGGAGCCTGTCCCTGGTTGGCTGGGTCCCCCCATCCTCAAGATGGCGGGGACTCGAGGTTGTGCTTCACCTCGCCTCCCCCACCTGAGGGGTGGAGTTGGCAGAGGTGGGCACACCTCCCTTCCTCACTTGTTTTTCCTGCCGGTTCTCCTGCCCAAAGTGGGGGATAGAACCAGTGGGGACCAGTTGCTGAAAGCAGCAAATGGTCTGGACAGGCTCACAAAGGCGGCATGCCTTTGAAGCTTCTCCTTCGTGAACCCTGCCCATCCTGGGGGAGGAGACTTGGCACCTCGTCCCAGGATGTGCATTGTTTCAGGCCCCCGAGAGCAGCAGGCTCTCGAACCAGGGGTCCAGAAACATGTCTGGTGGTGGCAGCTGAAGCAGCCACTCAGCCCGGACACTAGAGGTGGGATAGGTTTCAGGGGGCATCTTCTAAGATGCCCTCTGTGTGCATTTTTCATTAAATCCCACTCTGGTATCAGTGTGGGTTTAATGTGCTGAGAAGTTTGATACCAAACTTCCCAGTTTTTAGCGCAGCCATTATGGTGCTGTGGAGTTCGTAATGACAAACTCCCAGCACCATATATTCTTAATGGCAGCACTGCACTTACAATGTCTAAGAATGGACTTAGACACTGTAGGGGTACAGGGCTCATGCATCTGTACCCTCACCACTGGTATAGTGCTCCCAGCTAGAGGGGTGGCTGACCTATGCCAGGGCAGTGGGTTGTAGGCATGGCACACAGAGGTGTGTGCCATATCGACTCTTCACTTTGTTCTGCACCAAAACACGCAGCCTGCAAAGGCAGTGTGTGTGTGTAAAGGTACAGGGCCTCTAAGGGTGGCACAATAAGTGCTGCAGCCCTTAGAGGCCTTCTCTGGTCACAGTGCCCTGGGTACCTGTGGCACCATTTACCAGGGGCGGACCTGTGGCCAGAGATGCCAATTGGGTTTAGACTTCAATGCAGTTTTAGGGAAAGAACATAGGCCCTGGGTACCTGATTAGCAGGACCCCAGGTCACACTCAGTCAAAGCACATCAGCAATTCAGCAAAAAGTGGGGCAAGCATGCAGAAAGAGGGCACTTTCTCACAAACGTTCCAACGAGTTCCACCGGTTATGTGTGTGACGATTAGAGAGGGGTGTTGTTGTGAGCATGGTGATACCAAACTATCGCGTAAATCACTAATGTGTGGGCAATTGTCTATCAAGTACTGTTAAGTGTTTGTGTATGTTGTATGATAGCAAGTGCTGCTCTGAGCATGGCCAAACCCAACTATACAGCATATCTGTAATATGTGCGTGATAGCAGGATCCAACATACTGTGTACATTATTTGTGTTTTTTAATGAAAAGTTAAATTACAAGCATATCATGACACTATTGAGCCTACGTGATACGTTCTAAGGTGTTCAACTGGATGCTTTAGTGTCTAGCGGGAGTAATGGAGTGTAATAATTAATAAAATACTGTATAATAAATAAAATATTGAGCTTAAATGGAGATGGCTATCATTCAGTCATTCTGTAGATTAAAAGGAAAACAAAATTAAGTTCACAACAATATCTAAAGGGAGAGTATTCTATTAAAGTGTAAGGTTGTTTTTTTTCTCAACTTTAAAATATAAACTTCACAATTCACCGAACACAAATACTGTAAGACTCCGTGCCTTTCCCGTTTGACAAAAATCTATCAGCAGATACTTACGTAGCTCCAAATGTAGTACAAACACATAACTAATGTGTTGGAAGAAAGGCTCACTATTTGCAAGCATCTTCGTTTTGTTCTGTAGAACAAAATAAACTAAGACAGAGCAGATTGCATAAAAAAGAGGAGGCAATAAGATGGAGCCACCAGATGCTTAGCAATCAGCCATTTGAACTATTTTGCAATGGAAATACAATAAAAAAAATAGCTTACTGGAATATTGTTAGAGCGCTTTTTATAGATTGTTTTGGAAACAGTTACTCCCTACAGGTGGCGAGTAGTGATTAGATTTTGAGGAGAGACAGAATTGAAAGAATCACAGGAAAGCAATGGAGGTGGACACAAAGATGAATAAGAAGTAGCTCAAAGAGCAAGCACAAATTAAAATGCAACACATAAATAGGGGCGGTATGCTGGAAATATTGAATTAAAGACACCAGCGTAGTAAATGGTTTTAGCTAATGTGGGAAAGAGAAAGCCATAAGTGGTGTTGATGGGTCAGGTGAATGTAGAGCAAAGTTCTTTGACGATTCAGGAAGCAGTTGCCTTTGACCTTTGCAAATGGTCAGTTTGCGCCAAATACAATTCACTATAGTAATGCTCTCTATAAATAGCATTAACATGACATTAACAGCAGCATAGCATCAAAAAGGAATTGCTTGGAGGGAAAGGAAATAAAGAAAGCAAAAAGTACAAAAGGATGAAAGGATGAAAAATCTGCTTCAAAGCTTAGTTATCCAAAAATTAATGCTGCTGCATCAGTAAACAAATCGAGTAAGCATTAAAGATAGCAATAGAGAATGCAGTTAAAGTGATAATATATTATGGTATGAATACAAATAGGACACAACAATCAGTTATTTTTCTGTGATTTACTTCACAGATAGCTTACTGCAAGAAAGACCTATTGTAATTTTTATTGGAGATTGTTCTGTGAGCTTGGTGAAGAAAAAAACAGCTTCAAAAGCCACCTGCATCTATTAAAGCATTTCTGATAAATGTTATCAAATTACCCCTGCAGTGGATATTAACTTGTGGAAAATAATTTACTCAACTATGGATGTATGGCAAATGCACTAAGCTAAGGCAACTTACGCTGGAAGCTCTATCGAAGTGCACTTGAAGAAAGATTTGGAAAATATCAAGATTTTTATCATCCCACTTTCCCAACTACGATCTCACTTCTGTAAGGTGTGGAGCTACATTGTTACATGGCAACCGGATAAATGAAAGGAAATGTTCAGCATTTGGCAGTTTTTTTTTTTTTTTTTTTTTATAGTGAGGGGATTAGTAGTTGTGTGGCTACACTGCCGAACTGTGGGCCTAGCTTCCAAGCCCAGCCATAGAACCAGATTAAACATTGTGCTACTCTTCGCATATCACTTTATATCCCTGTGGTTAAACTTGTAAATGTGTAAAATTAACTGACATGTCACTTTGCAATTCAAATGTGTAACGCTCCACTTGATGCACACAACCTCTTCATCAGTCACCCCCATCAATGTACAGTGCTGCCTTGCTCCATATATATATATATATATATATACATACATATATATATATATACATATATATATATATACATATATATATATATATATATATATATACATATATATATATATATATATATATATATATATATATATATATATATATACATATATATATATATACATACATACACACACACACACACACACACACACACACACACACATTTTTTCATTCACACTATAAAAATGCTGATAAATATGTAGTCAAGTCAGACTATCAATAATGTTAGGTTTCAAGTTTGAACTCACGGCTCAGGAAAAGAAAAAATGTAAACCACAAAGACGAAGCAACTGCAACCACCCTTAAAAGCTTGATTGGAGAGGTCAAGAAGCAGATTAGGTTGAAAACAATTATCAACTTCTAATACGGGTTCCCTAATGTGGTGTAACAAAGCGGTCATCGGTCCTACCATAAGCTATGAAAAGATCCCTTTTTTTGCCCTCCCAGCAGGATAGTAAAATGCAGCTACACTTGGTAAGCAGTGGGGCCTTCGTACCAGTGGACCCCTTTGCCAGTGCACCTGCTGCTCCACTGGTCCCCACTTACCCCGCTAATTCTCCAACTGAAATATCCCTTGCCAGGTTCTTGTTCTTAAAAACGTTTTTAAACATTTGGTTTAACAGACTTTTTAGACACAGACCATGAATTCCATAAACTCACCAACCCTTAGGGCTTTTCAGCAGGCGTGGGATGATTTATCTTCATTGGACGGCTAAAACAGTGGGCTTTTAATCCCCTTTTAAAACATCCATGCAAAAGAACACATTGCTAGCGGTCAGATACTCATTTCCAACTAAAATGGGCTCTTAGTGAACAAATTACATTGTATAGCATGTACTTTCGAATGTGGATGATGACTCAATTTAAGGAGATTTTAGAAAGATATTCGCCCATCGTAAGCACACATGCATGCTTATCAACCAGAGTCCAGGCGAACAAACTTGCAGAACATATGAACAGACAAAAATGTGCATGTCTGCACATTTCCACTAGGGCAATGTTGTCAGAGTACTTCTGTACTAGATCTTTGGAATGAGTTCTAGGTGTGCTATGGGAGTGTTACAGTTGCCAATTTGCTTGGAATGTTATGAAAGAGACCATCCATCAGTTTACTGTTTTTAAGCTGGGTTTACCATTAGCACTGTTTTTAACACTGTATGTTATCTTGCTGAAAAGCCAGTTCCTCTCATTTACTCTGCAGGTAAAAATGGTGTTTGGAAAAATAAAATAAACTGCCAGTGTGGTGTAGGGGACCAGAAAATAAAATGAAAAACAAACACCACTGAAGCCCATGCTCTCCCACAAACCCAAATCAAACCTACCTGTCCCTGTTTGATAAGGTTATTCCCAGATCAGACTGAGTCGAAACAGGTCAATCGAAGAAATCGTCTGAAGGTTGTCACTTGCAATTCACACAGCAGAGATGCAGAATCAAATGCAATCAACTGAGAGTTGAAGAGAGTAAGGGTTACAGCATTCACATTTATAAATGTGCAACAGCAATACAACACCCATGTTTATGAATAACCAGATACTTTTTGTCATGCTGTGTGGCAGCTAGCATTTGACCTTGTTCCCCGGGCAAGCACGTGGAGAGTATTGGAAAACATGAGTTTTCCCCCCTCCCTATTGAGCATTTTAGTGAGACTTCATGCGGGAAATAAGGCTCAGGTTCGTTGGGGCTCAGATGGGCAGCTTACTGATCCTTTGAGGGTGGTCCAAGAAGTCAGACAGGGCTGTGCTATTGCCCCTACTCTTTTTTCTTTGTATATTAATGGGGTGATTGACCACCTTAGTAAGGAGGGGTGTGATGCACCAAGTCTCAGGGGAAGGAGGGTTCCAGCCCTCCTTTTCGCCGATACCGTATTAATTTCTAAGACTCCACAAGGCCTACAACTGCTCTTGAACCATTTTTCTTCATTCTGTGCTGAGAGGGGCCTTGAGCTAAACAGTACCAAAACCAAATGTATGTTTTTCTCTAGTGCCCGACATTTTCGTTGTAGTAGACATATCCTGTTAGAAAACATGCCTATCGATCGTGTGTACTCCTTCGACTTAGGCGTTCGGTTGACACCTAATCTGAGCTGGGCCCCGCAGATTGAAAAGGCCCAATCAATGCTTACCCAACAGTCTGTAAATCTGCTGAAGGTCCATTGCAGAACTTCTTCCAGGCGAGCGGCTCCTGTTTTGGAGATTTATAATGTTAAAGTTATTGGGTCTGCATTGTATGGTGCTGAAGTATGGGGAATCTTCAAACCATAACAGCCATGCTATGGCTGAGCATAGGTTTATGAAGTCTATACTTTCACTCCCAATGAGTACGTCTCGTCCCCCTGTATCTAGATGTTGCCCAGAGGAAGATATTGCACAAAATTGAATGTCGAATGTTACTATTTTGGTATCGTTTATGGACCTCAGCCGATCTTGAACCCTATTGAGAAGGTGTCAGCGATTGTCATCCATCCGGGTGTAATCAAAATACCCTGGTTCCATGTTATCAAAACTCTCTTACAGAGGTTGAGTCAAAATGATTATTGGCTTTTCACGGAACAACTGTGCCAGTTATCTAGAGAAGCAGCATCTATGGACATAGTGACTAGTGGCACAGGTCTTTATCTTTTATTTATTTTAAACCATTTATGAGCTTTGAGACCTCCATTGATGAAATTGAACCCTCTTTTGCACGCCAACTATAACTGCAGTTTAGATATCGTATCCTTCCAATCATATCTTTTATTTTTAACTGGTCCATAGAAATAAGGGTGGTGATGACCAAAACATTGGAACACCTATTGTTTTTTTGTCCCCAGTATAGTAGGTCGCGAACAAAGTGGATTGTTCCACTGTGTAAGAATCTTGGTACTAAAACACCAGGTTGCTTTTAGAATTTTAAGTACCATCACAGCTAGGCCCCATGTCTTCGGGGTGGCCAAATTTCTTATGGCAACTTGGATAAGGTGCTCCAAGTGCCTATTAGATGTGTATAAGAGTCACCTCTTGAGCAGCTATAACCGAGACAAATCCAGTGGAATGTTTTGTAAACTATGTGAGTTTAGCCCACAAATTGTTTTATCTTGTTTTCTTAATTTTATAACAGCTGGACTGTCCTTTTTATCTATTAGGTACTCTGTAAACTGTATCTATTTTCTACTTTGTTGATCTGTGTGATCAAAATTAAGTATTTTGATTGACTGATGAAGCATGCCACCTTTGGTGGGGGAGGGCTTGTGTGTCCGATAAGGGATGCTTCCCCATTAGTGACTTGTAAAAACCAAAGAGCCCATCCTGGTTTTCCTTGAAAAACTTTCACCTGGCAAAAATCTTCACCTTTAGGCCGTTTTTTGCTAAACAGATTTTTGGAACAGCACACCATTTTGTGGTTTTGTTATATATTGAATGAGGGATGTGTGCTGGACCGGATAATTCACTAAGCAGCCCCCCCCTCCCCGTTTGTTTTCTAAGTTGTTCAGTAAGAAAACAACTGTAGTTATGCTTTAAGGATCTGCTGCAATCAGAGGAGATGATGGCACATGAAGGCTAGAAGGAGATGCAGTGCTGTGTTCTGCCCTTGGACTTGATGTACGAAAAGCTGCGGATTCTTTCTTCATCCTTCTGGTAGCAGACAGTCTGGGGCACAAGAAACATAGGCCGTAGTAATGGCCGGGCTACACAGGAATGAAGTCTAACCGTACAGTTGGGAAGTTTTTCCTCTTGTAAGAAGTTGAGACAGGAAGCGCCAGTGTCATCTAGAGTTAATCCATTACTAGCCCCGTCAGCATAGAACAGTAACATTTCAGGGACCTTCATTTATAACATTTTTGTCAGTCAATATAGCCAATCTTGGAAATGACTCGGCAACAGGACTGGCAATTGCTGTTGAAGCCACATACAAAGCCCATGTGTTACAAAGCGGGACCATGCCCCAAGGTAGGAATAAAAATGTGCAAGGATCGATCATCAGTCATCTACCACTCAGAGGGGTGATGTGTGCTTGAGAACAATACTCATAGAAGTGGATGTCTGGACAGACCGTGGGCAAGAATGGATAGCAGGAAGGAGAGAACTCATCTCTGATCTACCATCCATGTCAAAGAATAAGAAAACATTGTCATTCATTAAATTAATAAAATAAATTATTAACCTTTGGCAGGAGCTCACATAGCTTTAATCAGAAATGGATTAGGTGATGTAAAACACAGCGCCTTGTGTTAGATATTCTTCTGTAATGGCAGATTAAAGAAAAGTAAAGATGGAAGCAGTTTTTAATAGAATGGGAGAACTTCTCCCAATGGGAGGAATTTTCCCACAGATGTAAATCCAGTTGTTGCGAGGTTCTCAACCCTAGCACAAAATCCATAGACCTATGGTGGTTATGTGTGGTCTTTCTAAATTGAATCTCAGGTTTAACCAATACCCTCAGGTTGTAGAGCACATTATTAACTTAAGTAAAAAGACTAAATTAACGTGTAGCAATATTTAAACATATCAGTAATCAATAGGTCAATTTCTTTCAAATCACATAATTCAGTAGATCAAATATATAAATCTATCAATAACTTCTATCCTCTGCTGTTTGCAACGGGATGGGTGACAGGAGACGTTTCACTGCCAGGATTTCTATGCATTCCTAAGCATTTCATGATATAATAGATGCCATAACGGTAGTGAACAGCTGCAATATACATTTTCTGATGTGATAATGTTTTAGTTGAGCTGAGTCAAGGATGCCGTAACGGCAAAGACAGTATTGCCCAGACATCAAAAATGTGTTTCCTTTCAGAAGAGCATCTCACACCTTTGCTTCTGTTGCCTCAGCCCATTAGAGCAGCACTCAGTGCTGTGTCACCTTTGGGCTGAGCCCTTCCTGTTAATAATATAAACAACTCTACACTGGAAATTCTTATGAGTTTGAACACAAGCAGGACTCATGCAACATATTAGGGAAACATCGATCTTAACCTGGATTGCCCTCAGTCTGCTCCCTAACCTTTTCCGGCACAGATGGATTCTATTTGTCAGCAATTTAGTTAAGTATTCCTGTCTTGCTGTACTTTGGAAACTCCGTTAAAAAAAACAGAAAGCCAAAGTAAGAACATTACATTTTTCCAAAGAAACACTTTAATGATGCACAATCAAAAACACATTTGAGCTTCGCAAATGCTTTAACGCCCCTCAAAAAAATAGTCAAATTGTGGTAAAATGCTATGGGACTTTTTGAGGCATAAAACGAATCCTAAGCAAGAATGTGACAACAGTATCACTATACAAATAAAATAAAGAGGTCTGAACAACAGAAAAACTGTACAACTTCTTAGTCGATATTCTCATTCCAACTATAAATTTGGCATGTGATATGCCCACCTTTCTTGTTGGGACAGGTCAATAACTGGTCTAACAAAGCAAACAATCATATCCTAATTCACACTTAGTTTTAGATATCACTTAGCTACAACTCATTCTTTCCTCACATTCTGTTTTGTGGCTAGTGCTTCCAGAGATGAACACATTTTTATTATTATTCTCTATTTTGCAAATCAACATTTTCTCATAAAGCACTATTTTGGGCCAAAAGCCTATTGAGTGCACACTTCTTTCGCCACTGATGCCTATTTTGAACTGCCCTCCTTTGCAGCTGAACTGTTCTCTCTACTAGGGTGCGCTCACAAACAAATTGCATGCATTCAGCCATTCACTAACCCATTCAAGTGCTTTCTTGTGCTTGATTCTATGAAATTACTAGCATAATATCCATTTCTTCACTCCCCCATTGACAGAAGCAATTCAGTTTTCCCTAAAATGTATCGGTACTTCAGGCCAATATACATAACTTGTCTTGTAAGTTATCTAGTCCCTAAAGGTCCCAGGTCTACCACACCTACATCTTTTAAGCAAAGGCAGCAAATGCATCATTCTTTAGGCGACAGTACCTAGGACAGACTGATGTAAATAATCCTAGCGATCTTACAGGCACTATTGCCCCACTATCCTTCTTAAAACAGCACCCTTACCTTGCACGCACATGGTCTTTGCCCATTTGTCTACCGATATCTAAAGGAAGTTACTGCAGCTTTTTAAAGAGACTGCTTACATAAAGAACCCCACAGTGCCAATACTATCCATGAGAACCAACTATCCATGAGTACCAGCACTTGCATGCTCCCACAAGCTCTAAATACCTAAATTTCATAAAAATCCAGGGCTACTTGATTATCGAGAACTAGCATTCATATAACCTACCACAGCAACAGTGCTTGCACCATAGCACAGAGCAAGTGCTCCTATCAAGCGCAGAGCCTGTAGCAGTTGAAATACTACCCCTTAGGCATAAGCTTCCATTGGGTCAAGAGTATGGGGTGTCACAAGAGCAGCCACCTAAGCAACTTGGGGTGAAGCCTTGAGCTCTGGAATTATATTGTAGACAAACAAGCAAGATGAAGGCCATAGCATGGCATACAGTACATTCAGAAGCACTTCTCTCTGCACTCTCATGGAAGTCACAGCTCCTACTGAAAGGAGGGGCAGCATATTTATTGACTCCAGGTTCTAACTTCCACCAAAACCTTCCACAACATGCAGGCCAGAAGGTAAATTGATCAGGGTGAGTAGAGCAGGGTACACTAACAGAAGAAAAGCGTGTGAATTTCCTGCTCGTCTGAGCTTTTTCAGGCTGTGTACACCTTCAACAGGCTACCAAGATTTTAATCCCTTGGCAGGTCTTAATTCTGCAACCACACAGACAATTTGATTAAGCCTTTAACAGGAAACCAGTGTAACTATCGAGGGTCATGGTATATTGGAAAAATTAAATCACCAACTGTAAAAATGTTTTATTGCTATGAAGACAGAAAGAACACCCATTATATTCACAGCCAGCTCCAACAGCATGTAATACAGCAACAGGATAACACTTGTGAGACTATGTAAGAGTGGAAACAAGGATGAAGCAAACCTAACAAACTCAAAACCACTGAAACTGATGCCCAAGGGCCAAGATGTTCAGAGGATATGGTAAACGTATTTTTGTCAAGGTAATATGTAAGTGATTGGGGTAGGGCTATCGAGGGAGATGTGAGGCTAGATTACAGAAACTGCCAAACAATGGCTATGACTATTCTACATAGAAGTTAACCTACATGATTTGGATGCACTAGATAGGCAGAAGACTAACTGGTTCAGTTCAAATGCTGACAACATCACTAAAGCATCAGCTGCCATTTAACTAAAATGAAAAAAACATTAACTGATGCCCCGTCCTACTTCAGTAGAATTTACTCAATGTTTCAAGTGGCTTAGACAGGAAATGAGTCCTTCACTAGGCAACCACAGAGAGCAGGTTCTACCTTAAGCAGCAGTGAGTGGTGCAATTAAGTGGGGCAAAGCCATGTGTTCTGCTTCATTTGCACATGTTGTATATAAAATTTCTCTGATTTTGGGTGTGAGATCCTGAAAGAAAATACTGAGGTACCAAAATAAGGAGTGTATAAAGGAAGCTAGACTTTTCTACTTTTGGGTGGTTTGGTACACAAACCTTCTTGGATTAATCATGAATTGTTTACATCCAATTACCATATGAAGAGATAGCACACTGTATCCACAGTGGCATCATGCAGAAGGCAATGCTTATAGGTACTACCTGAGAAACTAAGGCAAGTTAAATACTGATTTAGGATCTAGTCCCAGGACCGACACACTGCATTTTTAAGTACACCTGAATTAGATGGTTTTAAATTTAGATTTTTATATGCAGATCTCCTACAAAGAAGAGACCACAAATAAATATGCTACCGGGATTTTTGCCACAATTCTAGTTTAAGACAAAGAATAAACCAGTATCTCACCAGACAAAGACTGAGATAGCAATGTTTGGAAGTGTCGTGGAGGAATGTGGAAGAAAAAGGAAAAACCACGACGCACTAATAGCATCCCAAGTACGTATGCACTACTGAATTGGTGGCACATACATGAATTAGGTAACAGATATTACATTTAAACTAAAAAGTAAATGTATCTATAGTAAATCAGAATCCGATTTTAGTATCGATGTGCAATATTAGCAGAACCACTTTTTACAAGAATAAACAAATATATATTCACACAATTCAATATAAACTATTTGGAAAGTATCAAGTTACCACAGACTATTTCAGTATACAAACAGTGGTTTTAAACACGTAGTTTACTGCATTTTTACTGAAAACAAACTGCTACAATTCCATCACAATTGTATTGTAATGCTAATTTACTTTCTGAATTCCTGTGCTAGTAAACAATCATTTCAGAGCAAGTTTCAGAAACACAACTACTGCTGCAGAAACCAAATTAATGTAACTAAGAACAAAAAATGAACATATGAAATTAACTTACCAAGAAGAGATATGGGTGCGCCTGGAGGTGTGGGATTATTAGGGGGCCTTGCTGGTGGAGTAGGCCCAAATGTATTAACTGATTCCACAGATTCAGCATTAGTATCTCTAGAGCCAGAGATCGGTGCAACTGGGCTCACATGAGAGGATTCTTTTTTATCATCATCAGATACCACAGCTGAAGAAGCTAGAAAGAAAAATATACAGATACACAGTCTGCTTCTTTCAGAATCGCTCCCAGTTAAATTACCCCTCACAATAAGCAAAGCACTTACTGGTAGGGATGTTTACTCCAGACGATGGAGGAAGAGAGACTGGTGGAGGAATGTGGCCAGGAGGACCACGAGGAAAGAAACCTACAAATTAAGGATTAAAACATTAAATTTGTATGTGATTTCGAGTTTTTATGCTAAGGTTTGCAGGATTATCCCTGTTCAGTATCAGACTTATCTACTGCTTCAATTAAAATGATTTACTTATGCTCGCCCTATACTTAAAGAAAAATAATCATGGAGAAAATGCATTTAAAAAAGTTAATAACAAATCGTCAAAGTACAGTTCATAGTTGGTGCATCTTCAGAAAAGAAAGGGAATTTGCTTCAAAATGCACAACGGATTAATAAAGCATCGTAATGGGCTTCACTGATGTTTTCAGGACACCGTAAATAATGGAGCAGCAGTTTGCCTGTTCCACTACTTCGTTAGAAGCTCTGTTTCTGCTGGTGAGAAAAAAATGTAGATGCTGGTTAGAACTTCTGTTGTAGCTTTGTTTATTCACCAGATGCTGAATAGGGCTAGGCGTAAATACTTTGAGTTCAAGAGACTAGAAGCTACTGATGCTATATTTTTTATAGCCAATTTATCCAGGTCTTAAGTTTTAATATACAGAGACGAACGAATCTAATCTCAAGTGCTTGCGCCCTAGACAACAGGTTCAACTTTGGTCACAAATTGACAGCTGTAAACAGTTTAACGTCTTCCGTTTAATGGCAGAACTAAAAGACTCTGGAAAGCAGACACTGCTTTTTCACAACATCTTTAAATGACGGGGTAAAATGTAAATGACATGTATTTATGAAAATAAAAATATTCAATAAAACAAACCGCGGTCACCGGAATGAGGATCCAATCTGTAGATATTTCGGTTCTATGCAGTTCTTCACGGAGATCTTACCAAATTCAAAATTTTTGCGAGCATTAAACAATGCTTTTTGTTGTTAGAGAAAACGTCTTAACCCTTTAATGAATTTGGAACATTGGTTTTAAAGATAATAGGCAAAAAGCCATTTAAAAAAAAGCCTGAAATGTGTTCATATTGTTCAAAAAAGTCCTTAAACCACTCGAGGACAAGCATTGGCAAAGACAATATGTTTGGCACAGACTACGTGTGTGTTTGTCCCTCCCCTGGAGCATGTTCTCTTTAGCATCCTTAAGATTATTCCACTGTTACATTAAGGGAACTACTGTTTTCTTTTTGTTTCTGCATTTAATGAGTGTGCACGTGTTTTCTACCTCTAAAACTTTGTGTTCTGTCCCCCACTCCCTCAAACCCAGCGCACTCAGAGCTGCTCCTTCTGCCCCTCAAGCTCGTCTACTGCTTTGCCCATCTCTCTCCCAGGCTTTTTTTCTCACCCGCCTCAATCGCCTTTGCTGCTCATTCCCTGTTGCTTCCTTCCCATCCAAAACTCCATTGGTCTACCACCACCCACAGTCCTTTAAAAAAGCACAAATAATTTCAAGATGTCTGAAGGCCCAGCAGCTGCCATCTGCTGCCAGGCTGCTCCGCATGTCAAAATATGCTTTCAAGTAAAATTAAACTTTTTTGTTTACCAATCCAAGTAGTGCCCACGTCATTAATTTCACAAGGGTATGCATAAGTCAACACGTGCACCTATGTATCGAGATGCAGACGTGACATCAAGCCTGATTTTCTCTTTTTTTCCCCCTCAATGCTTCACAACATTGGTAATTTTGTTTTTGCGGATGCTGCACAGCATTGGAAAAAAGTGTTGGCTTGGCAAAGCCAATAGGTCAAAAAGAAGAGACATACTGGCTTTGCCAATGCTTGTTTTATAAAGCAGGTAGTTTCAAGAGTGAGATGCATTTGCAGCCTATACAGTGAAATTGCACCTTTAATCTCGTCATTCTAGGGTCAACACCATTTATTGTTAGAATATGTCCCACTCTTGCACATTACGCATCCATGCTATGTCGGCTTCAATAGGCTGCTAAGTGATGAGCTAGCTAATGTAAAAAATAGGATTTTCTACATGTCAAAGATTTCATTTCACATGTTCAGCTGCAGTTTTTACACTGCAGTCACCCAGAGCTGCAAAGGCAGGCCTACAGACACCATACTAAAGACCATAAGGGAGTAGTGTAAATGTAAGCTGCAACCTACGAGAAATTAACTTTCGGCCAGAGGTGCACTCTTAAAAGTTCAAAACGCCGTTTGGGGTTTACTAAATAATTTGCCATGTTTTAGGTGTCACAGTATGAGCACAGAGTTCCTGTTCTACAGTATAACAAAGCTCAGGGTCTAAAATTCCTACATGTTTATACTATTAAGGATACCATATGAATCATAATGAAATAAAGGATTATTTGGCCAGATTCAGAGATTCTAATAGAAAAACACATCCTGATTTGACTTGGTGGACTCTGAAATAGATGGATAAACTAACCAGATAATGTAGGATCAATCTTTCACGCTTGGAAGCCTGAGATTATAAATGAAGGGTGAGATACAGTCTCCAAAATATTCAAGCGATTGGCAGGAGTGGAACATTTTAAAATGAAAAATCCCCTCCACAGAATGGGAGAAGAACAGGCGGTGAGGAATCCGCAGCTAAGAGTATTCACCAGAATGGGTGGTACCGAAGGTAATTAGCGTGTTCTTCTAGTAGGGAATTAATGACAAAGTAGTACCTTTCAAATAGGCAGAGGGTTTAAGGAATGGACTTCAAATTAGGAAGTCCTGCATGACCAAGCATGCAAAATGTCTCCCTTTGCGGACCAGACAGTCCAGGAAGTAGTCCTTGGTGAATGTGTAGACAGGTGTCCATGTAGCAGCCTGGCAGATGTCTAACACAGGAACACCTCTAACCAGGTCCACAGTAATGGCTTGGGCTCTGGTGTAATGAGCCCAAAGGCCCTCAAGGGGATCCTTCTAGGCCGGAAAGTAACATCTTGATGAATAGAACAATTCATCTCAACAGAAGCTTTGCATGTTCTTTTGATAATATACTTTTATTAGATTTGCAGTAAAGAAATGCCATGCGCAATAAACAGAACAACCCCCGAAGTGATTGGTGATATGCCTCCCATTGTTGAAGTGTACAGAAGTAGCATGCAGAACAACAAAGCACACAAAGGAGCCCTGCACTATACATCACGTAGGTCATTAAACAGTTCCACGCCTTGCGTTGAGAATCGAGGTTGACTCCCTCCTCTAACCCATAAGGATTCTCCAAACCCCACCGCAATACCTCTATGAGTTTGCCAGCCCAACCATATCCTGGTGTACTTATTCAGGCAACCCCTGGATTTATAGCTAGGGAACTCTAGAGTCAAGCAATGGTGTAGCTCAGAAGCTAATTTCTCAAGGGAGGACATAACACTCCCGTACACTTGTGCAAATTTCTTTTTTGCCACCAGTAGCTCCAAATGGAGGAAGACCTCCACGTACCTATCTGAATCAAGTTCTCAATGATATGCAGTAGAGTGAGGTTACGTTCTGGTCGAAGGGGCAACCCAGCACCTCTTCCAGTGTTGCCAGATTTGAATACTGCTAGGAAACCTGATTTTTTTAAATAAGAATTGACTGGGAATATAGGTGGCGCGCAGTTCCAGAAATGCATAGAGAGAAACTCTGAGAACTACTGGACAGCACAGATTTAAGAAATTATTGTAGAAGGGATTCTCAGAAATGCACTCTCCTCATTTGAAAGTCTTCCTTTGGCTTACAGTTGCCAGAAGATCTACTTTAAAAATACTTTTCATTACACGCAACACTAAATGAAAAGTCCAAATTATATAGGAGATAAAGCTCAAGAAATACTCTCAGAAAAGGAAACTTGACTCCAGATCTGCCCAACTAAAAATAACACCTTAAAAGAAGAACACTAGGTGGCACAACATTCTCAGTCCAATCCACTAAAATCTGTAACTCAATGCTGCTAAGGATGAGACACTTAAACTCCTGGAATTCCAGAAGATGGTGAAGATGTGGTCGTTGCCCCCACCTAAATATATCGACAACTGCAGGCCATTATAAATATTCTACCCATCAGTAAGACTGGAAGCACAGAATCCTATCCAGCACAAAATAGAAGTCAAATTCTCACAAATTCCATATAAAAAAAATTACAGAAAACAGAAAAATGTGTTCTTCATTGTTATACGTACAATCTTCAGCTTGTAGGACATGTCCGATGTAAAAGCTATCTGGCTAGCATTCAGACTGCATGAAGTACAAATAAATACCGCGTTAATGTATCCTTCTTAATTTCAGTAGCTTGGCTGCCGCAACTAAAGCATGTGCATCAAACGAAATTTACAGCAGAATTAATGGCATGCAGAAATGTTAATGAAAAACAAGTTACTTACCTACAGTAATGCTATATGTAGTGGATACTCTACCTAATCACAGATTCCTCACCATGGAATACTCCCCAGGCGGCAGTCTGGATCGGGAAAACTTTTCTATAGCGATGCGCCAACGTGCCGCTAATTGGCACCATGCAACTGCGCTGACGGCATATCACCCTCCAAGTGTAGGAGATGAACCGCATATAAGTGCCACCCCTGTGCGCTAAAATCAGTTTCATGCTTGACATATTCCACGCCATCAGACATGGAGTGTGAACAATTGGTTGTATCAGTGTGCAGATTCCCACCTTGGGACCTTTTTAGATGTTAAAGAGGCCCATTCAAAGAATGGGAAAGTGGAAGGGCAGTGAGGAATCTGCAGTTAGAGTACCACCCGGAAAGACAGTCAAAGGTAAATAACTCGTTCTTCTGATGGATACTTCAAACTGCAGAATCCTAACCTTATAGATACCAAAGCAATAACTCTTCTGGTGTAAAGTCTAGAGTAGATTCAGACCAAAAAGTCTTGCAGGACTGAGCAGGCAAAATGTTGTTTCCGCTGAACCTGGCTTTCAAAGAATTAGTCTTGTGCAAACGTATGCATGTAGCCGTTCATGTAGTAGCCTGGCAGATGTCGAGGACAGGCTTTTACGTGTGCCAAAGCAGTGGTAGCAGCCATAGACATGATGGAATGGACTCTCAGTAGCTGCTTCTTAGGCAGTGCATAGCAGATCTTAATGCAAAGGACTATATCTTGACAGGGCCCTTTTCTGCACATCCGACGAAGCCTCTTCTGTTTCAATGGATGAGACAGGGCAAAGAACATATGCAGGGTGATCAATTGCTGAAGATGGAAAATAGTCATTTCTTTAGGCAAGAAGGCCGCTCAAGCTGTATTGACCAGTCTAAAAAAAAAAAAAAAAAAAGGCGGTGTAGGGCAGTTTCACCCACAGTACCTGAAGCTCAGTCATGAGATGAGCTGAAGTAATCGCAATGAGTAAGATAGTCACAAGAGATGCAGCGAACAGCTTCGCATCAGTTCGAAGAGCATGCATATGAGAAACGTTAAGACCTAATTAAGGTCCCACTGTGAAATCTTAAACAGTTTTTATACACCTCATCAGAACAGGTGAGTTAAAAAAGGGTGGTCGTCAGGCACACGTAAAAAGGCAGACAAATAGTTCCTAATGCAAAGCAAACAAAGGGACACTCGACAGCTTGGATTGGAAAGGGCCCATCTAGTGGTTATCACATCAAGCCACATACTTGTCTCATCACCCAGCATATATGTACTTTGTGAAAGGTTGCCTGGCAGCAAGGATAATATCCACCACTACTGGGGGCAGATCAAACACAGTCAACTGCTGTACTCAATCTCTAGGCTTGGAGGTGTAAATTGCTTAGATTCATGTGGAGGATCCTGTCCTGGTGCTGAGATAGTATGTCATCCCCAGAGTGGCAGCCTGATCGCTACTCAGGCCCAGAGGCTCCGGGTACAACACTCTCCCGGGCCAATACAGAGGTACTGGAACTACTTGTGATAGGTCCTTCCTGATCTTTTTCAGAACTAGAGGTGGAGAGTGAAGGCGTACAGGAGTCCAGAATTTAATCTCAGTCAGAACACATCCCCTAGTGTGTCTACAATGTGGATTTGACGGTGGCAACAACATCTAGCCAAGGTTCTCCCCCCTGCTGGAAGACTCCCTGTGCCACCTTGGGATGTAGATGCCACTCCCTGTGCCACCTTGGGATGTAGTTGCCATGTGTGGTTATGTTGTGTGTATTTGTAAAGTGCACATTCACCAAAGAGGGTATCCTGGCGCCGAGCAGATGTATACGACTAGCCCTTCCTATGGTTGGCTAATTGAAAAGTCAGGTGTTCAGTATCTTGCGGAATTCCAGAAGTGAGGAGGCGGCTCTGATGGGTAGTGGGAGGCCGTTCCACGCTTTAGGAGTGATGTAAGATTACGACCGTCCTCCTGATCTGGTACTGTGTATACATGGGATATGTGCATGTAGAAGTTCTGTGAAGCAGAGGTGTCTTTGTGGTTGTTGGAAGGAGATGTGACTTTACTGGAAGGTGGGGCCTCAACATCAGCGCAACCTGGGTCTGGCGTGGTCGCTGAGACGTATTGGTACTGGACCAGAGAGCAGAAGTGGCTCAGAGGGTCCATATAGAGCAGAGGGTGAACCTGCCAGCGGTAATCCAGGAGAAACTCTGGTTGTGCCATAACCAACTGAGGAATCCGCTCCAAAGTCAGCTGACTTCGGGAACGGGACTGTTGGAGACACCCACGGGCTTCATCACGTAAGTGAGAATGGCAGGCAAGAAGGAGCAGAAGTCCGATCTGAGCACTAATGTTTTTGTGCTTAACTTAGGGCTTGGAGGGCGATGAAGACCGGCCTCTAGAACGGCTTTGTTGACTCCGGGAGAGTGACTGAACCTATGACTTGGAGCAGCACTTGGTGCGGTCCCGACACTGCATCTTCTTGTGCTTTGCTGCAAAGTTTCACCTCGCGTTCCCTGCTGACCTTCAGGTTCATCGACACACTTTCTCTGCTTGTCTTTAAGTCATGACTCAACTCTAGGCACCAGAAGCAATCTGGTGGGTATCTGTCACAGACATCTGCTTGCAACAGCCCTTGCAGGGTATGAAACCTGTCAAGAAAGGAACAGACACCAGAGCACGTGAGCGGCACCTATACAGGACCAGCACATCATTTACAGAGCTGAATGGCATAAGTGCAGAGCCGCAAGACACCACAATCTGGCACGTAGAAGCATTGCTGAAAAGTTTCCAGATCTAGACTGATGCCCAGTGAATATTCAAAAGGTGAAGAATCTGCAACTAGATAGAGTCTCTGCCAGAACACCAGATGCACTTAGTAGGGATCTGAGATAGACATCTGCTTGCAACAGTCCATACAAGGTTTAAACCCTGTAGTCTTAGGGCAGGAGGACACATTCCCTTGCACACTGGAAACAAATAGTGGAAAACATCTCTTCACAGTGTGAAGAAAAGGAGGAGCAGACCTCCAGATCAATGTTTGAATGCGTATAAAAGAACTGATGACAGCGCACATCGTGGTGCTTATATGCAGCCCTGCTCGTCACTTCAGGCGGAATGGAGCTGCACAGCACCACCTACCTCCACGCACACATTCTACTGTTTGAGTTTTTTGTATTCAGTCTGGTGCCTGGAGATATTCACAAGGTGAGGAATCTGCTGTTTTAAGTATCCATCAAAAGTCAAAGAAACACTGTGTGCTCTCACCGCCATTTGTTTTCAGCCCTTAACTGTACCATATCTAAAACCGCTCCTATAAAGGGAAGCCCTGCTTAAGCTCGTTGACTGAACTCCAATGTTGGCAGGAGGTTTGCCACTGTCTGAAGGTGGTCTACGACGGACTGTGGCAGGCCCGCCTTTAACAGCAGGTCAAGGTAGGGGAAATCTGCATCTCCGACATCCAGAGATGGGCAACAACTACCGCCATCTCATTACGCCCTAGTGGCACTGGTGAGACCAAAAGGGAGCACGCAAACTGAAAATCCTACTGGCCTACCTTGAGCCTCAGGTAACGTCTGTGTAACTGCAAGACGGGTATATAAAAATGTACCCTGCAGGCCAAGAACACCTACGATCCGATAGGTCTGGGCTAACATGAGAATTATGAATTGGTCCTCCCCCAGAAAGGCATTCAGAGGTTGAAGTGCCAAGAGGGGCCAAAGGCCACCATCCTTCTTGGGCACAAGAAAATAGAATAGCGGAAACAGACTCCTTTTCTGAGTCCAGAACCCTCACTAAGGCTCCTTTGGAGAGGTAACTTTGCACCAGAAACAGAATGGAGAGGTGTTTCCCCTGAGATTTGCTCTGATGTGAAGTGGGGAGATTTAGCGGACGAAAATAAAATAGGGCAATTTGAAGCAACCATCTGTCTGATGTGATGGATCGGCATCTTGGGAAAAAGTGCTGTATCCTCCTTCCCACAAGGTGGCTGTGCCCCACTAATGGCAAGCTAAAGCATCTTCAGGTCTGCTGCCACAAGGGACAAGAACTGGTGGCTTGCATGTTGCCTGGCCGATCCATGTCCCCAGCCTTGAAATGGCTGGGGTGAATGCTGCAGGGTTTGATGCTTTCTTTACGCCAGACCCTAGAATAGCCTTGGAATTTCCCAAACTGGTGAGGAAACGGTTTGGCAGGGATCAAAAGACCTAGCAAATGTGCCTTGGCTCTACGCTCCTTAAAAGCAAGCAAACCTGGCCTTTTCGGTACAATAGGCATGGGCCATCAAAAGGCATATCCATGGGAGGACTCTGCATCTCCAGAGAACCCTGTAGAGCACATGCACGCATGGAGGGAGATCACCACACTACTGCCAAATGCCCTTCCCCTTTTTATCTGCAGAATCTGAGGATATGGCCTACTGGCTCTCCCTGGTTAAAGGCACACTGTCCCCTAGACAGGGGCCCCTTCACTTAACATGCAGAACATATATGCATGGAGAGGTTTTTATCTTTTTACCTGAGACTGGGTAAAAGGAGGGGAATTGGTTTAAGAGGTAACACGACCAGATGTAGAGCTCAGTCTGACCAATTAAAAAAAAACCTTAGACCAGTCCAAACTTGTCAGACCTGTGACTAACTGGGTGAAAAGGGAATAATCTAGACAACTTCATGATGATTAACTTCTCCAGAATTGGAGAAGCATAACACATTTTCAATAGGAAAGCTTCTTGCGGATTCAATCTTCCCTGGGCCACAAGAGGACGATCTACATTGCCTCACTTAGGCCAGTATTAAGTATATTGTCGGAATACACAGGAAGCGCAGCACACTAGTGCTGGGAAGATGACTACCAGGAACAAAATCTCTGCCTGGTTTCTGAACTTCCTCTGCACTGTGCTGAAGTCTGGGAAACCTACATGAAACTTCACTCCTGTGACCCCAGTAAATATAGTATGTATCTACCTTAATGAGGAGCTGGGATATGGGGAAATTAACTGAGGAGGTCACACAGCTGATCTCTCTGAATGAAACATTAGCATTTTCCCCATTTTTGTTTTTGGTCATTAGTTAGTAACTTAATGCACCAAGATTACTAAATGATTTCATTCTATTTAAGTGGGTAGTCTCTCAGAGGTTTATGCTTCCTCCGATATATTGCCCTGACCCATACCATCGTAGATGGACATCCTGAGGAGTTCAAACCACAGCATTTCGAAATTGAGGTGGTGAAGTGGTATCCAGAGGGAGGAGGAATCTAGAAAGCCTTGACCAGCACACCAGGAAAGATCTAGTCTAAGTAATACAGGCCGATTCATAGGCACTCATCCAGTTGGTGGGGAGGATGGTGCTTTATGTGAGTGACACTACCATATCCTTAGGTTTTTAACTAGCAGAAAATAGCATTCTTATCAGGAGGTGTTACAGGAGACTGCATGTTCAATTGAAGGTTGTGCACAAAGTAGGACATTTTCTAAAATCCATAACCTTGTCTACCTTTTACACTGGGAGGGAGAGTAACTGCCAGTAGAAAAATAAACTTACGAGGAGACGTCATCAATCACAGATCAAACAAAGCTTGTGTGCATTTGCCTGAAGCTTCAAGAAAGAGAAATGTAGCTAGAGATAGCTCAGATTTTTTTTATCAATGGACTCAGACCTATCCTCTAATTCTCCTGACTGATAATCCCTAAATTTGGGGTTAGTATATGCAAGTGTCTCTGAGGAAAACATCTTCAATGTGGAAGGAATTCCGTAGCTGGAGAAAACGGAGAACAAACAGCTGGATGTTGCATAACCTGCAACCCTATTCCTCCAATATCTGAATTAAATGAATCTATTGGGTGTAACAAGGTAAGCGCATTGAAAAGTAACCAAGTTTCAAAAATGAATACAATACCACTGCCTGGACTTACGTTTACTTTAGTAGGAATGAAGGTGTGTCATTTCTTTGGTGGAGCAAATGGGCAGCTGATAAGCACACACCAATCAAAAATGTAACTTACAAAATGTTCAGCATGCACAACATGCTTCTCTTCCTATTATTTGAACAAATGAATGCCCACAGTTCACATCCACCAATTTGTTCCCTGGTGCCATTATCCAACAATTTAGCTTGTCTACAAGCATCTTTTACTTTACAACATAAATTGCAAACAAAATATTGAACATTAACTAGTTTCAATTACAGTAGCAGTACTAATTCACAACTGTGTAATATTTAATGAACAAGTTACTTACCTTCATTAACGAAATATCTGTAAGAAACATCGGTTAGTTATAGATTCCTTACCTTAGAATTACCCCCAGGCGTCAGACTGGATCCGGAAAGTTTTTTCGTCAGCAGTACCTCTGCGCGTCGGAAGGTGGCGTCGGTCGGCTCCGCGTCCGTCGTTGGCGTCGTGGTCGCCGGGATGACGTCGCGGCAGCTACTTAGACGCCGCCCTCGCGCGCTGACGTCAGTTCTGTACACGAGTTTCCGCACCAGAAACGCAGAGCCATGCAAGAGACTGACAACTGGTGCACAAAACTAGGGCCCTGAAAGGATGTCCTTAACCCTAGAAATCAGTTCGCAGAACGGGGAGGATGGGTGGGGCGGTAAGGAATCTATAACTAACCTATGTTTCTTACAGATATATCGTTACCGAAGGTAAGTAACTTGTTCATCTGAAAGAAACACGTTAGTTATAGATTCCTTACCTTAGAATAGATACCCCAGCAATACCAACCCCGGAGGTGGGTCTGCAAACCAAGATCACACCAGAAAATCCTGGAGAACAGAACGGCCAAAGAAGCCGTCTCTCCGGACTTGGCTGTCAAGGCAGTAGTGTTTCATAAATGTGTGCAACGAAGCCCACGTAGCTGCCTGACAGATGTCATTCAGAGGAACTCCCCATCCCAAAGCAGTAGTTGCTGCCGTCGCCCTGGTGGAATGGACGCGCAACCCCACTGGAGGCTCCTTCTTTGCCAGAGAATAACAGGCTTAGATACACAAAACGACCCATCGTGAGATAGTCTGCATGTGTACGGCCCGGACCTTTCTTGGCGCCCACATAGCCAACAAAGAGCTGGTCATCCACCCGGAACTGCTTGGTGCGATCCAGATAAAAGGAAAGCGCACGTTTTGGGTCCAGACTGTGGAGCCTCTCTTCCTCCTTCGAAGGATGCGGAGGCGGAAAAAAGGTGGGCAAAGTGATGGTCTGCCCGATATGAAAGGCAGTGACAACCTTGGGAAGGAAGGATGGCCGAGTCCTGAGAACCACCTTGTCCGGATGGACAGAAAGGAAGGGAGGGTTGGATGAAAGGGCCTGGAGCTCACTCACTCTCCTGGCAGACGTGATGGCTAACAGGAAGGCAGTTTTAAGCGTCAGAAGCCTCAAAGGACAGTTGTGAAGCGGCTCAAAGGGAGCGCACATTAAATAGGTTAAGACTAGATTCAAGTCCCACTGAGGCATAACAAAGGGAATAGGAGGAAAGAGATGAGTTATGCCTTTCAAGAAACGATTAACAACCAGGGACTTGAAAAGAGAAGGCTGATCTGGAAGCCGAAGGAAGGCAGAGATGGCCGCGAGATAGCCCTTGAGAGTGCCCAGAGCAGAGCCCTGCTGGGCCAAAGAAAGGAGAAGCAAGAGAACCTCAGAAAGAGGGGCAGAAAGGGGATCCACAGCCTTTGCTGTGCACCATGCCACAAATTTGTTCCACCGGCAGGCGTATACCGTCTTAGTGGAGGGACACCTGGCTGCCAAGATCACATCGCAGACTTCGGGAGGCAAACGACGTCAACTGCGCCGCTCAATCTCCACGCAAGGAGGTGGAGGCTGGGCAGGTTCGGGTGGAGGACCGTCCCCTGCTGCTGTGACAGAAGATCCTACCGAAGAGGCAGACGGGTCGGAGGATCGATGGCCATGTTGAGCAGCTCGGGATACCAGACTCTTCGTGCCCAATCCGGAGCAACAAGAATGACTTGGGCCCGGTCGCGCCTGATCTTCTTCAGCACTCTGGGGAGAAGTGGTATAGGCGGAAAGGCGTACAACAGACCGCAACTCCACTCGCGACGAAAAGCGCCGCCGAGCGAGTGCCGCCTTGGAAATTCCAACGTGCAGAATTGCTGACATTGCGCGTTCTCTTCGGTGGCCAATAGATCTAACCAAGGCTCTCCCCACCGTCGAAAGAGACCTTGCACCACCTCCGAGTGAAGACGCCATTCGTCATCCATCATGCACCTGCGGCTGAGTTCATCCACCCTGGCGTTCAGGGAACCTGCCAGGTGTTGAACCACCAGGGATATGCCCCGGTGTTCCAGCCATGTCCAGAGACGGAGGGCCTCCTGACAGAGGGTCCACGACCCCACCCCGCCCTGTTTGTTGCAGTACCACATGGCGGTGGTGTTGTCTGTGAACACCTGCACTACTCTTCCCCGGACAGAGGGAAGGCATGCCTTGAGTGCAAGACAGATCGCCCGGAGCTCCAGAAGGTTGATATGGAGCCCGGACTCCGCAGGAGACCAGAGGCCTCTGATCTCCGCCTCTCCCATGTGGCCGCCCCATCCCAGAAGGGATGCGTCCGTCACCACTGCGTGCTCTGGTTGGGGAAGGGAGAGGGATCTGCCGTTGACCCAATCCTGGTTCGTGAGCCACCACTGCAATTGGCGTGCAGTGCCCTCCGAGATCTGGACGCAATCGGACAGATTCCCCTGATGCTGCACCCACTGGAACTTCAGGTCCCACTGCAGAGCCCGCATATGCCACCTGGCATGATCGACCAGCAGGATGCAGGAGGCCATGAGGCCCAGCAGCCTCAGGGTCATCCTGACCGAAACCCGGGATAGAGGCTGAAAGATCAGAATCACAGTCCGAATATCCCGGACAAGCTGTTCGGGAGGATAGACCCGAAACCGCGTCGTGTCCAGAACCGCTCCGATGAAGAGGAGCTTCTGAGAGGGAATCAGGTGTGACTTCGGCACATTGATGGAGAACCCCAGCGAATGCAAGAGGTCGGCCGTAGTCTGGAGGTGGGAGACGACTGTCTGGGGCGAGCCCGCCTTCAACAGCCAGTCGTCGAGATAGGGGAAGACTGAAACCCCCGATCTACGCAGATGAGCTGCGACCACCGCCATCACTTTCGTGAACACCTGAGGGGCGCAGGTGAGGCCAAAGGGGAGCACGGTAAACTAAAAGTGCTTGTGGCCTACCGTGAACCGCAGGTAACGCCAGTGGGCCGGCAGGACGGGGATGTGAAAAAAAGCGTCCTGCAAGTCCAACGCTACCATCCAGTCTTTCGGGTCTAGGGCAGACAGGACCTGAGCGAGCGTCAACATCTTGAACTTCTCCTTCCGGAGGAAGCGGTTGATGTTCCTGAGATCCAAGATAGTACGCAGGCCCTTGTCCTTCTTGGGTACCAGAAAGTAGTGGGAGTAACAACCACGACCTACTTCTGGGACAGGAACGCGCTTGACGGCTCCCTTGGCCAAGAGAGTCGTAACTTCCTGTTGGAGAAGGCCCAGGTGATCCTCCGACATGCGGTGGTATTGAGGTGGCATGGCTTGAGGGATTGTCTCGAAGGGGAGGGAGTAGCCCCTTCGGACTATTTGCAAAACCCACCTGTCCGACATGATGGTGCGCCAGTGGGGGAGGTGATGGCGGATCCTGCCGCCCACTGGCGTTTGATGGGCCTGAAAAGTCGGACTAGGAAGGTTTGGAGGCTGCTGCAGAGGGGGGGTTGGTGGACTGGCCTGCCCGCTGGCCCCCTGAACCACGGCGAAGATTGGGAAACTGGCTGCGGCCTGTGACTCTGGGCGGTACGTAGTGGGGACCCCTTCCGTAGCCACGAAAGGGGCGAAAAGCAGACTGCGCAGGGTGGCTGGAGGCGCCCATGGACTTGGCCGTAGACCGTGAGTCCTTGAAACGCTCTGGAGCGTTGTCTGCTTTGTCGCCAAAAAGGCGACGGCCATCAAAGGGCATGTCCATGAGGGTATTCTGGACATACCCCGAAAAGCCAGTCGATCTCATCCAGGCGTAGCGATGAAGGGCTAGTGATGTTGAAATTGTAATGCCCAGAGTCTCGGCGGTATCCAGCCCACAACGGATGATCAACTTCGCCGCATCCCTCCCGGCAGCCATAGCCTGGAAGAGCACTGTCCGGGCCTCCTCCGGACACTGAGGCAGCACCTGCGCAACCGTATCCCACACGGAGTGGGAATAACGGCCCAATAGACATGCAGTGTTTACCGACCGCAGTCCCAAGCTGGCGGAAGAGAAAATCTTCCCAAGATGATCCAGCTTTTTGGATTCCCTTTCCGGTGGAGCGGTAGGGAATGCGCTCTTGGAAGTGGAGGCTTGGACCACCAAGCTCTCCGGGGTGGGGTGTTGGGTGAGGAAAGTGGGGTCGCCCGGAGCCGGCCAATCATCTTGTCCACGGGAGCCCCCGTGTTGGGCCTGGACCAAGTGCCCAAAAGGACGTTGGTAAGGGCCTCATTAAACGGCAGCAGGGATTCCGATGAGCTCGCAGCCGGCTGAAGCACCTCTGTCAGGAGGTTAGTCCTGACCGCCACCGTAGGAAGCTCGAGGTTGAGAGCCTCGGCCGCCCTACGCAACACCACTGCGTATGGCACTCTCTCCTCCGTAGCCACGGTAGGAGGAGACAACATGCCAAGGTCAGGGGAGGTGTCTAGACCACTGGCATCCCCCAGTTCCTCTCTCCAGTCCTGCTCAGATTCTAACTGATCAGTCAGAGGGTCACCTGACCCCTCCCACTCCTCCTCCTCATCCTCTGGGTGCCAATCTGGCCGAAAGGGGACCCCAGGAGTGAACAGGGGCACAAAAACCCCGCTCGGCGCCGGATCCGGTATCGGGCAACGCCGGTCCGGCTCTGGGTTCACATCAGGATGGAGGCCGGGGTCGACGCCGGCCGGGGACACGACCGGCGTCGATAGCGGAGCCGGAGGAAGCGGTGGAGGTGTTATAAGGTGAACCTGCACCGATCCGGATCCAGGCCTGGATCCAAGGGGGGCCTGCTGCGCCGGAGAAGGCCTAGGCCCCCCCAACTGAGTCCGCGGGGCCCGAAGGCGCGCCGGCGGGTTCGGGCTGCTTAAAGATGGCGTGCATCGCCTCGTAAAGTTTACGAAGCTGGGCAGGAGTCGCCCCGGGTCCCGGAAAGGGAGGGAAGCCCGGAGTCAACTCTTCGGGCTCCGCGCGCGGAGCCGCGGGAGGGGCACCGTCCGCATACCTCGTCGCGTCAGCCGACCGACGGGGAGAAGCCGAAGAGTGACGGTGTTTCTTCGACTTCTTCTTATGCTTCGACTTACCCGACCCCGAGTGCGAAGACTTCGAAGACTTGGAAGAATGATGATGGCTCCGCGACCGGTCCCCTCGACCTCCCTCGCGACCGGGACCTCGAACAGCGCGGAGCCGACTGCCGGCGCTCAAGAAGCTTTCGGGACCGATCCCGCAAAGCCTTCGGAGCCATGGACCGGCAGTCGGAGCACGACTTGGGGTCGTGGTCGCGCTCCAGGCAAAAGAGGCACACGTGGTGCGGATCCGTAACCGACATCTGTCGGGTACAGGAACCGCAGGCCTTGAAGCCGGGCATCCCTACGTGCACCTGGAGTCTTAGACTCAAAAAAGACGTTGACAAAAGTTGCTCAAAAAGTTCAGTCAAAAAGTGACTGGAGGTACCGCTCTCTCTGGATCTGCGCTGGCTGGCGCGGAAAAAGAAAGAACGGACGTCAGCGCGCGAGGGCGGCGTCTAAGTAGCTGCCTCGTCGTAATCCCGGTGACCACGACGCCAACGACGGACGCGGAGCCGACCGACGCCACCTTCCGACGCGCAGAGGTGCTGCTGACGAAAAAACTTTCCGAATCCAGTCTGACGCCTGGGGGTAATTCTAAGGTAAGGAATATATAACTAAAATGTTTCTTTCAGATACATTAACTTGTCAATGCCAGAGCGAGTCAGATTGCGAACCCTTTCAACTGAGCCTCATCTACTGCTAGTACTGTCAATCATGGGGATTATGTTACTTACCCTGTAAGCATCTGTTCTTGGCATGTAGAGCTGTAGATTTACATGCTTTGCATACTCCTGCCACCTAGTGTTGGGTCTGGATGTTTGCAAGTTGTTTTTCTTCGAAGAAGTCTTTTTCAGTCACAAGGCAAAGTGACTCCTCCTTTTGGTGATAAGGCGCACGGGCAACGACTCCATTGCTAGATTGTTTTCCCGCAAGTGGGTGAGAATGGAGTAAGTGTAGTATAGAGATGTCCATGCGTATATAATGTGAATAATAAGAACTGCAACCACCATATGTGTCCTGGGAGGAGGGAGGGCGCATGTGAATCTACAGCTCTACATGCCAAGAACAGATGCTTTCAGGGTAACATAATCCGTTCGAGGCATGTGTGCTGTAGATACACATGCTTTGCACAGACTGTATAGCAGTACCCTCCAAAAGAGATGGCTAACCAGTGGGTGTTACAGTTGTTTGAAAGAGTGTTTTTAGCACTACCTGTCCGACATTAGCCTGTTGACGTGCTAACCCATCCACACACTAATGTTTTGTAAATGTGTGTGGTGTAGACCATGTAGCTGCCTTACATATGTCAGCTATGGGAATGTTGCCTTAAAAGGCCATAGATGTTCCTATTTTGCAAGTAGAATGTGCTCTAGGAGGTAGTGTTAAAGTTCTTTTACCTTTAACATAGCAAGTTTGAATACATTTGACAATCCATCTTGAAATGCCGGATTTTGAGATCGGTTTTCCTTTATGAGGTGGAGCAAAAGCAACAAAAAGTTGTTTTGTTTTGCGAAAATCTTTTGTCCTAGCAATGTAGTATAATGCTCTTTTGACATCTAGTTTGTGTAGAGCTCTTTCTGCTACAGAATCAGGTTGAGGAAAGAACACAGGTAACTCCACTGATTGGTTAATATGAAAAGCAGAGACAACCTTTGGAAGAAATTTTGAATTTGTACGAAGAACTATTCTATCTTTATGAAGTTGAAGAAAATAAGTTACTTACCTGTAACTTTAGTTCTTCAGTATTGGAAGCTTTCATAGATTCACATGCTTGATTCATTCCCCGTCGTCGATATGGGAGTCCCCGGTACATCAAATAGCAATGCGAAGCTATTACAAACTAGAAACTAGGTCTAGGCCCATTTCAGTTTTGTAACATATCTACCTCGTTTTGTAAAAGAGACCAAACAAAGCACACAACCAATCAGATCAGCCTCACCCTCTAGAATCCTCCTGAGAGAACATCAGACCCTCAGATTTTCGTAGCAGTAGTGCCATAGGATAAACCATAGAGGTCTAAAAAGAAGGTTGCGCTTTCCCAGGGGAGGAGGGTGGGTCACATGTGAATCTATGAAAGCTTCCAATACTGGAGAACTAAAGTTACAGGTAAGTAACTTATTTTCTTACTCCAATATTGGAACTTTCATAGATTCACATGCTTGAATCAGAGTGGCTAGCAGTTATGAGCACATTTTTTTGTCCTAATCATCTTTAAAAAACAGTACATAAGCACAGCAAAGAGTAGAAAGAGGAAACCGTTTCCTCAACCTGGACTCTGTAATGTCTCACGACAAACATTAAATATTAAGCTTTAACTATACACTTAATTACAAAGAATCATCGGCGCAGCAATAGGCATCCTCAGAATGCGCAAAGCTTATATGCAGACAATATACCATGAAAATACATTTATCAAAGAATGTGCGATGTTTTTAGGACAGAAAAGGAAGGAAGGATGAAACAGAAAGCTCACCTCTATTGAAACAGGTTCCTCAGGACTGCTTGGCCCACTGCAGTATCACTGCGTGCCGAAGAATCCAAGCAGTAATGTCTGGTAAAGGTATGGATACTCTTCCAGGTGGCTGCTCTGCAGATATCCCGGATAGGTACCCCAGCAAAGAGGGCCGTAGAGGAAGAAAGTGCCCTCGTGGAGTGAGCACTGACTTTTCCCTGGAGGGGTTTCCCAGCCAATTGATGACAGTACTGGATAGAGCTGGAAATCCAACGTGCAATGCCCTGTTTAGACCGGGGAAATCCCCTACGAGGACTATAAGCTACAAAGAGCGGAGGTGACTTTCTAAAGTGCTTAGTTCTTTGGAGATAGAATTTCAAGCAACACTGAATGTCCAGAGAATGAAGAGATCTCTCAGGCAGTGTAGTAGGCTGAGGGAAAAAAGTCTTAAGAACCAGAGGTTCATTCAGATATAAGTCCGAAGGCACCTTAGGGATGAATTTGGGGTTAGTACGAAGTCCCACTCTATCATTTTTGAACTGAAGAAAAGGCTCCTGGATAGTGAGTGCCTGCAATTCGCTAACCCTTCTTGCAGATGTTAGTACCAAAAGAAGAGCCACCTTCCACGAAACGAATTTTAACTCTGCTTTATGGGTAGATTTGAAGGGATGTTTCATGAGCCGAGCCAAGACCACATTAAGGTGCCATAGTGGTGGTGGAGGTTTGATCAGAGGGAAAACTCTAAAAAGCCCTTTCATAAATTGCTTTATTATTCTCGCTGACTATAGAGAAGGGCCTGAAGATTTTCTTCTGAAACGAGAGATGGCTGCAAGATGAATTTTAATGGATGCGTGAGCTAAGCCAGCCTTGGCCACTAAAAGGATGTAAGGAAGAATCTCCTGAGCCGAAGAAGAAAAAGGATAAACTCTCGATTCTTGGCACCAGAGACAGAGACTTCCACTTCATTCGGTATGTCTTGTTCGTACTCTGAGCTCGAGCTTGGGAAAGAATGTCTCTACACTCTGTGGACAGATTCAGGTCGAGAAACTCTGTGTTCAGGAGCCATGCTGACAATTGAAGAGATTTGGGATCCGGATGCAGCACTTGGCCCTGGGACATCATCAGCAATGATGGGATAGGATCTAAGAGAAACGGTTGTTCCACCGACAGAAGCAGGTGCTCTGTGTACCAATACTGGCAAGGCCAAGACGGTGCTATGAGGATCATCTTGCAGGGTTCCGCCTTCATCTTCATGAGAAGCCTTGGCAGAAGAGGAATGGGGGGAAAAGCGTAAACAAAGGCGCCTGACCAAGCCATCGAAAACGCATTCCCCCAGAATCCCGGAAGGTGATGCCAGCTTGTGAAGCACCGGCATTTCTTGTTCTCCGGTGTCGCGAACAGATCTATGGATGGCTTGCCCCATAGCCAGAAGATGCTGTCTAGTGTCTTCTGATCCAGCTCCCACTCGTGGCAGACCGACTTTAGTCTGCTTAGTGTATCTGCTGTCTCATTGAGATTTCCCGGAAGATGCTCGGCTTTCAGCAAAACCCCATGCAGGATCGCTCATTCCCAGATAATTTGAGCTTCTAGGGACAACAGACGGGACCTTGTGCCACCCTGTTTGTTGACTTAATGCATGGCCGTGGTATTGTCTGTCCTGATGAGGACCGACGCGTTTCTGATCCTCGGGAGAAATGCCTGTAGGGCCAAGCAAATCACTCTTCGCTCCAGCAAGTTGATGTGCAGAAGACGATGATGTTGCCAACGGCAACTTATTTGAAGGTCTTGTAAGACCGCTCCCCAACCCTCTAGAGATGCATCTGTTGTAATTATCCGAGGAGCTGGGGTGGCCAGAAAAGAGAGACCTTGTGAAATGTTCGCTTGGTGAGTCCACAATGATATGGCTTGCCTCATTGGTGACGTTACCGTGACCATGTCCTCGAAAGACCCTTCCACTTGACACCACTGTGAGTCCAGTTGCTCCTGAAGAGGCTGCATCCGCAGCCTGCAGTGGGGTATCAGAGGAATGCAGGACGACATGGATCCCAGGAGGGATTTGTAGAGGCAAACTGAAAGTGACTTTCTTTTTAAAATTAGTCGAGCCATTGACACAAGCTTGGCCTGTCTTTCTAGTGATGGAAATGCTCTGTTCAGGGACGTGTCTAATATGGCCCCCAAAAAACAGCGTTCTTGGAAGGATGCAAGTTTGACTTGTCCCTGTTGAGGGTAAGACCTAGATCCTTGAATAGCCTTGTGCATGCTGTCACAGATTCCCTGGCTGCCGCCTTGGAAGGAGCTTTTATCAGCCAGTCGTCTAGGTAGGGAAATACCTAGTGTTGTTGTCTTCTGAGGAAGGCCGCTACAGGAGCCAGACATTTTGTAAAGATCCTTGGTGCCGACCTGCGGCCGAAAGGGAGAACTTTGAACGGATAGTGGCTCCTGGCTACCGTAAAGCGGAGGAACTTCCTGTGCAATGGATGAATGGGAACATGGAAATAAGCATCCTCTAGGTCTAAAGTGGCCATGAAATCTCCCGAATTTAGAAGCAGAAGAATGTCCTGCAAGGAGACCATTCGAAATGACTGCTTTATGAGATAGGCGTTGAGCGCCCTCAGATCTAGGATAGGACGCCACTTTCTGACAGTCTTTCGAACCAGAAAGAACCGGGAGTAGAACCCCTTTCCTCTCTGGGATAACGGGGCTTGTTCTATTGCCCCCTTCTGTAACATTACTTGGACTTCTAGGCGCAGGCGATGTGGATGTTTCATGACGTGCATGCGAGAAGGGGGGTAGAGGAGGTTGAACAATGTATGGCCTAATTAAACTATGTTGAGCACCCATTGGTCCGTTATCTTTTGCCAGTTTTGTAAGCACAAAGAAATCCTTCCCCCTACAGGTGTTTGGGTTGGGAGAGAACAGTAGCCGAAGCCGTCAAGCCGCTATTGACGTCGTGAAGGATCCTTCCCCTGACGTCCTGCTCTCCCTCTGGGTGCCAACTTAAAGTAGGCTGCAGACTGACCTTGTTGCTGACTATTGTGGGCAATAAGACTGCGCGGGAGGCGTATAGGAGGAATATTTGTTTTCTTGAAATCCTCCTCTGTACGAGGATAGTCCTCTTCACCGGGCTCCTCGAAAGGGAACCTTACGGTACTGAAGCGTCCCCAACGACTTCGCCGTGTCAGTGTCCTTTTTTATATCTTGGAGAGCATCATCCACATGCTTTCCAAAGAGAGCCTCCCCGTCAAAGGGAAGATCCAGGATCTTGTTCTGGACCTCTGGTCTGAACGAGGTTGCCCTAAGCCAACCCTGCCGATGTAGGACCGCTGCTCCAGCCAAAGTTCGAAAAGCCGTTGTAGCGATGTCCATTGCACAGTCTATAACCTCTGAGGAAGCTCTCTCTCCTTCCTGGAGGATCTTCTTGGCCTCAGACTTGCTTTCCTCTGGGAGTTGGTCGATGTAAGGGGAAAGGTCACACCACATCTGCCGGTCGTAGCAGCCCAAAATGGCTAAAGCATTAACTGCCCTGACCATTAAACCCGACATAGAAGAGAATCTCTTGCCTGCGTGGTCCAGGCGTCTACCTTCCTTGTCCAGAGGCGTAGTTAGAGGGGCTGCCGGATTCCTCGACTTCCGCTGCGCTACTTGCGATATTACCGAGTCTGGTTTCGGATGACTCACCAGGCAAGCCGGGCTATCTTCTGGGGCCTTATATTTTTTCTCCAACCGTGGAAGGACAGGAACCACTGTGGCTGGGTTCTTCATGACCGTAAGACCCTCATCCCGTAAATAATTGACAATGGGGATGGCCCGCACCGACTTCTTACAAGGCTCCTTAAAGTCGTATAAAAAACACTCTGTCTGCGAAGTGGGCATCGGCAGATCAAACCACTTGGCCGCCCTTTCCAATAGGTTGTTGAAACCACCTAGGTCTCCCGGGGGAGAATCCATGGGAACGGGTGAAGGAGAAGGAGTGGGAATAACAGTCATCCAATTCCCCCTGTTGGTCTTGAAGATCTGTGTCCCCCTGATCGTCATCCGAGGTATCCTGGTGACGGACGAAAGGCGGCGTTGGAGGAGGTGCTGCTATTGTAAGCAACGATGGTGGTGCCTGAGGAGTGGAAGGCATGGAGTGTTGTCCTGGGGGAACTGGTGCCTGATCCGAAATCGAGGATGGCGTTGGAAACCTTTTCTTGTAATCCAACAGCATGAATTGCAAGTCCGAAATTAAAGAGGAAAGCATACAGACTACTTCCTCCTGATATCCACCATGGTATTCCTGGGGAGGATTATAGTAATGTTCCCTCTCATAGCCCTCTTCAAAATCGTCCTCCTGGCACTCAACGTTCAATTCTGAAGGGCTATGGGCATAACCATAAGGTCCCTCGTCTGATTCCTCCTCTTCCAGGAGATGAGAAGGTAGTAGAGGAGTCACCTTGCTAGGTGAAGTGACTTCAGGAGTTACCTGACGCTTCCTGTCTTTTTCTCCAGAAATCTTTCTCACCGCCGACGAAGAAATCGCCATCAACGGCGTTGTCGACGAAACTGTCATTACCGTCACCACTGCCGTCTTCGTCGACGCTGCAGTCATTGTTCTGGTCGCCGCCGTCGATGGTGGCGGATCCGTCAACACTAGAAGAGCTCTCTGCGACGATCCAGTCTCGTCGACGACAATGGTTTCTTTGATGGCTTTTCCTCAAGAGGAACAGAAGAAGGTTTCTTGAATGATTTCCTTCCTTCCGGAGGGGAAGAAGGAGGAACAGAGCTCACCTCCTTTACTCCACCGTCTCCTGTTAAGTACTTTCCTCTCCTTTTCACCTCGGTGAGGAGATTTAGTAGGACTAAGCCCGTCAGACCCATGGGAGGTCTTTTTAGGGGCTTTTTGAGGGCGCTCCTCTGAAGAATGAGGGTCAGATCTTCCCCTCTTTGTAGATCTTCTAGAAGACGAAGCAGATAAGGCCTCATCACTGTTGTCACTAGAAACAGGATCCCTCCTGGATTTTAACTTCTGGAGCCAGATAAGGAGACGTCCATCACGATCCCTCAGAGTTTTAGTGGAAAAGGTACGACATACCCTGCAATCCTTGGCTCTGTGGTCAGGATACATGCAGTATATACAGTCCTCATGAGGGTCGTCCACATAAAGACTCTTCTTTGAGCAGGTGGCACAAGCTCTAAAAAGGCCCTTTTTCTCCTTGTCTGCCATAAGGAATCAAGCTGTAGAGTAATTAAGTGAATAAATAGCTGAAAATATCTCGCAAGAGAATAGAATAAGGAATAACTGAGCAGAGCTCAGTGGAGACTCCCTAGCACAACATGCGGTAGAAAATCTGAGGTTCTCTCAAGAAGATTCTAGAGGGTGAGGCTGATCTGATTGGTTGTGTGCTTTGTTTGGTCTCTTTTACAAAAAGAGATAGATATGTTACAAAACTGAAATGGGCCTAGGCCTAGTTTCTAGTTTGTAATAGCTTTGCATTGCTATTTGATGTACCGGGGACTCCCATCTCCACGACGGGGAATGATTCAAGCATGTGAATCTATGAAAGTTCCAATACTGGAGTAAAGAAGGCTTCTTCCAAGGTTAATGCCTGTAACTCACCAACACGTCTTAGTGAAGTGATAGCTATTAAGAAGGCAACTTTCCATGAAAGAAATTGTAGTGAACAATTGTGTAATGGTTCAAAAGGTGGGCCCATTACACTTGTAAGAACAAAGTTAAGGTTCCAGACAGATGCAGGTGGTACCCTGGGTGGTATTATTCTTTTAAGGCCTTCCATAAAGGCTTTGATCACAGGCACTTTGAATAAAGATAAATGTTGCCTGTTCTGAACACTGCTGCAAGGTGTAGTCGAATAGATGTGTAGGCTTAACGCACAAGTTACTAACTTGTGTAACGATATATCTGTAAGAGACAGTAGTTAGTGACAGATTCCTCACCTTAGAATATCCCCAGGCGTCAGGCTAGATCCGGAAAGTTTTTTGCGTAGCAGTACCCTTGCGCGTCGGTAGGCGGCGTCGTGCGGCTCCGCGTCCGTCATCGGCGTCGTGATCGCCGGGATGACGTCGCGGGCAGTACTTAGGCGCCGCCCCTGCGCGCTGACGTCAGTTCTGTACACGACTTTCCGCGCCAGGAACGCAGAGCCATGCAAGAAGCAGACATAGGTGTCTGAAAAATACTAGGGCCCTGAAAGGGAGGTCCTTAACCCTAGAAATCAGTTCGCAGAACGGGGAGGATGGGTGGGGCGGTAAGGAATCTGTCACTAACTACTGTCTCTTACAGATATATCGTTACACAAGTTAGTAATTTGTGCATCTGAAAGAGACACGTTAGTGACAGATTCCTCACCTTAGAATAGATACCCCAGCAATACCAACCCGGGTGGTGGGTCTGCGAACAAAGATCAGACAAGGAAGTCCTGGAGGACAGAACGGCCAAAGAAGCCGTCCCTCCGGACCTGACTGTCAAGGCAGTAATGCTTTGTAAACGTGTGCAGCGAGGCCCACGTAGCTGCCTGACAGATAACCGGCAGCGGAACACCGCGGCCCAAGGCCGTGGTAGCAGCCGTTGCCCTGGTGGAATGGGCACGCAGCCCAACAGGAGGCTCCTTCTTAGCCAAAGAATAGCAGGTCTTGATGCACAAGGTAACCCAGCGGGAGATGGTCCTCTTGTGCACCGCCCGACCTTTTTTGGCGCCCACGTAGCCAACAAAGAGCTGGTCATCCACCCGGAAGGGTTTTGTGCGGTCAATATAGAAGGAGAGCGCACGTTTTGGGTCCAGACGGTGGAGCCTCTCTTCCTCTCTGGAAGGAGGCGGAAAGAAGGTGGGCAAAGTGATGGTCTGCCCAATGTGGAAAGCAGTAACCACCTTTGGCAAGAAGGACGGACGCGTCCGAAGAACAACCTTGTCTGGATGAACAGACAGAAAGGGAGGTTTGCAAGATAGAGCCTGGAGCTCACTCACCCGCCGAGCGGAGGTGATGGCCACCAGAAAGGCTGTCTTCAGAGTCAGAAGACGAAGAGGACAGTTATGTAGAGGCTCAAAGGGAGCGCACATTAAAAAGGTAAGAACCAAGTTCAAGTCCCACTGAGGCATCACAAACGGAACAGGAGGGAAGAGGTGAGTAATGCCTTTTAAGAAACTGTTAACAACAGGGGACTTGAAAAGGGAGGGCTGATCAGGGAGCCTGAGGAAGGCCGAGATAGCACAAAGATAATCCTTGATGGTACCCAGGGCAGAACCCTGTTGGGCCAGAGAGAGAAGGAACAGAAGGACCTCAGAAAGAGGGGCAGAAAGGAGATTCACAGCCTTTGCTGTGCACCATGCCACAAATTTGTTCCACCTGCAGGCGTATACCACCTTAGTGGAGGGACGCCTGGCTGCCAGAATCACATCACAAACTTCGGGAGGCAAGTCGAAGGGAATCAACTGCCGCCGCTCAATCTCCACGCAAGCAGGTGTAGACTGGACAGGTTCGGGTGGAGGACCGTCCCCTGCTGCTGCGACAGAAGATCCTCCCGAAGAGGCAGACGGATCGGGGGATCTACGCACATATTGAGTAGCTCGGGATACCAAACTCTTCGAGCCCAGTCCGGAGCCACAAGAATGACTTGGGCCCGGTCGTGCCGAATCTTCTTCAACACTCTGGGTAGAAGTGGTATAGGCGGAAAGGCGTACAACAGACCGCAACTCCACTCGCGGCGAAAAGCGTCGCCGAGCGAGTGCCGCCTTGGAAATTCCAACGCGCAGAACTGATGACATTGCGCGTTCTCTTCGGTGGCGAATAGATCTAACCAAGGCTCTCCCCACTGTAGAAAGAGTCCTTGCGCCACTTCCGAGTGAAGACGCCATTCGTGATCCATCATGCACCTGCGGCTGAGTTCGTCCGCCCTGGCGTTCAGGGAACCTGCCAGGTGTTGAACATGCCCTGATGTTCCAGCCATGTCCAGAGGCGCAGAGCCTCCTGACAAAGGGTCCAAGACCCCACCCCGCCCTGTTTGTTGCTGTACCACATGGCGGTGGTGTTGTCTGTGAACACCTGCACTACCTTCCCTTTGACAGAGGGAAGGAATGCTTTGAGTGCAAGTCGGATCGCCCGGAGCTCCAGAAGGTTGATATGGAGCCGGGACTCCGCCGGAGACCAGAGGCCTCTGATCTCCGCCTCTCCCATGTGACCGCCCCATTCCAGAAGGGACGCGTCCGTCACAACTGTATGCTCTGGCTGGGGAAGGGGGAGGGATCTGCCCATGACCCATTGCCGGTTCGAGAGCCACCACTGCAACTGTTTTGCAGTTCCCTCCGAGATCTGGACGTGATCGGACAGGTTGCCCTGGTGCTGCGCCCACTGGAACTTCAGGTCCCACTGCAGAGCCCGCATATGCTATCTGGCATGATTGACCAGCAGGATGCAGGAGGCCATGAGGCCCAGCAGCCTCAGGGTCATCCGTACCGAAACCCAGGATAAAGGCTGAAAGATCGGAATCATAGCCTGAATATCCCGGACTCGCCGTTCGGGAGGATAGGCCCAAAACTGCGTCGTGTCCAGAACTGCTCCGATGAAAAGGAGCTGTGGAGAAGGAATCAGATGCGACTTCGGCACATTGATGGAGAACCCCAGCGAGTGCAGGAGTTCGGCCGTAGTCTGGAGGTGGGAGACGACTGCCTGGGACGAGCCCGCCTTCAGCAGCCAGTCGTCGAGGTAGGGGAAGACTGAAACCCCTGCCCGGCGCAGATGAGCTGCGACCACCGCCATCACTTTCGTGAACACCCGAGGGGCACTTGTAAGGCCAAAGGGGAGCACGGTGAACTGAAAATGCTCGGGGCCTACCGTGAACCGAAGGTAACGCCGGTGGGCCGGCAGGACGGGGATGTGGAAATATGCGTCCTGCAAGTCCAACGCTACCAACCAGTCTCCAGGGTCGAGGGCAGTTAAGACCTGAGCTAGGGTGAGCATCTTGAACTTCTCCTTCCGGAGGAAGCGATTGACGTTCCGGAGGTCCAAGATAGGACGCATGTCCTCCTTGTCCTTCTTGGGCACCAGGAAGTAGTGGGAGTAGCAACCACGCCCTACTTCTGGGGTCGGAACATGCTCGATGGCCCTCTTGGCCAAGAGGGCCGAGACTTCCTTCTGCAGAAGTACCAAGTGATCCCCTGACATGCGGTGGAATTGAGGTGGCATGGCTGGGGGGGGTGGACTCGAAGGGGAGGGAGTAGCCCCTTCGGACAATGTCCAAGACCCACCTGTCCGAGGTGCTGGTACGCCAGTGGGGAAGGTGATGGCGGACCCTGCCCCCTACTGGCGTGCTGTGCACCTGAAAGGAGGGACTAGGAGGGTTTGGAGGCCGCGGACGGGTTTAGAGGTGGTGGCCTGACCCGCACGCTGGTTGCCCGATCCGCCACGGCGGAATCCACGTCCTCGGCCATGCGAAGACGCCTGCTGCGCGGGCCGGTGGCTGGGCTGCTGACGTGAAGGGGCACCCCTACCGTGGCCACGATAGGGGCGAAAAGCAGAAGTCAGCGGAGGGCGTGTAGCAGAAAGGCCCAGGGACTTTGCAGTAGCCCGCGAGTCCTTAAAGCGCTCCAACGCATGGTCTGCTTTGGACCCAAAAAGACCGACTCCATCAAAGGGCATGTCCATGAGAGTATTCTGGACATCCCCTGAAAAACCAGTGGTTCTCAGCCAGGCGTGGCGTCGTAGCGCCACCGTTGTTGCAATAGACCTGCCCAGCGAGTCGGCGGTATCAAGGCCACATCGTATTGTGTATTTGGCCGCATCCCTTCCTTCCGCAATGGCGCGGGAAAGCAGTGTCTGGACCTCCTCAGAACACTGGGGCAAAACATTCGCCACCGAATCCCACAAGGAGTGGGTATATCGGCCCAAAAGACAAGCGGTGTTGATGGACCGCAAGCCAGCACTGGAGGAAGAAAAACCCTTCTTCCCAAATTGATCCAGGCGTTTGGATTCCCTATCCGGAGGGGCGGTAGGGAAGGCGGTTTGGGAAGCGGAGGCTTGGACAACCAAGCTCTCAGGGGTGGGGTGGACAGAGAGAAACAGGGGGTCGCCCGGAGCTGGGCGATGGCGTCGGGACACGTTCCTATCCACAGGAGCCCCTGTGTTGGGCTTGGACCAGGCGCCCAAAAGAACGTCAGTGAGGGCGTCGTTAAACGGCAGCACAGTCTCCGTAGAGGAGGCTGCCGGCTGAAGCACCTCTGTCAAGAGATTAGTCTTGACCGCCACAGTAGGGAGTTGGAGATGTAAGGCTCCAGCCGCCCTACGCAACACCGTTGCAAAATTGGCTCCCTCCTCCGTAGCCACGGGAGGAGACAGCATGCCAGTGTCAGGGGAAGTATCTAGACCACTGGCATCCCCTAGACCCTCTGTCCAGTCCTCATCGTACTGACACTGTTGTGCCAGAGGGTCATCAGACCCCTCCCAGTCCTCCTGGTCCTCCTCTGGTTCGAAATAAGGGGGAGGAGGGACATTTGGGACCCAAGGTCTCATCGGCGCCGGAACCGGCGTCGAGCGACGTCGGTCCGGGTCCATGTCCGGAGCCGGAAGGAACTGGGGGACGACGCCGCCCGGAGCCCCAGGCGGCGTGGAGAACGGCACCGGAGACATCGGCGCCGGCGTCGTTAGGTCGACCGGCGTCGATGGGGGTTGTGGAGCCGGGATCGAGGCCGGGGCCGGGATCGAGGCTGGAGGCACGGGCGACGCCGGAGCCGTCGGCGACGCCGGAGCAACCCCATCAGGGCCCGCGGGGCCCGAAGGTGCACCGGAGGGACCTTGAGGCCCGAAGAGGCGGGCCATGGCCGACAGGAATTCCTGTACTTGGGCCGGATCCGCCCCCGAACCCGGAAAGGACGGGTATTGCGGGGGCGACTCCACAGGCATGTCCGGGGCCGCGGGGACGGTGCCGGGAGGGGCCTCAGCCGAGTCGCGAGACCGGCGAGGCGAAGTCTGAGAGCGACGATGCTTTTTGGACTTTTTGTGTTTTGACTTACCGGACGAAGAAGACTTCGATGCCGACGACCGGTGTGGACTCCGCGATCGACCCCTGGACCTCTCACGCGACCGGGGCTTGCGCGGAGCCGAATGCCGGGCCTCGAGGAGCTTTCGAGACCGCTCTCGCAAAGCTTTCGGGTTGAGGGCCCGGCAGTCGGAACAAGACTCCGTGTCGTGGCCTCGGCCGAGACAGAAGAGACACTCCCAATGCGGGTCTGTGATGGACATCATCCTAGCACAGGCGCCGCAACGTTTAAACCCGGGCATCCCTATGACACCTTGAAGTCGATTGAAGAAAAAACAGTGAAAAATTCACCAAAAATTTTGGTCAAAAAATGACCAGGGCACTGCTCTTCCCGGATCTGCGCTTGCTGGCGCGGAAAAAGAAGAACTGACGTCAGCGCGCAGGGGCGGCGCCTAAGTACTACCCGCGACGTCATCCCGGCGATCACGACGCCGACGACGGAGCCGCCTGCCGGACCTCGAGCAGCTTTCGAGACCGCTCTCGCAAAGCCTTTGGATGAAGTTTCCGGCAGTCAGGGCACGACTTCGTGTCGTGGTCTCGGCCGAGACAGAAGAGACACTTGAGATGCGGGTCCGTGATCGACATCATGCGAGCACAGGCCTCGCAGGGCTTAAAGCCGGGCATCCCTACGACACCTTAGGAGTCGTGAAGACTCGTTTGGAGAAACAGTGAAAAATCAGAAAAAGGATAGTCAAAAATTGACTAGGGCACTGCTCTTCCCGGATCTGCGCTTACTGGTGCGGAAAAAGAAGAACTGACGTCAGCGCGCAGGGGCGGCGTCTAAGTACTGCCCGCGACCACGACGCCGACGACGGACGCGGAGCCGCACGACGCCGCCTACCGACGCGCAAGGGTACTGCTACGCAAAAAACTTTCCGGATCCAGCCTGACGCCTGGGGATATTCTAAGGTGAGGAATCTGTCACTAACGTGTCTTTCAGATCTGCGCGTTGTAGATGTAAAAGATAACAAATAATATTTTGTATGGATGCATCTAGCGTATCAATTGGATTATTAGTACAATATATGACAAATCTTTTCCACTTTGATGCATAACATGCTCTAGTGGGAGGTCTTCTTGCTTCTTTAAGAATTGTCATACAATCTGGTGGTAGGTTTAGATAACCAAACTCTCAGACTTCAGGAGCCAAATAGCAAGGTTGAGGTCTTTGGGATTTGGAGGTCTGATTTCTCCACGGTTCTGTGCGAGTAAATTTGATGTGTGAAGCTTCTGATGTGGAACTACAGACAATTCCAAAAGTGTTGTGAACCATGGCTGACGAGCCCATGTGGGAGCTATGAGAATAAGTGTGCGAGATGTCTGCCTGAGTTTCCGAACCAGAAATGGAAGAAGAGGGAGAGGCGGAAAAGCGTGAGCAAATATCCCTGACCTGTTCATCCATAGGGCATTGCCTTTGGATAGAGGGTGCAGGAAGTCTGTGCATTTTGAGTTCTGTGCCGTGGCAAAGAGGTCTATTTGTGGAAATCCCCATTTCTGAAAGAACAGAAGGAGAACCTGTGGGTGAAGTTCCCATTTGTGTATTTGTTGTTTCTTTCTGCTGAGATCTGCAAAGATGTGGTCTGTGCCTGGAAGGTGCTCTGCTAATAGATGGATTTTGTGATGAATTGCCCAACGCCAAATCGTCTGAGGCGTGACAGTTGTAGAGAGTGGTGTCCTCCTCCCCCCCCCTGTTTTTGTGCATCGTACAACCTTGTTTACCAGTTGAGGTAGAAATGCTTTTAACACTAGTTGAACTGCTTGCAACTCTAGGTAGTTGATGTGATAGTTGTGTTGGACGGGGGTTTTAAAGACCCTGAACTGTTAAGTGTTGTAAATGTGCGCCCCACCCTGTGAGAGATGCGTGGATTACGGTCGATGAACTGCCGCCCTTTTGGCAAATTGTGTGCTCCACCATCGCAGAGAGTGACGAGTGCTGCTGTCTAGCAACACTAGATCTGCCAGCCGACCCTGTGATTGATTCCACTGACGTGCTAAGCATTCTTGTAGAGGGCGCATGTTTAGTCCTTGAGTCACTATCGCAATGCATGGTGCCATCATCCCTAGTAACGAATAGTTTCTTACCTGTCGGTGTAGTTTTGCAGCTTGAAGACTTTCTGGATTCACTATGCTGTGCATTATTCCGCCATCTCGTGGTTGGGTCCGGATTCGTAGTCTTTTCTTTGTTTTTGTCTTTTTTTGTTTTTTTTTTTGTTGTTGGCCCAGGTGGGCGGCGACGCCCACCATTTGGTGTCTTCGGTGACGTCGTCGCGCTTCCGGCGGAAGCTCCCACCTTTGGTAGCCATCTTCGGATTCTTTTTTTTTTTTTCCTCTTACAGTTTTTTGTTGTCTATGTCTTTAACCTTTAATCCTTCAATTATTCTTTGATCCCTTTAAAACCTTGTATGTAGTTTAGTTGTACCCTTAACCTCCTATGTTATCTTCCTGGCGGAGGCGGGTGGGATCGCTAGTGAATCCAGAAAGTCTTCAAGCTGCAAAACTACACCGACAGGTAAGAAACTATTCGTTTTGCAGCGTGAATCTTTCTGGATTCACTATGCTGTGCATAGACTTAGTAGCGGTTTTGTTATTGCGGTGGTTGGGTGGAAGATGAGCATTGGTTGCTGAAAATGTGCTGTAAGACCTTCTGTCCTACTTGTGCCTCTTTGTTCATTTGGATATCAACACAGTAGTGTTTGGTGAACGTGTGCACGGAAGACCATGTTGCCGCTTGGCAAATGTCTTGTATAGGTGTGTTCGCTAGGAACGCAACCGTTGCTCCCTTTTCCTTGTTGAGTGAGCCTGGGCGGCCCCTTGTAACTCTTGTCCTGCCTGCTTGTGGCAGAGTTGTATTGCTTGTGCAATCCACCGTGCAATGGTATTTTTTGTTACTGGTCGTCCCAGGAAACTGCTTGCGAAGGAAACGAAGAGTTGTTTTGTTTTCCTGCATTCCTTCGTCCTTTCTATGTAGTGCATCACTGCCCTTCTGGCGTCTAGCGTGTGTAGCGCCTTTTCTGAGGGTGTTGAAGGTTTCTGGAAGAAACTTGGTATCTGTATTGTTTGATTGATATGGAACCGCGACACCACCTTTGGCAGGAAGTGTGGGTCCGTCCTCATGACAATTCTGTCCTTGTGTATTTGCAAGTAGGGCTCTTGTAGTGTGAGAGCCTGTAGTTCACTGACTCTTCGCAGTGACGTGATAGCCACTAAGAAAGCCGTTTTTAGTGTGAGCATGTGCAGTGTGCTCTTGTGTATGGGTTCAAATGGTGATTTCATCAACTGTGTCAGTACAGTGTTGAGGTTCCAGCTTGGGGCTGGCATCCTTTTAGGGGGGCTATTCTTTTAGCCCCTTCCAGGAATCTTTTGACCACTTGGGAGGTGAAGAAGCTTTTCACCGCTTCTCCCTGGTGTAGGCCACTATGGCTGCTAGGTGAACCCTTAGTGACGAGTAGCTCAGCCCGCTTTGTAGTAGGTGTGTTAAATATCGCAGTACTGTTGATTCTTTTGTGACTTTTCGTTGCAGTCCCTCTGTAATGCACCATTGTGAGAACCTTTTCCACTTTGCAATGTAGCATTTTCTTGTAGTGGGTCTCCTTGCTTCTCTGGGTACTGCCATGGTGCTTGGAGGTAGTTTGAGGTGTGCGAATTCTAGGTCCTCAGGAGCCATGCTGCTAGGCTGAGGCTGTCTGGTTCTGGGTGGAGCACTTTTCCGTCTTGCATTGTGAGGAGGTCTTTCCTTCTGCTGAACCTGTGTGCTGGTTCCTGCGCCATTTCCATAATCTGTGAGAACCATGTTTGTCTGGCCCACTGAGGTGCCACCAGTATGAGTGTCATGCTGCTGCTCCTGCATTTGCTGAGTACTTTGTGTAACAGTGGTATCGGGGGAAAAACGTAAGCAAATTCGTTCGACCAACTTATCCATAGGGCATTCCCTAGGGACCTTTGGTCCGGCTGTCTGGATGCGTAATGTTGGCATTTTGCATTGTGGGGTGTTGCAAAGAGGTCTATCCGTGGTGTTCCCCACTTTTGGAACAGTTGCTGCACCTCCTGTTGGTTCAGTTCCCATTCGTGGGATGCAGACGTCTGCCTGCTGAGTCGGTCTGCTTCTACATTGTCTATTCCTGGGAGGTGTATTGCTAGCAGGTCTATCCTTAGAGGGATGGCCCATCTCCAGATCTGTTGTGCCAGACTTGACAGCGGTGCTGATTGTGTCCCACCTTGCTTGTTGATGTAGAACATTGCAGTTGTGTTGTCTGTTTGTATCAGCACTCGCTGGCCGTAAAGCTGCTTTTGAAAGGCTTTTAAGGCTAGGAACACAGTTTTGAGTTCTAGGTAGTTGATGTGTTTCACTGCATCTTGTTGTGACCAGAGCCCCCTGACGCGGAGTCTGGTCATGTGCGCGCCCCAGCCCTGCTGTGAGGCGTCTGTTGTGATGGTCACTGTTGGAGTTGGCTGTGTGAATGGCTTCCCTTGTAATATGTTCTCTTCTTTCCACCACGCTATTTCTTTCTGCACTGCGTGTGTGACAACCACTAGATCTTCCCAACTCCCTGTGGCTTGTGACCATTGCTGTTGTATCCATTCCTGGAACGGTCTCATGTGCAGTCTGATATGCGGGACAAGGTGGATGCATGATGCCATCATTCCCATTAGCCTGCTCACCGTCCTCACTGTCAGAACTTGCCCCTTGCGGTAATGACGTGTTTCCCTCAGGAGCGCTATACTTCTCTTTGTCGCTGGGGAACACCTTGGACTGTGTGCTGTCTATTTGTGCCCCCAAGAATATCTTGATTTGTTGGGGTTCTGTTGACGATTTTTCCCAATGTATTGAGAAACCTAATGTGGACAGTGTTTCTATGACTTGTTTGATGTGTTTTTTGCAGAGTCTGTATGATCCTGCTTTTACCAGCCAGTCGTCGAGGTAGGGGTATACATGTATGCTCCTCCTCCGAAGGTGCGCTGCAGCTGCTGCTAGGCATTTCGTGAACACTCTTGGTGCGGACTTTAGTCCGAAGGCTAGCACTGTGAACTGGTAGTGATTGTGGCCTATCACGAATCTTAATAGCCGTTTGTGTTTGCGGTTGACGGGTATGTGCAGGTATGCATCTTTTAGGTCTAAGGTCGCCATGTAATCCCCTTCTTGGATTTGGGGTATTACTTCCTGAAGTGAAGTCATCTTGAATTTTTGTGTTTTTACGAACTTGTTCAGGAATCTGAGGTCCAGTATAGGTCTTAGTGTATCGTCTACCTTTGGCACTAGGAAGTACGTTGAGTATATTCCCTTGTTCCTTTCGTTGTTTGGAACTGGTTCTATTGCTCTTTTTTGTAGCAGTTCCTCTGCTTCTAGGCGGAGGAGGGCTAGTTCTCTTGCGGGTATTGACCGATGTCTTGGTCTTCTCCCTGGCGGGTGTTTTTGGAGGTCTATGCAGTACCCGTGCTGTATGGTGTTTAGTATCCATTTGTCTGTGGTAATTTTCCTCCATTGTGTGAGAAATTTTCTTATTCTTCCTCCCACTGGTGTCGTATGCTCGGTGGTTATTTGCTGTGTGCTTCTGCTCTTTATATTTTCCTTTTGCGGACTTCCCCTCAACCTTGGTGTTAACGGTGGGGGGCTTGTTATGTGTGTGGAGTCACTTTGAGGCGGGCTGCTGGCCCCTCTTCGGGCCTGTCCCCGTCCGTACCCGCGCCCTCGAAAGGACCGTCCTCTGGGTTGGTACTGCCAATTCTGCTGCTGTTGTCCCTGCAGGTTTTGGCCCTGGTTGTTCCCTTGGTACCCTTGTTGTTGTGATTGATGTGAAGTGGTAGGTGCATTGCCTCCTCTACCACTGGCTCGCCTTGAGGGGTTCCCTCTTCTCATCCCCCTGAACTGCAGCGCTCCCATGGACCTTGCAGTTTCGTTGTCCGTCTTTAGTTGTGTTAATTTGTTGTCAACTGTTGCTCCAAACAGTTTCTCACCGTCGAACGGTGTGTTGATGATGTTGCTCTGTACTTCTTGTTTGAAGCCGGAGATCCTGAGCCATGCGTGTCTCCTCTCAGTCATCCCTATCATCATTTGCCTGCTGGAGTTCTCTGCTGCGTCCAAGGCTGACTTTAGGCAAGTGTTCGCGATGGCCTTGCCTTCTTCCGCTAGGTAATTGGCCCTTTGTTGGTGTTCTTCTGGCAGGTGCTTAATGAGCTGGCTCATTTCTGCCCAATGCTGGTATGCATGCCTGCTGATGAGGGCGTTGGAGTTGGCGATACTCCAGTGTATGGCTGCGTTCCTCTCCACCTTACGTCCTGTGAGGTCTATTCTTTTGCTCTCCTTGTCTGGAGGTGGGCCTGTGTTGGTGGGCACACCGGCCCTCTTCCTGGCTGTTGCAGCGATAATGGAGTCTGCTGGTACAGACCCCTGTATGTATGCAGGATCTTTTGTGGAGTGCTTATACTTCTTTTCGCTCCTAGGGGTAACCGCCTTGCAGATTGCTGGTTCCCTGAAGGCCTCCCTTCCCTGGTCGAGAACGCCAGGTAACATGGGTAGAAATTGACTCCTTGTCTGTTGGGGGAGCAGGGTTTCGAAGAGGAAACCTGCTTTTGTCTTTTCCTCCTGCATTTCGACCCCATAAGTCTTTGCAGCCTTCTGCACGACCTCATTGTAGACTCCGATGTCGTCTGGCGGCGAAGGTCTCGAGGGGTAAGTGTCTACCCCTTCTTCTGGTGACTCTGTGTCGAGGTCTTGCCAGTCTAGGTCTTGTACTTCAGAGGACGCCGAGTCCCTGTAAGACAGCATCTCTTCTTCGCCTTCGGCCTCGAAGTAGTAGTATTCCTCGTCCTGGTCTTCGAGCTGTTCGGGTGTCCCCGGGGCCTCGTCGACTTCGACCTCGAACTCCTCGACTGCCTCGTGGACTTGCTTCGACGGAATAGCGTATTGTTTCATCTTCTCGTCGAAGTCTTTTTGCGTTGCAGGATGCTCGCCATCTCTGCCTCGAGCCTCCTCTTCTTTTTCGCCATCTCGTGGGCCTTTTCGGCGTCGAGTGGTGCAGTGCCTCTCTTCGCGGTCGCGGTCGTCGAAACAGACGCCGGGCCTTCCTTTCTCGGTGTCGAGGTTTCCTTTTCGGGGACGACCTTCGACGCCTTCGTTTTTCGGAGGCTTTCGCCGATTGAGAGTCCTTGTCCAAGGATCCGCTCGGCTGTTTGTCCCTTGGTGCTGTTGCTTTCGTCGAGTGTTTCGGCGGCAACGCTCCCTTGGTGGACTTTGCTACACTTCTGGCAGTGTCGCTAGGGATTCTGGCTTCACTCTTTCGAGCGTCGCTTTGGTGTTTTGGGGTCGACGACTCCCTTACCTCCTTCGACGTTTTCTTTTCGATTTCGACGACAGCGCAGTCCTCTGGTCCCTCTGCGATGTTGTCCTCCTCTCCGCTCGAGAGACCCAGGTCTCGGAGAGATGGTGCTGGTCCCTGGCCCTGCATGCTGTAATTCGCCCTTCTCTGTCTGTCTCTCACCCGGAGGGTCTTCGGGGTGAACGCCGAGCACGCGTTGCAGTCTTCGCTGGCGTGGTCGAGCGGCAAGCAGAGGTTGCAGACTGGGTGCTGGTCTTTTTGGGCGTATTTGTGGTGGCAATTTCTGCAGAACTTGAACGGAGTCTTGTCCATAACCGCGCTTAGGGAGCCCCCTGTGAGCGCATTCTCTGTAGGCGTCGAGATTTCGGTCGTGGACCTTCTACCTCGTCGTCCTTCTTCTCCGGTACTAGTGTTGTCGTCCGGTGTCTCAGTAGTATATCTTCTGTGATGAATTTTCGACTTTTCGAGATTCTTCGTCCAACTTTCTGGAACTTCTCGGCAACGATCCAGACCCCACGGCGGAAAAAAGAATCTGAAGATGGCTACCAAAGGTGGGAGCTTCCGCCGGAAGCGCGACGACGTCACCGAAGACACCAAATGGTGGGCGTCGCCGCCCACCTGGGCCAACAACAAAAAAAAAAAAAAAGACAAAAACAAAGAAAAGACTACGAATCCGGACCCAACCACGAGATGGCGGAATAATGCACAGCATAGTGAATCCAGAAAGATTCACGCTGCAAAACTGCATGAATGTTCTGGCTGAGAGATACTGGTTGACTTGAAACTGTTGTAACAGTGTCTGTAAATTCTGAATACTGGCTGCATTGGGATATGCTAGAGCTATGTCAGTGTTTAGGATGGATCCTAGATATGGTTGTGTTGGATTGGGTTGAAGATGGGATTTTTGTATGTTGACTGTGAATCCCAATTGATGTAGAAGGTTTAAGGTGTGATGTACACAGTTGAGATGTGAGTTGGCTTTTATGAGGCAATCGTCTAAGTATGGGAAGACATGTATTTGTCGACGTCTCAGATGTGCAGCTACTACTGCTAGGCACTTGGTGAACACTCTGGGTGCCGTGTTGTTACTCCAAACGGAAGTACTTTGAACAGATAATGATTTTTCCCTATCACAAATCTGAGGTATTTGCCATGTGCTGGGTGGATGAGTATATGAATGTATGCGTCCCTTAAGTATAGCGTTGACATAAAATCGCCTTTTTGCAAAAGTGGAATTACTTGTTGTAGGGTGACCATGCAGCAGTGTTCTGATAGGTATTGGTTTAGAGGTCTGAGATCCAACATAGGTCTTAATGAACCGTCTTTCTTAGGAATTAGGAAGTATAATGAATATACTTCTGTTCCTTGTTGTAATGGGACGAGTTCTATAGCTCATTTTGGTCCGGTCTGCAAGGTAGCCTGAGATGTGGACGGATAGACCGGTGAAGGAGGTCCGGGAACCACAGTTGTCTCGGCCATTCTGGGGCAATGAGTATCATCTGGGCTGTTGTGGACGCCAGTTTCTGCAGAACTGTCGGTATTAATGGTATTGGACGAAAAGCGTAAAGAAATTTGTTCGACCAGTCGATCCATAGGGCATTCCCCAGAGACTCTGGATGGTAAAATCTGGAGGCGAAGTCGTGGCATTTTTTGTTTTCTTTTGTGGCGAACAGATCTATAGAAGGTGTGCCCCACAGAATGAAAATACTTTCCGCAACTTCTTCGTTCAGAACCCCACGCGTGGTTGTCGTCGAGAACCCTGCTGAGTTCGTCTGACTGGATATTCTGGTCCCCTGGAAGGTGACCCGCCACCAGTGTTAGATTCCTGGCAATGAGCCAATGCCAAATCGATTGGGCATCTTGCGACAGAGGTCTGGACCTCGTTCCACCCTGCTTGTTCAGGTAGTACATGGTGGTTGTATTGTCCGTTTGAACAAGCAGGTTGTTGGTCATGAATGACGGGTGAATAACCTTTTGAGCCAGGTGTACTGCTCGAAGTTCTAGAAGATTGATGTGATACTTTTGTTCTCTGGGGGACCAAAGACCCAGTACTTGTAAGTGATCCATATGGGCTCCCCAGCTGACCAGTGAAGCATCTGTGACTACTGTCTGTGTCGGTGGAAGGGCATTCCGCACAGGAGATTTTTCTGGGAGCACCACCACTGAAGAGATTCCACTGCATGAGTTGATAGTGTAATCTTGTCCTCCCAGTTCCCCGAGAATTAGTTCCACTGGTCCTCTAAACATTCCTGGAGAGGACGCATATGGAGGCGAGCGCTCGGAGTCAGGAATATGCAGGAGGCCATCGAGCCAAGGAGAGAAGAGACTATGCGTACTGATGGACGGGTTATCCGCTGAAGGTTGTGACATTTGTGGAGAATGGATAACCGTCGTTCCTCCCAAGGTAACACCTTTTCCTGTAGTGTGTCGATGGTAGCTCCTAAGTAATGTAGAGTCTGAACAGGCGTTGCCGTGGACTTTTGCATATTGACATGTAGACCCAAGCGATAAAGCAGATTGCACGTCCTTAGGAAATGTTCTTGGGCTTCCGAGAATGTGGCTGCTTTGATCAGCCAGTCGTCCAGGTAAGGATATACAAAGATGTTTTGTTTCTGAAGGTGCGCTGCCACCACTGCCATGCATTTGGAGAATGTCCTGGGCGCTGACTTGAGGCCGAATGGGAGAACCGCATATAGGTAGTGATTGTGTCCCATGACAAACCTGAGAAACTTCCGATGAGACTTTGTTATTGGAATGTGAAAATATTTGAAGTTGTGGATAAATGTGATGTAAGGCCAACATTCAGAATTTTTCCTTTTTGATCCACTTGTTTGCGATGCGAAGGTCGAGAATCGGCCTGAACTCAAGTCTGCCTTTCTTTTGCACTAGGAAGTATCGGGAGTAGATACCTTGACAGCGTTGGTTCCGCGGGACAGGTTCGACCGTTTTTTTGCGGCACAGGATGTGGGCTTCTTCCTGTAAGAGCTGTAGATGCCTTCGGAGGAATAGAAGGAGGTGGGGCAGTGAACCGGAGACGATAGCCATGTTTGACAATATTCAAGACCCAGGCGTCTGTTGTGATGCTTTTCAACTCTGCCAGATAATTTACAATGCTTCCCCCTACCGGAGTGGGTAACAGAAGAGGGGGAAGTGAGGATTCATGGTTTTGGTGCAGCGGGTTGTCGTCCTCCTTGATTCGTTTGTTGGGAGTTACGACCTCTCTGCGGTTTGCGCTGTTGGTACGTGTAAGGAAGTGGGTTTCTGTTGCAGTAACCCCCCCACTTTTTGCCAGACCACTGATGCACTTTGACTTGATGTGCCCTGGGTCCCTGCCAATCAGGCTCCCAGGGCCTGTGTTCTTTCCCCAAAACTGTACCCAATTGGCATCTCTGGCCACAGGTCAGCCCCTGGTAAATGGTACCACAGGTACCCAGGGCACTGTGACCAGGGAAGACCTCTTAGGGCTGCAGCACTTATTGTGCCACCCTTAGAGGCCCTGTACCTTTACACACACACACTGCCTTTGCAGGCTGCGTGTTTTGGTGCAGAACAAAGTGAAGAGTCGACATGTCACACACCTCTGTGTGCCATGCCTACAACCCACTGCCCTGGCATAAGTCAGTCACCCCTCTAGCTGGGTGCACTATACCAGTGGTGAGGGTACCGGTGCATGAGCCCTGTACCCCTAGAGTGTCTAAGTCCATTCTTAGACATTGTAAGTGCAGTGCTGCCATTAAGAGTATATGGTGCTGGGAGTTTGTCATTACGAACTCCACAGCACCATAATGGCTGCACTGAAAACTGAGAAGTTTGGTATCAAACTTCTCAGCACATTAAACCCACACTGATGAAAGTGTGGGATTTAATGAAAAAAGCACACAGAGGATATCTTTGAGATAACCCCTGAAAAACGACCAGCTTCTGGTGGGTTCCCGGACTGGTACACCAGCCTGCCACCACGAGACATGTTTCTGGACCCCTAGGGTGGGAGCCTACGCTCCCTGAGCCCAGAAACAAAGCCTTTCCTGGGCAGAGTTGTACACACCTCCCCCAGGCCAGGAAGAGCCATCTGTGGCAGGGGAGCTTCAAAGGCCTGGCAGCCTTTGTAATGCGACCCCCCAGCCTCTCCTGCTATCAGGAGCAGGCCCCCTTCCTGTCTCCCCTCCCTTTCGGCGGGAAGACAGGCAGGAAAAACTAGCCAGCCCAGGAGGTGTGCCCACTTCTGCCAACTCCACCCCTCAGGTGGGGGAGGCGAGGTGAAGCCCACTCTCCAGGGCTCGCCATCTTGAAGATGGCAGGTACTCCCCAATCAGGACTAGGGATTGTGCTCACTCCCCCACGTGGGGTGAGCACACCAAGGGTGTAGTCACCCTAA